>OZ030020.1:77778847-78378847 GCA_964023405.1 Apodemus agrarius | reverse complement strand
TGACAACACTATGCGCAAACCATTTCCAACTGCCACAATCACGTTTTTAGTTGTTATTTTATTTACATAATGTATTAACACAGAGAAATCATACCAAAAAATGAATAAACACATTATGAATGAAAGAAAAAAATAACAAGATTATTGTTTTTGTTTATGTTTTTGTCTTTTTGAGATCTCATTTGTGCTGCTGCTCAGAGTGACTTTTCTCACAGACATTTTAGAATGAGAACATATCTGGTATCGAATGAGTAGCGTCCTTACTGCCACAGAATGCCAGGGGCTCTCACGAACCCTGCCACCTTCCTGGGTTTAATTCCTAATACACAAATGCAGATACACAGGAAATTCTTTATGGTTAGCATATTCTAGAGCATTTGTACCCGCTCTGTGCAATACGATGTCTGTTCAAAGTTTTAACCATGTGCATTGGTTACAAAGCACTTATAGGCTCTATTTACAGTGTCCTGGCCCTTTCTTTTATTTGTTATAACATTATTCAGTTCATGTCACGGTATCATTTATTTGTGATAAGAGATTAATAAAAAATTCTACACTTACACTAACAAGTAAAAATCCCTAGAAATTTCCAGAAGGTCCCTCAGACTTTTTGTCAACTAGAGAAGAATAGAAAACACAAGAAAGAGTAGTATACTTACAAATCCTTAGGCAAGTAGTGACAAAATCTGTGTCCTTGAAGCTTATATAAATAACTTTGCAGTGTTTTGTTAACCTTTTCTCTTCGCTCTTTCAGCAGTGAGGCATGTCACTCCACTTGCTCACATCCATCTCTTTTTATTGATGTCCACTTTGGTGTCTGCACAGGTCATCAATTTTGTTGCCTCTTAGGCAGCTAGTGGGAATGTACAAGTTAAGTTGCTGGACTTTGTGTGTCAGGCTTGAGGAGGGAAAGGGAGGAAGTGTCAGTTTTCTTTATCACTAACAGTCCCAATCAGATACTGGCACTGGGCCTCATAAATCTTGTGGATGACCCAGGCGAACCCTGAGGCTCAGTGCTCGCTGAGAACTGATCAGGTCTCTGCTTAGTTTAACAGGCCAGTTCTCAGCGACAAGTGAAGGGTGCAGCAAACGCACCAAACAGATATATATTAGTTGAAAAACTAATGGCTTTTAAAAGAATGTTTGACAATTCTTTAAGGCTGTCTGTAGATCCATTACACTGATAAACGACCCACCTGGTGGATACTAAAGGGAGCCTGGTTAGGAGGGTGCCAACTTAAGACTAGTGGTTTGGGTTTGTTTGATTGGTTTTGTTTCTATGTTGCCCACCCATTCTTTCCTTCTTTGTGATCTTGTCTATTTTGTTCATACAGGTATGTATTCTATGAACTACATATTCAGGAAACTTAAGAAAATACCTGTGCTTGTTTTTAACCTTGCAGTCCAAGGGGGACTGAAAAGACTGTGAGCCTGCTGTCAGTGACCTGAAATTGACCGCCTGAACTTCGAAGTTAGGGTCAGTAGGGGCCCAGAAGCAAAGGTCAGCAGCTGGGCAGCTGCCCCTAGCCTGGACATGCTGAATAGGAAGACTTTATTGCTGTGATTTATGCAGTTTGGTAAGACAGGTTAAGGAGACTTTCAAACACACTAAGAGCTCACAGGAACAGGGACACCCTGCTCTTGGAAAGTAAATTCTGATTGTCCAGTTGAAATCTCTTGGGAATATGCCTTAAAGTATTTTACCCTCTGTGTCTAGAGATTCATTCCCACACTCGACCTCTGGACGTGACAGGGTTAGGGTTCCCAGATTTATTTAAACCATACAAATGCACCAAATGAAGCACTCTCAAATTCTGATTCATTGCCTAGGCAGAATAAGCACTGGTAATGAATTATTTGGGGATGCATTTTACTCCTTCCAAAGTTAACTGGCAAATGAGTCGCTTTGGAGTGCAGACAATAATAAAAGTTACCACATGGAAGGCACTCTCCTCCCAATGATGGGCAATTTTGGTTTGTTCTGAAACCTTGTTTATGTGAACTTATGTTATTGATATATTATCATGCTTTTTTGGTATTATAGAGATAAAAATAAATTTACTTTTTACCAACAAATCATGTGAAGTCTCAAAAATAATAGCCCATCTTTTGTTAGTCTGAATATAATGGAGCTGGAAACGGATCCAGTCTTCCACTGTAATAGAAATATGCAAATGCGGCTGCCTTTCCTTGTTCAGCTTCTGCATAAGGAGAACACAGTGAGGGTCTGAGTCATGGCACCCACCAACAAGAACTTCAGTCTTACTCAGGCTGAAAAGAAAAGGAAATGGAACCCAGGTCTTTTATAGAGGACAAACCTCTTGCTGCTATAAACCTTTAAGCTACTGCTCTGCCTTTTTGCAGGGCAGTCAATGCTCCTGGGTGCTTGTGCCTCCATAATTCAAATGGGCTGTGATCTAATAAATGCAATTCACAGGGTATTAGTCTATAATGTGGTCTAATTTAATTTGCTAAGTGAGAGAAAAAAGGTAAAATTGTGAAAGATATTCACTTTGAAAAATTGCTAGTCTGCAATTGTAGCTAATTTTTATAAATGGCTTAAAATACACTTCAAATGTGGATACACAGGCTCTAAACACAAACTTGCACAATTGAGGTGACCCACTGGATGTCTTAATGTTTTGCCACATACGCCAATCGAACTGTGTATAATATTTGAGTTAATCTTACAGGCTGTTTATAAATGCCTTGAGTTCTGGTTTGTTTTGTTTGTTTTGTTTTTGTTTTTGTACAGATACATTGCTTACCTCCAGGCCTCTCTGTTCCATCAAGGCCACAATCATTTTTATTTTTCCTTCTTTAACCTTGTTCAATGATACTACTAGAAAAATGTCTTAAAAGTGTTTTAAAAAAATACTCTGCTTTGGAAAGATGGAGAAGAAAACATTCCCCTCTTCCCCATATTTTATGCTTTGTTCTTAGTGGTAGTCTATTTCTATGTCACCAGGTTAGAGATTCTGCGGTTATAAACAAGGCCTGTTGAGAGTCACTCAGTGAAACTTAGACGAAGGACAAGGAGCTCCTGTCAGTGAGCATCATCTCCCCTCGCTGCTGTAGCCCTGTGCTCTCAGCTGCACAACTCACTTTTGCCAGAGGCTCCTCACACTTCACTGTGGCTAAAATGCTCTTTTCCTGCTGCATCAACTCTGTTATAAAAAGAGTATCCTCGTTCTTGGACAATAAACATCAAAGCTAATGTTCCCAGTTCACTGTAAATAGCTTTTTGGAAACTCAGTTAATTAAATCTTCCATGATGAAGTATTTTCTATTACTAGAAGAAATTAAAAGTAGACAGGGAGCACAGGGCAGCAATTGATGAGGTGACTGGAGATCCAAGGGGGTGTAGCATTCTGGGAATGTCTCCGGAGAACGTCTGTGGTGATGTAAATCCCTGACGGAGTGGGAGCTCACTCTTAAAATGATCATTATTGATTAATTGGTACTCTTGAAAGCTCTTGCTCCAGTCAATGAACACTTTTGTTTTTGTCTTTTGTCTTAGTACAATTAATTAATCTATGGATGACCTTGTTCAAAAACTCAAACAGATAATATTGAAAATGTGTTAGTCAGTAATGAATAAAGAATATAGTATATAGAGCAGTTCCCATTAGGCAGTACAAACCTCCCCATATTGTATGGACTAAGCCTCATAGACTTTTCCTTAATCATTGACTACTCAGCCTGAGGGGTTCTTCTACCATCTATTTCAAATCCTATACTAACAAATACTGAATAGTAGAATTTTCAATTGCTTTCTGGCTAACTTCATTGAGATTTTCTACTTTTGGGTTACAATTAAAATGTGAAACTATGAAACCCAGGCAGTGGGCAAAGAAACATCTTGTTAATATTGTTCTTATATCAGACCAAATCCAGAGAGTCCAGCAGGGAAAGAGGAAGACAGATAGACATCTGCCGACCATCACACCCCAATAGACCTGCCTTCCAGCTCCAGCATACAGACAGGACATAGTATCTGCTTGCACAGGTTGAAGGATGCCACCCAAGGGCCCACTAGCCATGTGGCCAGCCTATAGTACGAGCCAACACAATGTGTGAATATGTTGTGGTGTGATGGCAGAGAAAGAAAAGTGGAGCAGCTTGAACATTTTGAGGAGAGATGGAATTGGAGACTCAAGGGTGGGGAACAGCCTGTTGTGAGAGTCAAGCCCAGTCACCAGGTGCTCTGATGGGGTCCCAGCCTTAGCTGCCCTTGAGGACCATGCCTAGGTACATGGTTAGGCAGTAGAAGGAAGTGGTGTCAATGTCTGTGGCTCAATTCCCACTAGAGAAGATGGGGACATCCCTGGCTGGGGTAGCTGATGGGACAAGGTGGTGAATGTGCATAATTGTGTATAACTGGCCTTGAATGAGGAGCTCTGGTAAGACGTCCCCATCTTTCACCAATGGAATCACTCAGAGATGGCATGAATGTGGGAGAGCTGATGCTGTCATTCATCTGCTGTGTAGTGACATGGGTGCAGAGATGATGCCCCGCCTCAACACCTCTAGCAATCAAGCAAGCTGACCACAGGGTGGTGAGCTCGGGAGATCTAACCTTGCCCCTCACCAGCTGTAGTACTCTGGAGATCAGGTCCTAACCTTGCTTGGACAACCAAGCAGAGCTGACCCTGGTGGCAGGGGTGCAGGGGAGCCAGCTCCTGAGGGAAAGGGATCAAGAGAGCTGGCCCTGCAACTCTCCTGCTCCATGAGAGGGTCTGGGAGGGGAGCTGTGGGGTTTGGAGGGGTAATGGGAGATGACTTATCACCTGGGGCTGTCAGAAAAGCTGACCTCTGGAGTCATTAGCACAGTTGAGGTGTCCCTGACCCTTACCTGCTGCAGAGCTTGAGAGATCAGATCCTGCACCTCACCTGTGCAGTGTAGTAGGGCTAGTCCTGGTTGCATGGGTGCAAGTAAGCCAGCCTCCGGTGTGAGAGTGTGGGGAAACTGGTCCCACTACTCATCTGTGATGAGGTGGCATGAGCGTGATCAACATCCCTTCATCCCCGGCATTCTCCACCCCCTGCCTTCTTTACCCGTAGTAGTTGGGCAAACTGGCCCCAGGGTCATGAGAGCAGACAAGCTGACCCTCCCCGTCACTGGTTGCAACACTGGACAAAGTGGGCCCTCCACCCTGACTGGGCAGCACAGTGGAGCTGGCCCTGAAGGAGTGGGAGGCATGAGAACAGGAGGGCTGACCCTGCTCCTGTCAACGGTGCCAGAGGAGTGTTGGAAATCTCATCTTGGTGATGCAAGGGAGAGCTAGAGAACTGACCAGCTCAGCTACCACACAGTCCTAGATCCTGGGTTTTGAATTGGCCCACCCCTACATCTGTATCATGTGAGCTGCTGGGATATATAAAAGGCCCAGTCCTGCTGATCCAAAGCTGCAGGATAGCAATAGGATAACCTGGAGGGTTCCTCTTGAGTTCTCAATATCAGTGCTGTCATAGAAGCTAAAGACCTCAAATCAGACCAGTTACTGATTACAATGAACATTTGCAAGTAGAGATATGAGGACAGAGGATTACACTGTAGGACACACTATGACACCGTACAGCTTCCATGATGAGATATTTTCTATGCTTTGTTTGTTTATTTGTTCTGATGTGTTTTATTTTGGGAGGTTTGGAAGAGCAAAGGACAAATACGAGAGCACAGGGAGAGAGTTGAGTGGCACTGAGGTGTATGATGTGAAACCCAAAATGAATCAAAAATTTACAAAACAACATAAAACTATGGGTTCACTTTCTTTTTATCACCAATAACTTTAGTTCTCAAGCCTGTTAACTTTAGGTATATAGCCAAATTATATCTCATACAAGAACATGAGATTAATCTTTCTGAATATAGTACATTTATAGATGTCTATTGTGTGTGTATGTGTGTGTGTGTGTTTGTGTGTGTGTGTGTGTGTGAGAGAGAGAGAGAGAGAGAGAGACAGAGAGAGAGAGAGAGAGAGAGAGAGACAGAGACAGAGACAGAGACAGAGAGACAGAGAGACACAGAGAGAGAGACAGAGAAACAGAGAGAAACAGAGAGAAAGACAGAGACAGACAGACAGACAGACAGGCAGGCAGGCAGACAGACAGACAGATCTACAGAGGATATTTATCTTTTTTTGAAGCAGGACTAACAATAAATAATTGGCAATTCTGTTACAGACCCAAGACATAGAAAGTTACTTACTCCTATGCCCACTAATTGCTTTTATCAGCTACAGGAAACCAACCTGAGCTGGAGAACTTAAGGATATAACCTAAGGATATTTTTCCTCTTGTGTATTTCTTAACTTTAGTTCTTCAAGGAGGAGCTCATAGTTTTGGGGAAACTGTCTATCAAAAGAAAAAAAGTGCTCAAATAGGAGGCTAATTTCTCCTGGAAAACTAATAATTATAATGCAAATAACTATTAATATATTTATATCAACACTTTGAAAACCTGCAAAACACAGAAGATGACTTCATGATTTCTTTAAGTAGCTCAGGTAATCAGCGAATACACTTTTCTATTTGTTTTTAATACCAATAGTATTAAATAAAATTTAAGTAACATTAAAGCTTTGCCATGTTTAGCATAACCCTTCATTGACTTTTTCCAGGGTACTCATCTCTTGGCCAGTTTATAAAGCATCCAGAAGAGAAGAATACAGCAGCACTCATTATTTAATCTTGAGGTCCACTTGTGTAAATTCAGAATACTTTCTTCTAAAACAATTACTTTCACCCATTCATTTATTTCTTATATATTTACTAAGCTTGTCCTTTATCTTCTTTCTCTTCCCCTCCCTGCCTTTCGTTTCTTTTTCACATTCTTTTTCCTTTCTCCATGCTTCCTTCCCTATCATCATTTCTTCCTCCATTTCTTTTGTTCTTTTAAATCATCTCTGTTGTTAGTTTTCCTTCTTATTCCTAATGAAGTTCAAGAATGTGATGGAAGACATAGAGGCTCATCTCATTGATTGTGAATTACCAGGAAACTACAGCTTGGCTTCAGGATCAACCTGTAAGCACCTGTGGAGAGGGAGTCAGCAGAGCGAGACCCCCTCACTCTCCTAAGCCCTAGAAGCTTTAAAATCTCATGTAGATGTGTGTATTACTAGACTTTCTACTATTTGGATATTCAAAGACTTAGTGACACTTAAGAGTTTGTTATTTAGTGTTCTTCAACATACATAATCTCCAGTCATGAACTGGCAGAGTGTGCCCCCCCCCAGCCTTTTGAGCGGGAATTTCCAGACTTTAGTGTTAGCCCCAAGTCTCCCCCACCTAGAAAGGAGCTCTCTGACCAAGGTGAAGTTCATTGTTCTTCCAGATCTACAGTTTCCTGAATTAAGCAGGCTACCCTGTAGCAGTGGAGCAGTGGTGCCAAAACCTGCTGAGCAAGGACCAGTTCTGCAGACCTGTTTCCAGCCTTTTGGGGAAGGGTTACCTCCCTCCCCACCTATTTATTTGGAGACCCCATTAAACTTTGAGCCATTAAAATTTGACAAATTAGGAAATTTGTCTTGGCTTCATGTTTCAACCCCCCCCAACACACACACACACACACACACACACACACACACACACACCGTGGGCCGCAATGAGGGACCAAACCACACCAGACAGTTCCATGTGGCTTTATTTAAGATGGGGTAAAGATGCAGCGGGCAGGAAGGAGGCAGGAAAGGAAGAAAAGAGAGAAAAAAGAAGAAATGCTACCCATTATATATGAGTGGTAATGTAAATTTCAGGTAAAAAGGTAGGCCCATTGAATTCTGGGTATATGGCAGCTATTGCCTTGGTAACAGGCCTATACTTGCAGTGCTAGCTGTTGCCTATATGACGTCACAGGTCTCAGAACTAACATTCCTCCATCTCTGTTATTAAAAAAGGAAAAGTAAAAGAGGGAGGGAGCCCGATGGTGAAAAGGAATGAGGGTGTCATGTCTCTTAAACTGCTTCCTGCTGTCTAGGGGCATGGTCAGTTTGGGGGTGTAGCTGACTTTCACCATCGGGGTCCTCGGCAACAGGTACTTCTGTGGACAGCGGCTCTTCCGTGGGCAGCGGCTGGTAATTCTGTAACAGAAGCTGATTAATAGTTTGATTGGAAATTTTTTGCATTTGCTGTTGGAGGAATGTAGAAACAAGATTAATGAGGCAGGGAGCAAACAATAGCACGAGGAAGATGACTAGAAAAGGCGTTACAAAAGGCAGTATCCATTTCCATATAGGGTTTTTAAAAATCCCAGAACTGGAGCTCCTGGACTTTGTTTCTCACTATCCCAGACTGGTTGACATAGAAACAGCATTCTTCTTGAAGGAACAAGCAAAGACCACCTCTTTCAGCTGTGAAGACATCCAAGCCCCGTCGTTTCTGAAGCACCACGGCTGCCAAAGAATCGATCTGGAATCCCACAGGTCTTGTATGTAGAAGAATAGTGTCTTGCGGTGTTGATAGAAGAAATGATCGACCCGTGATCCTAGCATATGTATCTGATAAGACCAATATGGGCAGCCCCCATATTCATCTGGCCATCGGCCATCTTCTGCAATAATCTTTTGTCTGGTCAAAGAGAAAGCAAGTATAGAGATCATAATATTTAGATGGGATAACCGATATAGGAATGATGGCGATTTGGATTGGTTCTTGGCATCCGGATATGGAGCAGTTTCCTGACACTATTTGGAAAGACTGTTTGTTATCTGTGGGGGTTTCTTGAACCTCAAATCTCCAGATGTAAGGATTGCCCTGGATGGAAACGAAGAACAGCAGGGGTAGGACAAGAAACCCATGTCTAGTCCAATGAGGTCGAGCTCAGATGTCAGAGTGGAGTCTCATGTTCTGGAATTGGGGACAAAGTGGATGGTCTCAATGTCTTCTGGAGCTTAATAGAGCACAGTCCTGTTAGGGTTGACATGTATGAAGAAGAGTCATTTTTAGGTAGCGGGATGAAAGGTTTAAGGTGAGACAGGTATACCCAATGAGAGAATCCTTCGAGTTTAGCAGTTGTGGGGCTTAAAAGGGCCCTGCCATTTGGGCGAGAGGGGGATGGCCGATGATCTGGAGGGGATAAGAGGACTGGTCTCCAATGTTGACAGGCAGTGGACAGGGGACAGTCTGTGGCCGCGGTAGATGGTGGTCAGCAAAGTTCCATAGGAGGGAACGAAGGTGGCAAAGCGATGGGGTGTGTAGGTGGTCTGGGAGGGGAGAGCATTTAGGTGAAAGAGCAGGAGTTAAAACTGGACATTCATACATAAGTTCAAAGGGTGAGATGTGAAGAGGTTGCTTGGGGAGAGCTCGTAGCCTGAAAAGAGCCAGAGGTAGGAGTTTTATCCAGTCAAGGTGAAGTTCCTGTGACAGCTTAGCAAAGGTGGTTTTTAAAGAGTGATTAGTTCTTTCTACCTTACCTGAAGATTGAGGATGGTAGGGAATGTGAAAATGCCAAGGGATGTTTAAGGCCTTAGAAAGAATTCGAGAAACCTCGGAAGTAAATTAAGTGCCATTGTCTGACTGAAGGGAGACTGGAACACCAAATCGGGGGATGATCTCTCAGAGGAGGAGATCAGAAACTGTCTGAGCCCTTTTGTTAGTGGTGGGAAACGCTTCTACCCGCCACGAGAAGGTGTCCACCAAGACCAAGAGGTACTTGACACACTTGACAGCGGGCATATGGGTAAAGTCAAGTTGCCAGTCAATTCTAGGAAGGGAACCTCTAGCCTGATGGGTAGGGAAAGGAGTGATACGATATCTTGAGTTGGAATCTGACATCTGACAGATTTTACAAGAGGCAGTGATAGATTTTAAGAAACTTAAGTCCTCAGGAGTAGGCTGTAAGTGGGTCTTAACAAAAGAAGATAAGGCGTTGCTGTTAGGATGAAGAGTTGATGAAGATAGGATAGAATTTGGCGAGTGTCAAGGGGTGAAGGTAAAGATGTGGATTGTAGTGTAAGGATGTCCTGGGGAAGGTAAGATGAGTTTAGCCCCCCAAGGGCCACAACTCTAGCTGCCTCATCAGCTCGGTTGTTTCCCTTGGAGACAATAGAGTCATCCGTCTGGTGCGTTCTGCAATGGACAATCCCAATAGCTGTGGGGAGATGGGAGGCCTTTAGCATGGCTAAAATGTGGCTTGAATTAGTTACTGATCCTCCTGTTGTGGTAAGTAACCCACACTCTTTCCAAATAGCAGCATGGGACAGGAGGATATGGAAAGCATATTTAGAATCTGTATAGACATTGAGGGATTGTCCCTGTGCCAGTTGAAAGGCATGGGTGAGAGCTATTAGCTCAGCCTGCTTAGTGGTGTGTACAGGGAGGGCCTGTGCCTCTACCATCTCAGTGTCTGACACTATGGCATAGCCAGCTTTTCTAGTCCCTTTATATAGAAAGGAGCTTCCATCTGTGTACCAGGTATAAATGGCTTGAGGCAATGTGCCCTCCTGTATGTGTGAAGGATGAGGTAGTAGTTGCTCTAAAGTCTCAGTGCAGGAATGAGGAAGGGAGTGGTTAGTATTAGGTCAGGGAAGAAGATTAGAAATATTGAGAGGAGGACATGATTGGAATCCTCTATTAGTGCTACCTGAAGAGAAAGGACCCTGGAGGAAGGTAGCATCTGCAAACCTTTGTAAGTTAGGAGCTGCGACAGGTTATGAGAAGAGAGTACAGTTATGGGAGACCCCAAGGTTAGTTTCTTTGACTCTCGAATAAGGAGTTCAGCAGCTGCTAAGATACGAATACAAGGAAATAGGATTAATGGTCCAAGACAATGAGTATGTCTTATACAACCACTGCTAGAGAGACTCAGAATCCACAGAGCATAAACTTTAAAACTTCTGTGAGACACTTTCAGTTACCTGTTAGAATACTAAGGAAAAAATGCTGACAATTTTGTGTACTTAAATAAACATGAAGCATGGAGCATTCTTTGGCAGTGCTGAAGGAAAATACATTGCTATATTCAGTTTGTCCATTGCTTATGAAACTAAACATATAGTTGCCTGGGGATAGCATTGTCACTAATATTGTTTAGTATGTGGTATTGAAACATACTGACACAATATCTTCATGTGAATAGTCATAGCAATTCTATTCTCTTAGTGTTCCAAGCTGAAAACAACCTAACACCTATGGGCAGATGAATGAGTAAATTGTAGTTCAGCCATATTATATGACTCTACTCAATGAGAACATAGAATGCACACACACACACAAACATATACACACATACACGCACACATATACACACACATACACACACACACACACACACACACACACACACACACACTGTTGATACACGTAAGAACTGATATATCTGAAACAGCATGCTGAGTGAAGCAGTCGAAACACAAAGGCAATGTTTTTCATTGATGAGAACCTAGCCCAGGGCTCTGCAAATGCCCTACCGCTTACCATAGCCACAGTACTTAATACATTATGTTCTGGCTTTTAAGTTTCCTAATTTTATTCTTTGTTAACGTCATACATGGGTCAAATTAATTTTAATTATGTTTGTCTCCTATTACATATTATTTCACTCTCTCCTTCCAAATTCCTTCTTCTCAACTGGTAAGTCTGTGTCATCCTCCTATAACTATTTTCAGAATGACACACTGAGTCTAACTTGGGTCACGTACATGCTCGTAGTTGTGGAATTATTCACTGGAACACGGGTAAATGACCAGGAGCTTCACCATGAGAAAGAAACGGCACCGCTGCTCCCCAACAGCTACCTGCCAAGAGGCCCTCCAAAAGACCTCCCCTCCTACATGAGAATTTTTTGGGGGTTTTGGTCATTTTGTTTTGTTTTGTTTGTTCTTATTGTTTTGTTTGTGTTTTGATTTGTGTTTTTTTTTGTCATTTTGTTTCGTTTTTGTTGTTTCTTTTCTTTTGTTTTGTTTTTGATTTTGAAACAGGTTCTCTCTAAATATCCCTAGTTAGCCTGAAACTTCTTACGTAGACATGTTGTTCTCAAACACATGAAAATTCAATTTATCTTCTGAATGCTGGTAAATCACAATGCCTCTCTCTCTCTCTCTCTCTCTCTCTCTCTCTCTCTCTCTCTCTCTCTGTGTGTGTGTGTGTGTGTGTGTGTGTGTGTTGTGTGTGTGTGTGTGTGTGTGTGTGTGTTGATTTATTTTTATGTATGTGTACTATGTGTATGACTGGTCCCTTCAGAGTACAGAAGAGTGCATCAAATCACCAGGAACTGGAGGTAACAATGGTTGTGGACCACACCATGTGATTGCTGGGAACTGAACACAGTTCTCCAAAAGCAACAATTATTCTTCAGCACTGAGCCATCTTTCCAGTCCCAGTATCCTGGTGACCTAGGAAGGTTAACATCTAATTTTTTTCCAAGACAGGGTTTCTCTGTGTAGCCCTGGCTGTCCTGGAACTCACTCTGTAGACCAGGCTGGCCTCGAACTCAGAAATCTGCCTGCCTCTGCTTCCCAAGTGCTGGGATCAAAGGCGTGCGCCATCACCACCTGGCCTAATTTTTTTTATATTTATGTATTTCACATGAAATATATATAATTACACATGCATGCATTTGTACATGTACATATTTCCTCTGAAGTTATCTATGATGACCAAATACATAATATCTTATTATGTCTACTCCAATCATCTCTTCTTGGATCTGAACAAAAGACCCTTCAAATCCACATGAACTGATTGCTTAGGTCATTTCTCTTAGTTTGTGTCTCCTTCTGAGCCTCAGTTTGACATAGAGAACTAGCTATCCATTTTGAAAGTGAAGGTGTAATTTTTGTGATAGAATTGTGGCTCGCATCTGGACAGACCACACCAGGCCAATACAGTTCGATGTGAGAGAGCTTTATTGTGGGAAAATGGTGCAAAAGGAGGTGACAGAGACAAAGGGAGAAAAGAGAGAAAAGAGAGGGCACAGGTCAAGAGGGTCTACCTTTTACTTAGGCTATGATGTAACTGCTCACACGTAAAGGTGGAAAGTAAACCAAGTGGATACTGGGAATGTGGGAAGGTATGGTGACTGTCATGGCAACAGAACCAGTGGATGATGTCACTGTCATCTGTCATTGCTGGGTTGGAAGGTATTTTGCAACCAATTGTAAAGCTGGTTCCTGATACCAACAATAATGATGTTTATAATTACTTAAACTTCTTTGTTCTGATCTTATTAGACCGATACACAGTATGTGTTAAATAGATATTTGTGGATGGAATTCAATCTCTCTGCAGTAATGATGATTATACCCAATGCAGCTTTCTTTCTGGTTACTACTTTTAAAGAACTCAATACAATTATGAGGGAGATATAGCAGATGAAACTATTGACTCTGATTTATGAAGTCAAATCACGAAGGAGTTCTGATGTCATAGTGACATGAGTTTTCTATAAATTTATAGATGTGAAAAAAAGAATTTTAGTATCTAAAATTTTCATTTTCTAACTTGAGTCTTAATTTGCCGATTATGATATTTTAAATGCAACTTAAACTGGTAGAGCTGATATCAACATCCAAATAGTTAAGGGAATGCCTAATCATACTAAAATAATATTTTGTTCTTCAGTCACATCTTCATAGATTAAGAAAAACTATACTTTAAAGAATAACCAAATAGAACCTGACTTTGTTCCTTGACTTGATTGATGGGCTATGAGATAATCTCCTCTCTAATTTGTTTTCACTCCTCCTTTTGCTACAATATTTAAAATTCCCACCAGAACCTCCTTGAGTTCAGGATTACCTCTTGCAGGCCCCCTTTAAAATGCAAACAAATTATCTAAGGGATAGAGGCATAAACTCATTAATTCCTATTCAATATGGATTAGTGATCTCTAAAATTAAAATAAAATCTGATTAGGTCACTTCCTGACTTGAAATCTTTCAATGGTTTCTCAGTGCGCACAGTATAAAGACAAAGTGCTTAGTGCAGCCTCATAGCCCCAGTGCACCTATTCCTGCCTCTTCACATTTCTGCACTGCTTGCTCTCCCCAGACAGAACATCAGCGAGCAAGCCCCTTTCTCTGAGTTTCCTGCTATCACTGTCCAGCAGGAATCTTCCAGAGTCAGTCCTCATCCTCTGAAGTTCTTTCTCTGTTCTACTCAGTTTGTGTCTATATCTTCATACTAATTGTTGCCTTCACAAGGTGATGGTCCCTGACCTTTAGATTCAGCTCAGATTTTTCTACTGTGGACTCTCAAAGGGTCATACATATGCCTTTATTTCTTTGTCTTCAGATCACTTGGACAAGTTTCAGATCTATCAGTTTTCCTCAGTAGAGTGGGATTTCCCTGCAGAGAGGAACTATAGCTACTTTCCTCACCATTACATTCCTTGCCTCGTGAGCCACACGCCCTTCATAAATGTTTACTGAATGAGTGGGAAAGTTCAAATGTCTGAATAAATGAAGTCTAGCTATTCACCTACTTAAAACACTCTTCCCAGAAGATCAGCAGCTCTGAAACCTAAAACTCTGAGCTTTAGGGAATGATACTTAAATAGATGAGTCCTTGGACTTTCCAATAGCTTTCAGACATGCATACGTCTCTCAACTCTTCTTCCTGTTTCAGTTACATTGAATTCTAGTTGGATGCACAGTTATCTGAATGAGTGGAAAAGTTCAAATGTCTGAATAAATGAAGTCTAGCTATTCACCTACTTAAAACACTCTTCCCAGAAGATCATCAGCTCTGAAACCTAAAACTCTGAGCTTTAGGGAATGATACTTAAATAGATGAGTCATTGGACTTTCCAATAGCTTTCAGACATGCATACGTCTCTCAACTCTTCTTCTCTCTTAGTTTCTCTCCCTGTCTTGGTCACTCTGTTTCAGTTACACTGAATTCTTTCTGGGGAAAGATTCTAATCTACTCCAAAATAATTTATATAACAGATAGGCTTATACACAGGCCATGCTTCTGACAAATGAGAGATTTCTGCCTTTGAGTTCTGCTGTGTAAACAAGACAGATGGTTATATAAACATAATACTTGAGAACTGTATCTGGCAAAGGAACAAGTTATCTTCCTACAGTGACTTTTCATTTTGATCATTATTTACCTGTATTTTCTTCAAAGCCATATTATCTTCTAATCTACCCCATTTTACTGATACTTACTATATATGTTCTCTCTTCTGTGCTAGAATATAAGCAAATAAACTCAGGTTCATTTACTACTTACCCAAACTATCTGACATGTGTTATCTCCTAGACAAATAGTTGTTGAATGAAAAAGGAATAATGCCTGGGCAAGAATATCATTTCTGTGATTTAATTCTGGGAAAGTTATTATGTATTAAACAATCCAAATAAAGGGTACCAGGAGGGAGGCAGAATTTTAAAAGCACAGCCATCTATTCTTGCATTTTGTATTAGGTTCAACCATGCTTTTATTATATTGAAACCTTTGTGGTTCCCCTCCCCCCAACCCCCCTAGCCCATTTCCCTTCCTTCTGCTCATCAATCCACCCACTACCTCTTCCCTGTCCTGGCATTCCCCTATACTGGGGTATTTAACCTTCTCAGAACCAAGGGCTTCTGCTCCCTTTGATGTCCAACAAGGTCATCTTCTGCTGTGTAAACATCTGACAGCTATGGTTATATAAACATATGTACCCTTTGATTGGCAGTTTAGTCCCTAGGAACTCTGGGGGTACTGGTTGGTTCAGTGACATTCCATATACTTACTTATAAGAAAACAGTAAACTGTATAAGACATGAACTCCTCTCCTATCAAATCTATGAAAACTTCATATAAGTAACTCAAATTCTCAAACTGATAAACATTTCTTGCTCTTATTTGGGGCAGACAATAAGAACTCTGGAGACAGAAGTACGACATTTTCCCTGTGTGCCTTCACTTTTGTTGGACAGTTCATTAATCCTGACACTTGTCACCAACATTAGAAACAGTGTCTTGGGGCTTCCAACATAGAGCACTCCATGAGTCCTCCAGGCCTTCAACACCAGACTGGCACTTCTCAGATATCCGGTCTGATAGATTAAGCAACTACAGAATGATCTCAACATTTCCAGTATGAGACAGCCGTTGTTGAACTACCTAGACAATACCGTGCAGGACAATCTAATGAATCCCCATCATTCTATTTATTACTTTGATTAGTTCTATTCTTTAGACAACCCTAACTCAAAGGTAAATTTTGACTTCTGCTCATCAATCCACCCACTACCTCTTCCCTGTCCTGGCATTCCCCTATACTGGGGTATTTAACCTTCTCAGAACCAAGGGCTTCTGCTCCCTTTGATGTCCAACAAGGTCATCTTCTGCTGCATATGCATCTGAAGCTATGGGTCCCTCCATATGTACCCTTTGATTGGCAGTTTAGTCCCTAGGATCTCTGGGGGTACTGGTTGGTTCATACTGTTATTCTTCCTATGGTGATGCAAACCCCTTCAGCTCCTTGGGTCCTTGCTCTGGACCCAATCTTTCTTGATTTGAGTATTTTAAGTAGAAAGATCCACTAACGTTTTCTGGTGGCAGCCTAGACAAAAGGACTCTGGAGACAGAAGTACGACATTTTCCCTGTGTGCCTTCACTTTTGTTGGACAGTTCATTAATCCTGACACTTGTCACCAACATTAGAAACAGTGTCTTGGGGCTTCCAACATAGAGCACTCCATGAGTCCTCCAGGCCTTCAACACCAGACTGGCACTTCTCAAATATCCAGTCTGATATTTAAGCAACTACAGAATGATCTCAATATTTCCAGTATGAGACAATACCGTGCAGGACAATCTAATGAATCCCCATCATTCTTTTTATTACTTTGATTAGTTCTATTCTTTAGACAACCCTAACTCAAAGGTAAATTTTGAGAATCTGGAGACACATGAACCACTACTACTACTACTACTACTACTACTACTACTACTACTACTACTGAAATAACTCAGTGACATTTTAGTAATAGAGCTATCCTCTTTGTCTACAAAGGATATATTTTAAGATTCTCAGTGGATGCCTGGAAACTATGGTTAGTACAGAATTCTATATATGCTGTATTTGCCCGTAGATACATATTTATGATAAAGCATAATGCCTATTCTATCTTAACCAAGAATTGTTTCCATATATTTTTCACAGGTTGACTTATGGAAGAAAAACCAATGCCCATTTCTTTCATATTTTTTACAATCTCAGAGATGAATGTATTCTTATCATGTATCCTAGAGAACTGAGCATACATTGTTTTCTTCAGCTGGTGATTTTCACCTCAGAAGTGACGAAAACATTTGCCTAGCTTCTCTTTGTCATGGAGAAATTGCCAGTAGTAGTTCTTCAGCATCTTCATAAAGTAAAACTGGGGTCTTTGAATGTAAGGGCTACAATCACAACAACTGGACCCATGGATGATTCACATCCACAACAGGATGGACTTAAGCTCCATCAGAGTTTTGTTACACTCTTCAGAATTTCATGCAATTTAAAACAATGAATAATTTCTAAAAGTTTCTACTTGATAGTTTTAGTAAGGGAACAGAAACTACAGAAAGTAAAATAACAGAAAATGTGAAAACCACATGCCACATTCAGGAGGGAAAATTGCTGAAGTTATTCAGCAGAAATCACAACTGAATGTGGCTCAATCATATTTGAGTTGTAAATGACTGTGTAATTGTGAAGGCTAAATATGAGGTCATGAGGAAGGCAATAAAGAATTTATTCTCATGTACAGCATCCAAGATGCACTTGGATCAATCAATCAATAAAGAGATAGGGTTTTTCTTTTTTTCTATTGTTACTACTGCCCTGGTATTTGATAGTGACTTCCTGAACTTGCTTTACTTCTTTTTTCTTCCTTTTTTATTAGATAAATTCTTTATTTAAAATTTAAATGTTGTCCCCTTTCTTGGCTCCCTTCTCCTCTAAATTACCCTAACCCATCTCTGCTCACCATGCTCAGGAATCCACCCACTCCTGCTTTCCTGTCCTGGCATTCCACTATACTAACTAATTTAGCCTTCTCAGGTTCAAGGGCCTCTCCTCCCTTTGATGAATCCATTCTTACCATGTATCCCAGAGAAAACATTTGCCTAGCATCTCTTTGTCATGGAGAAATTGCCATGAGTTCTTCAGCGTCTTCATAAAGTAAAACTAGGATCTTACTAGGATGACTTACAAGGTCATCATCTGCTACATATAAATCAGGAGCCATTGATCCCTCCATGTGTACTTTCTGGTTTATGGTTTAGTCCCTGGGAGCTCTGGGGATACTGAGTGATTCATATTGTTGTTCCTTCTAGGGCTCTGCAAAAGTCTTCCTCTCCTTGGGTCCTTTCTCTTATTTTTTTTTTCTTATATTTTTTTAAAAGATTTTTTTTAATTTTTTTAAATTTTATTTTCTATACTCTTTGTTTACATCCCAAAGGCTTTCCCCTTTCCCAGTATCCCCCTCACCATGTGTCCCATAAGTACTCCCCCCCCACCCCCACCCCCACATTCCCCAATCACCCCCCAACCTTTTCTCTGTTCTGGTACTCTCCTGCAAGACTGGAACCAGTCTTTTAGGGACCAGTGTCCTCTCATTCCTTCTTCTTGGGAAACTTTTGATTTGCTAATTGTTCCTTGAGTATTCAGAGCTTCTGGGCTCATTAATATCCACTTATCAGTGATTTGCATTTCATGTGTATTCTTTTGTGATTGGGTTAACTCACTTAGGATGATATTTTCCAGATTCAACCATTTGCCTACAAATTGTGTGAATTCATTATTTTTAATTGCTGAGTAGTATTCCATTGTATAAATATACCACATTTTCTGTATCCATTCCTCCTTTGAGGGATATTTGGGCTCCTTCCAATTTCTGGCTATTATAAACAAGGCTGCTATAAACATAGTGGAGCATGTGTCTTTATTGTATGCAGAGGAATCCTCTGGGTATATGCCCAGGAGTGGTATGCCAGGGTCCTCTGGAAGTGACATGCCCAATTTTCTGAGGAACCGCCACACTGATTTCCAGAGCGGTTTTACCATTTTGCAATCCTACCAACAGTGGAGGAGTGTTCCTCTTTCTCTACATCCTCGCCAGCACTTGTTGTCTCTTGAGTTTTTAATCTTAGCCATTCTGACTGGTGTGAGGTGGAATCTCAGGGTTGTTTTGATTTGCATTTCCCTGATGACTAATGATGTTGAACATCTCTTAAGGTGCTTCTCTGCCATCTGAATTTCTTCTGGTGAAAATTCCTTGTTTAGCTCTGTACCCCATTTTTTAATAGGGTTATTTGGTTCTTTGGGGTCTAACTTCTTGAGTTCTTTGCATATATTGGATATTAGCCCTCTGTCAGATGTGGGGTTGGTGAAGATCTTTTCCCAATTTGTTGGTTGTCGTTTTGTCCTTCTGACAGTGTCCTTCGCCTTATAGAAACTTTGTAATTTTAAGAGTTCCCATTTGTCAATCCTTTTTTTTTGATTTGCATTTTCTTTTTTTTATTTTCTATATTCTATGTTTACATTCCAAAGGCTTTCCCCTTTCCCAGTTCCCACCCACCATAGTTCCCATAGTTCTTCTCCCCCCCAACTGTTCCCCAATCATTCCCCCTCCCCCCCTCGGTTTCTTTACTAAACTGGATGCAATCTTTACAGGCCCAGGGTCCTCTCCTTTCTTCTTGGGAATCATTTGACTTGCTATTTGTGTCTTGAGTATTTAGGGCTTCTGGACTCATTAATATCCACTTATCAGTGATTGCATTTCGTGTGCATTCTTTTGTGATTGGGTTAATTCACTCAGGATGATATTTTCCAGGTCTAACCATTTACCTACAAATTGCATGAATTCATTATTTTTAATTGCTGAGTAGTATTCCATTGTATAAATATACCACATTTTCTGTATCCATTCCTCCTTTGAGGGATATTTGGGCTCCTTCCAATGTCTGGCTATTATAAACAAGGCTGCTATAAACATAGTGGAGCATGTGTCCTTATTGCATGCAGGGGAATCCTCTGGGTATATGCCCAGGAGTGGTATGCCAGGGTCCTCTGGAAGTGACATGCCCAATTTTCTGAGGAACCGCCAAACTGATTTCCAGAGCGGTTTTACCATTTTGCAATCCCACCAACAGTGGAGGAGTGTTCCTCTTTCTCCACATCCTTGCCAGCACTTGTTGTCTCTTGAGTTTTTAATCTTAGCCATTCTGACTGGTGTGAGGTGGAATCTCAGGGTTGTTTTGATTTGCATTTCCCTGATGACTAATGATGTTGAACATCTTTTAAGGTCTTTCTCGGCCATCCGAATTTCTTCTGGTGAAAATTCTTTGTTTAGCTCTGTACCCCATTTTTTGATAGGGTTATTTGTTTCTTTGCGGTCTAACTTCTTGAGTTCTTTGTATATATTGGGGGAAAAGTTCCATTTGTCAATTCTTGATCTTAGAGCATAAGCTCTTGGTGTTCTGTTCAGGAACTTTCCCCCTGTGCCTATGTCCTCCAGGGTCTTCCCCAGTTTCTTTTCTATTAGTTTCAGTTTCTATTAGTGTCTGGCTTTATGTGGAGGTCCTTGATCCACTTGGAGTTGATCTTAGTACAAGGTCATAAGAGTGGGTCAATCTGCATTCTTCTGCATGTTGACCTCCTGTTGAACCAACACCATTTGTTGAAAAGGCTATCCTTTTTCCACTGGATGGTTGTAGCTCCTTTATCAAAGATCAAGTGACCATAACTCTGCGGGTTCACTTCTGGGTCTTCAATTCTATTCCATTGATCTACTTGTCTGTCGTTGTACCAATAACATTCAGTTTGTTTGTTTTTTTTAATTTTTATTTTCGATATTCACAAACTATGCTCAGTTCAATGGTTGGCTGAGAGTGTCCCACTCAGTATTTGTCATGTACTGGCAGAGCCTCCCAAGTGACAGCTATATCAGGCTCCTATCAGCAAGCCCTTGTTGGCATCCAAAATAGTGTCTAGGTTTTGTAACTGTATGTAGGATGGATCAATGAGGGAGAGGCAGTCTCTGTATGCTTTTTTCTCAGTCTCTGCTCCAGATTTTGTCACAGTATCTCCTCCTGTGGGTATTTTGTATCCCATTCTAAGAAGAACCAGAGTATCCATACTTTGTTCTTCCTTCTTCCTGAGTTTCATTTGGTTTGTGAATTGTATCATGGGTATTGCAGGCTTCTGAGCTAATATCCATTTATCAGTGAGGGCATACCATGTGTGTTCTTTTTTGACTGGGTTACCTCACTCAGGATGATATTTTCTAGTTCCACCCTAAAATTGTGGTACATTTACACAATGGAATACTATTACAAGCTATTAAAAGCAATGAATTCATGAAATTATTAAGGAAAAGGGTGGAGAGAAAGGGCAGCCTTGTATAGTCCCTGATTTTAGTGGGATTGTTTCAAGTTTCTCTCCATTTAGTTTGATGTGGACTACCAGTTTGTTGTATATTGCTTTTACTATGTCTAGATATGGGCCTTGAATTTCTGATCTTTCCAAGTCTTTTAACATGAAAGAATGTTGAATTTTGTTAAATGTTTGCTCAGCATGTAATGAAATGATCATGTGGGTTTTTTCATTGAGTTTGTTTATTTCTGTATGTTGAACCATTCCTGTATCCTGGGGATGAAGCTTACTTGATCACAATGAATGATTGTTTTGATGTTATCTTGGATTCGGTTGGTGAGAATTTTATTGAGTATTTCTGAATCAATATTTATAAAGGATATTATTCTGATGTTCTCTTTCTTTGTTGGATCTTTGTGTGGTTTTGCTAACAGCATAATTGTGGCATCATAGAATGATAGTATTCCTTCTATTTCTATTTTGTGGAATAATTTGAAAAGTATTGGTGTTAGGTCTTCTTTGAGGGTGTGATAGATTTCTGCACTAAAACCATCTGGTCCTGTGATTTTTTTTTGCTTGGGAGACTTTCAATGACTGCTTCAATTGCTTTAGGGTTTACAGGACTGTTTAGACAATCTATCTGATCCTGATTTAACTTTGGTATTTTGTATCTGACTAAGAAATTGTCTATTTCATCCAGATTTTCCAGTTGTTTTGAGTATAGGCTTTTCTAGTAGGATCTAATGAATTTTTGAATTTCCTCAGTTTTTGTTGTCATATCTGCCTTTTCATTTTTAATTCTGTTAATTTGGATACTGTCTCTGTGCCCTCTGGTTAGTCTGGCTAAGAGTTTATCTATCTTGTTGATTTTCTCAAAAGAACTAGCTCATGGTTTTGTTGATTCTTTGTATAGTTCTTTCTGGTTGATTTGAACTCCGAGCTTGATGTTTTCCTGTTGACTACTCTTCTTAGGTGTATTAGCTTCTTTCTGTTCTAGAGTTTTCAGGTGTGCTGTTAAGTTGCTAGTGTATGCTTTCTCTAGTTTCTTTTGGGAGGCACTCATAGCTATGAGTTTTCCTCTTACCAGTGCTTTCATTGTGTCCCATAAGTTTTGGTATGTTGTGCCTTAATTTTTATTGACTTCTAAAAGGTCTTTGATTTCTTTCCTTATTTCTTTCTTGACCAAGGTATCATTGAGTATAGCATTGTTCAGCTTCCATGTGTAAGTGGGCTTTCTGTTGTTTTTGTTGCTATTGAAGACCAATCTTACTCTATAGTGATCTGGTAGGAGGCATGGAGTTATTTCAATCTTCTCATATCAATTGAGCTGTATTTTGTGAACAATTATATGGTCAGTTTTGGAGAAGGTGCCATGAGGTGCTGAGAAGAAGGTATATTCTTTTGATTTATGATGAAATGCTCTATAAATATCTGTTAAATCCATTTGGTCCAAACTTCTGTTAGTTTCACTGTGTCTGTTTAGTTTGTGTTTCATAATTGAGAGTTCTTCTCCATAGATTTTCCTTTGATGAGTATGAAATGTACTTCTGTGTCTTTTTTGATGACTTTTGGTTGAAAGTCTGTTTTATTGGATATTGGGATGGCTACTCCAGCTTGTTTCCTGGGACCATTTGCTTGGAAATTGCTTTCCAGCCTTTTACTCTGAGGTAGTGTTTGTCCTTGACACTGAGGTGCACTTTTTTGCATGCAGCAAAATGTTGGGTCCTGTTTAAGTGTCCAGTCTTTTAGTGTATGTCTTTTTATTGGTTAATTGGGTCTTTTGATTTTAAGAGATATTAAGGAATAGTGATTGTTACTTCCTGTTTTTTATGTTATTTTTATGTTTGTGTGGTTATCTTCTTTTGGATTTGTTGAAGGAAGATTACTTCCTTGCTTTTTCTAGGGTGTAGTTTCCCTCTATGTATTGGCGTTTTCCATCTATTATCTTTTGTAGGGCTGGATTTGTGGAAAGATATTGTATAAATTTGGTTTTGTCATGGAATATCTTGGTTTTTCTATCTATGGTGATTGAGAGTTTTTCTGGGTATAGTAGTCTGGGCTTGCATTTATGTTCTTTTTGTGTCTGTATGAGATCTGCCCAGGATCTTCTAGCTTTCATGGTCTCTGGTGAGAAGTCTGGTGTAATTCTGATAGGTCTGCCTTTATAAGTTTCTTGTCCTTTTCCCCTTACTGCTTTTAATTCCTGCTTTTAATATTTTTTCTTTGTTTAGTGCATTTGGTGTTTTGTTTATTATGTGACAGGAAGACTTTCTGTTCTGTTCCAGTCTGTTTGGAGTTCTGTAGGCTTCTTGTATGATCATGGCATCTCTTTCTTTAGGTTAGGAAAGTTTTCTTCAATAATATTTTTGAAGATATTTGTTGGCCCCTTAAATTGTATACTTTGCTCACTTATATACCCATGATCTTTAGGTTTTGCCTTCTCATCGTGTCCTTGATTTCCTGGATGTTTTGGGTTACACGCTTTTTGCATTTTCCATTTTCTTTGACTGTTGAGTCAATGTTTTCTATGTTATCTTCAGCACCTGAGATTCTTTCTTCTATCTCTTGTATTCTCTTTTGATGCTTGCATCTCTGACTCCTGATTTATTTCCAAGGTTTTCTATCTCCAGAAATGTATCCCTTTATGATTTTTTTATTGTTTCTACTTCCATTTTTTGCTCCTGGATGGTTTTGTTCAGTTTCTTCACTTGTTTGCTTGTGTTTTCCTGAAATTCTTTAAGGGATTTTTGTGTTTCTTCTTTAAGGGATTTTTGTGTTTCCTCTTTAAGGTCTTCTACCTGTTGACCCATGTTCTCCTGTATTTCTTTAAGGAGGTTATTAATGTTCTTCGTGATGTCCTCTATCAGTATCACAAATTGTGTTTTTAAATCTAACTCTTACTTTTCTGGTGTGTCTGGTGTTTGGCCAAAGGCTCCTGTCCCTACTGCTCCACTCCTTCCTGCATTTTCTTTAAGTTCTTTTCTCTCCCAGTGAGTTTTTGCCTAGTGCTGTTGTGTCTTTTATACACCACCTCCACATTTGTCTTTCAGTACCTTAGTCTGGAAAGTGAAAGGAACTCACAAAACTGTGATCTTCAACACCAACACAAAGTTCTCTGTATTCATTTTGTAGATGTAAAGGAGATTTATATTTCATTACAATTCCTTATGGCTTACTTTATATGGATAATCCCTTCTCATATATTATAAAAAATGACTTCTAACTGAGGTCCAATGTTCTAAATTTCAAGTATCTAGGCACTGATTTTTGTTGCCTAATACTGGCTGTTTAAAGTATTGAATTAGAAATGGACCAAAACATGGATCGTAGGTTGGGCTCCTGGCATATTTGTGGGGAATCAGAATGCTCCACACAGCATTGCTCAGGAATTGCAAGAGCTTGGGAAACTTCATTCTCCACCATGAATTTTAAAGTGTGTGAAAGCTTCACTCACTGAACACAACTTTGAAATGCTTCTAATTTCCGTATTATCAATGAAGGTAGACCAGAGACTGCAAATAGAATTTTACCTTGGGGAAATGTACTGCTGTGCATTTCAGTAACTGTATACTCCATTTCTGCCTCCATGTTTGAGAATTAACAACATGTTAACAGGACTATTGCCTATTCGGCAGCACTGCTTAAGATTAGGCCATTAAATATTGATGGAGATACTTGTTCCCACACTTGAGCATCAGAAAGATGGAATTAAAAGTAGTTTAACTGGCATTTGTCGTTCGTCTTGGTAAATAGAAGCCGGGATCTGAGTGTACAGAAGGATAAGTGTTACCTGGTACATAGCTCCATTCCCAAAGCATCATTGATCACAAAGTGCTGTTTGTAAAAATGTTTAGTAAAAATAAAATGAAACAATTGAACTGAATTCTTCCTGAAACATACTGAATGTGAATGTCACAGAAGCATGCACACATGATATCCTGTCATTTGTTCAAGTGCTTTTATTTTAAATTGTTATTCACGTAGCAAAAGATTTAAATGATTTCTTCTATTTTTAATAAATAGTGCCTTAGCAGAATTGCTGATTAGAAGAATAAAATCCTGTGTAAGGACATTATCATTAAAGTTATCTGTATGTATATGTTTTCACAACAAGACAATGAGATTTATTGAAGGACTGTAGGCTGCTCTTCATCTTAACCTCAGTGTCTTATAACCTATTAAGTATTAATGAAATGGACATACATACTGTAAGCCTTATTGAATTATGTTTATTCAGTTAAAGAAATGTTTGTGGCAACCAAATATTGTTATGATTGAATAACTATATTGGTGCCTAGGGAAGTAGCTTAGATAATTAATTATTGGAAATAATGTATCTTATTTTATTCATCATTTTATTACATTTCAAATGTTATCCCCATTCACATTTTCCCTTCTGCATCTATCTCCTCTCCCATCACCCTTTCTTCTATGAGGGTGCTCCCCTACCCTCACACTCCTGCCTCAGCACCCTAGAATTTCCCTATGCTGGGAAATTGAGTCTCCACAGGACTAAGGGCCTCTCATCCCATTGATGCCAGATAAGGCCATCCTTTCCTACATATGCAGCTGGAGCCATGGATCCCTCCATGTGTACTCTTTGGTTGGTGGTTTAGTCCTTGGGAGCCTTGGGGGGTCTGATTGGTTGATATCGTTGTTCTTCCTATGAAGCTGCAAACCCCTTCGGCTCCTTCAGTCCTTTCCTTAACTCCTCCATTGGGGTCCCCGTGCTAAGTCTGATGGTTAGCTGGATGCTTCCACATCTGTATCGGTCAGGCTCTGGCAGAGACTCTCAAGGTACAGCTATATCAGGCTCCTGTCAGCAAGTACTTCTTGGCATTAGCAATAGTTTGGTGTCTGCTGATGGGATGGATCCCCAGGTGGAACAGGCACTGGACAACATTTCAGTCTCTGCTCCACTCTTTGTCCCTGCATTGCCTTCTGACAGGAGCAATTCTGGATTAATATTTTTGATCCAGAGACCATGCCTTACCACTAGATATGGTCTATCTCCCCTTTGTTGGGTATTTAGGCTAATGACATTCCTTTTGGGTCCTAGGAAACTCTTGGGTTCCTGGAATCTGGGACTTTCTAGTAGCTACCCCCAGTTCTCCACTCCCCCATTGCTACACACCTCCATTCAAATTCCTGATCCTCTGTACTTCTTCTCCCATCTCCTCCCACATCTTGTCCTGGTTTTCCTCTCCCCCTCTTTTCTAACTCCAAGATCCCTCCCTCCTTCTACTTTCCTTGATTATTTTCTTTGCCTTTCTGAGTATAATTGAAGCATCCACACAACTGTCTTTGGTCTTCCTTCTTCTTGGTAATCATTATGGTCTGTAAATTGTATCATGGGTATTCCGAGCTTTTTGTTGTTGTTGTTGTTGTTGTTGTTGTTGTTGCTAATACCCACATATCATGAGTACATAAAAGGTGTGTTCTTTTGTGACTGGGTTACTTCACTCAGGATGATATTTTCTAGTTCAATTCATTTGCCTCTTAATTTCATGAAGTCATTGTTTTTTAGTTGAGTAGTGCTCCATTGTGTAAATGTACCACATTTTCTGTATCAGTTCTTCTGTTGAGTGACATCTGCGTTGTTTCAAGCTACTGGCTATTATGAACAAGGCTGCTATGAACATATTGAAGTACTTGTCCTTGTTATATGGTGGAACATATTTGGGAATATTCCCAGGAGTGTTATAGTTCAGTGCTCAGATAGAAGTATGTCCAATTTTCTGAGGAACTATCAGAATGTTTTCCAGATTGGTTGTACCAGCTTATAATTCCACCAGCCATGGAAGAGTGTTCCTTTTTCTCTCCATCATTTCTAGCAACTGATGTCACTTGAGTTTTAGAACTTAGTCATTCTGACTGGTGTGAGGTGGAATCTCAGGATCATTTTGGTTTGCATTTCCCTGATGACTAAAGATGCTGGACATTTTTAAAGTGCTTCTCAGCCATTAGAAATTCCTCAGTTGAGAATTCTTGGTTTATCTCTGTACCCCATTTTTATTAGATTATTTGTTTCTCTGGAGTCTAACTTCTTGAGTTCTTTGTATACATTGGATATTAGCACTCTATCTGATGTAGGATTGGTGAAGATCTTTTCCCAATCTGTGGGCTACAGTTTTGTCCTACTGACAGAATCCTTTGACTTACAGAAGCATTGCAGTTTTATGAGGTCCCATTTTTTAATTGTGGAAACTACATGTATCTTTTTTTTTTAGTTTAACAAACCAGTGAATTTACTGGGACTTGCTTGTAAAGTAAGAGTGAGGAGTTATTTAGTATATTCCAAACAACTCAAAGGAACATCTTAGAATGGCCAATGACTCATGAAAGCTACATAAATCCCTGGAGGTCTCTGCATGGCTTTCAGGCATCTGGACCAGAAAATAAAAATTTCTTTTATTCTCCCCAGAAACTAAACAACATGTATCTTTTTTTTATTTTTTTAATTGTATATATTCTATATTTACAATTCATTTCCCTTTTTCTGGTTCCCCACCCCCAAAGGTACCACATGTCCTTTTCCCTCCCCCTGCTCCCGCATCCACCCCCTCCCACTTTACTGTTCTTGTACTCTCCCACAATGATGTTTTGGTCCATTCTAGCACCAGTGTCCACTCCTTTCTTCTTGAGAGACATCACTTGATATGTGATTTGTGTCTTTGGTGTTCAAAGCTTCTAGGCTAATATCCACTTATCAGTGACTGTATACCATGGGTATTCTTTTGAGACTGGGTCACCTCACTTAGTATGACATTCTCCAGCTCCATCCATTTCTCTAAGAATTTCATGAATTCATTGTTTCTAATGGCTGTATAGTACTCCATTGTGTATATATACCA
Source organism: Apodemus agrarius (assembly GCA_964023405.1). Lineage (NCBI taxonomy): Eukaryota > Metazoa > Chordata > Mammalia > Rodentia > Muridae > Apodemus > Apodemus agrarius. Next base: position 78,350,692 of record OZ030020.1, on the reverse strand, counting down.
CATTTTTTGTATCCATTCCTCTGTTGAGGGACATCTGGGTTCTTTCCAGCTTCTGGCTATTATATATAAAGCTGCTATGAACATAGTGGAGCATGTATCCTTATTGCATGCTGGTGAATCTTCTGGGTATATTCCCAGGAGTGGTATGGCTGGGTCCTCCGGAAGTATCATGCCCAGTTTTCTGAGGAACCGCCATACTGATTTCCAGAGTGGTTGTACCAGCTTGCATTCCCACCAGCAGTGGAGGAGTGTTCCTCTTTCTCCACATCCTGGCCAACACCTGATGTATTGGAGATTAGCCCTCTGTCGGATGTGGGGTTGGTGAACAACATGTATCTTAAAATGAGCCAAATGTACTAGCATGTGATCTGAGGTAGATAAGTTAAAATTTTAGTCTTTAGGTATTGCCATTAGTGAAAAAGGATAGTCCTCATCTCATAGAGCTGCTTTAAGGATTACATAAAGCAGTGTAGTTACAACTCTATCATTAGTCCTCAGAAGATGTTCTCTACAACAGTCACTTTCTTAAATTATATAAAAATAATTTGAACTATTTGAAAATTCTACTCAATGAGTCTGTCATTTAATTAGAATATATCTTAGAACAGTTCTGTGTAGAATACAATAAACAAAGAATAAAATAAAAAAAACCAGTGGAATTATCCTTAAAATGTGATACTCACTGGAGAATTAATTAATCAAAATTGCTTTCAATTCTATGTTTTTCATATTTATCTCTACTTATCTCAACTTTTGCGGTTCTTTTGTCTTCTTGGCTGTTGCTGTACCAGTACCATGCAGTTTTTAACACAATTGCTCTGTAGTACTGCTTGAGGTCAGGGATATTGATTCCCCCAGAAGTCCTTTTATTGTGCAAGTTGATAAAACTAAAATCAATGCAGAAAATATTTGATAGTTGGGTAATAATGTTGCTGTAAAGTGTATTTGTCTAATTGACACACTGAAGCTAAATCCCAGTGCCTTTGACTGTAACTGTATTTGGAGGTATTTCATCCAAATAAGCAATTAGGTTAACACAAGGTTGAGAAGTTGCACTACTCTGTTCTGATTTACATCTTCCTATGAAGAAGAGGATTGTAGCAGGCACAGAAAAGACACCTGAAAGTAGAGGAAGACGCCCATGGAGAGCTCAGCTCTCTTTGCCAGTTGGCCTAGCAGGGGGAAGCCTAGTCTGGACTTCCAGTCTGTGCCACTGTGAGAAGGTAAACAGCCTTGTTGCAACCACCAAGTATGTGGCATATTGCCACGGGATTCTTGGCAACTGTACATATTTAACTGGCTACCCTTAACCACACCCATTCTAATGTTATCTTTCAAACTCTAAATCAAACAAATGATTTTAAAATCTCTTAATAAACAACTTTAGACTGGGAGCATATTGGCAGATGGCATAGGAAAATAAATGGATTTTTCAATAAATGAACTGGAATTTAAACCTTATTTCTGTAACTCTCACCTATGAAGATCTTTGGCTTATTTTAACAACAAAAGTAATGCTGAAAATGTTTAGGGACTTATCTTTATACTCAGTCATATGGGCTCCCAAGGAAATCAGTGTGCCTGTATTATAACTACTTTTTCTTGTTTTACTTAATATTATTCACTGCTGTCTCTGAAAGCTTTGTTGTTTCTGAAGAGTGAATTCATTTTCAAGGAATGATGACTTTCTAGTTTAAATTTTGAAAATGTCCCTTCAAAGGAAGTGTCAGAAAGTTTTACATTCTTTTAGGTCAGCGTCAATTCTGTGGGCCCATTGACATATGGCATCCAGCAGCCTGGAGCACGTGGACCGTCCGTCCAGCACACTCTCCTCAGCATCCTCCTGCGGTTCTGTTTCTCAGGCAGCCATCTAAGTTCACTTTGCTGCTGCTGTACTTCTCAGCTGACTTCACGGCACCACCCTTTCTCTTCTGCTGACTGACCTGCTTAGGTGTGCTTTTCCAGAGGTGCCTGCTGGGTACCCATGTGCAGGCTAGTGTCAAGCTCCATCATTTCCATTTCTTTATTGTTACATCCACACAGCTTGCTCTCTAAATTTCATATCTAGATTTGGTTCCATTGCACCAGCAATTTAATGTTTCTCTGGTTTCCATCTGAATCAGTATGATGAAGGCAGGTTCTGCCAAATACAGTACTATAGCTAAACAAAGATTTGGATGTTTACTTGTTGTGTTGAAATCTCAACATTATTGATGACTGTCTATGAGTCATTTGATTATTAACCCTTAGAACCTCCTTTTCTTTCTTGTGAACACAGAGATTTCAATGATATCAACATTGTTGGTCTTTTTGAAACTAAATAAAACAATATGTGGAAAGCTGTTTGCTGAGAGTTTGGCATATATTAGGTCACCAGGAGAAAGTGTGCTGCTCTTTAGGGCATGTAATTATTTATAACTGTGGAGGATGGGTTTCTAAGCTGTAACAGTGTGCTTCAGCAAAGTCCAATTTTCCATGAAGAATCTCAGCTGTTGAGGAGACTGAGGATCAGATCTTAGGTTCAAGCAAGGCCTGATAGCCAGGTCTGCAGAGTGAATTCAAAGTCAGCCTGTGTAACCTGGTGAGATCCTGTTTGAAAAATAAAAAGTAAAATGAGTTAGAATGTAGGTTAGCCCACTATGTATGAGGCTGTATATTAAATCTCTACTACCACAAGGAATGTGATCACCATCCGAGTAACAGATCTGCCTTCATATAGGTCACACATGTTGCTTGATTTAAGAAATAACATGAAGGTGAATGTTTGCACAAATTAGGTCAAAATCCATAAATAGCTGGTTTTTACCTCAGAAAGTAGTTCAGAAGATGACCATTCTACATTTGTTTCTCACTTTAAAAAAATATGAATATATGTGTGTGTCTGTGTGTTTGAGCTGTGTGCCTCTGTGTGTGTGTGTGTGTGTGTGTGTGTGTGTGTGTGAGTGCTGTGTGTGTGTGGTACCATGTGTGTTGGAGGCCAGCATGTCTGTGGCTGCATATGGAGCCTGCAGAGGTTCAAGTGCAACAAAGAGTGTGGGGTCCCTGGATCTGGAATCACAGGTGGATATGGGCTGCCTGATATGGGGGCTTGGAGATTAATTCGGGTTCTGAGGATTTAACCCAGTTCCAATGTGAAAACAATATGTGTTTTACCCACCACATTACCTTAGTCCCTACCATTTCCATTTTTAAGTGAGTTCTCAAATATCTTTACATGAATAGAAAGAAGCCTGTTTGGTATTTCACTTGATTCCATTTTATTAATAGAATGACTTGGAGAAATAAGAGGCAGAAAACAATTTAATGAATCGCACTCATCTGCTCGTGTGCTGACTAATATTCACAGTATCAGTAGCCATTCAGTCCCTAATGTCTCTCATATTCAGAGAATAAGACAATGTAAGTCCAAAAGATCTATGTCAAGTAAACCTGAAAGTTTGCCCATCATTTTCACTGGGACATATAAAACCCTTCTTCTTCCTACTAATTTCAAAAAGGAATCACCGTCCATTCTTTCATTGCATATGAGAACACGAGTTCAGTGGTTAGGGTATGTGAGCACGTTCAGCTGTTTGGTGTGAACAGGTCTTCACAGTGGGTGGCTCATACTCTTGCTCAGTATTAGTTATGCTAATGTATCAAGCAAAGAGTGTTACTAGAGATAAATTAAAGTCAAATAATTGAAGCTGGACATCATGTTTTCTAAAATTACTTTTTGAGCTGTACTTAATGCCTCCAGCCCAGTTATGCAATTCCCTTTTGGACTACATTGAATTTCTAGTGTTAAAACCAAAAGAGAACTCTGGAGCTAGAAGACTTATCATTTTCTTTGAACTCTTTTCCAATGTAGAACCCTTCATTCACAATCATATAAAGATGTCTTTGTATCCTACTTATTGTAATAATAGACCGGATGGATTCTTGGTAAAACCTGAATATTTTTAAATGCTCTATATGTTCTAGCTCTAAACTGCATGCTTTAAGCATATTGCTTTGAAATCCTGAAAAAATGCATACTGAATTTTGATGTGTTCTAAAACAGTCATGAAAATTAACATCTTCCCTCAGCCCAGGGCCAAACGGATTTTTTTTTTTTTTTTTTTTTGGCAGGGCCAAATTAGAATCTGCCTACATGCTCCAGATAAAAAAGGTAGCAAGCCATCAACTTTTTAAAGTCAGAAAAGGCAAAGAATTTTACATGGCTATCTTTTTATGGTGATCTAAGTACCTAGGGAGGGAAATAAAATTTTAGTTTAACCTTAACCCTCCAGAGTATGTGAATGTTAAGAAATACATTATAAAATGTAAGCAGCTTTTTAAGTTCTATATGAAATAAAGTGCTTTTATGTAGAAATGTAAGTTAATGAGAGTAGAACCTAAAGAGCATTTAACAGGGATATCTATCTATCTATCTATCTATCTATCTATCTATCCATCCATCCTTTTTATCTATCCTTCTTTCTATCTATCTATCTATCTCTCTATCTGCCTGTCTATTATCTATCATCTATCTGATTTATTACCTATTTATCATCTATTTAATCTATTTATCTCTACCCATCATCTATCTTCTATCACCCATCTATCCATCATATCTATCATATCTATCTATCTATCTATCTATCTATCTATTCTCTATCATCTGTCTATTATCATCTATCATCTCTCTATTACCTAATTATTACCAATTTAATCTATTTATATCTACCTATCATCTATCATCTATCTTCCATCACCCATCTATCTATCATCTCTATCTATCTATCTATCTATCTATCTATCTATCGATCATCTATCTTTATTGTATGTCTATCTTCTCTCTCTCTCTCTCTCTCTCTCTCTCTCTCTCTCTCTCTCTCTCTCTCATCTACTTGCCTAACAACCAATAACCTGTGGCTATAGCTATAATTGTATTTAAGATTCACATTTAGTAGTCCTAATGTTATACAAAATTTAGAAGATTAGAAGCCAGAACCATGCATTGCTGATTATATATTACTACTTCATATTTATAGATTACGTAACAACATGTACCACAGTAGGAATTAATAAAACACAACAACAAAGAAGCAATCCTCATTGCACTGTGAAAGTGAGACCCCAGAGAAGAACTGTAAGAAAGGGTCTTGCAATATGAGCTTGTGACCGTGGAATCTGTATCATACAGATATAGGTATATACCTACATATCAGGGACAACTTTAGCAACATTTATGATCCCCAATTGCACAACACAAATTTTTCCAAATATTGAAGGCAGAATATTAATAAGACACTGTCACTGCCATTTAGAAAACCCAAAGTACAATAAAGGAAGAAGGCAGATGAAGGAGGCCAGACCCCCATGACTCATGCAGTCTGGAGGGATACAATCTGGAGGCATGAAGTAGGATTCTGAGTTCAAAGTCAGCCTGGCCTACATCATAATGAGTTCAAAGCCAAACTAGGGTCAACTAGGTTACATACGTGTCTCAAAGGACAAACCAAAACAAAAAAAAAAAAACACAATACCAAAACAAAGCAAAACAACCAAAAACAACTTACAAATATAGGCAATAAATAAAAATCAACAAAGATGTTATTTTAAGGTAATTTGCATTTGATTTCAATTATGCAATAGGTTATTAAGTTATGAACTTTTAATTTTTTATTTTAAAATTAAGAAAACTATAGCTAGGAGATAATAAATTATTTACCAAAGATTACAAAACCCATATTGATGCCAATAGCCAATAAAGTGAAAATAAAATAGCATGTACAAATATATATATTTGTGTCTCTTATTATATACAGCATTTCCCCACTTACACACATGCTTTATACAAGCCAGAAGCATTCTTCCATGATCACAGCTCACCATACCTAAAAGAATTTGTCCCCCCTTTTTTTCTGTCCATTTATTAAGAATACCTCAGATTTTCTTTCACAAGTTCTTCTCTAAAGATTCCAAGTGGATATAATCTCTGCTTGCTCTAGAACTTGTGTATGTGTGTGTATGTGTGCATGTGTGCGTGTATAATGTTTACTTGTTTATTTACTTCATATGGTTTTATTAACTATAATACTGTTTTTAAAATAACTTAAGCCATTTATGGAGTATTTCCTGTTAGTGCACACATGAGAGAATCTATTGTCACTTGGACCATAGCTTCTTTGCTAGGAAGTGTGATTGCTCCTTGTGGTTCCATTATTTACAGTCTAAGCAGAGTTATGACAGGAAATCTACTCTGCTGTCTTCATCTACTGCAACTCCTTTACATAGAACTCTTTGGTGGCATTATACTTTGAGGGTCTTCTTTAAGTCTCTTCTTATAAAGTGTGAGGCTCATCTAGCTAATTGGGATTATTTTCTATACAGTAATATATTAGGATTTTTATTTTTTTTATAAAACTGACCAAGTAGTGATCATTCTCTCTCAAGTCTCATCAGTTTACAATTCTAATCTGGTATGCAAGCCATACCCAAAGCCAGAGGTTCTTTTTTATTTTTCTTTTGTATTAGATATTTTCTTTATTTACATTTCAAATGTTATCCCCTTTTCTCATTCCCCCCCTCAAACCTCTCTATCCCATCCCTGCTCTGCCTGCTCCCTAACCCACCTACTCCTGCTTCCCTCTCCTGGCATTCCCCTACACTGGGGCAAGAAGCCCCATATGATGTCCAACAAGGCCATCCTCTGCTTCATATGCAGCTGGAGCTATGGTTTCCTCCATGTGTACTCTTTGGTTGGTGGCTTAGCTCTGGGAACTCTGGGAGTACTGGTTGGTTCATATTGTTAAATAGGGATGTCTTCCTTTTCTGCATGCCCTGTACGGTGGATTGTCTCAAGGTAGTCAGCTGTCTCTACAATTTGTATAAGATTTAGAAGTTATGTTTTGTGCTTCCTATATATTCAGGTAATAGTTAATTCATAATTGAATTTCTGATGGGGTTGAAGTCTCATAATCAAGCTCACATTGTTTAGCATTGACAGAGATGTATAGATGTGAAAGGATGGTTCTCAGATGGTAATGCAAGCTAAAATCAGAACATAATTCAGATAGAGAATTATAAGCTCTTTACTTAGGATAGATGGTAGTGCACTCTATGTAATTGATAAATATTATGAACCAGATGCTAATTGTATATCACACTTTTACATTTACATAATTGCTATAGTTTTGCTCAATTTTTGTCTGAGACAAAACAATCTTTTTAATTGGACAAAAAGGGGAAATGAAGTGGGTCTGGCCTAATACTCATGTGATAATGTCAATTTGGATCTCCAAAACTGCTTACATGATTGTCTATAACTGAGACACTGGGGAACTCTGCCTCCAATAGATTCCAACTGGTAAACATTGATGCTAGCAGTTAATATCTGGGCAGAGCAAAGAGAGGCAGAACTGTTAGAATTCCCAGGCTTGGAAAAGAGAGAGAGAGAGAGAGAGAGAGAGAGAGAGAGAGAGAGAGAGAGAGAGAGAGAGAGATTCACTGTGACTCAGAGGTAGAGGGATTTGGTTTAGGAGCTACAGAAGAAAAATCATCCAAATTGTAGATGGAAGGGGGAAAGCAGCCCCATGCAGGGAACTACCCAGAAGGTAACAGAGCAGCAAAGATAAAACATAGAATTAGAAGGTATTAATCCAGGAGGAGTACCGGAGGGAAATATGTGCTAACCATAAGTAAGATAGTAAGTGGCCAGCTATTGAGCTAGCTAAGGCATATCAAAATTAAGTGGAGTGTGTGTGTGTGTGTGTGTGTGTGTGTGTGTGTGTGTGTGTGTTTCATTCAAGAATACAGAGGGCTCTGGCAAGAGGCTGAAAGAGTGACCTGCCGGGAACATAAAGTGGTATAACAAATTTGCTATTACAATTGTCTACTTTAGCTATTGAGAAGTGCCCAAGTGCCTCTGTCTCATTGTTAACTTTGAATTTCTTTCCAGATAAGCTCACTCTTTAAGGTTAAACTTTTCCAGGCTGTAAAATATCCCAATCATTCTTCATTGGAATACCTTATTTATTGTGCTGCTGAAGTCAAATGACTACATAAAAATCATATTGGCTCACTTTCCTCTTTTGTACTGTCTTTGTTTTTGAATCAACTTCAAATCTTTTGGGAGTAAGCCTTTGGGGAAAGCAGAGTTTAGAATTTGAAATCCAGCACTTAAGAGTTACATTACAATATGAAATTGTAGTGTGTTGTTCTTGGTTGTAATTGCCTAAATGTGAGATTTTTTATTCTATGGAGTACTCATATTACATATAATAGAAATATAATAAAACCTTGTGGTTTTGTTCATTTAGAAGCAATATTCTTGGTGTGTCAACTATGAAGGCGTTTATAAGAAGAATACTTGCAATCTGCTGTACTAAGGATGACGTGGCAGAAACTTTCACAATTGTCTGAAAGGGGAAGCATGAGAAGACTGAGATACTATTCAGTACCCATTTGTGTTAATATTGTCAAGGAATAAATTTGGAAGAAAGGGAAGTTTCTATAACTTTGACAATACAGAATACAAAAATCCTTATGGATTGTCTTAACCCGCCCTTTCTTCATTGAAAACTCATGCTTTATAGTTATTAAAAGAAGAAATTCATCCTTTACAAGAATCTTTCCCATTCAAAATCTACTTTATAAGTACTTGAGATATTCATTATGAGAGTGATTATTAACATGAAACAAATTAGTATTCTATTATTTCAAGTGTCTCTTAATGTCTTAACTAGTAGTTCTCTGACACACAGATATTCCTTTCCCCTTCAGCCCTTGTTTGTCCTAGATAGTAATGTTGGTCTTTTTCTGCAATATCAAGAGATGCACTGAATTCAGAAATCAGTCTTTAACATTCACCAGTATGATATGGAAAGTACATGCCACAGGACAATTCATAGGAAGGAAGCCTAACAGAGAGAGGGAGGACACATATTTTGGAACTTATATAATTGGAATGCACAGGAAACAACCTAAATATAAAGAGTTGACAAATCACTGATTAGAAACATAATGGAAATAGAATCAAGTTTATGGGATATTTTCATAAATTCTATAACATTTTGGGAAAATACCTTTAAAGGCTTTGAACAGTTCATAACGTGAGAAGTTTCATTTATATCCTAAAAACTGGCTTAGTATAATCTATCATAGGTGGACATGTGTTGTTTTCTGGCTTTTGTTTTTATTTGCATAAATTAATGAATTGTATTCATCTCATTTGTGGTGTAGAGCATAAGGTTTCATATATGTGGGATGCAACTGTAGGATGCAAATATTAACTATTCTAAATAAAGATCATCCTAACAATGTTGGTTACATTGACTCAAAAAATAAATCTCAATTATTGATAGATATGGTGGAAAAAAATCAAAGAAATGAAACCAAGCAAAGTTCATTAAGAATGCTCTTGGTGAATTTGGAGAACTATAATAAATATATTTTTACTTCCATCACATTCCTCAATGTGATTCTTTGTCACTTTTCTTTTTGAAAGCTAGAAGGTTTTTTTCTTCCTTTTCTTTATTTACATGTCTCCGCATGCGCATGCATGCACATGCACATGTGCTTTAGCAGAAGTCAGAAGAACTGGACTCCCAGGAACTGTAGTTACAGGTGATTCTGAGTATTAAATATGGTCAGTAGGAAAGTAACATTGATCTGCTGCAATAGTAGCACATTTTCTTAACTATTGAACTGCTTTTCTGCCCCAGAATGAAGGGTATATTTTATATTTTATTACTAAGCCTTTTGAATTCATCATTAAAGTAGGTTTTCCTAGGCAAACAGCAGAAAAGAGGGAATTTGGGCTTTGAATTTTCTTCTTTTTACTTCTGTTTAAGCTTGAATATAACCATGGCACATTTGTAGCATGTAATGCTATAAAAATCTAAAAGGCAAAACAAAAGTCTCCTCTCCAAACTAAGTGTGAATTTACATAAAAACCTGTAAAAGAGAATAATAATTTATATTTAAACATTTTTTGTCATAGAAAACTATGATATTTTGCTGACAAATTTTGTTCATCAACACAATGGATTATAAAATGCTTAGGAAATGGATAAAAGAAACTTTAAAACGTGTTTTGGAAACAATTACACTATAAGACTAAGTTTTAATCAATGTTTTAACCTCAAAGAGGATTAAAGTCTAGTGCCACGTAGAAACAATGAATTCATGAAATTCTTAGAGAACTGGATGGAGCTGGAGAACATCATACTAAGTGAGGTGACCCAGTCTCAATAGAATACCCATGGAATGCACTCACTGATAAGTGGATATTAGCGTAGAATCTTGAAACACCAAAGACACTGTCCACATACCAAATGATGTCTGAGAAGAAGGAAGGAGTGAACTCTGGCTCTGGAAAGGCTCAAAGCATCAGTGTAGGGGAATACCAGAACAGGGAAGTGGGAAGGGGTGGATGGGGGAACACGGGGAGGGAAAAGGGCATGTGGGACCTTTGGGGGACAGGGAACCAGAAAAGGGGAAATGAAATGTAGATATAGTATATATCCAATAAAAAATTAAAAAAATAATAAAAAAAAGAATGTGGTGAAAGACAAGAGGTTTTTTTTGTTTGATTGTTTGTTTGGGTTTTTTTTGTTTTGTTTTGTTTTGTTTTCAGGAAGTAGTTCACTGTTGGCATGTTCCTGGAGATACCTTTCCTCTTGGTATCGTCCTGTATTAACATGACATTGAGAGATGTTTTGTAGTTCATCTAGTGTTCTAAGCCCAAGTACACAAGAACAATAAGTCCTGGACTGACTTCTTAAACTGTAAACCAAAATAGAATTTTTTCCTTTTAGAAATTTTTTTTGTCAGATATCTTAGTTAGCAAAATGCAGACAGATACACACATACTGAGCCCAGCTAACTATTAAAGACTCAGGGATTTTCTTCACTCTTTGCTAAAACCTTGTTAGTTTAAAATTGGTCCCAATCTTTCTGTCATGGTAATTGACAAGCCATGCAAATTAGAATTTCCCTCTTTCTTCCTAGTCAGTGGATATCACACTGTATCCTAATACCAGTGAATGGACAAAATACCCGACAGAAGCCAAGAAGGCTTGAAGAGGAAGGGTTCATATTTTTTTTTCAGTCTATCACATTTGGAAAAGCATGGTGGACAGAGAGGAGAAGCTGGTCAATTTGCTTTCAAACTCAGAAAACAAAGAGAGCTGAATGCTAATCCTAAAGTGAGTCTTCTTATTTCAATTAACCAAATTTAAAAACTGACACACACACGTCCATCCATTTTTTATTAAGTGAGTCTAGATCTTGTCACATTAGTAGTCACTATTAACCATCACAAGTCCAACCACTGTAAACTGTTGACACTCCAACAAATCTCCTTTAATTATAACCTTTCAAGTATTTATGATAGATTCATAATTATCTCATAACTCAAAATATGTTTAGCCTAACATCAATATTCCCCATATAGTCCTTAGCAGTCCCCATACTCTTCAAAATTCTAATGATGTTTTTCTTTCTGAGACTCTGCAGTCTCTTCTGTATAAGCTCAGATAACATCAAAATATAAGCTAAACAGTTGGAATATATTTTAAAAAAAACCCTCTCTTTTAATAGTAAGGAAATACTAGACCAATGCCACACTGACTCATCAGAGGGAACCCTGAATGCTGCTGCTCCATTTTAAGCATTTGTAATTAAAGATGTTATCATCTGGGTTTCAAAGAGATTGTATAGTACCACTTCTCTATCCCTACTGCCTGCATGATGCATAATTTGTCTCTTAGGCAGGATCAGCTCCATGCCTGATATATTTTTTGACAGACATGCCCATGGCGCTTGCATCACCAACATCTTGTAGTCTCTACTGATCTCAGTTTGACCTTTCCACCTTCACTTTGTAGCCTCTTGGATCCTCCTGTTGGACTCTAATCTTACCACACTTTCTTAGCCTGACCAGCTTTTAAATGTGTGGTGTAAACCCTGCATGTTTCCTGACTCCATCAATGACTATAAAACCACTACCACTTGACATGGAATACTTCTGCCAAGTTCTGCTACCAATGTGAGATATAGCCACATGGGACTTATAGTTGCATTGGCTTCTGTCTGCTAACCCTGGTGAAACACTTTCTTAGGCAAACCCCATTTCTCACAGGGATGCCTTCAGTGGACAAAGACTTGCACTCAGAGCACCTTTTATTAGCCTAGTGAAAAGCATGACATTTCTCTATAATGGTTCTAACATTTTGTTTTAGCAAATGTAACTCTCTTCTCTGTAATATTCTTGGTAGTTTTTAGTTTGCTCACATTACTTTCCACACTTCGCACTATTCATTTCCATTTGCTGCACTTACTGATTCCTCACTATAGACCTCACAATTTGATAATACAGTCCTCATGACATGAGAAAGATGGCCCCCAAAGTGTTAAACACCAGGTGACACTGTGTAATGTGAGTGTTCTTGTCTTTTCTCCTTTTCATCATCCTGTGACCCTGACACATGCAATGGTGCTACTCTTGCTTATTGCAGGTGGCCCACCTCAATGAGCTTCATCCAGAAGCTTCTTACATGCATGGCCAGACAGTTTTCTCCTAGATGATCTAGATACTGTCAATTTAACAGTAAATATTACCCTCCATAACTTGTCTTATACAAAAAACACAGTGGTCTCAGTTTTCAAGAAAAATCAATAGGTTAACCAGATGTGTCTCAGTGCCCTTTGCAGCTTTGTGAGTGAACACATTTCATAAATTAATAGTCAAAATGCTTTAGTAAAAGTAAAATGAGAGAATGCCACTCACTGCAGGTCACTGTAATCTAATCTTCCTTCTTTGTTCTTGATCTTTAGTTTCAATGTGAAAACCATTACAGAAATTAATCTGGTATGATAGTAAAACTTTTTGGCAGGAGAGTACACCTCGTCTCCCTCTTTGTTCATGTATGGACTTTTTTCCTTTCATTTCCTCTATACCATGAACTAGGTTTCCTTGAAATTTAATTGTTTGAAAAAAAACACATAAATGTTTGCAATGTGTTATTAATAATAGTATCTGTAGCTTAGACTTGCTCATATATCATATACCTTGGATAGGCCTGCCACTTGATCAGAACCTGGGAAAATCAAGATTGTAAGCACACAGGAACAGTTTACCCAATTTGCTTTATGCAAAAGATTAGAATCAGCTGTTTGAATTTGTATTTTACTCGAACTCAGAAATGGGTCCCATCTATTCACTATGACTTATTCCAATAGGGAATCTGGGGGAGACTTATATAGACAGATAATTAGTGGTGGACAGGAAACTCCACTGCTAATATCCACTTAAAAATGAGTATATACCATATTTGTTTTTCTGGGTCTGAGTTTCATCCCTAAGGATGTGTTGTTCTATTTAAATCCATTTACCTGCAAAGTATATGATACTATTTTTTTCAGAGCTCACTAAGTTTCCATTTTGTAAATGTACCACATTTTCTGTATTCATTGTTTGGTGAGAAACTTCTCAGTTGTTTTGAGTTTCTGGCTGTTACAAATAGAGCTGCGATGGAAATAGTCGACCCATTGTGGTAGGGTAGAATGTCTATATGCCCAGAAGTGGTATAGCTGGGTCGTGAGGTAGATTAATTCTCAATTTTTTTGGAAAAGTCACCATACTGATTTCCAAAGTGGCAGTACAAGTTTGCTGTTCCACTAGGAAGGGAGGAGTGTTCCTCTTGCATAAGCTGTCACTAGTGTTTTTATTTTAGTAATTCTGACAGGTGTAAGATGGAATTTCAGGGTCATTTTGATTTGCATAGAAATGCAAAGAATTGAGGCCAAGGATGTTGAACATTTAAGTGGTTCTCAGCCATTTGAAATTCCTTTGTTGAGTATTTTCTGTTTGGATATGTACCTCATTTTTGAATTGGATCATTTGGCTTGTTGATGTCTACTTTCTTGAGTTTTTTTTTAATATATTTTGGGAGTTAGCTCTCTGTCAGATGTGGTTTTCTTGAAAAATTTTTTCCAATTCCCTGAGCTGCTCTTTTGTCCTGTTGACAGCATACTTTGCCTTACAGAAGCTTTTCAGCTTCATTGAATCCCATTTATTAATTGTTGATCTGTGTTTTCAGGAGTCATTTCCAACTGAGATAAGTTTTAAAGACTTAGATCTCAGGAGTTCCAAAGTGTCTAACTTTGTTGAATTTAGGTACAATTATACCCATAATAAAAATCTGAAGAAATGTTTCTACAATATTGTTTTTTTCCTAACAATTAAGAACATTAAACCTTGCTATTATTTTTGGTACAACAAATACTCACTGAAAACATTTTAGTTTTTTTTTTCCTTAGAGTAACCCTGGTTGATGATCTGGAATCATGAGGAGGATTACATTTTCATTCTATGTTGGAGATGTGTGATTTGCTTCATGTACCTGGGGCAAGAGTTCACAGTAACTTCTAAGAAACCAAGATCCACTTGTATGTTGATCCTTCACTACAAGTTTGAGAGAAGGTATGGGGCATCCTCCATCTTGTATTTGTCACACTGTCTTATCAAAAACCACAAGACTACTGGAGCAATACTTTTAGGTACAGGTACATTTTTATAGAAGAAACATAACACATTGCAATGAATTACCCTTTACTGCAGTACAGGTTTGTATTATGGATAATTTGACTATTTCTTACACCTATCATAACAGAAGGTACATAATCATTCACAATTTTCAAAATAATTTTTTAAGATTCATGTTTATAACATTTTGAAATCTGTTGGTAAGAAGTCCCCAGAAAAGCGTATGAAATACGGTGCCTTATCTGTCAATTCCCTGGGGACCACACCTTACTCCAACAGGAGGAAGGGCACCCTGTATTGCCTGTGGATTTAATTTACTAAGCTTTCATTCTGAGGTCTTTGCTTGTAGATGTCCCAAGTGTCAGCAAAGCCAAAGACTGAGGCTCACATCAAATCTGAGAAAATGTGATGCCAACATGGAGAGCAGGTAGCACTGCTTGCCTGAGTGGGACTGTGTGGCTGGATGGATTACATTTGGAATGTATGAGGCACTCTGCCAGCATATTTACTAGAGTAACTATGAAGGTACACAAAACAAATTGTAATTGAAAGTGGACTCATGCATTTAGAGGCAGAAATACTAATTAGAACTAATTGACAGTATTATAGTACTCACCAGGGTAGGCCTTTACATAGGAAAATGATAGTTGTGGAAATAGTGATTCATTGTATTTACTTAATCCATTAGTTTTGTTCTTAGTGTAAAGTGGGCTTAGCATTTTGGCCAGTGAATACAACTTCAATTTTATGGTAGATTTCTCAGTTTCTCAAGGCAGTTCTACTTCTTTCCTTTATCTGTGTACATGGAACGAAAGTATTGTTTGTGCAAGTTACAACACTTGTGTTGGATATAGACTTGGATGCAATCAATTTCTTTATTTTTCTAAAATCATTCATAATTCATCAACATATTAAGAATTTTCCTGGGATAAGGATAAATAATTATTGATATAATTTTACAAAATGCATAGTCTAGAAGGTATTAAAAGTAGGTGCTTAAGTCCATACACCTATCATTTGCTATATCATGACCATTCTCTTTAAGAATAACAAGATAATGCTGAACTAATTACTTGTTTGCAAATATATTTTTATACATTGAGAGTATAATTGGAGCATTCCCCTAAGTTGATGTTTTAATAAAAATAAAACTAAGGAAACACATGTGAGTATTCATTTTAACATGAGAAATGGGGGAAATTTTGCTCATTGCTACTCAAAGCTAGACTTTCCATATAAGAACTGTGTAGGAACAGATACAGGACCAGGGAGGTGTCAAGACAGAGACTCACCCAGTTACCATTCACTTTACAGAACAAGGAAACCGTTGGATTTTACAATATTTTACTTATTATTTTAAGTAATGTATAGCTATGCAGCCTAGGCTGGCCTTCCAGTCATGATCCTCCTGTCCTGCTACTCAATGCTGGAATTATAGTCATAGCCAGCACTCCTGGCTTGCACTCAGTTTGCATATATAGAATAAGGAAAATAGAGTACATGTCTTTTCCGGGTTTCTACTTTCCCTAGTCCATATTAAACTCTTTACTTTGAACTATTTCCAGAGGAAGGTCACCAGAGTGCAGGCTAGAGAATTCCCATGGAGAGCTATATAAATGACAGCTCTGAGATGGGATGGGGTCACATGTGGCCTCTGACTTTTATGGTCTTTATTCCAACATTGAGGCAGAGATGAGTTGTGTAGTATCTACTAGAGTAGAAGGAAGAGAATCTGATCATGGAATGATTTACTTAATTGTGCAGTAATTATGAGTGTCGCCTTTCAATTTATTTATTATTGCCATTTTTAACATGGAAAAGGATAAATCTGAATGTTTTGAGATCCACCTTTGCACAAAATCATACTCAAAATCATTGACATTACAAAATAAGATTTTTTATTCATTATTGCAACTTAGGACATTGGAATTCCTTCCACCTTCAAAATAATTTCAAATAATCTGCTATAATAAGTGATCACCAATTGTGCACCTTTTAAACATAAATGAATCCATCACTGTTCTGATGTAGAAATAAAAAATCACACCATTAGATCTGTCACATTTTTATGGCCATTTAGAGATTGTTTCTCCAATCTTCTCTCAGCTTCTGCCAGTGTGGTATCTTATAATCACTGGCATTCCTTGGTGAACAAGAAGCATTAATTTGCCCACTGACTTTGTTGTCACATAGTGATTCCCTGTGGACATGTGTCTCCGTGTCAAATCTCTTCTACTAAGGACAGATTTCTAAATCTAGGACCTAATCTTCTAGGTATTTTTCATAATTGTGGCATATATTAGACAAAACAATATGAAAACCACATAAAGTAGTAATTTTATTTAATAAACTTTATTTGTAAAAGGTATAGAATTGATATCAAAATTGAATGCATGACAAGAATAGTTAACTCTGAGGAGTTCAAAGTATGGATGTATGTGTAAAAGATAAGCCAAAAAGAACAGAAGGTAATGCCTATGTTTTTCAGTTCTAAATTAAGTTCATTATGGTGTTTATCTTTTTTAAAAAACCAAGTTATTTTCTCCTAACTCTTCTTTTATAATCTACTCTTCAGATATATTTGTGTATATTTTCCTCCTGTCACATTGATTTGTATAATTTATTTTTTATCTTTGATATATGAGAAGGGGGCGAAGGCCCTGTGTGAGGGGGTGATT
Organism: Apodemus agrarius; assembly: GCA_964023405.1. NCBI lineage: Eukaryota > Metazoa > Chordata > Mammalia > Rodentia > Muridae > Apodemus > Apodemus agrarius. Next base: position 78,333,499 of record OZ030020.1, on the reverse strand, counting down.
GACTTTTTGTTCATGTAATTTGAGATATTATTATTTCACCAGTGGATGGTTACAGTATGGTTAAAGGTAACCAGAAATATTCAAGGTAAGCACATTTATATAGTGATTAATGTTTCTCTCATTTGCTAAAAAGTACTCTGTGAACAGCAAATAAATAAATAACTACTGAAAAGAAATCCAAATTAATAAAACACCTTGATGTTGTAGTTGAATATTCAATAACACACATATACACACAGGAAGAGGAGAGAAAGGGGTGGACAGGGAGGGAGAGGGAGGTGGGAGAGAAACAGGAAGGAAACTTTCCCACATCACCACATAGCAGAGAAATTAAAAGGAGAAGGACCAAGAGTAGAGGGCACCCAGTGTGGGAGATTCCCCGCATAGCCAGCTTCTGAAGTCAAACTCACTCAGACCAGATGCATGTCTGAGACAGCATCAAGAAACAAATTAACACAATGTATTGTTTTTCAAGGTCTTAGATAACTTTTCTAAAATGACGTCATTTCTACAAGCTAGCTAACCCTAGTCATGATGACTAAACTTAGGAAAGCATAGAGTTCTACCAATTTTACTATCTCTAGCATATATAAGAATGTATAAGATTAATAGTTACAGAATGGTATTTGTTAAATGTATTATTTTGTAGTTTAGTAATATAATTAGTGAGTGGTTGCTATTGACAAGTATTTTCTTGAAAATCACCAGATGTGAGTAGAAATGTGGATTCTTTACTCATTGATGCTACTTCTTGGTTAGGTTAGTTGTTCACAAGGTTTCAAAATCATTCCCCCCTGTGGATAGTAGGGTAGCTGGGGTCTCTGGAATTGTTTTTTATAACAGTCACAATTAGTTAATATCGATGCTTTGGATATTCTTGAAGGAGATTTGCTTACGACTTCATGTTTGACCTGAGACACACTGGGAATATCTTTCAAAGAGCATGTTCATCTCTTATCAGGTTCATAATTAATGACAGGAAGGAAGATGATTGGGTGTGGTTACTGTGCCTTTGAAACAACTTTTTAATCGCACAGTTCCCTCTCATCCCCATCTATGAATTTGTGTCTGTGACATCATTTTGCTATTCCCTGTTTCCTTTAAATGTGTTCCTGACCTGTTTACCCAAAACTCCTGCATGAAGAAAGAGGAAATTATATTTACTTCATATAGACTTAATGCTGAAAGACAGAAGTTCATTCCAACATTAAATGATGAACACACACACACACACACACACACACACACACACACACAGTCCCGATTTAAGAATAGAGAAGATGATCATGTAGTATGTAGGTAGTATATGTCAAAAACTTTCCAACAAAAGCAGTCAAGTAATGGCTGAAATTGTTTCCTTTAGAACATAGGATTTTTCCAGATAATAATCTTTGGGCCCTAGATAATTTCTTTGGCATCCTTTCTCTAGCCTCTCCCAACAAAAAAATGTCCAAATATGCGCACTAGAAAGCCCCTCTAATTCTTACACAATGGCTTTCTACAATTTTCCATGATAGGATCTTGAGTGGCATTCTGAAGTCTGACCTAGCAAGAATTCAGAGAAAAATAATCAGCCATGAAAACAAAGCTAGAGACTGAAAAGACCCCTTTCCCCTGTTCCTGCCTGCTCAGGGCCACATGGGGATGTGCCTTTGTGCAGAGGATGTGCATCAGAGACTGAACCAGGACTGAAACTTTGCAAGGAAACAAAATCTAGGCAGAGATATAGCTACCCATAAACGCTGCTTAAATATTAGGCTGCAGTTAGGTTCTTTGAGAATATAGTAGTCACTTTTAGTTAGAACTCTATTACTAAGAAAAAAGAATATTTTTTCAATTTTGTATCGGTTACAGAAAAATAGTCTTTTTTCATATTAGAGCGTGTGACATATCCTAGACCTTTTTCTTAAATATATTTTAACATTGTTCACATAATTGGTAAATTGGGCAAACCAAGGAGGCTGTTTTCATTAACATTGTGTTTATCTGGTGTGTATAGAAAAGCCTTCTGATCATGGAGCAATTAGTAGGATTTATGCTGTTTAAAATTCTTGACCTACTGATAGATTCAGGCATCTACAATGAATGTAGACATAGCTTCTCATTACACAATAATCCCTGGGCGGGGAAGCAGGAAAGATCTGGTTTGACTAAGAGAATAAATGAGCTGAAAAATTACATTTACTGTAAGTACTCATGCCCAGGGTGCCCAGGCCTTTGTCTGGCACACAGCAAGTTCTATCTTCCCTTTGATGGAGGAAATGAGAGATTAGGCTGCACAGCTGATTTTTATCCCAGTCACTCCACAAACTGTCAGTGTTTGTTTGAGATTTCTTCCTAGTAAGCTGTTTATCACTCTGACTTTCTTTGTTCTTCCTGGCTTTGATCTCAGTCGACCAGATTCTTGTCCTAAGTAACTCTAGGGGAATTTCTGAACAAGAGTGATGCTCTCTGGTTTGACATGTGAAGCAAGGTCCTGCTTTCGCCATCATTTGTCTTTACTTGTCTGTGTGTCTTTCCTTTCTTTTTTTTTCCAGTTATAGTTCATGTTCAGAGAGTAGAGTATCAGTAAACAGGGAGAAATGGGGCTTCTACTGAATTTCTCATTTGGATTGATTTTTTCAAAGAGCTGCAGAATAGCAATAAATGCTTGCTCTAGGTTAGCCGCATGGGATCCCATCCAAAGACAAGTGTTTATTTCTTTGGTGAAAAATAATATCCATGCTGATTTCTGTGCTTTGGTTGCAAGTATAGTATGCTATTAGCTGATTTTATGAGAATAATCCTTCCTAGCCATTACATTTAATTATTGAAAAAAAAAACAGTGAATTTGGGTCACATGTTGATTTTATATTGCCCATGGACTTTTGTTGATATTAGCATTGAGTAAGTATGGTTTCTAAATCTAAGTCATTAATGTTGGCATCAATGTCATTTCTTTTTGCAGATTTTCTCTGTTGACAGATGTGTAGTTTATGCACATACTTTGTTTTCTGTGAATCTGAATTTATTCTAAAACAACATGGAATCGATATCCCTAAGGGATCTACAAAACATTATTTATAAACCTATTTTACTATATATGATACATATATATTTATATACAGAGAGATATTTACAATCATATTAAATTTGGCATATGTCAGATTGCTAACTAAAATTGCACTAGCTGGAATTATAATAGCTCGTACAAGATTGGAATAATAGAAGGTGATTTTACATATGGTTGTAAATAAAAGGCATATGAATAGGTATTAATAAACATAGAATATTCAGTGTTCAATAATCACCCCAAACATGAGCATAGTAGAAAAAAGGCAGAAAGGGAGCAGTAACAAAAGTTAAAGAATGTAGTCTAGGTTATAATTATAGTCACTCACTATCAGAACATTTACATATTTACATCAGTACATGAGAATACTATTTCTTGGTTGCAGAAGATTTAAAGTTTATACAATATGACTTGAAATTGGCCTATAGGGCTACTATTATCACCAACAGAATAAATATATGATGATAGAGACAGATGTGTCTTTATGAAGGTAGTAATTAGCACATACACAATATTCTTCATTGTTTTATTACATAATATAGTATAAACAATATCTATGTACAGAACTATTATTCCATATAAATCTCTAACCATGTGAATCTACACAGTGTCATGTGCATTAAGCTTCATTGTTTATTACTAGTTTAATATAAAACAATTCTTATGTTCTATATTAAAATAGACATGAGAAATCCTTAATTTCAATCACATCTTAGTTGGAGGCATTTTTTGCATGAAGAAAGCAATGAAAGGCAACTTTGAAAAGGTATCTCTCTGGATGCTGGGCTTCTGTTATGCAACGACTCATTTCTTACTTGTGGTGTGAAGACACTACTGTCAATCTTTGTCGTCTAAGACAGTACTAGCGCCTTTCATTTGAATCTTTGTTTAACATATACTCTTAGATAAATCTCATTATATTTTCACCAAAATTTTCTTTTTATTGGTTAGTTTACTTATTTACATTTCAAAGGTTACCCCTTTCCCGGTTTTCCTTTCACAAACCCTTATTTGGTATTCCATTTCCCACCTCCCTTCCCCACTTCAATTGATGATAAGGCAGTTGCCTGCTACATGTGCATGTGTACTCTTCAGTTGGTGGTTTAGTCCCTGGGAGCGCTGTGGGGTCTGGTTGATATAGTTTTTCTGATAGGGTTGCAAACACTCACCCACATATTCAAATCTGATTTTAATAGTCAGTCAACTCAAACATTGATGTTTGTCTACTGTTGTCTCTATGCCTCAGCTTACAAGTTGTCACAATGTAACATATTAATATTAAAATGTAAAGCTTCACATAAACACATCAAAAGATAAACAGGTGGAACTCAAGAGACTCAAGAGACAAGGTTTGGGTTACATAAGAGAAACTTGTTTCTTATTTTCAGTTAGGAGTGTGTATTATAAGTTGCTTTGTCAGTTGTACACATTTGATCCAAGTTTTGAAGAATCAAATTCGTTTCCAAAAATTAAATATATATACCATTGTACTGGCTGGTTTTGTGTGTCAACTTGACATGGGTTGCAGTTATTACAAAGAAAGGAGTTTCAGTTGCAGAAGTACCTCCATGAAATCCAGCTGTGGGGCATTTACTCAATTAGTGATCAAGGAGGGAGGGCCTCTTATGAATGGTACCATTTCTGGGCTGGTATTCTTGGGATCTATAAGAGAGCAGGCTGAGCAAGCCAGGGGAAGCAAGCCAGTAAGGAACATCCCTCCATGGTCTCTGCATCAGCTCCTGGTTCCTGACCTGCTTGAGTTCCAGTCATTTCCTTTTGTGATGGACAGCAACACAGAAGTATAAGTTGAATAAACCCTTTCTTCCCCAACTTGCTTCTTGGTTATAATGTTTGTGCAGGAGTAGAAACCCTGACTAAGACAGTTGCACAATTAGCAAATCAAAAGATTCCCAAGAAGAAGGGAGGAGAGGACCCTGGTCCTGAAAAGACTGGATCCAGATTTGTAGGAGAGTATCAGAACAGAGAAATGGGGGGGGGGTGATTGGGGAATGGGTGGAGGGAAGAGGACTTATGGGACATATGGTGAGGGGGGAACTGGGAAAGGGGAAAGCCTTTGGAATGTAAACAAAGAATATAGAAAATAAAGAAAAAAAAGAAATGAATGAAGGGCAAAAAAAGTATCTATGATTTCACAACAAGGTTAGAAATATTGAGATAAAGCTTTTATCATTACCAATTGGCTCTGAAATGACTATATTGACATTTTGTAAATTGTGATTTTATTGACATATAAATCTGTTTCATTAATTAAAAAAAAGACAGTTATCTTCTGGTCTCTATGGGCACCATGCATACAAGTGGTACATAGACACACATGTAAACAGGTATATGTGTGTGTGTGTGTGTGTGTGTGAGTGTGTGTATGAGTGTGTATGTATGTATATATACATATACATATATATATATATACATATACATATATATATATATATATATATATATACAGAGAGAGAGAGAGAGAAGTAAAAACATAGATGACTAAAGAAAGATAATCAAGAAATGTGCTGTGTACAGTGAGAAGACTTATTACATGTTGAATTTCAAATCATATAAGGAAAAGAAAATGAAGAGAGAAAATATTTAGAATATTGAGTTCTGAAGATAGTCAGAAATAATAGGTGATTATCAGCTGTTTTAGTCTGACACAGTAAAGGAAGAGAATCAGAAAAACATAGGCCCTATTCAAAATGGTAGGAGAGAAGGAGTTCGGGAAATTAACAAAGGAAGCAAGTCAGGTAGAAAGCATGGAGAAGCAGGAGGGTACCAGAGCATGCATCGTCAAGGCATAGAGGGGAGCAAGCAAGCCACTGGGCTCTTTCAGGGAAGAGGCCTTTTTTCATTGATAAACAGTTTTTCCCTTATTTCTTTTTGTTTTTCTTTTCTACCTATTCAGTTTTGCTGCTCTAATTATAGAAACATTTTGTCTTTGAAACACTCTTGAAGAAAAATATTGTATTTCATTTCTGTTCTGTGCTTTACACTTACACAATGTTATTCTTTATTTTTTCCTTGGAAATATTTATTTATTTCATAACACTCTACTTCAACATTTGTTGTAACAAACTTTTTTATAATAGCGAACTTTCTGAGGAAGAAAGCAAGATTGTCAACAAATGCTAAACATATACTTAGGAATAAATTTAATAAAAGACCTCTATGATGACAACTTTTTAAAAGTGAAGAAACTGACACAAGTTGGAAAGAATTCCAATGCTCTTCCTTGTATTGGCAGTATTTTTTTCTTATTGATTCTTTGTGAATTTCCCATCATGATCCCTAATCCTACTCATCTTCCCATCCCTTCATATGTGTCCTCCTTCCTTGAAACTCCTCCTAAAAGAATAGAAAAATAAAAATACATATTTTTTAAATTAAAAAGTAAAAAGCAAAACAAAACAATACAAAGTAGTAAACAATCTCACCATGGAAGTTACAATGGGTAATGGTGCGTTACATAGTGTGCCATTTTCCAAAACAGCTGGCACAGAGGGGTGCTAAAAACTTACTCAGCAAGGCCAGGAGGGACGTTAAAACCTTCTTCTGGTCCCTGTGTGAATGCTGATTGTGCAGAAAATGAAATGTCTATCCTTACTCCTGAGCCCCAGGATGTTACTGCTTGAAGATCCAACAGCGTTCACTTGTCCTGAGAGAGCTACATTGCCTCTTTGTTCACCATATACAATAACTCACCTTTCTATTTATGTGCACATAAGCAACAAGTTGAACTTCTGGTAAGTGTCAGAGCCCAAAGTATCTAATTGCAGATTTTCTGTACACATGTCTGTGTGTCTTTCATGTCTTTATTACCTCATCATCTCAATCCCGTGACTCCCTAGTGATGTTGAGCATGGATGGGGCTTATATTGCTTTTTATTATGATCTCCACTTCCAGGCCTCTGTTTTTCAAGCGACATGATTCTGTAAATATTTTTGAACAGTATACATTATATATGTGCAAAATCCATGCATACTAATTCCTCAACTACTATTTTTAATTATGCTATAATTATGGATCATAGATACCTTTATTGTGTTAGATTTGATTTATTTTGATACATATTTAGATTGTATAGTAGTCTTAGTGTCAGAATTTTGAGGATAGTTTGCAGTTTGCACTGTGGCTAGATTCATTAATATTTCTGTCAATGGCAAACCAATGTTCCTACCCATTTCTTATTCATATCCAGCTTTCTTTCTTTCCTTCCTTCCTTCTTTCCTTCCTTCCTCCTTCTTTCCTTCCTTCTTTCCCTTCTTGTTTCCTATCTCCATTCCTTCCTTCTTTCTTTTGTGTTTTAAAAAGTTCTATTCAGTTTAGCATAGAACTTGTGCATTTAACACTCAAATTCTAAGAATAAAGAAGTGAGCCACCATGCTAAGCTTGAAGTCTTGTGTTCTTGATAATTGCTGATTTGATTTGGATGAGACTGGAATCTCAGAGTTGTTTTGGTTTATTTCCCCAATAGTTGAAAGTTTTGACCATTAAAAAATTGTTATTGGCACTTTTACTTTTGGAAATTGTCATCCCCCCACACACACTTATCAATAAAATTTGTTGTTCTTTTGTCATTTATTCTTTTGTATGTATGTATGCACATACTTACATGTTTGCATGACAACTTGTTTTCAAGTTGTAGGTGTGTGGACACATGGTAACCAAAAGACAAACTCAAATATCATTCCTTAGCCACCTCTTTTAACTAATAATTTTAGTAAGACTTTCAGCTTCTTACAATATAATTTGATCACATTCATTTCTTACTCCAATTCCTCTCAGGTCTACCTCTACCTCTATACCCCTGGTCTTACTGATCTCTCTTATTATTTGCGCAAACTCTTCTAATTCAATTTGTGTTGCCTTCTGCTCTTGGGATTGGGGCATGCCTGGGATGTACTCAGCATATCAAGGACCATATCATTAAAGAAAACTGAGTCTCCATCTTACAGCAGATATAAAATGTTAATATATCCTTAAATGGAGATGGAATTTCATGCCTACCTACACACCTTATACCAAGATTCCGTCTGATTGGAGTTTGCCTAGATCTTGTGCATTTTGTCAAAACCACTGTAAGTCCACAGATGCAATTGTATTGTTTTGCTCTGGAAAGTGGTATTTCTTTGAAGGTACATACCATCATAGCTCTTATAATTATTTTACCCCCTCTCCCATAAAGACCCTAGATGCTTAGGATCAAGGATGTTATAGATATCCTATTTAGGGCTGAGTACTCTGCAGTATTTTATTGTACATTTACTATATGTGTCTCAGCCTTAACTGCCACCTTCTGAATGAAGCCTCTCTGATGAGACTTGAAACTATAAATATATATATATATTTAGAGGATATAGCAATTAATTATTAGGGATTATTTAATATTATGTATAGTTAGCAAAATAACAGTAGAAAGTTATGACCTATAGACCCACTGGTTCTGATATCCATTTTCCATGCCAGCTATGGGTTCTTTCTCATGTAGATTGCCTTTAATTCAATGAGAAAATGGTTGGTCAATCCCATGGTATTTGTTTACTGTTGCACCCATGTGAAAATTTTGCCAGACCAGTTATTACTATAGTTCACTGTGTTCATAGATGCATACAACTGTCAGATATATTTCTTCTCAAACTATTTTACAAAACAGAAAGTGAAAGTACAAATTTCCAAATGGTTTTTATAAAGTACATATAACCCTGGTACCAAGACCTGGCAAAGCTCCAACAAAAAAGAAAATTATGTTCCAATGACTCTGATAAACATAGAGGCAAAAACTCTTAATAAATATTCTTACAAAATGAATTCAGAAACACATAAAGAAGAGTACTTACCATGATAAAGTCATCTTAATCTCTAAGATGTAGGAATGGCTCAGCATTTTCAAATCAATAAATGCAATGTACTGTATAAACACACTCAAGAACAGAAACCACTTGATTATCTAATTAAACACAGAAAATCTAGTACATGTTCATGATAAAATTCTTGTCGAATGATAAAGGGGACACACACCAACCTAATAATGGAAACATACAAGCCTGTGTTCAACATCACATAAAATGGATTAAATGCATTTACAGAAAAAGAAGGAGTAGAACAAGATATCCACTAACCTCGTTCCTGTTCAACACAGTACTTAAAGTCAACAAGTGAAGGAAATAAAGCAGAGCCAAATAAGAAGGGAAGAGGGTCAAAGTATTCTTTACTTGCTAATGATATGACTCTATACATATATACATATACACATAAACATACACATATACATATATATTCAAATACCTGTTGTTTCACATCATGACCACAAAGTTGCAAAGATTTGTTAATTCATTTGTAGCATACAAAACAAGTAAAATCTCAGTTAAAAATAATCTAATTTAGAAATGAGGACCTTTTGGAACAGTCTTTCCTTACATTTAAGCTTTCACATGAATGCCTCGGAGGCAATGGACTTTGGCCTTGTGTTTCATTGGAAAAAGAAAGTAAGCATGAATCTTTAGGGTTTTATTAAAGCCATTCATGATACACTGCAGATTTGCCATTAAAGTTCAAAGAGAGTTTAACTCTGGCTTTTCCTTTAAACAAGGAATCTTCACCTATGGTACTTTAAGTCCAGCTAAACCACACCTACTTGCTGACAATTACATTTCTGTTAACTAATTAGGCATTTTGAAGAACAATTGGAATTTTGTTGTCTGTTTCAGAGTCAGCAATTGGTATAATGTTAATTGATGAGCATTTCCTTGAACATAGTGCTGAGAAGCTTATACATGAATCAAAGCAAACAATGAGAGCTAGTGGAGCTCCCCCAGAGAGAAGCACATAAAATAAGAAGTGAGTATATCATAGTAGACTAAGGATGGCTCTTACCTACAGACAAAGGTGGGTGTAGATTGTTTTCCTTCCTCCTAAATCTGCCTAGCTTTATCTTAAAGGGAAAGTTGTTATGAATGAATATAAATAATGAAGGACCAGAAATAAAAGCTGCTAAATATCTTCCAGCACAAAAATAAAAGGTTAACTTGTCCAGGTACAAAGGATTAAGCCTAAAGCTACTTGAATTATGCTCATTAAACCCCTGAAGCCCTGCTGACAGCTTTATTTAAGTGCATCTCCTTGTTTTCACATTCTACTCTCCTTACATGTATGTAATAAGACATGTATCTCTTCAGGAAAATATAAAACAAAACAAAAAAAACAAAACAAAACAAAAACAAAACAAAACAAAAAAAAGAAACAAAACCCCAAACGAACAAAACCAGAAATCAATGGAAATGTGACTTACTCATCGCCACCTTCAGGGGTGATTAGCCCCTTCTTCTGGCCAGCAGCATGCATTCATTCCCTCTGTCACCAAGCACATGCCTGACAGGACAATGAGGACAGCCGCAGCAGTCAACAATAACGTGCCTGTGTGGGGGTGGCAAACTGGTGTGGCCCTGGGTCACCTTTAAGGATGATGTCATATCATCATGCTCCATCATATCTGGTTATTAATCCTCCTCTTCCGACTTGTCACAGAAGGGTACAGAGCTTTGCTGCACCAGAGCCTGCATTTTGAAAACATGTTAGTGATGCAGGTGACATTGAAACCAGGACATTATAAAAATTAGTTTACAATGGAGGTTACTCTTTGTCAGCAGTCTGGGCCAGACAGAAGCTGATTCATCTGCGCACAGACCTCTTAGTTGGAGAGCACATTGCTTGTTTGATGCTGGAAAGGATGTTATTCAAATGGACCAAGGTGTTACTTTTGGATCTGGTCAGAATCTTAATGAATTTGTATGTTAAGACATCTTTATGATCTTTTTATTTCCCCAATATTAGAGCTTTCCCTCTGGAATAAACTATTACCAATTTCATTCTCACATCTAAGTTTAGCAGGAAAAAAATCATGCCATTTATTATCATTTTTATTAGTTATATACACAAATATGAAAAATACAAAATAGCCTAGAATTTATTAACATGAAACATTTAATACAGAAAGAGGGGACATTACAAAGTTATATGTCATGAACATATTGAATGTGCCCAATTGCCTTTAAGTGTCTCAAGTATAACCATTATATGCTATTATAAGGATTATAAACTATATAGAATATATTCAAGCATCCAAAAAATCAGAGTAAATAAAAATAATTCTGCTCACTGGTTCACAGTTAGGAAGGGATGAGAGTATTATCAATAAAATAATAATGCACAGGGAAAGAGGAATACATTCTGCAGCAGCCCAAGCTGAAGCATTTTCTGATGCAAGAGAGAGAGAGCCGGAGGCTTCCAACTCATAAAAATGAATGTGTGTCTGCCAAAGAAAGGCTGCACACGTCTTTCCCCACTGTTGCCCTCCAGGGGCCTATTCTGACCTCGCTTTGTCCCTATTGAGAGACAGAAGAGAGAGTATGAATATGGCTGAGGACATTTAGCTTCAGGAGCCTGCTGCTCTGGGGGTAGCTCCGCACCTGCCTCTCCAGGGAGTAATTTAGCACCTGGACCACACTGACCTTGCTGACTGAGGGCTGTGATGAACGCCCTACCTGGGCTTTACCTGAGGGCTTTTTCTCATTAGGAGATGAAGTGAAGCATGATTTCAAGTCCACCCTTTAACAAATAGGAAAACTGGATACTCTCCGTGATGACTTATTCCACTCATCCCCCCCCCCCCCCACTGAAACCTAAAGTCACAATTATCCATACGGGCAGCTCTAGACATGTGATTTTTTTCCCAGGAATGTAGTATAGACACACGGATTCTAGGATAATGTCCTTATCCTTTGCTTTCCACCACAATTTTTTTGAGCTTACATGGACCATCTTTCCTCAGAGTCTCGGGAGACTGAGCAGTGGGTGAGACATGTTTGACTGGGCCAGACAGGTGTTGGGGAGAGGGCGGCAGAGACAGAAAAATGCTTTCTTGTCAGCCCTTGTTACACACACTCAGTGCCTGGATGGCAGAGGATCAAGCTCATTACATGGAAACACTTTTCTCGTATGGCAAAATGTATGAGAATCTTAAAGGTCAAGCTGTATGCTACGAATTGTTGAGAAGCTTTGAAGCATTTGCTAACTGAATCATGAATTACAGTATATGTTAAAATGATTATGTTTAAAAATAGGGTGCAAACATAGAGTTGAAAGTGACTTTGAAAATTCCCTTTATCTGTGTACATGCATACGCCTTTCCATCACAAAACTTTTAAAATATGTTTATTTTAGAATAGTTTCAGATTGGTTGAAAAATAGCAAAGCCAACACAGTTTGTTTCCATATACCCTGGACATAATTTTTCTATTATTGTACATTAGTTGATTCTGTCATTAAATAATATATCAATATTGTTATTTTTTTTTACTAAGGTGATATTTGGTTCAGAATCTTTTTTTATTGGATATATTCTATATTTACAATTCATTTCCCTTTTTCTGGTTCCCCACCCCCCAAAGGTCCCACATGCCCTTTTCCCTTCCCCTGCTCCCTCTTCCACCCCTTCCCTTTTCCCTGTTCTTGTATTCCCCTACACTGATGCTTTGATCCTTTCCAGCACCAGTGTCCACTCCTTCCTTCTTGTCAGACATCATTTGGTATGTGAGTTGTGTCTTTGGTGTTCCAAGATCTTTTTATTTTTAATGTAGAGCTCTCTTCTTTTGTTTCACTAACCAATCCAGGGGACCACATAGCATGCACTCAGTTTTGTTTATTGGTTTGTTTTGGTTTGGTTTTTGTGCTTTTTGGTGTTTTGTTTTTGTTTGTTTTGTTTTGTTTTGTTTTGTTTTGTTTTGTTTTGTTTTCTGAGACAGAGTTTAGAGACAGAGTTTCTCTGTGTAGTCCTGACAGTGCTGGAACTCACTCTGTAGACCAGGCTAGCCTCAGAACTCAGAAATTCGCCTGCCTCTGCCTCCCATGTGCTGGCATTAAAGGTGTGTGCCACCTTGGGGATAACACATGACATGCACGCTGACAACAAGCATGCTGATAATTGAGGGGATCATATGACAACATGCATGCTGATCTCTTGGGGCTCTTCTTTCTCTGATACTTTCTTGGATTTTATTTGCTATTGAGGAATTGATAATTTTGAGTCATGACAGTTCTATATTTTGGAAAATATACCTCAATTACATTTTTATAACGGTCTTGTTTTATACTGACAGTATGAGGAGGACAACTATGCACAGGCATAATTACAAACTTCTTAAATTATGTCCAAATGAGTAGGTGAATACCATGCAAATTAGTCCTATCACTTTTGAAGTTGAACTTGGTCACTTGAGCACTGTCTCACAGGATCCTTCACTCTGAAGTTACTCATTTGCTCTGTCCATCATGCATATATCTTTTGGAAGGAAGTTATAGACAATGCTTCTGGAGAGAAACAGCTGTTCTTGAGGGTGTAACAGTTTCTTCATTTATTCAGAGCTCTTTTCCATGAAAGACTAGTTTGATCTCTACCACTCAATTATGCAATCATTTGCCTATATTAGTACAAACTCATGTTTACGTAGAATCTGAATTATAACTAAATTCTACTGTGCTTTGTTCCATATATTTTTCTACTTTGGGTCAATGTTCCAGAAATTGTTCCCAGTTTGGGGGGGCTGAGAGCCCTTTCACTTGGCTTCTGCAACATGTCTCCAATACTGCATGGAGTTGTTTATTAGTATGCCCAACTTCCTGGTAAAACAAAATGTTGAAGCCTAGAATTAGCCATTACATTAAGGAGACCTGGGTTCTTAATTGGAGAACAGCCTTAGTATTCAGGATACTTAATATCTAAAGTCTGGATATTAAATGTGCTTCTTAATAGTTGAGTACTGTTTCTAAGAATTCCCAGTTGACAAAACAACAAAATACATGCTTTACATACAAAACACAACAAAATACAAAACCAGCCATACCACATTTATGTCTATATATGTTGCTAGATGTAATTATATGTTTCTGTAACAGCTAAAAGGTTACTACAGATGTATGCAACTAAGGTCATTCATTTATCACATGAACTGTTTGAGTCTTAGTCCTTGTTTTGATTGTAATTTACCACTCTAGTACTAAGACGCTTGACTCTTTCCATTAACTACTGATTTAATTCTCCCCTGCCTCTCTCACACACATACACACTACCACCACCATTGCCACCACCACTCTACCATAACCAACACACAGCACAAGATGCCTGATGTCCAGCACACAGTGACATTTTTATTAGTTATTCCAGAAATACATTTATAAGACCATTGTGCTATAGAGACCATACAACTTGGATGTGAGTTAGAAAAGTCAATCTGGTACTGGCCTGGAAGGTTCCACTCTAATGTCTCTCTCATGTTAGCAATATTGCTAAGGAGATTGTTGCTGTGTAAAGGCATTAATGTTCTATACCCGGTATGAACTCTCCTAACTATGTTGTCACTCCCATTGATGTAGTGCGGGTGTGTTTGCTAGTTTTATGTTAACCTGACTCAAGGTAGAGTTATCTGAAAGGAGAGAACTTCAATTGAAAAAAATGCTTTCCTAAGATCTGACTGTAGGACACATATAAAAAAGCAGACTGAGCAAGATATGATGAGCAAAGCAGTTAAGAGTACCCTACCTATGGCCTCTCCATCAGCTCCTATCTCAGAGTTCCCATGCTCTTTGAGTTCCTGCCCTAAATTCCTTCATTGATGAGTCCATCATTGATGAGTGGAAGCATAAGCCAAATAATCATTTTCATCATACCAATAGAAGCCCTAACTAAGGCAGAGAATATGGCTGTTATAGAAAAAAAAAAGGATTTTTGTTGGATTTGGGACTTGCTGTACCAGAGGAAATCCATACCTAATACTATGAATCTGGTCCAAACCCCATAACTGAAGAGCTCTTAGAGTTCAGAAGGCTACTCAGCTGAACTGAGATAGCATTAATCCACCCTCTATCCTTGTTCATATTTACAGACAAAAGTTACTCCCCGCACTCCTCCTTGTAGTGGATGAGCCATGATTATACAAGATATTGGGAAGAAAGGACATTTAAAGGTTCAGCAGGACATGTACCCTATCCCATTAAGGCTCGGAAAACATTGTAGAAAGGAAGGCAGAAATAATGTGAAAGCTCAAAGATGAAAAGTCTGTCTTCACACTCCTGAATCTGTTTTTAAATCAGATGTCATAGATATGAAACTGCACAGAATGTAGACTTTCACACTGCTCTCACAGACTTATCAATATTAAGATTCATCCATGTCTTGGTATGTCTTTATCGATCATTCTTTTTTATTACTAAATAGTATGTCATTAAATAGATGCATTAAATTTAGCTTATTCATTTGTTTATTGAAACATACTTAGCTGACTCTATTATTCAAATAACAAAAACAAAGCTGAGAGTCACTCAGTTGAAGATTTTTGTTTGATGCATGCTTTCAGATTCACTGTGTAGTACTAGTGACCACAATCTTCTGGTCATACTGTTGTTTTTTTGAGAAACTGTCAAATTATCTTGTAATGTGACAGTTTTTAAGTAACCCTAGAATTGTTCTCAGATAATTTGTTCAATCCTTTAGTTGGCATCATAACTCTACTAGACTTCACAGTTGTTATGATTTGTAGGTGCTTCTCTCCTACTAATAGTGATTTGAATATTACTTTCACATGATGTGGAGGAACCTTACATTCTTACTTGCCTGCTCTCTCTTCTATCTTGAGCCATCTACTTATATATTGCCCTGTTGTCCTTCTATGGGGCACCTTTACTGCCAGTCCTTGAAGCATGAGTATTCTATGTAAATTCTGGAACAATTTTTCCACTGAAAGTATTCTCCAAATATTTGTTCAAACTGTGACCCATTTTCTTATATTCCAAATAGTGTCCTTCAATTTTTGATTTTTTTGTTTTTTTGTTTTTTTGAGACAGGGTTTCTCTGTATAGTTGCGGCTGTCCTGGAACTCACTCTGTAGACCAGGCTGGCCTCGAACTCAGAAATCCACCTGCCTCTGCCTCCCAAGTGCTGGGATTAAAGGCGTGCACCACCAACGCCCGGCTTCAATTTTTGATTTTAATAAAATCAATTCATTATATTTTTCATCAATCATAATTGGGATATCCAAAATTCTAACACCACTCAAGACAATTGAGATTTTCTTCCACATTATTTTCCTATAGTTTCATACTTAACCCTGAATTTTCCATTTAAGTCAATGATCCACTCTGAGCCAGTGATAGTGGAATGATAAGATTTGTGGTAAGGCTTAGTGTGTTGAAGAAAATCTTTTTAAAATACTACTTGTTGAATGACTGTTCTGACTGAATTTAAAGCATATTCTGCTTTTTTCTACTATAATTCTGTATTAGTTTTTCGAAATTTTTAAGTTTTCTTTAATGTGTTTTGATCATACTTACCCCCCTTTCCTACCCCCCCCAGCTTTTTCTTAGTTAAAAAAATCCCTTAAATACCAATTTTGTTGCTGAAATATTGGTAGATATGTGATCTTCTACTATAGCACAGTGACCTAGAAATTAACAACTCCCATTTGTTTCTTACTTTTTAAATTAATTTTTTAAGCTTATTCACTTCACATCCCACTCACTGACTCCCTCCCGGTCGCCCCTTCCCACAATCCTCCCATGCCCCCTTCTCAGCTCATATAAGGGTGGGGGCCCCTCTCGGTATCCCCCAATCTTGGTACTTCTAGTCTGTGAGGCTAAGTGATTCCTCTCCCACTGAAGTCACACAAGGCAGCTTGACTATAAGAACATATCCTCTATATATGCAACAGCATTTGGGATAACCTCCATTTCAGTTGTTTGAGACCTACATGAAGATCAAGCTGCACATCTGCTACTTATGTGCAGGAGGCCTAGGTCTAGGCAGTGTATGTTCTTTGGTTGGTGGCTCAGATTTTTGGCAACCCCAAGGATCCAGGTTAGTTGACTCTGCTTGTGTTCATATTCTTTTCCTGATAGCAGTCCTTCCTCCTGTTCTTCCATAATGTTTTCCAAGCTTCATCTACTGTTTATCTGTGGCTCTCTGTATCTGTCTGAGTCAGCTTATTTGCTCTATGTTTTGGGGTGGTGGGATTTTGTGACCATCTCCTCTCTATATGTTGTAATTTGGTCAGTCTGGGACTTGCATAGGTTTTATGAATGCTGTGAAAATTTTCTGTTTCTGAGACCATTATGCCAAGAACCTATTGTTAAACAGGATGATGGCCATAGGGCAGAACTTCTTAGTATTCTGCTAGATAAAAATACTATTTAACTGCCTCCTAATAACTTACTGTTATACCCATGGGTCAATGCATGTCTCAACCCTCATGGAGAGGCTTCTATTAGCAGTAGATGGTGATTACAAAGAAGATTCACAACTGGTCACTGTACAGAGAACAAGAAACTATGCCTACTGAGTCCATTTAGTGTTGCTCTTATGTGCATATATATCATTTGGGACTAGATACTCTATCAGAGAGCTCATACTTGGAAAGAATGATTCCCCTTCTCTGGGCACCTGAAGCTCCTCATCTAGGGGTAGAGCATTGTGAAATATCTTTTGATTATTTTGTCATGTCAATTGATATTGTTATGCAGATCTCGTTCAGGCAACCATCTTGTTGAAAATTCATGAGGGTAAAGTGCTTATCATGTCTAAAAGATGTTTTCTAGTAGTAGGTGCCTGGTTCTGATGCTCTGGCTCTTTTAGTCTGTTTGTTCTCTTTTCTGTTATGTTCTCTGATGCTTAGATGTAGGAGTTAAATTGTAGATGTACCAACAGTGGATGGGCACTTTATTTTCTGCATTTGGGTCAATGTAAACCTCTATAGTAGCCCCTGTCAGAAGCAAACATAAATATTCCAAGAGGAGAGTGATTGATGTGGGAAGGCCCATCCCCTTGTGGATGAGGTCATACCTGGATGGATAACCTTGGGTGTTATAAAAGGGCAGGCTCAGCAAGTCATAAGGAGCTAGCCAAAAGGCAGCACTTCTCCATGGCCTAAGCATTATTTCCTGCATCTAAGTTGTTGCCTGGTTTGACTTCCTGCCTTGACTTCCCTGTAAGAACTGTGACACAAAATACATAAGCCAAATAAAATTCCTCCCTGGTTTGCTGTGGTCATTTAAATAAGACTAGTCCACATGGGTTCATAGATTAGAATACTTGGTCATTAGGGAGTGACACTATTAGAAGATGTGGCCTTTTTTGAAGTCTGTCACTGGAGGTGGGCTTTGAGGTTTCAAAGTCTAAGGCAGGTTTGAAAAACAGCAATGATCTAAGACTGCTGCTTTAGGTCATGGTGTTTCATCACAGCATTTGTAATATTTACTAAGACAAGCACTTTACTTACAACCTACAAGCAAATATCTTCTATACATTGCTATAGATATTATATAGGACATATTTTTAAGCAATTAATTGTTGCCCCTGGATGTGCAGAAAGTTTTCTACTTTGCTAATTATTAGTATTATTTTCTTAGTTATTAGCATTATTTTCAGAAAGTCCTTACTTACATTTTGGTCCTGGGAATCTAACTTCTTCATGAGCAGAAAGTGCTCTTAAGTGCTGAGTCATTGTTTATGTTTGTATTATTTTCATTGTTTTTAAGACCAAATTATTTCTGTACTAGGCTATTGTCCAGAACACCATAGAGCATGGTTTATTTCTGCTTCTAAAATTTCCATTTTAGCTTCCATTTTCCTCTTTTTATTATAAATTTTATCTTTCATCATATACATACCATTTATACTTTACTGATATTGGTTTTGCTAAAGATCATTTTTGTACATTAAAAATGTATTATTTGAAAATTATATATAAATACAATATTTCTTTACCCACCCTCATTCTCCCCTTTCAGCTCTTCCCAGGACCTTCTTATCTTTCCCCTTTTATAATTAATTAACCAAGTAATTAATCAAGTCACTGAATCCAATTAGTGCTGCCCATATGTTCGTGGGCGTGGTAGGAGTCCTTCACCCCCCCAGAAAAAAGTAGCTCTTTCTTCACTAGCAGCTGCTAATTGCCAATAGGGGAATCTTCAGTTAGAGGTTATGTCTTAAAGCCCATACCAAACTTCATGCATGACGTTTTAGCTGGTTTGATCTTGTGCAGGTCTTATAGAGAAGATGGCCATAGCTGCTTTGAGTTTAAAAGTGTCACGTTTGTGCCATGTCTAAAGGACAGACAGCACTTCACAACACGTCTCTCACACTCCTGTTCTTACATTCTTCCTGTACCATTTGTTTCCACATTTTCTGAGCCTTGGGGTTGATATAGATGTCCCATTTGTGAGTGAGGCCTCACAGTTGCATATTCTTAGCACTTTGAAGACATATGAATATCCTTAGTCTTCCTTCCTTCCTTCCTTCCTTCCTTCCTTCCTTCTTTCCTCCCTCCTGCTCTCCCTTCCTTATTCCTTCCTCCATTTTTCTCTCTCACCCACCCCTCTCTCTGCCTTTGAGATATATACAGATACCCCTCTGTATATATTTTACATGTTAACTTCGGTTCACTATTATCATACTATGGTGATAAAATATGTGGAAGATTATAATTTCACTTGTCTTCCAATAAAGACTTGGTGTGTTAGAGGGCCTAAATCTATAGCTTTGATCTTCAAACTTACGTCTATCATTATACCTCCTCTATATATTCTTTTTCCAGATGGCAAATTTTTCAGGTTATTTCCTCAAAGCTATGATGCCTTAGAATACCTCTCAATTTCCCCTCAAATAAACCATTGGTACAAGATGGAATACCATGTTATAACTTGGGTATAGTTGTGTTTTGCAAGTGTCTCCTTTGATAAACCTTCTTCTTATGAACCAGGCCTTTCTGACCATGAAGAACTCAATAGGGTTTCTCAGTGATTAGCCTTCCACAGTTTCATAAGTAGGTATAGTCTGGATCTCCACAGTGAGAACTTGGTATTATTTCTGGAAAATAAAGCAAAGATATGAAACTATGCTTCTGGAAACCGGCATCCTCAGGAGCTTCTTAGTCTACTGTAATTAATACTGAATTAGTAAAAAATTTGCTACAAATGGTCCTACAAGATTAAGTTTTAGTAGTTATTGACATCTCAGTGCAGCATCTCAAGGTATACGTTTTTGTGTCCCAAGTCTTAAAAGTGTAGTTTTCACTGTGTTAGGATCCAGAAAAGCCTTAGAGTTTTGGATTAGCTGGCCGTTTCCTGTTCAATGAATGTGTCAATTACCTTTATGTTTTTTATATATTAGATCTGAATCTGGAATCCTGTATTAAAAACTGTCCTTCCTCTGTCCCTATTTAATTTTTAATCTCAGTAATACTTGCTGGACCTACTTCTATAACCCTTTCCTACATTTTTCTCTTTCTCATGTTAGTGACAGCATATATTTTATTAGAGACTTTACCTCATAAGACCAAATTCTCTGTTTTCGATGACTCTCAATTTCATAATTATTAAACAAATACCAAATGAATTCTAGACAATTGAAAGAAAGAGAATGAAATGGTTTTCCTACTTTAGAAGAGCTCCTGGTTCTACAGTGTGAACAGATAAGTTCCTTGATAAATGAGTCAATAGGTCACTGGAGTTCAGGAAATAATTTGAAACTCTGGAGAGTGTGAAAGTTCTGGTAAATCTGACGGAATTAAGAACAGAGTGTGTAGGGTATTAGACTGTAATTCAAATTAGAGAAACAGAGAAAGGATTGTGAAGACTCATTATAAGAAATTGCCCAGCATGTCGCAACAATGGAATTCAGCCTAGCATAGATACTTAAATTTGTTTCTAAATTCTATGTGGATGCTACTAATGAATATTAAGCTTTAGTGGACTTTGTTTTGAATTTTATACTGGAGGCTCTCTTGATAGATATGAGGAACAGACAAGCAGGCTCAGCTACTTCTGGAGGTCGAAATTTAGGAGGATTTGGATTGAGGCAGTGGCAGGGATATAGCACAATAAAATATATGTATTTAATTTCTGAACGAACTATAAATAAAATGTGTAGGAATTCACTTAAAAATTTATTTTATGAGAAAACTCTGTGGGTGGTACATGATAAGGGATGAAATATGGAACCCAGGGTGAGTAGAAGCTAAAAAATCTTCTATTGAAATATTTGAAAAGGAAGATAGACTTTCAGAAAAGTATCCTCAAATTCACTGTAGAGAAAAAGCACGTATAGATAGATACAAGTTGCTAACATCGTGTTAATAAAGGAGGTTATACAGTTTTGTAAAAAGAGATCCTTGAACAAAAAATAGAAACGATTATTATAACTTTTATTAAAGTCAAATAGTCTTTTATTTCAGACCATGCCACTGAGTAGGTGCTTTATTCTATAGACCGAGGATAGTTCTACCAATTTTTGAACAATAACCAGGAAGACCTGATTTTTTTTTTAAAAGACCATAGGCAATCAAAATAACTACAGATTGAAAGTTCTGCCTGATTACTTTCTGAGAAATAATCTTTTTAAAATTAGATTAAAATATTCCTTACTTGTACAACACTTTATATTATTTGGATATTTTAAAATTGCCATACACCAACTTTTCAGTCTCATGAGGTCCCATTTCTCAATTCTTTATCTTAGATCCTGAGCCATTGGAGTTCTGTTTAGGAAATCCCCACTCTCACCTCCCATGCCGATGAATTTGAGACTTGTTCCCACTTTCTCTTCTATTAGATTCATTGTATCTGGTTGAGGTCCTTGATTCACTTGGAGTTGAGCATTTTGTAAGGTGACAAATATGGATCTATTTTCAGTTTTCTATCTTATTGACTACGAGTTAGACTAGCACCATTTTTTGAAGATCCATTTTTATTTTATGTTATTCCATTGTGTATTTTTTGTTTCTTTGTCAAAAATCAAGTATCCATAAGTGTGCGGTTTTATTTCTGGGTCATCAGTTTTATTCCATTGATCAACCTGTCTGTCTCTGTACCAACACCATGCAGTTTTTAATCACTATTGCTCTGTAGTACAATTTGAGGTCAGAGATGGTGATTTTCTGTGAATTTCTTTTATTGTTAAAAATTGTTTTCTGTATTCTAGTTTTTTTGTTTTGTTCTGGTTTTTTTTTTCATATAAAATTGAGAATTCTTCTTTCCATGTCTTTGAAGAATTATGTTGGGATTCTGATGGAGATTGTGTTGAATCTGTAGATTACTTTTGGTAGGGTGGCCATTTTTATTATGTTAATTCTACCAATCCATGAACATGGGAGATTTCTCCATTTTCTGAGGTCTTCTTCAATTTTTTTCTTGAAATACTTGAGGTTCTTCTTATACAGATCTTTCACTTGTTTGCTTATAGTTACTCGAAGATATTTTATATCATTTGTTACTATTGTGAAGGGTGTTGTTTCCCTAATTTCTACCTCAGCACATTTTTCATTTGTGTAAAGAAAGGCTACTGATTTATTTGAGTTAATTTTATGTGTTGCCACTTTACTGAAGTTGTTTATCAGCTGTAGAAGTTCTCATCCAATTTTTGGAGTTGCTTATGTATACTATCATATCATCTGCAAATAGTGATACCTTGATTCCTTTGCCAGTTTTTATGTTGTCTTATTTATCTAGCTAGAACTTTGAGTACTATATTGACTATATTGAATAGATATGGGGAGAGTGGGAATCCTTGTCTTGTACCTGATTTTAGTGATGTTGTTTCAAGATCCAGCCTAAGGGGAGGCCCCACGTCCTGACACTGCTACTGATGCTGTGGTGTGTTTGCAGACAGGAGCCTGCTGTGGCTGCCCTCTAAGAGTCCCAACAGGCAGCTGAAAGAGTCAAATGCAGATACTTGCATCCAACTAATGGATGGAGGGCAAGGAGATCCCTGTGCTTGAATTGGGGAGGGGCTGGAGAAAGCTGAGGAAGAGGGCAAACTTATAGGAAGACCAGCAGTTTCAACTAATCTGGATCCCTGAAATCTATCAGACACTGGTCCACACAAACCAGGCAGCATGCACCAGCTTGTATGAGGCCCCCAACACATATACAGGAGAGGACTGCCTGGTTGGGCCTCAGTGGGAAAAGTTGTACCAAGCCCTCAAAAGACTTGAGGCCTTAGGGAGTGGGGAGGTCTGGTGAGGTGGGGGTGGGGGTGGGGGTGGGGGTGGGGGTGGGGGTGGGGGTGGGGGTGGGGGTGGGGACATCCTTTTGGAGATAGGGTAGGGTGGGGGAGGAGGAATGAGATGATCAACAGTCAGAGGGCAGACAGGGAAGAGAATTACGACTGTATTGTTAAAAAATATTAAATCATCAACATCATCATCATCATCATCATCATCATCATCAAAGTAATAAAACATTATAAAACACCAACTCAATCTCGACCAGTGCATCTATTCACTGAATAGTAGAAAATTATTTTTCTAATGAATAAATGAAATGCACAGTTTTTCATCATCAGTTATAGTATAATTTTACTCAAAAACATCCTCAGTGGCTATCATTGTAGGTGATTTCAGCTGCTCATGACATTTATAATACTGCTCGTCTAGGCTTTGAGCTTTCTTCAATGTTTGTTTCAAGATTGTTTTATATTGTTCTTATTTGTTTGTATAGTTGTGTGGAAGCCTTAGATCAATTTTGGATATCTTTCTCAATGAAACTACACCTTTTATTTTGAGACAGGGAATTTTGTTAAACTTAGAGCTCAATGTTTTAGCTTGGGTGGCTACTGAGACCCCCTTATCTGCTGGTCTTCCTCCACTCCAGCAATAGGGCTCTAGCATACACATCCAAACTTAGATCCTTGTGCTTATGAAGGACTCACTTTATCCAGTGATCCTTCTTCCCAGGCATATTTGTCTTCTTTTTATACCCCAAGCTTCCCAGGAGCAGGAATGAGTAGAATTTAATAGATGACTAAAAAATAATCTTGCATCAAATATTAACTAAATGTGTGTGATGGGCTTAAGAAATTCCTGTTTTGCTTTTAAGGGTAGCGAATAAATAGATTTAGTCTGTGGGTTTCCTGGATAAAAAGGACCTGTGTTAGAGGGAGTTCATATTAAGTGAAGATTATTTTTTCCTCTCTGAAAATAAATGAGGGAGTCATCATGATCCATCAGGGAAAGCAGGTGTTTCCCTTTAGAAATAAAGATATATTTGGTTGGCTAAATACAAATAAGAACATATTGGTTACTTAAAAGAAAGACAAAGTATTTATAAAGACCTAAGTGCATTGATATTGGAGCCCACCGGGCTTGTAAAGAGAAAAGTTGCATGAATCTTCAAAATAATATATTAGCATATAAGCAACTTCTGTTAGATCTATATACATTTAGAGTTATAGACTTAAAAAACAATAAGAACTTACATGTCTAATATAACTTTGTATTTACCAAAGATCAGCAGGTACCTTTTATAATAAGCTGTGTTCTCTTTATACCTGAGAGCTGTAAGGTTTTACCGATACTCATTTCAATTATGCATCAGCAAATTTACAGAATGAATAGAACCATAAGCTAAGAATACACTATATGAGTTAAAGATTACCAAATGAGTTTCCATGGTTTGTTTTCTTACTAAATGCATGCCTGCATGTGAGAAAATCTTTCGGACGCATGCTGCCTCCCTGCATGTGAGAAAATCTCTGGGATGCATACTGCCTCTCAGCCTTTGGGCCTAGTGTTCGCATTATTTCAGGTTGATCATGCTGTTGGGTCTAGTGCCTTTTTCATGGGAATCATATAAAGAGCCTGTTCCCTCAGAAGTTTTCAGTAAAATCCCAAATAAATTTGATTTCTCCTTTGCTTTGTCTTGATCTGGGAATAGAATCTCAGATGTCTTCGTTCATTTATACACTTTTAGCTCTTCAACTAAACCTAAAGAGGAGAGAAGAAGGGAGCTCAAACAGTTGATTTGAACCAGCTTTCCTTGCCAGTTTTGTTTTTATTAAAAACATGTTATAAATTCTTTAAGAACTATTACATCTAATAACATAAAATCAGCAAAATAAAAGTCATGCTCTTTTTGAAAAGATGTAAGGTGTTATTATCTCACAGTATTAACCTTAGTGTAGTGAAAATTCCTACAAACCACTGAAATGCCATATCGCACTTGAGGTGGGTATTTCCTAATTTTATTTATTTATTTATTTTGAGTCTCACATTTTCCTGTATAATAATTTGTGAATAAAACCACATCTCATCTAGCCTATAGTCTAATAATTAATGAAAATGTGATGTCTGGAGGGAATTTGCCTGCTCTGGGAAATGATATTCTGATAAAGGCACCAGGGTTTGAGTGCAAGCAACAGATTAACCATAACACGAATGGCAACATGCTAATTCCTCTACCAAACTAGAGGCTATGGGATCACATGCAGTTTCAACAGATTAACCATAGCATGAACGGCAACATGCTAATTCATCTACAAACCAGATGCTATGGGATCACATGCAGTTTCAATTCGATGTCATGTTTGGCAATCTTTTTCCCTCCATAGAACAATAAACATTAACTCGCCACTCTGAAAAGAAGCATATGAAAACATAGTTGATGTAAATTCTACTCTTTTAACACTTTCCTCTATCATGACAAGCTTTCCTTTGGCAACAAGGTAAGCTCACATTTTATTCTAAAACACATATGATGAAACTTCTCTGAAAATATTTCAAAGTTATCCCTTCTCTGATCGTCATGTTAATGCTTTATTTCTCAACATCTTAGATGAGACATCAAATAGTGGGTTATAGTTCAGTGTGTAATTTATTATTGGGACAGAAAGGTATTTAATGCTAAGGAAATTACTTTAAAAATTATAGTACCTTCCTTCAACCTCCACTTTGCTAGAATTATTTAGATTACAAACTCAATATTTTTGTTTTTAGAACCATGATAGTTTTAATGTGAAAGTTCATGCTACATTTTTCCAATTGTTTGGTAATACTGAGAAGAGAGCAAATCAGTGGACCCTCTCTGAGGGCTCTTTAGAGGCAAAGCTAAAGTCTGGGAAGGCATTGGTGGGAGGCCTTCCCTGCCCAGGCCCTTGTGAAGGAAGCCTCTGTCCTGCAGTGGGATTGCCGCTTCTTGGAAAGGGGAACCATTTATCACAGTCCTAAATGAAAGCATTCTTTAAACACAAATGTCTTTTTCTCCCTTTGTCTAATTACTGAGAGGAAAAGTGAGAAGGAAATGTCAAAACAGAGAAACAGTGGTGTATAGAGAGAGCAGCCACTCCGGGGCTCAACCAGCTTTTGTGAGGGTCTGGGCGATTTGTCAAATGGCTGTGGCAGAAGTCAGGCTCTGAGGGTCAAAGGTCCTGACCTAAGGAGTCCTGGAATCAGACACTGTGAGCAAGGGGTCTGCTAGAATTTTCAGCCGGAGTGGAGATGAACAATGCTGGGGTCTGGACATGACAAAGTTTCATTTGCATAATTCAGGTAAGTAATTTTATTGAAACTGACAGGGATGTGACAGGCTGAGAAAGAAACGAGAGCACACTCTTGCTGGGAACCGCAAGGCGCCTCAGTTAGGTATGTGAAAATCAATGACAGCTAATCTCTTCACTAAAAATCTGTAAACAATGCCATTTACCCAGGACTCACCCATGACCTTTTACAGAGCAGGCTATAGATTCTTTAGGCAACTTTTCCAGAATATAGCAAAGGGGATTCAACATTCACACTGTTTCAGGCTTTATTTGTGGTAATAATTACGTTCATGAATAAGACTGCCGTCTAAGGCCTGTCTACATTGGGAAAAATAATAGACATATTTCTAGGTAGAAAATGATCAAAGATTGAGGCTATATAAAACTATTTTTTTATTAAGAGTAGATTCGGAGAACAGAATTGAACAGCATATACTAAGAATGTAAAAAATGACATGAATTTAGATCTTGAATATATTGAAGTATATAAAAAACAATATATAGAGGTTCATCTCAGTTCCTTTTTTTCTGTTCTGAAAGGTATGGGTTTGAATATAATATAAACTTATTACTGGTACATATACTTGAGAATAAAAATAAATTAAATTTAACCACTTTTTTTTCTTTATACCATTTTATATCATCAGCAAAATCTGAAAATTAGGTTTTATGTAGGCTGGACATACTTCCCAATACTAAGTAGCAAACCAAATAAGGTTATCATAAAAGTGTTTCCTTGTTTTTCATAAGAGAAGCTACATTCTTAAGAGCTCTGTCCATGTTCTTTGTACTCGGTGTTGCTTTTATATGTGGATCACTAGGAGATAGCTATATGTCGTTTTTAATTCTGGCTGCTTACCAGTCATTGTTGACTTTTATAGGCAAGGGCAGTAGTGGATGGAAGTAGTATTCAGGCTGGAGAAGAATGCTACTGTAATCTAGTTTGTTGGTGGAGAACCATGTCTGCTGTGCCCTTTCAATATGCAAAAATACGAAACTCACTTAGTCAGATGTGAACTGCAAAATCTCTAAGCCTTTCTGGGTAGCAAATGTACACTCACTCCTTCTGCAGTATATGGAGCACATGTATAGTTTGACCAAAATGTGGATCATTCCATCAAATGGGAAGCAGTTGAGAGTTCTGGCTAGATCAAATGTGGATCTCAGTATTATAAGCAGTCTAATGCATAATTCATGAGGCTTAATGAATATTCCAATTCATGACAGCCAACTGGCTCCATAGGTCACACCTCCCAGACTCATATAAATAAAGAATGAGATACTGGAAAGCATACCAGCTGAACCAAACCGAGTGCCAAAAACATGCATATTAATGAGGCACTATAATAGATACTTGACTCTTTGGAAGTGCCTATATTGGTTTCCAGCTATAGAGAGAAAGAAAGTTCACAACGTACCTTTACACACACCATACTGTGCACAAAAAGCAGCTTTCTCTATGAAATATGGAATTGAATTATACTGATGTG
Organism: Apodemus agrarius; assembly: GCA_964023405.1. NCBI lineage: Eukaryota > Metazoa > Chordata > Mammalia > Rodentia > Muridae > Apodemus > Apodemus agrarius. Next base: position 78,305,594 of record OZ030020.1, on the reverse strand, counting down.
ATTTCAGATTCAGTCATTAACTCCGTAACATCCTCTGACAGTTCCTTAACCCTGAAACATTCTAGAAAGATCCCCACCCCCTGCTCCCATGTTCCCTTGCAACTCTCAACTTGGTAACTAGGGAGAGGAAGTCCTTCCACAGTGCTGTTCTTTTATGTGTTCTGTTTAGACCTTGGATCAGGATGAATGGTAGATTAAACGAATGCGTTTGTGCTTTTTTTTTTTTTTTTTTTTTTGGCCCCAGTCTATGTTTTCTCAGTACCATGACATCTGAACAGAAGGAGAAAACATCTCCCTTTTGTAGCAGGCTAATTTAATTTGTACCTTCCACCTAGGGGTAAATATGTTTGTCTGTCTGTCTTAGCTTTTCTCCCACTTTCTTTTCTCACGGGAAACCCTACTGAGTCGGACAGCAGGAAATTGCTTAGTGCTCTAACTTTATTTTAGAATAATTTAATTTTAAGCCTTCTCACACCCACCAGAAAGTGAAGCAACTGTTGGAATCCCCTCGGGATGTCCTTAATGACTTCTGCATGTCTCCTGTGTCGCAGATATCAAAGGCTTGTTGTTTATGAGAATAGATGGTTTAAAAGAGACTGCTTTGGGCTGTTTGACCCACAGAAGATGGGCATTTGCCTTAAGATGGGGAAGAAAAAGAACTTGTGCGTTTACATTGATCCACATCCTTTTGAACCACGGATATTTTTTTTAGTTCATCTTTGTGATTATTTATGGGTTCACCTTGTTTGGTGGGGAGAATTGTGAAAGATTTAAACTAAGAAACCTACAAACATCTTCCCAAGTAAAACAGCAGTGCACACACCTCAAAAGCTAAAATTGCCTATGTGTTTGTTCTAAGTGCTGTTAACTTATCTTTAAGTTATCCAAGATTTCAAAGGAAACCTCAAGTTCAATTATGGCTAGTATCAAAGTAGTATATTAATAAAGTTTTAAATAGAAAAAAATTTCTTGCTGAATTATTTCAGTTTATTAAACTGTAATTTGTTTCTCTTAATTCTGGTAACAGTTTTGATGTATTTTAAGGAAACAAATGCTTACATTTTGTTCATAAAAACATTTTCTAATTATATTATCTTATTTGGTATTTTTTTTATTTGGTATTTTTATTTCTACATTCCATTTAGTATTATATTTAGGTGTAGGATACTAATTAATCACTCTATATTGAAAGATATAACATATTAGATAATGCTTTATTTTTATTTTTTTTAAAAAGAAAATTATTTAGTTAGAAATATTTGAGGACTCACTGCAAAATGCCATTTTTAGAGTAAATTATTACCTTATAATAAAGGACTCATTACTCATTGCCAACTATTTTTTGTTGCCTATTATAATACCTGAATTTCTGTGTGTCTAATTTAATGTTAATAAAATAATACTAACTATAAAGCTATATTAATTTATCATTAATTCTGTACTATATGCAATTAATTCTAAAGCAAATGAGCATATTAAATAGTTTTTATAAACAAATACTTAAAGTTTCCATATTTAACATTTTTTAAATAAGGTATGTGAACCTATGTGCTAGAACCATGTGGAGAGATGTGGCTTTGTCTGAAGACATAGAGGAAGTACTATTACAGTTGGGTATAGGACTTTTTCATCTCATTTTTATATGATAGATCCATGCTCCTTCAATAACTGAGTAACTTGCTATAAACACGGGTATCTTGCACATTCCTTCTTCCTTCATCACTTTTGATGTAGGAATAAAATACAAATAATGTGTTTTAAATTCACTAGAAATGTGGGCAACTAGTTTTATTCTAGGTGAAACATTGTGTGTTTTCAAAATAAAAATGGTGGCATCAGGAGGATGCTGTCCCTGGTGTAATCAGGTGACTTCCCATTCTAATCCAGACTTGCACCTTCGAGCAGCCAGCAACCTCCCAGAATCCAAGCCCAGATTTGGCAGGGTATTTCCGAAATTGACAATATAATCAATATTTTAGGTTTTGTGGGCTCTGTATGGTCTCTGTTACAATTCATCTTTATTTTGTTTTATACGCTTTAAAATTTTAAAAATCATCTTCAGCTAAAGAGCACAATAAAACAGGCACAAGACCACAAGAAAGGGTTGGCTGGAGAGCTGTTGTTGAGGCTTTTAAGACCACATTTAATGCAGCAAAACGCTGGCTTACAGGGACAACCCATCATACAAAAGCACATTTCAAGCTTGTATTTTCCTTCTTCTTTTATCTCATGCTATGATTTATTGAAGGTTATGTGAGCTTCAGTATAGGTAGCCTAATTGATAATTGAGCTTCAGTATAGGTAGCCTAATTGATAATTGAGATTCAGTATAGGTAGCCTAGTTGATAAACAAAAACTGTAACTCTTGGGAATTATGCAAAACCACCTTATAGTTGCTGTTTTATATATATATATATTATCATAAATAATATTTATTAGAAAATACATTATAAGTTTGGTACCAGGTTGGAGGTGTAACATCAGAACTATTTTTCACAACCATAACCTTCTCATTTTGCTACAGAATTAAAGATCCTGTGTAAACATTTCTCCAAACCCAATGAGAGATTTATGACAGAATATCATAAGATATAACACTATATCACACACACAGACACACACACATGCACACACACACACATATGTATCTAGGTATCACTTGTGGAATTTCCTTTTATACATATTCAACAGGAAAGCCTAATACAATTTCAGTCTAGTACAATTATAAATTGCTTCCACTATGTCAGAAAATCACGTCTTAGAAAAAGAAATTCACTTTTCTGTAAGAGTGACTTCCTTTAAATACTGACTCCGGTGGACCGGAGACGGCAGTAATGCAACGCTGCATCATTCAGTCATTGCCAACTCTATTTACGCCTAACAACTCTGCTCTTAGCCTGATTTATTTCAGTGGGTAAGAGGTCATTCCCATACCTTCTTCCTCTCACAGGTTCTTCAGTCATTCTGGTCTCATCTTTGTCCACAGTGTCTGGAGATAGAATGCTCTCAGAAAAAGTCTAAGTGTGAAACAGATATTCACAGTGTGATAAAGGAAAGAGAAGTCTGCCTTTAGGCAGCTTGTTATTTTAAATTCAGTGTCAAAGATATCATTTTCCTCAAAGCAATACTTAAGCTGTAACATTTGTCTTAAAACCAAGGAGATCTTGGTCTGATTGCCACAGGCTTGAGATCCACCACCAAGAGCAATACAAAGCCTGCTCAGGCCCTCTCAGAGGCAGGGCTTAGCGTGCAGGGAGCTGGGTCATGACCACAGGGGCTGCAGATCCCACAAGGAAGGTACTTAGATGGCGGCTTAGCCAAACCTTTACTTTGATCATTTTTGTTCTATGTCATGTGGCAGGAATTGTTGGCCAAGGAATATTGCAATGAAGAAAACAGCCCATGCTCCTGAGAATCTCAGTGTGTCCTTGTATCTTTGTTTTTTCTTTTCTCCCTTGCTGAATTAAAAAAGCCTTTGTAATTGTATATTTATAGTTATGAAGTATCCACAGAACATAAGAGTGCTCATATTTCACCATTTCTTATCGTCAACCTTGTAAATAATATAATTTATTACACTTTTACATACTCATGAATAAATGATTTCCTTTCTTCTATAAAGGTAGAAAACCCTCTATCTGTGTAAAATTATTGTACATGGTGTCTGGCAAGCCCAGAGTTTCACCTCTGGCTCAGTTTTTTGTGGTCCAAAAAGAAAGTAAGAAACACTCAACTAGACCATATTTTTATTATGGCAGAGTTTTCTTTAAAAGCTGGATCATGGATTTGTTTATTTACTGTGAAAAACATCATTTTAAGGAATGTTTATTTTTATTTTTTGTTTTCATAGTTTATCATATTATTACACTATAGGATTCTCAGCCAAAGAAATTCAAATTATATTCTTTGTAAATTCATTTGTCTTTAGTAATCTCATCTTAGTCTTTTTTAATGGTGTGGATTAGATTTTTTTTATTTATAGTTTTGTCTCAAAATGTATTTTCCTGATGGAACTGGGAATTATCATGAGATAACCACATTACCTTAGAAGGTGACCCTTTAAAAGTATCCAAGCAGTTTAATTTGTAATGAAAAGAATGAAATTAAATAATATTCTTTAGTGGTCTTTATAAACTTTTAATGCAAGACAGAGGATACCATCAACTCTGGATGTTTTTGAGGATTGATATTTATCTTGCAATGTACATTGGAAGCAAACTCGCAAGGCATCTCACTGGAACATAGTCACTTTGTTTGTTAGAAAGTGAGAATAATGAAGGAAAATCCTTTTGATGTCCTGAGTAAAGGCAAAACAGGATGGAGGTCTTGTGCGAATTTTGAGTTCTTACCATAATAGCTGGAAATTCATTTGAAGTAGAATACATTTTTGGGGGATATTTAATCTTTTAGTTTTGTTCACAAATTAAGATATAGAAAAACAAAAATGAAACATGGAAACAAAGCCAAAAGGACTCCAACATCTCTTTTGAAAAAATTTTAAGGTATGCTCAATCTAAAGTGATATTTTACCTTTTAATGTATTATAATTTCATGAGTTTCCTCGTATTTTTATTACTTAATAAGTATCATGCTTCATGTTGTTTGCAGTGGGACAGCTGAAATCTTTGGTTGCCTCCAGGGTCCTGATAAATTTGGCTAGACCCTAAGTCATAAAGCCTATGATGGATCTAGTTAATTCTTATGTGTTTCTGAGTTTTCTCTTTTCTAAGAAAGACAATAAATACTGCTCCTTCTGTCAGGGTGTCAGATCTCCTCTCCTTTTCTCCCTTACCCCCTCCCTCCCTCTGTCCCCCTCTGTCCCTGCCTCTCTCCTTCTTTCTCTTTCTCCTCTCTCTCTGCTTCTCTGCCTCTCACTGTGTGTCTCTGTGTCTCTGGCTTTCTCCCTCTCCCTCTCCCTCTCCCTCTCCCTCTCCCTCTCCCTCTCCCTCTCCCTCTCCCTCTCCCTCTCCCTCTCCCTCTCCCTCTCCCTCTCCCTCTCCCTCTCCCTCTCCCTCTCCCTCTCCCTCTCCCTCTCCCTCTCCCTCTCCCTCTCCCTCTCTCCTTTCTTCTTCCCTCCCTCTTCCTCCTCAAGTGGGTTTCAAATCTAGTCCTTTATGTGGCAACCACCCAGCCACATGGAAGCTTATGTCCCCTTCAAACATGTCTGCCCTGAACTTGTCCCTGAATGTCCACTTTTTTTTTTCACTGTCTGAAGGATTCCCTTCACCTGAAGTTATATATCTTGTTATCAACCAAACGGGACAAAGAAATCTCACACTAAGCCACCGTTTAATGCATCTCCTCTGAAAACTACAGCTGACCCTCACGTAAGTGTGGGTGCCAGTCAGGCATCATGCTTTCAGCAGTGCCCTTGTAACTCATTTGCATTTCTTGTCTGTAATCTCCTTAGGGCATTATGCGTAAGTCTTCAATAATGTATACTATATGTTTATATTATTGTTCTCAATAGTGTTCTCAAATGTATATCATAGTTGACTTATGGCCTCTTTCAGTCTTCAAAATAACTAAAATGTTTAATTTACTGGGACTAGTTTATTTTAAAGCAACTGTTCTATATCATTCTATACTGATTAAGGATTAAATGATTTTTTTTTCAGCTGAGTAAATGACAAGCCCAGGCTAACATGTCAACCCCAATGCATTCTTACACTGGGTCATGATTAATACTAGCTAGATAAATAGGTATTTAAATACAGTTATTCACTGTATCTCTAGACAAATACAGCAACTGAACAAAGATTTCATTTATTTTCCTTTCCTAACTTCTTTAGTGCAGAAAATAGATACCTGAAGATGTTGATACTCAAATCCAAACACACTAATCAGGAACAAATAAGCAAATATAATCTACTTTCAGACTTGTTTATTTTCAGTGCCAACCAGCATTAGAGTGTTCTTAGTGCGGTTAGCCTGATCAAGCTTTTACAAACACTGTGCAGAGATTGATAGGGTTTTAGATATTGGCACACGCACATTTATAGCTATTGACAAAGCTTAAGTCTTTTCAAGAAGACTCCAACTGTTATTGGCATTCTGCTTTATCGGCTGACACGCAACATGATGTACTGGGAAAGAGTTTAAGACTTTCAGTGTTTGACTAAGCTTTGCTATCATTAATGTTTAATCACAATCCTGAAAGCATTGTGCTATCATCTTTAATGTTGCTTGTTTATCTATGTAAAGTGAATCAACAGTGTCTTCCTGATAGTCCCCTAGTACATTTATTATCAATCTCATTTGGTAACCAGTAATGACTATGGATACAACTGCTGTTTGGAATTACTTCATCATTCTATACAGATTCAGAATTCAATTTCCTCTTCACAACAATTATAAGAAAATTAAATACCAGCCAGACTTTGCAAAAGCATATATGTATTTTTAAAAAGCACAGATAATAATCTTATTATTTATGTTTTCAATCATATTGTTAAAATGTTTTGTACTTGCATGAACATTAAATCTTTGAAATGAATGATACTTTCAGTCATCAAGAGTCAAAATTGTATCTTGTTCCTTCTTTAGGACAAGAGCAAACCACCTGCCAGGAAATTTTCAAGGAAGGTTGAACCAGGGTGGTGTGCATGCACTGCAATGCATACACACCATTGTATCGGCATTGTAAAGGCACGAGTGAGAGAAGAAAACCACACTTAATCAGTGTTGGGAGAGATAGACTCAAAGAGCCCAATTCAAGCAAAATTTGGCTGGTAGACACATTTGCAGAATATTAACAGACTCTTTGCATTGTATTTACTCTTTGTTGATATTTAGGATTTCATGGAAATGCTCAAATGCAAGTCCTATCTCTACATCAGAAAAAAAACTGAAAGTACAGATAATAGAACAGTGTGCTACAAAAGAATATGAATTAAAATTATCAGATTCTTTGTGTGTGTGCGTGCGTGCGTGCGTGTGTGTGTGTGTGTGTGTGTGTGTGTGTGTGTGAAATAGCTTCAGAAGAAACTAAGGACCAATAGAAAACAATTCATATAACAAATAAAAATGTCATTTCCTTTTTACAGCTCTCCAAATGGAAAAAATACAGTTCTATTATTCTCTTTCATGAAACTAGTCTGAAGTGTGAACAAATAAGCCACATTCAGGTTGACAGACACCAGTTACACTTCATTACTGCCACTCTCCAATGGCAATATCAGATGGTATACTGTCCACTCAGCCACCTCTATCTCATGCAGCTATTTCTGGCTTGCAAAAAACATTATTCTTGATTCTGCTTATTGATATTGTGTATGTACTCATTTTTATTGATATGTAATTCATAGTTACAGAGGATGACAGAAAGATATGACAACAATCAGAGCTTCAAAGAATTGGACCCACAATATCTTTGAAGGGAGTAAGACAAAGGTTTGAAGCCAGTGTGAGTGGTGATGAAAGGTATGGTGCTGAGTTGCCCATCTCTTGCTCTCCCTACTTCATTTTCCTGTTGACTAGTTCTACCTAGGGGTGTTAGCATTTCTGGACTCCAAAACTGATTTTTCAGAATCGTTGTTAAGGAACAATATCTCCTTCCCATTCTTGCTTCTTTTTGGGGTATGTTTGCAACTTTTTGTATGTGGTAGTCACAGATACTATTGCTTCCCCTGTTTGTGTGTTGTTTATTTATTGTTTATTTTTGAGTCAACTTTATATGTATTAGCTATGCCTGGGGCTGTGTCACAAAATCAGTATCCCCAAGGTATAGATCTGTGTATGAGCTCTGGACATCATTGTGTGAAATGCCTATATTCAAACCATAATCTATATCAATTGTCATAAAATACAGAATTATTTATAAATGAGTTTTTGAAAAGCAAACAAATTATTTGGAATAATAGAATAAGATATAGTAATACCTAAATATTTATTTTGTACAAAGAAAATGATAGAAGTTATAGTAAATTAACCTTATTTTATGTGTGTAAGATATTAGGGATTCTTGATTTGATAAAGGCCTTTCCTTTTGGCAGAAAATCTCCAATGAACACATTCCTTGTCCTTAGACTTTGACTATATTGCAAATTATCCATTATTAACAATAAGTAACTTTTAAAATTTTTTTACTAAGCTATTTATTATAGGATTTCATGACAATTACATTTTTATTTCTTGCATAGATAAGTTAAATAATGACTTTGCCAATTTTCCAATTGTATCTCTACTTATTGACATTTTATTGCATGTGTTCCCCCACCTCTATTTTTTCCCTACAAAATTGTTAGAGTCTTCGTAATTGTGCAAATGAAGTCTTGGTATATTAAAAACATTAGGCATTTTTCACAGTTATGAAAATGTGTTGCTTTTTAAAATTAAAAGTATATTGAAGGGATAGCTGCATAAAAAAAAGTTGTGGTATTTTTCTCAACAAATAAATGAGGAAGAAAATATGGACAGGGAAATTTCTGTACAAACTGGTGTTATCTATTTGACTCTCCTTGTCCATGGTTTTATATTTTTGCATGATTTATTATATTTAATTAGTTAACATTCCGATGAGATTTTAAATTTTTCTGAAGACAAAAATTACCTTTCTTTCAAGTTTAAGAATCTTAGGAAGATTATTTGAGTCTGACATCCTTAAGAAATTTCAGTTTTATCTGAGTAGTTCTCTGTTTCCCATAGCTATATATTATTGATTTTAACAGTGGTAGCTTCCTGATACCACAAATTATAAATTTAGTGATATTTTTAACCTTTATTTTTAAAATAAAGTAGATGTATAAGCATATAACATCCATCAACTGATAGTTAAAAACCTACTGCAAAGCTACTACTTAAAAGAGTAACTTAAAAATTCTTTTATTCACATTTTTTGTTGGTCAGATGTTCAGGAAAATTAAAAGAATCCATAGCCAAAACACTTTTGTTTTCTTTGCTTCTTAGATGCATGATACTATGGTCTCTTTCTCACTTTCTCTTTCAATGTTCTGGAAATACTTCACAAGTTTCATGAGTTCTTAGCTTACAGTGTTTAGGTAGTCTCAGGGTCCTTGCAATTCTTTCAAGGCAGCTAGCTTTAGAAACACAGTGAATCAAATGTCCCAGGCCATCTGTAACTGCATCCAAGACTGGGAGAAGTCACTGATGCTATAGTCTATTTAATCACTGGGGTCCTGCCATTCAGGTGTGATTGAGATGTGGCCACTGAAGAAAGAAGCAGTAATCCATTTACTGAAGAACCTGTGGAATGAGACCTATCATTGCAGATGTGCTAGTACATGACAAATACAGATGGGGACACTCTCAGCCAGCCATTAAACTGAGAACAGGGTTCCCAATGGAGGAGCTAGAGAAAGGACCCAAGGAGCTGAAGGAGTTTGCAGTGCTATAGGAGAAACAACAATTTGAACCACCCAGTACTCCCGGAGCTCACAGGGACAAAACCATCAACCAAAGAGTAGACATGGAGTAACCCATGACTCCAGACACATAGGCAGCAGAGGATGGACTTATTGTACATCAAAGGCAAGAGAGGCCCTTGGTCCTGGAAAGGCTTGATGAAGCATTGTAGGGGAATAGCAAGACAGGGAAGCAGGAAAAGGTTGATTGGTGAGCAGGGAGAGGGGAGATGGCTTATGGGATTTTCAGGGGGGATCAGGAAAGGGGAAATCATCTGAAATGTAATAAAAATATATCTAATTTAAAAAAAGGAGAACCCAAATTCTTGCCTGTTGCTTATATGAGGCTGGGCTCAGTTTTATCACTCTTTAGGGATAGCAAACAGAAATAAACATGATCTCTCACCATCTTTGTCAAGTGGGTTTTTAATCAAATTTAGCATGGAAATAATCATTATCATCTCTTAGGTGGGAATCATGAAAGCCTCTGTCTCAGTGCTTCTACCTAACCCACTATTGTAAGTTCCCCATAAGCAATCTGATCAATCTTTTTATTTAAAGGGATATTGTAATTTTTAGTGTGTGTGTGTGTGTGTGTGTGTGTGTGTGTGTGTGTAACTGAGTTTTCTTGATCATTGAAGCCAGAAGAGGGAGTCATACAGTACCTGAGGAGCCTGATGTGGGTGTTAGGAATCAAACTTGGGTCCTCTGACAGTAGAGTATGCCATTTCCACAGTTCTGAAAGTAATGTCTTAGAAAAGCATATCTTCTTATAGACTTCCTTTACAATTATTAAAGCAAAGTTATGTCATATTGATAATGAAATCCTTTTAACATTGTTGTAGGTGCTATTCAGTTATCTCTCTCATTCGTTGCTTTGTACTGCAGACAGGGACAATTCAGAAAAATTGTTTTTTTCCTTTTTTATTTTTTCTTTCTTTTTTGTTAATTCATTAGCTCTGTCTTCCTTCCTTCCTTCCTTCCTTCCTTCCTTCCTTCCTTCCTGCCTTCCTTCCTTTCTCTCTCTCTCTTTCTCTCTCTCTTTCTTTCTTTCTTTCTTTCTTTCTTTCTTTCTTTCTTTCTTTCTTTCTTCTTTCTTTTTACATTCAGATTTTATTCCTTTCCTGGTCCACCCTCCAACTGTTCCACATCTGATACCTCCTCCCTGTCCACTGTCTCTATGAGGATATCCCCATCACCCCTCCTACGCCACCAGGCTTCTAAATGCCCTGGGGCCTGCAGCTTCTTGAGGGTTAGGTGCTTCTTTTCTGACTGAACCCAGACCTGGCTGGCTTCTTCAGGTTTTGACACCACTAACTTAAGAGAATACCTAAAAAGTTACGATTCAAAAAAAACAATGTGATAGCAAATGCTGACTGAAGATTAAATCCTTTTTTTTTTTTTCAAATCTCCAGCACTAAAGGAATGAGAAGTGAGGTTATGTCAGATGGATTAAAACTGATTTTAAAGATGGAGCCCCGTGGACCAAATCACCACTATCTTGGATCTTGTAGTTCTACCAGGGAAGCGCCTGACCTACAGGGAGTCCTGCCTTTAGACAATGCCCCGTGGTCAACCACCATCTTGGCGAGAGCAGTTCAACCAGACTGAGCACTGCAGACCTAGATTGCCACTAGGCTTGGGCAGTTCAGCCAGGGAAGCTCCTGACCTGCAGTGAATCCTGTGCTTAGAAGGAGTCCCGCGACCCACCATCATCTTGGAGCTTGCAGCTCAGCCAGGTAAGCAGAGGGCACCAGAGTCAAGGATTGCTCAGGTCACAGCCTGACTGGGTGACTTCCACACTAGGGAGCTGGTAAGCTCTACAGCGGCCTAGGCTCGGGAAGGGGGGGGGTGACTTCTGACCTGCAGGAATTCCCTTGGTTAGACAGAGCCCCGCAGACCAAGATTGCCACCATCTTGTCTCCAGCAGTTCAGTCAGGGACGCACTTGACCTGCAAGGAGTCCTGCGGTTAGACGAACAAGGTACATATGGCTCCAATGACACCCAAGAAAAGGGCAGCACATCAGCAATCTGACCCAGGGGAAACCCAGTCATCCAGTGGTGCAGAAATAGCCATACAGGCCCACAGGAGGTTCAAGCACCAGCCAGTGTCAACAGGACCAACCAACGCCAGAGATAAACAGATGGCAAAAGGCAAATGCAGGAATGTTACTAAAAGAAATCAAAGCAATATGGCAGCATCTGAACCCAATTCCTCAACAGCAGCAAGTTCTGGATACCCCAACACTCCAGAAAATCAAGATTTGGATTTAAAATCACAGGTCATTTGATTTGCATTTCTCTGATGACTAATGATGTTGAACATCTCTTAAGCTGTTTCTTGGCCATCCGAATTTCTTCTGGTGAAAATTCTTTGTTTAGCTCTGTACCCCATTTTTTGATAGGGTTATTTGGTTCTTTGGGGTCTAACTTCTTGAGTTCTTTGTATATATTGGATATTAGCCCTCTGTTGGATGTGGGGTTGGTGAAGATCTTTTCCCACTTTGTTGGTTGTCGTTTTGTCCTTCTGACAGTGTCCTTTGCCTTGCAGAAACTTTGTAATTTTATGAGGTCCCATTTGTCAATTCTTGATCTTAGTGCATAAGCTATTGGTGTTCTGTTCAGGAACTTTCCCCCTGTGCCCATGTCCTCCAGGGTCTTCCCAAGTTTCTTTTCTAATAGTTTCAGTGTGTCTGGTTTTATGTGGAGGTCCTTGATCCACTTGGAGTTGATCTTAGTGCAAAGAGATAAGAGTGGGTCAATTCGCATTCTTCTGTATGTTGACCTCCAGTTGAACCAGCACCATTTGTTGAAGAGGCTATCTTTATTCCACTGGATGGTTGTGGCTCCTTTATCAAAGATCAAGTGACCATAAGTCTGTGGGTTAATTTCTGGGTCTTCAATCCTATTCCATTGATCTGCTTGCCTGTTGCTATACCAATACCATGCAGTTTTTAACACAATTGCTCTGTAGTACTGCTTGAGGTCAGGGATATTGATTCCCCCAGAAGTCCTTTTATTGTTGAGAATAGTTTTAGCTATCCTGGGTTTTTTGTTGCTCCAGATGAATTTGAGAATTGCTCTTTCTAGATCTATGAAGAATTGAGTTGGGATTTTGATGGGGATTGCATTGAATCTGTATATTGCTTTTGGCAAGATGGCCATTTTTACTATATTGATCCTGCCAATCCAGGAGCAAGAAATATTTTTCCATCTTCTGAGGTCTTCTTTGATTTGGGTATGTCCTTTCCAGAGGACCCTGGCATACCACTCCTGAGCTTATACCCAGAGGATTCCCCTGCATACAATAAAGACACATGCTCCACTATGTTTATAGCAGCCTTGTTAATAATAGCCAGAAATTGGAAGGAGCCCAAATATCCCTCAAAAGAGGAATGGATACAGAAAATGTTGTATATTTATACAATGGAATACTACTCAGCTATTAAAAATAATGAATTCATGCAATTTGTAGGTAAATGGTTAGACCTGGAAAATATCATCCTGAGTGAGCTAACCCAGTCACAAAAGAATACACATGAAATGCAATCACTGATAAGTGGATATTAATGAGCCCAGAAGCCCTAAATACTCAAGGCACAATTAGCAAGTCAAATGATTCCCAAGAAGAAAGGAGGGGACCCTGGGCCTGTAAAGATTGGATCCAGTTTTTTTCTCTACAAAAAAAAAGTTTTGTAGAGAAACCGTGGGGGGAGGGGGAATGATTGGGCAATAGTTGGGGGGGGAGAGGAATTATGGGACATAGGGAAGGGGGAACTGGGAAAGGGGAAAGCCTTTGGAATGTAAACATAGAATATAGAAAATAAAAATTAAAAAAAATCAGAATGGAAATAATGAATATGGAAGAGAGTATCATAAAAAAATAAAATCACTGGTCATGATGCTGTTAGAGGAACATAAAAAGGACATAAATAAATCTCTTAAAAAATACAGGGGAACATCAATAAGTTAGAAGCCTTTACAATGGAAACACACAAAATCACTTAAAGAAATTCAGGAGAATATGGGTCAACAGATAGAAGACAATAAAGAGAAAATGCAAAAATCACTTAAAGAAATGCATGAGAATTTGAGTCAACAGGCAGAAGTCAAGAAAGAGGAAACACAAAAATCTTTTAAAGAAATACAAGAAAATACGAACAAACAAGTGAAAGAACTGTGCAAAATCATCCAGGATCTAAAAACAGAAGTAGAAACAAGAAAGAAATCACAAAGGGAGACAACTTTGGAGATAGAAAACCTTGGGAAGAAATCAGGGACCATAGATGCAAATATCAACAACAGAATACAAGAGATAGAACGGAACTCAGGTGCTGAAGATACCATAGAATGCATTGAATCAACAGCCAAAGAAAATGCAAAAAGCAAAAGCTTGTACCCCAAAGCATCCAGGAAATCCAGGGCACAATGAGAAGACCAAACCTAAGTATTATAGGTATAGATGAGTGAAGATACAAGATTTAAAGGGCCAGAAAATATCTTCAACAAAATTATGGAAGAAAACTTCCCTAACCTAAATAGAGAGTTGCACATGAATATTCAAGAAGTCTACAGAACTCCAAACAGACTGGACCAGAACAAAAATACCTCCCATCACATAATAATCAAAACCCCTAATGTAATAAGCAAAGAAAGAATATTAAGAGCAGTAAGAGAAAAAGGCCAATAGCATATAAAGGAAGACCGATTAGAATTACATCAGACTTCTTACCAGAGACCATGAAAGCTAGAAGATCCTGGGCAGATCTCATACAGACTCTAAGAGAAAACAAATGCCAGCCAAGATTATTATACCCAGTAAAACACTCAATCACCTTAGATGGAGAAACCACAATATTCCATGTTAAAACAAAATTTATACAATACCTTTCCAAAAACCCAGCCCTACAAAGGATAATAGGTAGAAAACACCACTATAAGGAGGGAAACTACACCCAGGAAAAAGCAAGATAGTAAAATTCTTTCATCAAGCCCAAAAGATGATAACCACTCAAATATAAAAATAACTTCAAAAATAACAGCAATTAATAATCACTACTCCTTAATATCTCTTAACCTCAATGGACTCAATTCCCCAATAAAAAAACATAGACTAACATATTGGATATATAAATAAGACCCTACATTTTGCTGCTTACTGGAAACACACCTCAGGGTCAAAGACAAACACTACCTCAGAGTAAAAGGCTGGAAAACAATTTTACAAGCAAACGGTCTTAGGAAACAAGCCCAAGTAGCCATCCTAATATCAGATAAACATCCTAATATCAGATGACTTTCAACCTAAGGTCATCAAAAAAGACACTGAAGGATACTTCTTACTTGTCAAAGGAAAAGTTCACCAAGAACTCACCATTCTGAACATCTATGTCCCAAATGCAAGGGCACCCTCATTTGTAAAAGAAACTTTATTAAAGCTCAAAGCAAACATTGCACCTAACACAATAATTGTGGGGGACTACAGCACTCCACTCTCCTCAATGGACAAATCAGGAAAACAGAAACTAAACAGGGACATAGTGAAACTAATTGAAGCATTGGACCTATTGGAATATATATATATATATATATATATATATATATATATATATACAGAACATTTCATCCTAATGCAAAAGAATATACCTTTTTCTCAGCACCTTACAGTACATTCTCCAAAATTGACCATATAATTGGTCACAAGACAGACCTCAACAAATATAAGATCAAAATAATCCCATGCCTCCTATCAGATCACTATGGAAAAGAAGTGATCTTCAATAGAAAAACAAAAACAAAAACAAAAACAAATAAACAAAAAACCAGAAATCCCACATACACATGTGGGTTGAAAATGCTCTACTCAATAAGACCTCAGCCATTGAAGATATAAAGAAAGAAATCAAAGACTTTTTTAGAATTCAATGACAATGAAGGCACAACATATCCAAATTTATGGGACACAATGAAAGCAGTGCTAAGAGGAAAACTCATAGCCCCGAGTGACTCCAAAAAGAAACTGGAGAGACCATACACTAGCAGCTTAACTGCATACCTGAAAGCCCTGGAACAAAAAGAAGCTAATTCACCCAGGAGGAGTAGAAGACAGGAAATCATCAAACTCAGGGCTGAAATCAATCAAGTAGAAACAAAGAGAACCACACAAAGAATCAACAAAACCAGGAGCTGGATTTTCAAGAAAATCAACAAGATAGATAAACCTTTAGCCAGACTAACCAAATTGCACATAGACAGTATACAGATTAGCAAAATTAGAAATGAAAAGGGAGATATAACAACAGAAACTGAGGAAATTCAAAAAGTCATCAGATCCTACTACAAAAGCCTAAACTCAACACAACTGGAAAATCTGGAGGAAATGGATAATTTCTTAGACAGATATCAAATACCAAAATTAAATCAGGATCAAATAGATCATCTAAATAGTCCCATAGCACCTAAAGAAATAGAAGGGGGCATAGAAAGTCTTCCAACCAAAAAAAGCACAGGTTCAGATGGTTTTAGTGCAGAATTCTCTCAGATATTTACAGAAGACCTAACACCAATACTCTTCAAACTATTGCACAAAATAGAAACAGAAGGAACACAACTCATTCTATTTAGCCACAATTTCACTGATACCCAAACCACACAAAGATCCAACCAAGAAAGACAACTTCAGACCAATTTCCCTTATGAACATTGATGCAAAAATACTCAATAAAATTCTCCCTAACTGAATCCAATAACAAATCAAAACCATCATTCACCATGATCAGGTAGGCTTCATCCCAGGGATGGAGGGATGGTTCAAAATACGGAAATCCATCAATGCAATCCACTACAAAAAAATTCAAAGAAGAAAACCATATGGTCATTTCATTAGATGCTAAAAAAGCATTTGACAAAATTCAGCATCCTTTCATGCTAAAAGTCTTGGAAAGAGCAGGAATTCAAGGCCCATACCTAAACATAGTAAAAGCAATATACAGCAAACCAGAGAGAAACTTGAATCAATCCCACTAAAATCAGGGACTAGGCAAGGCAGCCCTCTCTTTCCATATCTTTGAAATATAGTGCTTGAAGTTCTAGCTAGAGCATTTAGACAACATATGGAGGTCAAAGAGATACAAATTTGAAAGGAAGAAGTCAAACTATCATTATTTGCAGATGATATGATAGTATACTTAAGTGACCCCAAAAAACCTCCACCAGAGAACTCCTACAGCTGATACACAACTTCAGCAAAGTGGCTGGTAATAAAATCAACTCAAGCAAATCAGTAGCCTTCCTATACTCAAAGGATAAGCAGGCTGAGAAAGAAATTAGAGAAATGACACCCTTCACAATAGCCACAAACAATATAAGGTATCTGGGGGAGACTCTAACCTAACAAGTGAAAGATCTGTATGAGAAGAACTTCAGGTCTCTGAAGAAGGAAATCAGAAAGTCCTCAGAAAATGGAAATATCTTCCATGCTCAAGGATTGGTAGGATTAATATAGTAAAAAATGGCCATCTTACTGAAAATAATCTACAGATTCAATGCAATTCCCATCAAAATCCCAGCTCAGTTCTTCATAGAGTTAGAAAGAGCAATTAGCAAATTCATCTGGAATAACAAAAAAACCAGGATAGCTAAGACTATTCTCTACTGTAAAAGAACTTCCAGAGGAATCAGTATCACAGACCTCAAGCAGTACTACAGAGCAATTACCTTAAAAACTGCATGGTATTGGTACAGTGACAGGAAGGTAGATCAATGGAATAGTATTGAAGACCCAGAAATGAACCCACACATCTATGGTCACTTGATCTTTGACAAAGGAGTTGAAACCATCCAGTGGAAAGAAGAGAGCCTTTTCAACAAATGGTGCTGGCTCAACTGGAGTTCAGCTTGCAGAAGAATGCACATTGATCCATTCTTATCTCCTTGTATTAAGCTCAACTCCAAGTGGATCAAGGACCTCCACATAGAACAAGACACACTGAAACTAATAGAAAAGAAACTGGGGAAGACCCTTGAGGGACATGAGCACAGGGGAAAAGTTCCTGAATAGAACACCAATTGCTTATGCTCTAAGATCAAGAATTGACAAATGGGACCTCATAAAATTACAAAGTTTCTATAAGGCAAAGGACACTGTCAGAAGGACAAAATGGCAACCAACAAATTGGGAAAGGATCTTCACCAACCCTACATCCGACAGAAGGCTAATATCCAATATATACAAAGAGCTCAAGAAGGTAGACTCTAGAGAGCCAAACAACCCTATTTAAAAATGGGGTATAGAGCTAAACAAAGAATTTTCACCTGAAGAACTTTGGATGGCTGAGAAGTTTCTTAAGAAATGTTCAACATCATTAGTCATTAGGGAAATGCTAATCAAAACAACCCTGATATTCCACCTCACACCAGTCAGAATGGTTAAGATTATAACTCAGGAGACAGCAGGTATTGCTGAGGATGTGGAAAAAGAGGAACACTCCTCCACTGCTGGTGGGATTGCAAGTTGGTATAACCACTCTGGAAATCAGTCTGGCAGTTCCTAAGAAAACTAGGCACGATACTTCAGGAGGACCCTGCTATACCACTCCTGGGCATATTCCCAGAGGATTCCCCAGCATGTAATTATGATACATATTCCACTATGTTCATAGCAGCCTTATTTATAATAGCCAGAAGCTAGAAAGAACCCAGATGTTGCTCAATGGAGGAATGGATAAAAAAAATATGGTATATATACACAATGACATACTATTCAGCCATTAGAAACAATGAATTCATGAACTTCTTAGACAAATGGTTGAAGCTGGAGAACATCATCCCACGTGAGGTAACCCAATCTCAAAAGAACACTCATGGTATGTCCTCACTGATAAGCAGATATAAGCCTAGAAGACCGGAATACCTAAGACACAATCCACATATCAAATGATGTCCAAGAAGAAGGCAGGAATGGCACCGGATTCTGGAAAGGCTTAATGCAGCAGTGTAGGGAAATACTAGAACATGGAAGAGGGAAGGGGTGAATGGGGAAACAAGGAGAGGGAAGAGTGCTTATGGGAATTTTGGGGAGCAGGGTGCCTGGAAAGGAGGAAATCATATGAAATGTAAATTAAGAATATATGGAATAAAATTAAAAAAACTGATTTAAAACATAGTTAGTTAAAATTATATTGTAAAATTTTTTGTTTCCACAAAAAATACAAAATAACACAAGTACTACCTCAAATATAAAACCAGAAGAATTCTTGATATCAGTACAAACTTCAGATGTTCTTTTTATTGGGTGTTCTGAAATGTCTGGCATCTTTCCAACTATGTTTTTCCTACCCCAGGGGAAAATCACTTTGAGGAATGTAGCAAATTATTTTGTATACTGCATCGAAGACTACTGAACCAGAAGAATAAGGACATACTGTTTGCAAGTTAAGCTGAATCAATAGCTCAGCCCTGGGATTTGCTTGTCTGCTGGATACTGAATGAAAAGCACTAAGCTGCTAGTTTGTACCATGGATATTGAAGACTGTAATACAGTATATGGCATTTTTCATAAGATAGGAAGTAAGTTAACCTGTAGAAATGTTTAGATATATGAGCATGCAACATAGAAAGAGTAGGAACGTGCTCAGCATGCCACATAGGGATCACTGCTGTGCTGGCTGTGTTCTCGTTCAGGAGAAGCAGCACATCCTGTACACATTGCACAGCTCTGTACAGAGATATACATTTGTAGAATGACTCCAGACATTCCACAGGCATGGCATTCAAACTGCAAGTCTCTTCTTGTATTTATGAATGAAATAAGAACATTGTGATTTCTTCCTTCTCTCCTACCTGGCCAACCTCACTTGGGAGCCAATTTCCTCCATTTCTCACTTTATGATGGTATCCTTTTGTAGGTTGTTTGGTTGTGTACTGTATGTTCAGTTTGATAAGTTATCACATCAGATTACTAAGAAGATGTTATTTTTAACTGATTTTTCCCACTCTGTTTTACTTGAGTGGGCAAAAATCCAGGTCCTGATATCATCCAGCAAATAGGCAAAAGGGCTTATTTACACAGAATGAAAGTATGTAATACAGTTTGAATAGATGTTGGATAGAAACATCTATGCTGTAGTGGTATTTAGAAAATTCCACAGGAGTGTCAAACCAAAGTAATTAAAATAGTAAAAGATATTCTGGTTGAGAAATCAATCTTTAGTGAGGAAATGAGAGTGCTAGGCTGTCCACTCTGCTCAGTGCCAGTATCCTCTTCTCCATGCTCAAAGAGAAGCATGGGATCCAGAATGACAGGCTAAGGGAAAGCTTTCAATGTCTCACTCAGTCTCATCTGAGGCTCGGAGGATTTAGGAGTGCTTTTCTGGCATCAAGCCCAGGCATGGTTGGCAAGGGAAGGAAAGTTACCACTTGAAACTCTGTGTCACTGAAGTGTTCCTTGCCTTCAGTGTTTGACCCAATTTCAGACTCTGTTTTAAGCAGAGGTGTGGGGAAAAACTGGAAAGACTATCTAACTAATCTGTAAGGCACTTCCTTTTGACAACTTGACTTTGTTCTGGGTTCGGACTATAGGTCTCCTTACAAATGAAGGAAATAAGGAAAGTCATTCTATGCACTGCTGCCCTTACTCTCTTTCTCTCTTTCGCCTTCTTCCTTTCTCTTCCTGTTTATTCCTCTGATCTCCCTTCTTTCCTTTCTTCCTTTTTCTTTATTTTCCTCCATCTTATTCTTCCTTCCTTGTACCTCCCCATCCATTTTCTCTCTCCCTCCTCCTTGCTTCCTTCCTACCTTCTCATGGGAATGTAACCCTCAGATAAAGAATTGTTATTCTATTCATCCAAAATGTCCTGTGTAGTAGGAGTGCCCCTGAGTAGCCTTCATGAATCACATTAAATAGTTAATGCAAAAAAAATCTGATATTAATTGAATGTGAGTCTAAATTTTCATTGAGAATTAAATGTTATGTGAATTTTAAAATGTCTCCATAGCAGTGATAGTATATATGATTTAAGGTCACTGGATGGATTAAATAAGATGTTAACAATAAATGGCTAAGTTCATGGTCTTGATTTTTATAAGCTTGTAGCAAGTAGGTTATGATTGGTATTTTTTGATATCTAATTTTTTTTCTCATCAAAGAAAAATTTTAAATAGGAAGTTGTCAAAAATTGTCTTATATTTAGGATGTATATGCATGTAACAACCAAAAAGGACTTTGGTATGAAAAAGAGGAAGGAAGGGAAAAAAGGGAGTTTAGGTGGGAGAAAAGGGAAAGCAAGAATGTTGTAATTATAATTCCACAAAATAAAAGAAGTAATAAAAATGTATGATCCTTGGTCTGCGGTGTTATGTGAATTGACTGTTTATAGTGCTTTCTCTTTAAAGCTACTATTTGGCTTGGCCCTGTACATTCATCTATAATGATATAATTTATTTAGATGATCATAAAATAAGGTTATAAAAGGAAAATCCAGAACCTCTAGAAAGAGTTCTTTTCAGAATTAGAGGTTAAAAACAATCACCTGAGGAGGGAAAGCCAAGGGCGATCTCTGATCTCCACATGCATGCTTACACACATAATTTTGTATATGTGTGTCCACATACTGAAACATTCACACACACACACACACACACACACACACACACACACACGAACTTGAAGTATTAAAACCAAAGAACTGAAAATTCATACAATAGCCTCTGACAAACATTCTGCCTTTGACATCTGAAATTTGTGTGCCTGTCTGTGCCTTAGTGAGCTTTCAGGCATTTCCTTGGTGTTTTGCCCCTTGCATGACTGACACAGATAGAATGTATCTACTTCTGACAATGCTTGAGCAAGTCAGCAAGGAATATTTGTCTTGACTAAACAGAATATTTTATTTTCTATCTTCTATATTGAAACAAATTTCCCTAAAACTTGATTCACTTCACATATTTAATCACTCCACAGTTTGAAATGAAGAGCTATACCACAAAAATAAATAAAAAGGTAGCTAAATAAAAGCATGTTGAACACACTTAGATATAAAACAGATTCTTTATAAAGAACATTATTATTTGTGAATGTGAGCTTGAATGTAATATTTTGATAAAGTCCACCTTCGCGCCCTCCCCCTTCATGTTCCATACATACCCTTCCATCCTGCTCCCCCTCCACCCTGAGTCCAGTTAGGACACTCAGTATCTACATGAGTGTCAGGCATCTCCTGAGGCCATGGAAGCTTAGTTGGGACTGTAGCTAAAGGAAGCAACTCTCCATCCCTTAGAAGTCATCAATGGACAACTTCTCAGCAAGGGTGGCATATTCTTAGTACTGTTTTTCTATTAGTTATTTACATTCATCAAAGAAAATAATGTGTCTAATTAACTGTCCAGTTATCAAGTTGCAATCTTGTCTCCAATCATCAGAACACTGTGATTTTACAAAGGAAATTGAAAGTCTAGACAAAGAAAGTTTTTAAAAAGATATTTATGCTATTATACATTTAAATAATAAATTTTAGGTAAACATTATCTCTTGGCTACTTAACCTTCTTAGAATTTAGGATTGAGATTGTAAGAAACAGCTAACTCATCAATTCTACATTATATCATGTTTCTTCTTTTTTTGTTTTGTTTTGTTTTGTTTAAATGGACAGTAAATTGTGCTGAGCTCAAGCATTATTTACCCCAATAAATGTTTTATCAAGTAAGGCATCCTTACTCTGCTTTAAAATCTGAGGGAAATGCTATGAATAATAAAATATTTTAAACTGAGAGTATTGCAAATATCCTCTCAGGCTATACCTAAAAATGATCACTAGAAACAAGAGTGCAGCAAATGCACTTTATGGTTAACTTTATTGATGGCACAGCAGATTTTTAAAAATGTAAAACTACAAAAAATGGCTATTAGCATTTTAGTGATCTTAAGTTACCTGTTGGTTTAGAGAGTAAAAAGTTTTTATAAAACTGCTTATTTCAATGTTAGATTTAGGGAAAGAGAATGTTTATGCATTATTACAGAAATTCAATTCTTTTAGTGAAGTAAAAATCTTCTTGAAAGCTAGGTTGAAATGTGGGAAACTTTTCTTTTTTCTGCTTTTGACTATTATTTCATGTCTTAATTGAGTTCTGATAGGAAAATCTAACACAACCAAAAAATGTGAAAAACAATATTTCCCATATAAAAAGAAAAATATTCTAAGTCTACAGAAATCATCTTAGAACCTTTAAAACAAATATTCTAGTTTAATTCTAAACTGGCATATTTGAGTGGTAGAGACACACTATTCCTTTTCATTGAAACATTCCCTCCAGGAGGAAGACAGAAAACCCTAAGATTCAGGAAGTATTCTAATTTCATTCTACCATGAAACCTTCAATACCAAAAGCAGTTTTGGGAGTAGAGGGTACATTTCAGTTCAGAGGTGATAGTTAACATTTAGGAAAGTCAGGAAAGTAATTGGAGCAAGAGTGATAAGAAGAAATGATGGTTCTTCTTGGTGTTTTTCATTGTTTATATTTTGTTTTGTTGTTGTTACTGCTGTTGTTATTCTTTTCCATATATCTTGGGACCATCTATCCAGGAAATGTCACCAGTCAAAGTAGGCCAGGAATTTCTAAATCAATTAATAACCAAAACAATTCCCCATAAATATGTAAACAAACCAATCTGGTCCAGGCCATCATATGACTTTGTGTTGTGTCAGAAAAGCATACATGAACTCCAAAGAGTAACAAGCGTGGATGATCCACCCAGGAGAGGACAAGAGATTGAGAGAAAGGCCCATGATTGTTGAGGAATCCTTTTTCTAACTCATCCCTCACACTGAGCATCTTCCTCCCAGTTCCTAGGCTTCCAGGATACAGTGAGGGGCTTAGCAAGTCCTCCTCTTTTGAATAAGTTCACTGTGTCACATCAATTGTTCACATCAATAAGTTCACTGTGCCTCTCTACCTCTACCACACACCAACCCCAGAAAAAAACGAAACAAGACTGAAGCTCACAATACTTAGTGGCTCAAGGAAGCTCATGAAATTTACTAGATTCAGAAAACTCAGAAGGTTATATCTTCCAAGGTCTCCTAATTGATCAAACAATTTCTGACAGAGGGCTAATATCCAATATATACAAAGAACTCAAGAAGTTAGACCCCAAAGTACCAAATAACCCTATCAAAAAATGGGGTACAGAGCTAAACAAAGAATTTTCACCAGAAGAAATTCAGATGGCCGAGAAACATCTTAAGAGATGTTCAACATCATTAGTCATCAGGGAAATGCAAATCAAAACAACCCTGAGATTCCATCCACCTCACACTAGTCAGAATGGCTAAGATTAAAAACTCAAGAGACAACAAGTGCTGGCGAGGATGTGGAGAAAGAGAAACACTCCTCCACTGTTGGTGGGATTGCAAAATGCTAAAACAAATCTGGAAATCAGTTTGGTGGTTCCTCAGAAAGTTGGGCATGTCACTTCCAGAGGACCCTGGCATACCACTCCTGGGCATATATACCCAGAGGATTCCTCTGCATGCAATAAAGACACATGCTCCACTATGTTTATAGCAGCCTTGTTTATAAAAGCCAGAAATTGGAAGGAGCCCAGATATCCCTCAAAAGAGGAGTGGATACAGAAAATGTGGTATATTTATACAATGGAGTACTACTCAGCATTTAAAAACATTTCAAAGGCTTTCCCCTTTCCCAGTTCCCCCCTCCCTATGTCCCATAATTCCTCTCCCCCCAACTATTCCCCAATCATTTCCCCTCCCCCCATGGTTTCTCTACAAAACTGGATCCAATCTTTACAGGCCCAGGGTCCTCTCCTTTCTTCTTGGGAATCATTTGACTTGCTAATTGTGCCTTGAGTATTTAGGGCTTCTGGGCTCATTAATATCCACTTATCAGTGATTACATTTCCTGTGTATTCTTTTGTGACTAGGTTAGCTCACTCAGGATATTTTCCAGGTCTAAACATTTACCTACAAATTGCATGAATTCATTATTTTTAATTGCTGTGTAGTATTCCATTGTATAAATATACCACATTTTCTGTATCCATTCCTCCTTTGAGGGATATTTGGGCTCCTTCCAATTTCTGGCTATTATAAACAAGGCTGCTATAAACATAGTGGAGCATGTGTCTTTATTGTATGCAGAGGAATCCTCTGGGTATATGCCCAGGAGTGGTATGCCAGGGTCCTCTGGAAGTGACATGCCCAATTTTCTGAGGAACCGCCACACTGATTTCCAGAGCGGTTTTACCATTTTGCAATCCTACCAACACTGGAGGAGTGTTCCTCTTTCTCCACATCCTCGCCAGCACTTGTTGTCTCTTGAGTTTTTAATCTTAGCCATTCTGACTGGTGTGAGGTGGAATCTCAGGGTTGTTTTGATTTGCATTTCCCTGATGACTAATGATGTTGAACATCTCTTAAGGTGTTTCTCGGCTATCTGAATTTCTTCTGGTGAAAATTCTTTGTTTAGCTCTGTACCCCATTTTTTGATAGGGTTATTTGCTTCTTTGGGGTCTAACTTCTTGAGTTCTTTGTATATATTGGATATTAGCCCTCTGTTGGATGTGGGGTTGGTGAAGATCTTTTCCCACTTTGTTGGTTGTCATTTTGTCCTTCTGACAGTGTCCTTTGCCTTGCAGAAACTTTGTAATTTTATGAGGTCCCATTTGTCAATTCTTGATCTTAGTGCATAAGCTATTGGTGTTCTGTTCAGGAACTTTCCCCCTGGGCCCATGTCCTCCAGGGTCTTCCTAAGTTTCTTTTCTAATAGTTTCAGTGTGTCTGGTTTTATGTGGAGGTCCTTGATCCACTTGGAGTTGATCTTAGTGCAAAGAGATAAGAGTGGTTCAATTCGCATTCTTCTGCATGTTGACCTCCAGTTGAACCAGCACCATTTGTTGAAGAGGCTATCTTTATTCCACTGGATGATTGTGGCTCCTTTATCAAAGATCAAGTGACCATAAGTCTGTGGGTTCATTCTGTGTCTCCAATCCCATTCCATTGATCCACTTGCCTGTTGCTGTACCAATACCATGCAGTTTTTAACAGAATTGCTCTGTAGTACTGTTTAAGGTCAGGGATATTGATTCCCCCAGAAGTCCTTTTATTGTTGAGAATAGTTTTAGCTATCCTGGGTTTTTTGTTGCTCCAGATGAATTTGAGAATTGCTCTTTCTAGATCTAGGAAGAATTGAGTTGGGATTTTGATGGGGATCGCATTGAATCTGTATATTGCTTTTGGCAAGATGGCCATTTTTACTATATTGATCCTGCCAATCCAAGAGCAAGGAATATTTTTCCATCTTCTGAGGTCTTCTTCGATTTCTTACTTCAAGGACTTGAAGTTCCTGTCATACAGATCTTTTGCTTGTTTGGTTAGAGTTATGCCAAGGTACTTTATGTTGAAAAAGCATTTGACAAAATTCAGCATCCTTTCATGCTAAAAGTCTTGGAAAGAGCAGGAATTCAAGGCCCATACCTAAACATAGTAAAAGCAATCTACAGCAAACCAGTAGCCAACATCAAAATAAATGGAGAGAAACTTGAAGCAATCCCACTAAAATCAGGGACTAGACAAGGCTGCCCTCTCTCTCCATATCTTTTCAATATAGTACTTGAAGTTCTAGCAAGAGCAATTAGACAACATAAGGAAGTTAAAGGGATACAAATTGGAAAGGAAGAAGTCAAACTATCAGTATTTGCAGATGATATGATAGTTTACTTAAGTGACCCAAAAAACTCCACCAGAGAACTTCTACAGCTGATAAACAACTTCAGCAAAGTGGCTGGTTATAAAATTAACTCAAGCAAATCAGTAGCCTTCTTGTACTCAAAGGACAAGCAGGCTGAGAAAGAAGTTAGGGAAATAACACCCTTCACAATAGCCACAAACAACATAAAGTACCTTTACTTCTTTTTTTTAAAAAAATCACAGCTAATTTGTTTTTATTTTTTTATTAGATATATCATTTATTTACATTTCAATTGATTTCCCCTTTCCTGGTTCCCCCTTCCTGAAAGTCCCTTAAGCCATCTCCCCTGCCCCTGTTCCCCAATCAACCCCATCCTGCTTCCATGTCCTGGTATTCATCTATACTGCTGCATTGAGCCTTTCCAGGACCAAGGGCGTCTCTTCTCTTTGATGACCAACAAGGCCATCATCTGAGGCTTATGCATCTGGAACCATGGGTAACACCATGTGGTTCCTTCTGGTTGATGTTTTTGTCCCTGGGAGTACTGGATGACTCATATCATTGTTCCTCCTATGGCACTACAAACTCCTTTAGCTCCTTGGGTCCTTTCTCTACCTTCCCCCATTGGTGATGCTGTGCTTAGTACAATGACTGGCTGAGAGTGTTCCCCTCTGTATTTGTCATGCACTAGCACAGGCTCCCAGGTGACAGGTATATTTGGCTCCAGTTAGCAAGCACATGGGCACAAGGGAAAATTTCCTGAACAGAACACCAATAGCTTATGCTCTAAGATCAAGAATTGACAAATGGGACCTCATAAAATAACAAAGTTTATGTAAGGTAAAGGACACTGTCAATAGGACAAAATAGAAACCAACAAATTGGAAAAGATCTTTACCAACCCTACATCTGACAGAGGGCTAATATCCAATATATGCAAAGAACTCAAGAAAAATTAGATGCCAGAGAGTCAGATAACAAGGTTTCTCTAAGGCAAAGGACACTGTCAAAAGGACAAAATGACTACCAACAAATTGGGAAAAGATCTTCACCAACCTTACATCTGACAGAGGGCTAATACCTAATATATACAAAGAACTCAAGAAGTTAGACTCCAGAGAGCCAAATAACCCTATTGAAAAATGGGATACAGAGCTAAACAAAGAATTTTCAACTGAGGAAGATTAAATGGCTGAAAAACACCTAAAGAAATGTTCAACAGCCTTAGTCATCAGGAAAACAGCCCTGAGATTTCACCTCACACCAGTCAAAATGGCACCTATCAAAAAACTCAGGAGACAGCAGGTGCTGGAGAGTATGTAGAGAAAAAGGGACACTCCTCAACTGCTGGTGGGATTGCAAGCTGGTACAACCCTTCTGGAAATCAATCTGCTGGTTCCTCAGAAAACTGGGCATGATACTTCCGGGGGGGCCCGTTATACCACTCTTGGGCATATACCCAGGGGATTCCCCAGCATGTAATAAGGACACATGCTCCACTATGGTTATAGCAGCCCTATTTATAGTAGTGAGAAGCTGGAAAGAACCCAGATGTCCCTCAGCAGAGGAATGGATACAGAAAATGTGGTATATTTACACTATGGAATACTACTCAGCTATTAAAAACAATGAATTCATGAAATTCTTCAGCAAATGGGTGCAACTGGAAAATATCATCCTAAGTGAGGTAACCCAATCACAAAAGAACACATATGGTATGCATTCACTGAAAAGTGGATATTTGCCCGAAGGCTCATAATACCCAAGACACAATTCACATATCAAATGATGACCAAGAAGAAAGAAGAACAAAGTATGGAGACTCTGGTCCTTCTTAGAAGGGGGAACAAAATACCCACTGAAGAAGATAGAGAGACAAAGTGTGGAGCAGAGTCTGAGGGAAAGACCATCCAGAGACTACACCACCTAATGATCCATCCCATATATAGTTACAAAACCCAGACACTATTATCGATGCCCACAAGTACTTGCTGACTTGTTTTACTTCTTAAATAGCGTTAATATCCTGCTTTAAAGAGGGTAAATCACCTGTAACCAGTCTGTGGACTGAGAGGTGCTGATGACTTGAGTCCAATAATAGACTATTTCGTATATAATAGAATCTCTTTTGTCTAAAATATCTACTTAATTTGAACTAAAACTTCATGCAGTTATTTAATTATTTAGATAATTACCTTAATATACCAATGAAAGCACAGACACCTAAATGAAGTTCAGGTTGGGAATATAGCTGAGTGCTTTTTGTTTTGTTTGATTACCTTGCTTAGAGCATTGGTTTGTTCAATCTTCTATTTTTTTTCTCTCTACACTTTTTTCCCAGACTAATTTATTTTAACAACTTCAAATTGCACCTCTGTGTGAATAAAGTCTAAACTATGGACAATTTCAACTCTATCTTTTCAGATATCAATTCCTATCATTCTAGATGCCTACTGGACATTTCTATTTAAATGATCCATTTCAATCTCAAACTCTGTATATATATATATATATATATATATATATATATATATATATATATATAAAATCAAATTGGCAATTTAAAATCAAACACTACTTTTGATGGAAATGACTCAAATAATTGTTCATACATACACTTTCCAAGATTTAAAAAATGGATTTTAATATAATCATGACATTTCTTCCTTATCTTTCCTCTATCCAATACCTTCCAAATATCCCTCCCCATTCTCCTTCAAATTCATTTCACTTTTTTATTAATTTTTTATTGCATGCAAATATGTATATGTATATTCCTAAATATAACCTGCTTAGTTTGTGTAATGTTATTTGTATACATATTTTAAGGGCTGACCATTTAGTGCTGTGTAACCAATTAGTGAGTGTTAACATGGTGGTCTGAGTCTGGCTAGGGCTCAGGGCCCTGAGCAAGGCAGACACAGGAAGTTTGATTACATGTACCCCATGCCACTGGGCGGACATTGGACTGTGGGAAGCCTCAGGACCATGCTCTGGGAGTGGGAAAGTCCAGTCTGAGGTCCCCGGTGAACCAGCAGAGACCAGCTCCTGGGTCCCTGGCATGAAAGGTTGTCGCTCTTGGACACCACAGAAGATGCTGGATGCCTTAGAAGAGCTAAGAACAGGGTGGGGGCCCTCAGGGGTTGGTTCTAGTCCAGGACTGAAAGGAAAAGGGCAGGTAGGAGAGCTCTAGTTGTTTCCCAAGAGGAGGAATGTCCTTGGCTTGCTCAGTGGGGTGGCTTGACTTGATGGAGATGTGGCTGGGAGCACAGGGTGGCCTCCTATATGAGACTACACACAGCTCTTTAGAGGGAGACCTGCTCCATCCATTGCTCCAGCACAGGGGATCCAGATGAGAAGAGGCAGCCGATGGTTTGAAAGTGTTTATTGTTGGCAGAGAGTTGTGATGAGTGAAAAGTAGAGGCAGAGCCGGGCGTGGTGGCACATGCCTTTAATCCCAGCACTTGGGAGGC
This sequence comes from Apodemus agrarius, assembly GCA_964023405.1. Lineage (NCBI taxonomy): Eukaryota > Metazoa > Chordata > Mammalia > Rodentia > Muridae > Apodemus > Apodemus agrarius. Next base: position 78,276,057 of record OZ030020.1, on the reverse strand, counting down.
GGAGGCAGGCAGATTTCTGAGTTCGAGGCCAGCCTGGTCTACAGAGTGAGTTCCAGCACAGCCAGGGTTACACAGAGAAACCCTGTCTCAAAAAAAAAAAAGTCCTAAATAGAAAAGTAGAGGCAGGCCATTGCCAAGAGGAGAGAGGGGGTAGGGAATGCGGACAGAGGGGGAGCAAGAGGGCAACGGAAAGAGTAAGGGTAAGAGAGTAAGAGAAAGAGGAGGCACACATCCCCTTTTATAATGGACCAGGCCTACCTGGCTATTGCCAGGTTACTATGGGGGTGGAGTTCAGACAGAATACCAGGGACTTGGAGCATTGCCCTTTGTGACTGATAGCCACATAATTATGGAGAGCTGAGGCCTTGTATCAGGGGCTTTGTGTCTGGGAGTGTGGCAAATGGCCTTTTGTTCCTTGCTGAATTATCTGCTGGGTCTCCAGGGTTTAAACCTAGCTCAACTAGAACACAAGCTGCCTTTCACGGTCCCACAAATCAGTATGTTTTTCCACGAAGAAGGGCACTTCTTCCATTTCCAAGCTTGCTAAGTTGCCTTATTTTCTTTGTGTAGGATTGAGGCCTTGTAGGCTTTCCCCTAACCACTTTGGCATGCCCACTGATGCCCTTGTTCTGCTTAGATTTGTGCAAGCTTCTCAAGGAAGGAGGCAAACAGCAGTCCTACTCAACTATAACAATTCATAACCCACCCATGCAAAATGTGGAGCCTAGTTCCAGTAGATACATCTACAAAACATTCTCACAAGTGCAATTGAGGGAATAATGTGGAAAAGGAAGGAGAAAATGATTCTGTCCCTTAGTAATATTAGAAACTATTCCATAAAGTCACAGCAACAGGGCAGCTTTGTTTGTCTTTTTCTTTCGTTCTTGAATCTAAACTAATGAAACTTTGGTGTGACTCCAGCACAAAAACAGTTGCTTTCACAAACAACTTCAGGGATGCTAAATCCAGTGCTCAGATAATAACTTTCATTTCTATTTAAGCTATTATCATCAACGTCTTGGGACATTTTCTTTCTTTGGTTTCCTCTGTGACAAACTAAAAAAATCTGGTATTTTTTGTATCTGACTTACCTATTCTTGTTGGCATTTTTTTGTATGATGTTGATACAATGGCATACCACTGGGATAAATGGTTAGACTTCTCAATGTCATATTTATATATTATAGAAGCACTTTTTTAGCTTTATCCCTTTGAAAACCACTCAAATATTGAAGACCTCAGATTTATATATCCAGCCTGAAATGCTATTTTAAACCCCAGACATTTCTGCCTGAATACCTAACAGACATATCAAATTTTATGTCTAAAGTTGAGTGTCTGTCTCCATAATTCTGTACTTTCTATTCTTCTATATATTACTAAGTCAATTATTTCAAGTGTTAAGGCTGACTACCTGAAAGTATTCAGAGCCCTCTCTTCTCTCCTACATGTCATGCCTAAATCCTATCGTGTGTGTGTGTGTGTGTGTGTGTGTGTGTGTGTGTGTGTGCGTGCGTATTCACTATCAGACTACCTACCTAATTTGTGAGTCTGGTATAAAATAAAAGGTGTGACTATTTATTCAAAATTGTTAAGACTTTCAAGATTATGAGAACAAACGATTAAGACATGAGCTGAGTAACAAACCTCCCTCTAGCTTTAATTCACAATATACTGATTGCAGTTATCACCTTGACTTTCTTGAAAGTCAACAATATTACAAAGAAAAATGTATTTAATGCACTCAGAGTACTAAATGTAGACACATAGTGCACTGCAGAAATGCTCACTGGGGGTTACTGGGAGTTGTGGATCACTGTTTCTCCTGTTTTCCTTGATGACCAGAATTGTGAAGCATAATGTGAAAGTTAATAGCTCAGGGAAAAGATAAAACTTCAGAATGTGAAATAGGGCTTCTACTGAACACCTTTTGATTTTCTAAATTCTATGTATGTAACCTCTTTCTTCTCCTTAAGGATCCAATACTACCATAATTACCTCCTGGAATTCTTGTGGCTGTTTCAGCAGGTTTCTCTGTATGTCTTGTTATTTCTTTGAGTTTATTCATATACTTTCATAGTTAGATCCACCTACTGGAGAATAAATGAAAATCTCTCATTGTATATACTCACTGTTTCACTTCTGGTTATAATTATTTCTCTCTTGAATCCAAAGTCAACATATCACTCCATGCCTAGATAACTCCAGTGTCCTTCAAGCCTCCCCAAACTCCTGAGGCTGATCTACCTCTTCACAAACCAGGCTGCTATATGTGAAGCACCTTTTCATTGTTTCACTGCCTAATACACAGTCTTCAGTTAGTACTACTTAAGTGAAAGTCTTCACACTGTTTCAAAGATGCCATAGTCTAGCTAAACTGCACACACACACACACACACACACACACACACACACACACACCTTTCACCTTTGTGACCGGCTATTTTTATTTCTGTTCATGTTTATTTCCACATTTACTCTTAGGTCTGCTAATAGAATTTGCTTTAATTTAGTGGTTCCTAATATTATGCTCTCATTTGCATCACACATCCCACATCTTCCCCAATGTCTTCTCTGAATGTCACTTCTCACAGATTTACCTACATTATGAAATTGGCTCAATGTAGATTTTTGGACTAATTAATAATGTACTTTTATTACTGCACATTTATGGCACAAAATATTTTCTATCTACTGTATTATTTTCATATATGTATAAAGAGTACTTTGTTCATGTTTATCAATATCTATAAACAATATTTATCCCACTCACTTTAATGCCCTTCCATTAACTAATGTCCCTAGTCTATATTTATGCTGTTTTGTGAGTGTGTAGGTTCGTGGGGATTGAATCTTACCTTTACATTACAGGGAAGCACTCAGTCACTGAGCTATGTCCATGCCTTGTTATTTGGAGATAAGATCTCATTTTTAACTTGGGTTAATTTTGACTATTCTATATATCCCAAGGTGACTTCAAACTCTTGATCCTCATTCTTAGATTTACAGAGTGTTGAGATTATAGGCATGTATCACCATTTCTGGATTCAGAACTCCCCACTTAAAATGAAAAGTAAATTGATTGCAGATCATTTCATATATTATGAATGAATTATTGTGAATTATGAATGAAAGTAATTATTGAACAGTAACCACACAATTTCTTTAGGTTTTCCATTTCAATTTAAGCCCAGAGAATTGCTTAATACACACTTAGTTGCAGACTGATCATAGAAAAGATCTTGGGTTATCGTTAAATAGTGATTTATTGACCATATTCTATATACTATCAATAAACCACTGAGTATTCAAGAAACCAAAGCAGTCATTTTTGAAGTGGTTCCAGAAAGAACATTCAAACTACCTGGAATAAGGAGAGTCATTGTCTTAGTTACTTTTTTATTGTTGTGCTAAGACACTATGACCAAGGGAATTTATAGAAAAGTTTATTGGCCTTACAGTTTCAGAGGATTAGTTCATGACCACCATTTTGGTGAACAAGGTAGCAAGCAGGGAGACATTGTGCTAGGGAAGTAGTTAAGAGCTTACACCCAAAGCACAAGGCAGAGAGAAAGTGCTGGAAATTATGTGGGCTTGGAAAGCTCAAGGTTGGCCCTGGGTGGTACACCACCTCTGAGAAGGCCATAAATCCGAATCCTTCCCAAACAGTTCCATCAACTCAAACCAAGTAGTTACACATATGAACCTATGGAGACCATTCTCATTCAAGCATCACAGTCATTCATTAAGTACTTGCCAAATACTCCACCATAAAGATTTACAGAGGTAAACTAGTTTCATTTCCAGGGCAAGGTCTTTGGTTATGAGCAGTCCAAGTTCAAAGGAACTTTCTTAGGGCACCAAGCCAGGGGATACAATGGGTCAAATGAAGTCTGAGGTCTAAGCCCATCCAATGAGCAAAACTGCTTTATAGTCTAATTTGTTTACTGTAACATTTTAAGGTGCTGTATCATGTCCATGATCTCAGTCTATATTTCTCTGTGCATTTTATTAAACATCTATTTTTGATGTTTCTGAGACCCATAAAAATCTTTGCACTTTGTTTCTGTTGCCTATTAGAGGAAAAAATAGGGAAACTTTCTCCATTTTATGTCCTCTTTACAGCCATCTTGGCAGTCCAGGGGGCGCCACATGGTGAGGATACAAAACCCTCTTCCAGTCATTTTATCACTGGGACAAGAATTTCAAAGATTTGCTAGTTTTACAAATGAGTTTCAGAAAGCCTTGCTTTCAATAGTTGAGTTTAAAAACATTCTAAATTATATTTACTGCAGTTTGTCTAATCCCTTCCCTACACTCCCCGGCCTATCTTTCTGAGTTGCAGCTTAATTTTTCACTGTCTCATTTTAATTTCTCTTTTTCTTTTCTAGATGCCATCCTCTTGTACATTATTCTTTGTCTCCTCCTTGTTTCTGGCTTTTCTTCCTGCAGCTGGGCTTCAGCTCGACAACGTGGACGCAGCTGCCCAGCTATTTGCACATTCTTCCCTGATATGATTATTTTTTTGAGGTAAAACATCATTTTAGAAATATTACTCAACAATTAAATTGTTTCTATTCTTTTTAAATTCCATATCTGAAAGTCTGCCAATAAGCCCCTTCACAGTTGTTAGTATTGGTTTAAATCTCTTCCTGTTGTGCATTGTTTGACTTGTTCTCTGTTTGTCTTCCATGTTATGATTTTCATAATTCTAACATCCTGTTTCTGCATAATTGTCAACATTGGCTCAGTTCAACTCTTATCTTGCTTTTTGTCCTGGGCAAGAAATTCATTGACTGCTTTTCACTTCTGATTTTTGGATGCTTTTTAATCTAAATCTTCATTTACATAAACCAAGCTTTAAAGGACTCAAGGTCAGTTTTAGAACTACTAGTAGGAATTATGTAGTCTTCAATAACTTTAGGTTGTCCACAGTCCTCTTAGTTTGAAGAAAGAAAAATTTTGTTTGATATCATTATTAATGTATAGAATTATGCTCATGAGAAAGTAATTTGCAGTGAGAACCAAATACTATATGATCCTGTGTATTACTTCTAAATCGAAATGACTTTTAATCTTTTGATAGCTATCCTAGACTTTCTGAAAGCAATGTTGAAGCTGGGTTTTCAGTGGAATCTTTAAATATTTAAATACCAGATTCTTGCTAATGGGTAAAACAATTCTCATTTACTGTGCCTAAGTAATGGACCAGGGAACATAAGTCAAATGATGCCCTTCAACAATGATACCCAAGGAAGGGATCACTGACATGTTTGTAAAGCATGGTATGGTGCCAGCGGAGGGTGTGCATTAGTGGGCTCATACTGAGGCATCAACCCCCGAGGGACCAGTCATATGACATATTTAATATAAAAGTAAGTTTTTTTAGGAGCATAGGATGTTTAGTGGTGTTGAGAAAGGAGTAGAGGTAGAGAAAGAGAGAGGAGAGAGAGGGAGAGAGGGGGAGAATGAGAGAGGGGGAACTCATGAAGAGAGGGGGTGAGAGGTAAAGAGAAAGGACACAGAGAGAGAGAGAGGTCAGAGAAAGCACCAAATGTCAGAGAGCACAATAGAGGCCAGTATTTTTATAGCAAGTCAAGCTCCTACTTGACTGTTGCTAGGTAACTGTTGGGTGGAGGGTAGACAAAATGCTAACATACTAGTATTCCAATGCTAACATACTAGTATTCCGCCATTTTGGATGAATTAAAAGATGAGAAACTAGAAAGAGGTGATGATGACACAGGAATAGGTTCACCATGATATTTAGCTGTTTCCTATGACCTGTTTCTTAGAATTCTAAGAAAATGGGGAGGGGAATGTTGGTCAAGTCTTATGAGAGTTGGCAGTTTCCTTGAGGTCCAGGATCTAGATATGTGGGTAGGAAGGTACAGGCTCAGTAAAAGCATCTATGTCTGTGAGAGCAGACTGGAGCTGTCTTGAATGTAGAATTTGAATAAATTCCTGGACTTGGAAAGATGCTGAAACACACACACACACACACACACACACACACACACAACACACACACACACATACACACACACACTACACACACACACACACACACACACACACACACACACACACATTTGAAACCCTTAGGTCTTTGTGGTTGAGGAATTCCTAAAACCATGGAATGGGGAGAAATCACAACCTCTGAAATAGGAGCAAGTAGGAGCTCAGGCTATTGATTGTCGGGTGTACTTATCTGATGACATCTACTTGTCAAATGAGAGGTAGATCTGAATGAGTTTCCTGAAGGTTATATTTTTATAGAAGATAAATTTCTTAACAGAATGAATAGTCTTTCAGGTGAGCTTATGAAAGAAGGGGCAAGAGGAGCTTTCCCCCTCTGTTTAGAAGTACATTAATTTAGCAAAATGAGAAACATTTCTAAGTTTACATTTAAAAGACAATCAAAGGAAACTTAAAATTTGAACTTGTGATTGTAAAAGTGAATCATATAATGGAGTGTTTGATTAGGTTTAGGATAAATTATAAGAACTCCATTTGTTAATATTAGGATTTTTAACCTTTGAAGTCTCAATACAATAGTGCATAGCAAGGGAAAAATATGAAACATCTAGACACTGCAAATTGGGTTTCAATAAGGAAGTAGCAGAAGGTGACATCTGTGAATGGTTACATCTAAACTTGTGTACACTTTATCATGAAGCCTGTGAGCAAGGCAAACATGTCTGCCTTTTTGATAGCAGATCTGGTGGTCTTAACTAGTTAATGAATTGACCAATGAGTTAATATGATCATGAATTACCTTATGGTAAGGAGCCAGTTTTCTTGTTTTCTAGCAGTCAAGGTGCCATTAGCTTAGCTGTTAATGTAATCAGAAATCTGGGACAAATAAGTCATAATCTATATGTCATAAATTAATTAAAGTAACAGAGGGTGGTCTATAGTCCAGTACCTAAATAGGTTTCCCGGATGCTTGTGGTCTCCATTGCAACTTGGGCAGAGGCAGTCTGGCCATAAGGCCTAGAAGATGAGAAGCTTTTTTTGTCCCCTTAAAGGAGGAATGTAGGAAAAATGACTCACCTTGTTTTAGGCAATATAAGAATTTAATTCTCCAGGAGTTCTCTCTTTGGCCACAATTTAGGCTAAGCCCTGGCAGTGGGCAAGGCAATTGAGCAGTCTTTCTTCATTGGTCATCATACCATAGTCCAGGTAGGATCCTTTGTTACCCTGCCCATATCTTCTTGAAGATTTTAGGAGGTTACTGTTAGGATTTGGGAGACTCTGTCATAATAACCTTAAGCATTAATCTTATTTTTAGCAGATCTCTGAAAGATTGGGAAATAGTATCTATTAAATATATCTGAGTTAGACAATTTGTGTTTGTTTTTAATTATTTGCTCTAGATTTTATCTAGCAAAGAAAGAGTATACTGTATCCTAATGATAGTAGCAAAAACAAGGCCAAATATATCTTAAAGGCAGTGATCTTTAACCTTTTTACTATTGTAAATCTTTAAAGTGGTATTAAATTAAATTACTGTTTACCAAAGCAGGATAGAAATCATATGAAAACATTATCTTAGTTGAGGTTGTTCTCTTCAAGTAAGAAGGCAGTAAATTGGGGACTGGCCATAACAAAGATGGTGGCCAATCATGTGACTGCCTCCAACCAAGACAGCAGTGAAGTGACAGGCAAGCCTGTGACCACCCTTAGATAAGATGGCACTGAATCCACAGCTCTGCCTGGGATGGAAAAGTCACAGTTGTTACATCTTTTTTTTTTTTTTTAACATAAATCACCATTTTATTTGATTCAAGGTCAGGGATGTTAAAACAATTACTGCATTCTGAATAATATGGAAATGCCGAGCAGGAGTGATTTTTAAAATCATCTCTTAAAATGAGAGAAGGCACTAAGCTAAATAATTAGAGAAAGAAGAGCACTGGAGGGGGAGCAAAATTACTAACATAGGAGAGATATTTAACTATTTTTTTTTCAGAAGGACAAAGAAGTGATGGAGTGATGAGGGGTAAGAAAAGAGTGTAAGTGCCATTTAATAGTATGCATTTTTGGAAAGCTATGAACAATTCTATGCATCTTCACTCTCTCTCTCTCTTTTTTATTCAATATATTCTTTATTTACATTTCAAATGATTTCCCCTTTCCTGGATCCCCTCTCCCTGAAAGTCCCATAAGCCCTAATCCCTCCCCCTGTTCCCCAATCAACCCCTTCCCTCTTCTCTGTCCTAGTATTCCCCTACACTGCTGCACTGAGCCTTTCCAGAACAAGGATCTTTCTTCTTCTTCTTGGGTATCATTTAATATGTGAACTGTTTCTTGGGTATACCAAGCTTCTGACCTAGTATCTGCTTGTCATTGGGTCCATACTATGTGTATTTTTCTGTGATAGGGTTACCTCACTCAGGATGACATTTTCTAGTTCCACCCACTTGCCTAAGAATTTCATGAATTCATTGTTTTTAATAGCTGAGTAGTATTCCACTGTGTAAGTATACCACATTTTCTGTATCCATTCCTCTGTTGAGGGACATCTGGGTTCTTTCCAGCTTCTGGCTATTATAAATAAGGCTGATATGACCATAGTGGAGGATGTGTCCTTATTACATGCTGGGAAATCCTCTGGGTATATGCCCAGGAGTAGTATAGCAGGGTCCTCCAGTAGTATCATGCCCAGTTTTCTGAGGAACCACCAGATTGATTTCCAGAGTGGTTATACCAGCTCGCAAACCCACCAGCAGTGGAGGAGGGCATGGCTATGTATCAACAGAGTCAAATAGTTCGATATACAATATACAAGGAGACAAATAGACATGTTGTGCCTCTTAGACAGGGCATTATGTATATATGAGATTTCTCTTTGTCACCACAGGCAGCCTCTGCCTAACATGTAGGTTGGAGCAGAGAGTGGACAGGTCTGAGCAGTGCACAGTTCAGCTTGGCTGCTTAAGTGGCATGTAGAAATCTTGTAACAGTCCAGCCCTTTTCTCAGAATGGTCAGTTTAAAACAGGTGTGAACTGGGATGGAAAGAAATCAGAGATAAAATTTTTCTAGGAACTACAGGTTTAAGACTGCCCTCTGGAGCAAAGGGCTGGCAGCAGTGGTGTGGCAGAGTAGGGCACCAGGTGGGGATCGAGAATGAGAAAGCAACTTAGCTAGGTCAAGAATAAGAGCTGAGTTGGGGAACAGGAGGAAGAAAGAGAGTGAATTTGGAGTGAAGGTAAGGAAAAGCTTGCACATAGGAAACCTGTTTTCCTGATTGCTGGTGAGAGTTGTGAAAATTTCTTCAAAGTTGCCTTTAAGTGGCCATTTAGGATTATCTAGTGGGCACTGGGGCCACATTTAGGGTGTGAATTTGGAAGTTTTAAGTCCAGCAGGCACCCAAGTGGGGAGCTTGGAAGTAATGAAAAAGACATACCCACTGAGTGAGAATAGAAGTTATTATTCTATTGCTAGTGGTGTTCCAAGGATAGATTTAAGAACCAAGCAAACAACCAGGTCATCATGAGGCAACTTGGGGCTGATGGCCAGAGTCCAAGAGAGACTGTCACCCAGTACAGGGTCGTTTGAGCAGTGAGAGAGGAACCATATCTCAAGAAGAGGGAGATACATCAGCCAAAGGAAGATGTCTTATCTTAAAGCAGTGGAGCAAGAAGGAGGGAGGGGAGGGAGGGAGAGAGAGAAAGAGAGAGAGAGAGAGAGAGAGAGAGAGAGAGAGAGAGAAGGAGGGAGGGAGGGAGGGAGGGAGGGAGGGAGAGAGAGAGAGAGAGAGAGAGAGAGAGAGAGAGAGAGAGAGAGAGAGAGAGAGAGAATGAAGGAGGCCAGGAACGCATAAAGAAGGGGTCAGAGGATGGACAAAGAGAAGGAGAGGGCCACAAAGATAGAATGTGGTCAGAGAGTGACGGAGCATCCAGTCTTTTTATTGCCACTCAGGTGACTGCATGGCTGTTGTTAAGTAACTGTTAGTAATGCTATCATGCTAATAGTCATTGTACAACTTGGGATATTAACATATTGAACTTCCATAAAGACAAATAATCATAAAAGAAAGGAAACAGCTTCAGAGAAGGAGTCGGGTCTTGAGGACATCTTTCAGCCCAAGAGGTCACACTTTTTTATTGAGTTGTTGAGATACTGAGTAGACAGAAGAGCAGAGTGGGCACATCAGGGGAGGGTGGGGTACTGAGACACTATGGAATTGCTTAGATTCTTAGAAATTTGTTACATGTTAGTCTTGTAACAGTTTGTGCAAGCTCTTGATTTATTTCCAGTTTGAGCAAGTCATTCTTCGTTTTCTAATTTATCCAGTCTATCTTGTAGACTCAGATGTCAAGGTAGTATGTGACTTTCTATTAGCTGTGCCTCATGAAGCACTATGCCAGGCCAGGTTCACGTCTTTATTAAAAACCTTTCAACTTTGCAGGTAAAAGAGCCTATCACTATCTCTAAAGAGAAGCTTTAAGTCATTAATTTGAAAATACTGAACTTGGATCACTGAATATTGGGTCTTCCAGTTATTATTGATAATTTGTGACACCTAGCTTAATAACTGATTTTCATCCCTTTTTGGAAAGAAAGGAAGAAAGAAAGAAAGAAAGAAAGAAAGAAAGAAAGAAAGAAAGAAAAAAAGAAAGAAAGAAAGAAAGAAAGAAAGATGAGTGCATTAGAACAGATGAGTTCTAAGTTACCTACAAGATGTGATGTACTCTATTCAATTTTCAGTGGACATTTTACATAGGATTGAATAAAATAATTTATCTTTTAGAAAATACAGAATACTAAACTTTTAGGCATACAATACATGCCTAATTACTTCTTACTCATTTCTTTTCAGAGGCTTGCAATAGGCACTAAGTTTAAATATGTGACCAAAATCCTATTTTCTCTTTTGATTTGTTCACAAAGGCAAATAATGCTTATACTGAACCAACCGCATTTCCCAGTGCATTGCATATTCACTCCTATTCTGAGGCATCACTGTTGCCCTGCTACAATGAGAGGACAGTGACACCAAATTCTTCTCACTTCCTCACATAAAAAAGAGAATTATCAGTGTTTATTTAGGTTTGAGAACAGGAATTTTGTGAAAGTTCCTTGTGAAATTGCAATATTCAGGACTATGGAAGAATAATATGATTTTCACACTGAATAACATGTATAATTATTCTGAACTATTAACATATGATACAGTTTGTATGCAGAAGAGAAAAGAAAAATACTTTTTTTAAAAAAAATGTAAACATTGCTCTGCAAGTAATCTACCACTAACACTAAAGTTCTGTTAGCTTCTGTCATTATAACAGAGTTATGACACATGACAACTATCTTGCTTAGGGCATATGCATTTATCTTTTTACCTGTATTAGATTTAGTTTCTGGTGACCACATTTTGACCATGCTTTTATTCAGAATGCAAATACTGACTGCTACAAAACACAAGTTTACTCCCTGCAAGCTAAAGGTTGATACAGTTACATTGTCAGCTGTGGTGCTATAGATCCTCTGAGATAAATTTGCTTTTAAAGGTATTAATTGCCATATCAATATATTTGTACTGACTTTACATATAAGCTATTTCTTGCTTCTAATTTATGTTTTAGTAATACAGATCATTAAACAGAGAAACTAGTATTTAGAGTCAGAAATTAGAGAATTAATTAAGATAGACAAGAGCCTGGTGACTTGGCTTAAATATTCAGTTGTTTTTCACCTATGAATTGATGATACAGTTTTAAGAAAGTATTTATTCAGGACTTAATAGTTTCTTCACAGTGTGCTCAATTTTATGGCATAAATATGAAGGAAAGCAAAACCTGTTCCTAAAAATTCATCTTTGGGGGAAAATCAAACAGAAATTGTTATCATTCAGTCAGATTTATGAAGTTAGGAAGATATATCATTAGACAATAGGGATAGTACTAAGAAAACCCATAAAATATTTTCTGTGTCAGGCAATCCTTTAGTCCCAATAACAAATATGAATCAAGTAGTATAATTATTTCCACCTTACCATTGGGAATGTGAGGTTACTTTATAATATCTCTCAATGCATTCTAGGGCCTTTAAGAATAATTTTCTCTCATAAATTGAGGTCTGAGTCAATTCAGTGATATAGAACCTGTGTACATGCTTACAGAGTTGGGTCCTGAAAAAAATCCTACCCTATGGGAATTGTCCAGAATGTTACTTGTATTGACAAGAGAGTTTGCAGTAGGCCCCCAGGTTAGCATCACATTTCCTTTCACGGTTACTTCTATATCTCACAGTTAGTCACTGATTTGGGGGTGTGCATGTGCATGTATGTATATGATATATGTATATGTGTGCATATTTGCCTTTGTGTATGTGAATATGGTTATACTTTGGTCATGGTATTCTTGGGTCAGAGGACAAATTTAGTTGTTGTCACCTTCATGGCCTAGGCCCAGCCCAGGCTTGCTCTTTGGCTGGTGGTTCTGCCCCTGTGAGTCCCCATGGGTCTATGGTAGATGATTCTGTTGGTCTTCCTGTGGGGTCCCTATCCTCTTCAGGATCTTCTTAGATGTAGAATGATCTGTTCTGCTGTGCATGCTGAAGATCTACAGATGAGTCTCTCATCTCTGCTTCCTGTCTCCTTGTAAGGACATTGAGATTATTAATTTTCTCACTATGTGTCCACCTTTTTGGTGAGTTCTGGTGATTCAAACTTAGGTCCTCACACTTGCACAAGTGCTTTTATGCTTTTACCCACAAGCCAACTCTCCAGTACCAAGACAATGATTTTTACAGTCTATTTCTTGAAAGCCATTGCCAGGAGACACCTTTTCTATTTCCTCACACTGATGCATTCATATATGAATACCTCAGGGATTAGGGCTAAACAGGGATGAGCTAAGCCCTGCCAACCAGGATCAAGTCCTCGCCACTGGCAGTTTATAAGGTTCCCAATCAAAATTTTTGACCTGGATTTTCTGGAAAATCCTGTCCCATGAATACTCAATAAAGAAAATGTTAATGAAAAATATCATTATCCTGAATAGGCAATATCATCTGATACTTGTGAGGAAAAATAGGACGAGCTCTGCAGTGTCTAAGGCCCTCCATGTTCTTTGTTTTCCCATGGAACAATTAGAATTACTATCGGCCTAGAATTGCACAAAGATGCCATTCACTTAAGTAAGCTGCAGAGTTGTAAGTTGGCTCATTCTAGGAAGAAGGAAATCTGTCCTAACATGATAAATAGATACACAAAAAGGTGAGTAGACAAATGTAAATCATACTCACTTTGTAGTAAAGAAAAAAGGAGCAAAGTGTACCTGACATGGTAAATTATATTATCTCCAAAAAATGAAATACTCTGCAGTTATTAGAACACATAGTGAAAGATTTTTTTAAGTAAAAAAATGTTAATAAAATATTTAGCGTTCTTTGAATATATTGGATATTAGCCCTCTGTTGGATGTGGGGTTGGTGAAGATCTTTTCCCACTTTGTTGGTTGTCGTTTTGTCCTTCTGACAGTGTCCTTTGCCTTGCAGAAACTTTGTAATTTTATGAGGTCCCATTTGTCAATTCTTGATCTTAGTGCATAAGCTATTGGTATTCTGTTCAGGAACTTTCCCCCTGTGCCTATGTCCTCCAGGGTCTTCCCAAGTTTCTTTTCTAATAGTTTCAGTGTGTCTGGTTTTATGTGGAGGTCCTCGATCCACTTGGAGTTGATCTTAGTGCAAAGAGATAAGAGTGGGTCAATTCGCATTCTTCTGCATGTTGACCTCCAGTTGAACCAGCACCATTTGTTGAAGAGACTATCTTTATTCCACTGGATGGTTGTGGCTCCTTTATCAAAGATCAAGTGACCATAAGTCTGTGGGTTCATTTCTAGGTCTTCAATCCCATTCCATTGATCCACTTGCCTGTTGCTGTACCAATACCATGCAGTTTTTAACAGAATTGCTCTGTAGTACTGTTTAAGGTCAGGGATATTGATTCCCTCAGAAGTCCTTTTAGTGTTGAGAATAGTTTTAAATAACCCTATCAAAAAAATGGGTACAGAGCTAAACAAAGAATTTTCACCAGAAGAAATTCGGATGGCCGAGAAACACCTTAAGACATGTTCATTAGTCATTAGGGAAATGCAAATCAAAACAACCCTGAGATTCCACCTCACACCAGTCAGAATGGCTAATATTAAAAACTCAAAAGACAACAAGTGCTGGCGAGGATGTGGAGAAAGAGGAACACTCCTCCACTGTTGGTAGGATTGCAAAATGCTAAAACTGCTCTGGAAATCAGTGTGGCGGTTCCTCAGAAAATTGGGCATGTCACTTCCAGAGGACCCTGGCATACCACTCCTGGGCATATACTCAGAGGATTCCCCTGCATGCAATAAGGACACATGCTCCACTATGTTTATAGCAGCCTTGTTTATAATAGCCAGAAATTGGAAGGAGCCCAAATATCCCTCAAAGGAGGAATGGATACAGAAAATGTGGTATATTTATACAATGGAATACTACTCAGCAATTAAAAATAATGAATTCATGCAATTTGTAGGTAAATGGTTAGACCTGGAAAATATCATCCTGAGTGAGCTAACCCAGTCACAAAAGAATACACATGAAATGCAATCACTGATAAGTGGATATTAATGAGCCCAGAAGCCCTAAATACTCAAGGCACAATTAGCAAGTCAAATGATTCCCAAGAAGAAAGGAGAGGACCCTGGGCCTGTAAAGATTGGATCCAGTTTTGTAGAGAAACCGTGGGGGGAGGGGGAATGATTGGGGAATAGTTGGGGGGGAGAGGAAGTATGGGACATAGGGAGGGGGAAACTGGGAAAGGGGAAAGCCTTTGGAATGTAAACATAGAATATAGAAAATAAAAATTTAAAAAAATATATTATTGAAAAGAAAAAAAATACTTAGCGTTTGGTAGAGACCATTAAGTATATATGTATATATAATATACATTTTATAAACATAAGTAAACAGAAAAATGTAAAATAATGTATGCTAATATAGTTGTATGTGTGCTGTCTTGCGGTTGGCATGCCAATACCTGAAAGGTGCCACTTGGTTCATGGTTTCAGAGGTGAAATGTTTGACTGTTTAGTTCCATTGCTTTGTACCTGAGAGGAAACAAAGCATCATGGTGAAGAAGGCAGGATAGAGCTTAGCTGCTATTATCATGGCAACTTGGAAATAGAGGACTAACAGAAGAGAGAACTATCTTATCTGGGAGAATTTGTATCTCATCAAATAGTGACCAATGGGACCTGACATACATCACCATTTATAACTCTGTAAATGCTTTCCAATTTATCATGTATCAACTATTTTTACTTTACTTTACACTTTATTGAATGACCTTGTCTGAATTTTACCCATTTTATTTTATAGCCAGTTTTATTATTCTTATTTTCACCCTTTAAATATAAATATAGCATGTAATTAATAAATGCATATTATCATTGATCAATATTATGCAGATACCGACTTCTATAATTTTATATTTCTTTTGCCTTATTCTACCAAAAATAGTCAAGGCAATAGAAAAAAGACAAAGAGAAAGATAGACAGAATATTAGGAGCCACATAAAGTCCAGAAAGTTAGTAATAAATTGACTTTTTTCTGGTTATCAACTTTGTCAGTACCAATGGAAAATTTTTACTTGCATTTGAGTACTTAAATATTTATTTGGTTTTTAAATTGAATATTTTCCCCCAATATAGAAAAATTATGTAACCAAGAGGCAGATATGCAAATTAAATAGAACAGTGTATAAGATGCTGCTGCTGCTCTACTACCTTAGAACGTGTGCTGTCATCAGTGTGCAGTTAAAAAGGGAAGCCTGTGAGAAGGCAATGCGGAATGATAAAAGCATGTATTGGTGCTTCTAAGAGTAAGATTGACCAGCAGAGCTATCGAGTAAGACATTATAGAGAAGAAAATTTCTTCAGGGCCTCCCCCAGAGACCAGATGAAGTGGCAAGAAGAGGTTTATCACATGGGGGTGAAGACAAACCCGAGTTTTCTGCAATGCTTATCAGAGACAGAGAGGTAGCCATGCACCCCCGGACCCCAGGAGAGCAGAGAAAGACTGGGGAAGCACTCTTGATCAGAAAAATGTATTAAAAGGAATTTTTGAAATCAAATCCCTGTTAAGGTAAGTTAAATTTAGTTACATTGGGCTCATAGATTTTCTCAGTTTAGACTTTAACTTATTGAGCATTCTCTAGTAAGTTCCAATAAAAAAACCAATTTTGAGTAAAATTGTAGATGTTGATTAAAAATACTTGTGAAAAAGTGGTTTTCAGAATTTGGATCTTTAGAGTTTTTGAAAGGGGGACACTCTCAGCCAACCACTGAACTGAGCACAGGGTCCCCAGTGGAGGAGCTAGAGAAAGGACCCAAGGAGCTGAAGGGGTTTACAGCACCATAGGAGGAACAATATTTGCTACCCAGTTCTCTCAGAGCTCTCAGGGACTAAACTGTCAACCAAAGAGTACTCATGGAGAAACCCATGTCTCCAGATGCATATGCAACAGAGAATGGCTTTGTTGGACATCAAAGAGAGGAGAGGCTCTTTGTCCTGAGAAGGCTTGATGCTCCAGTATTGGGGAATGCCAGGACAGGGAAGCAGGAGTGGGTAGATCTGTGAGCAGGGGGAGGGTGATGGGTTAGGGGATTTTGGGGGATGGGGGAACCAAGAAAGGGAACAACATTGGTAATGTAAATAAAGAATATATCTAATTAAAAAAAAGAAAGTATTCAATGTTAATCAGATGAAATTTTCCACTAAATGGTATTTTTGCTTTACTTTGTTAAAGTAAATGTTGGTTATAAAGCAATCTACATAAGCTCCTGAGTATTTGCCTCTAGAGAATCAAGTTAATTTCATGCTGTGAAATAATTAAAAACCATGCAACCATGAACATTACAAGAGTTAATAATAAGGATCCACATTTGGAAAGTTCTTAGAATCATGTTAGGAAAAGATGAGTTAAGAAATCCATATGTTAGCACACAGTACAGGATTAAAATACTGCACTATTTTATGTTTTAACTGAATAATTTCTCTTCATATTGGTGGATTGTATTTTTCTTTAAGTAATAGATTATATTTTTCTTTAAGTTTGAATTATTTGTTTTAAGATAGGATAGAATATCATATTATTATTATCTAGTCTAATAAATAAACAACATGCTGATTTTCAGATATTTTTTTAAATCAGAGAGCGCTATGTCTTTAAATAAAAACAAATGTACACTTCAAGATCTATGTCTAATACAAATTGAACAATTAATTCTGTCATATTGTTAAGAAATCGTTAATTAGATACTAAGAATCTTACTCTATTTCAGTTCTCTTTTAATTATTTTTAATTAAAATATTAAGTTGTGTTAATCATGTACAGTCTGTTTTAATAAATATATGCCTTATAAATACATATATATATATATATATATATACATTTTATACACATACACATATATCTGTAACATATATATAATTGGCTATGTCTATCAAATTAACAAACATTAATTGTTGTCATCAAGTTGTCTAATAGATTCTTGAACTTACCTCCCCAATTTAACTGTGATTTTATCTCATCTCGCTTAAATTTAGGACACACTGTTTGAGTTATTGGTTACTTATAGAAATAAAGGTAATTCTATATAAATAAATTCCAAGTAGTTACACAAAAACAATTTTATTTGCCAGAAAGACCAGAAAGTTGAATAGTACCATGCCAAACCTGAGGATTATATTGATCCAGTGCATATGTTGGTATGCAGACAGTATCAGATTACTATATCTGTAATTGGAGAGAAATCATCTGTAAATTTAAGTCATGTTATTTTATGAATTCATTGAGAATGGAAAATTATTTTAATATATTAATCACTTGAATTTGTCTTCTACAATAAATATTTGCTAGACCATTGTTTGCATTCCACTTTATATTGCACATTTGCATTTATTCTGCTAATCATATCTTCCTTGAACTGGTGTGGAGGGACAATTATCGGGGTAAGGCCTCTTCCCTCATTGCCCATACCCTTCAGCAAATTGCAACCTGCTTTAAAGTATTGTGAAAAGAATAAAATCTTATTCCAGAAACCTAAGTTTAGTGTTAACAGAAGATAAATTAGAGTTGCAGGAAATATTTGTGTTAATATAGTAATTTAAGACTTTTAATAGAGCAATTGTATTAAATTTGCTTGCAATTTTAGTACTTTAAAAAGTTTAAATTACCATGGGTAGAGCTGGAGAAATGACAGCTCTTAAGACCACATGCTTTTGTAGAGGACTAAGCTTGGTTCCCAGCATGCACATGGGAACTCATAGCCATTTATAAGTCTAGTTCTAGATTTCTTGTCTTCATACATCCTAGGTCACCGGGCCCACGCCTGGGACACAGAAATATGTGAAAGCAAAGCTCACATACATAAATAATATATACATTTGTAAAATATCTGTAAATAAGCAAGGATCAAAATGAGGATTATTTATTCTGCTTGTGGGCACTCATGATTTCTAGCCTATGGTACTTTAAAAACTATGAAACAGATAGATAGGGTTGTTTGCTTGTTTCTTAGAATAGAAAGAAGCAGGGTCAAAAATTTCAAAGAACAATTATGCAGTAAAAGTTGGAGCTTTACCAATATCATGCCTTGTGTGTGTCTATCTTTTAAGACTATCTTGAGATTCCACCTCACACCAGTCAGAATGGCTAAGATTAAAAACTCAAGAGACAACAAGTGCTGGCAAGGATGTGGAGAAAGAGGAACACTCCTCCACTGTTGGTGGGATTGCAAAATGGTAAAACCGCTCTGGAAATCAGTTTGGCGGTTCCTCAGAAAATTGGGCATGTCACTTCCAGAGGACCCTGGCATACCACTCCTGGGCATATACCCAGAGGATTCCCCTGCATGCAATAAGGACACATGCTCCACTATGTTTATAGCAGCCTTGTTTATAATAGCCAGAAATTGGAAGGAGCCCAAATATTCCTCAAAGGAGGAATGGATACAGAAAATGTGGTATATTTATACAATGGAATACAACTCAGCAATTAAAAATAATGAATTCATGCAATTTGTAGGTAAATGGTTAGACCTGGAAAATATCATCCTGAGTGAATTAACCCAATCACAAAAGAATGCACATGAAATGCAATCACTGATAAGTGGATATTAATGAGCCCAGAAGCCCTAAATACTCAAGACACAAATAGCAAGTCAAATGATTCCCAAGAAGAAGAAAGGAGAGGACCCTGGGCCTGTAAAGATTGCATCCAGTTTAGTAAAGAAACCGAGGGGGGAGGGGGAATGATTGGGGAACAGTTGGGGGGGAGAGGAACTATGGGAACTATGGTGGGTGGGAATTGGGAAAGGGGAAAGCCTTTGGAATGTAAACATAGAATATAGAAAATAAAAATAAAAAAAATTAAAAAAAAACTCCAAACATTTAAAACTGTTAACTTGTTTGTAAACATCAATTACATTTCAAGTATAATTAATAAACACGAATGAAAATAATTCCAATTAAAAAAAAAGAATTACTGTTTAAGTTTTTACCTGTAAATGGACTCTATTTATTGTCTGCTGGGTAGAGAATGCACTAATATATGCACCTCGTATCTCACCATTTTCTACCCACCCTTTATTTTGCTTCCTCCTATTTGCTTTATTAATTAGTAACCATTAGTCTGTTTTCACTTACATGTGGTCAACATTTTCAGCTTCCATACTTGAGCAAGTACATGTGATTTTTGTCTGTTTGTCTATCTATCTATCTATCTATCTATCTATCTATCTATCCATCCATCTATGTATCTATCTAACATAATCTCCTTCAACTCTATTAATGTCTTCCAGTTCCAAAAGAACTTTATTTTTGAATTTGGGAAGCAATGAAAAAAATTTTCCACAATGCCCTCTCTATCTACTACCTGATTTTAATATATGGAAAATTGTGTAGATAGTCAATGAGAATGAGTTGAGGATTGCTGTTCAGATTTATGAAATCAATAGAAGAATTATAAGAAGGCAACTTAGCTTAAAATGCTAATTCCAATGCTCCCGGTTTTATTTTAAGTCTAATTATTTATGCTTATAAGGGTATACTTCTAGTCTAACTATAAAATGAAGAGAACAAGGAACTATTGCTAAAGTAAAAATCAAATGAGATAGGATGCTCATGATGCTCTCTTGGTGAAATTTGTAGTGATAATGGTGGGGGAGCTCATATTGGTGATAAAGGTAAAAATGAAAGTACTCTGGAGAAACTTAAAACTTTTAGGGATTGATTAGATTCTTACATCAGCCTTTATATTTACAGTTTTGAGTTTTTTTTATATTCCATACAAGTCATCTTCATGTTTCTAATGACTTTATTTCCCTGCAGTGGCTCTCTATTCCTTTGGCTGAAAATTTTTCAGTGTGGAATATAGGGTTTTTATTCTCTCTCTGGTTTCCTCACACCTTTGAGTCTTGGCCCACACCTCCAGTCTCTCTGGAACACCTACGTTTTCCCCCACCTGTCTAATTCAAATTTAACCTTCAACACTTAGCTCAAACTGCCAAACAGACTTTTTGGATCCCAACTTTACCCTCCCCTCTCCAGACCAGGACTATGCAAAGATTGTCTTGGCACAAATTTTCGTCTGTCAACTTGTCAGTTTCTATAAAGAAACTGTGAACTATTTGAAAACAGGGGCTGTACCTTTTCTCATTAACTCAGAATAAGTACACTTTCTGCACATAACAAATACAAATAGATGAGTCAGTGTTCTAGTCCAGTAAGGGGAGTGGTTTCTATGCTTTTAGAGCTCTATGTTTGCTTCAAGATACTTACATCATACAGAGGTGTTGACATGAGCACATGCAACCCTAGATGGAAGGACAGGGCAGTAAAGTCAGGGCAGGTTATGACACACTAGGTTATCACTTTTGCTTTGTTATATTAAAGCAAAAAAAAAGTCTTCAGATTTTTCCATTATGCTGCTGAGAAGGAAAAAAATATCTTAGTGCTTTTAATGTTTAAAACTATTTTACAAATATACTACTAATAAAGAATGACTTAGCTTTTCTTGAAATAAACAGTTTTGCTTTGCTTGTGTGTGTGTGAAAATATGGATATGTGTTTGTGTATGTCCATTTATCTGTTTGTATACACGTGCATGTATGTTTGTATGTGTTTCTGTGTTTGTGTGTGAAGGTGTATGAGTGTGTCAGTGTATATGTGTGTGTGAGTATTTATGTATATGTTTGTGTATATGTGTGCATGTGTGTTTGAGTGTGTGTGTGTTTATGTGTGTAAGTATGTGTACCCATATGGTCATGCAAGAGCAAGAGGAAGATATCAGATGTTCTATTCAGAAATTCTTTATCTCATGCTTTGATGTATGAACTGTCACTGAATCCAGAACTTAACAGTTTTTTTATTAAATACTCATTAATAAAATTTGTTTTAAAACAATCCTTTAGAGTAAATATAATTTTACCACTTATCAAAAATTTAGGCAAAATTGCATTCTCATGTTAATGTTTCAACCCCAGGGCCAATTTTACCTCAAATGAAGCTCACCAATGTTTACCCTTACTCCTCACTGTGCTGACTGACCCTGACCAGAAGGCCCAGGTGTCTTCCTTGCTCTGCCTCTTCAGTACTAGGATTATAGAGGCTGCTACATCTGGAATTTTATTTGGGTTCTGGGTATTCAAATTTAGATCATCATCTCTGCCCAGTAAGCTTTCTTATCCACTGAGCCATTTTTCTAGCCCTTTGTTGAAAAATTTCATCAAAATAGTTGTCCTTTGTCACCTTCTTGGTCATGGTGAACTTTTGGATTGTTATTAATCACTTTCTTATATGAGGGTTATATTTAATCTTTTGAAAATTATGTTTGTAATGATTATGTGTATAATGATGTCAGTATTGATAGAAAAGATTTGGTATTAGAAAACAAAATTGATACTCCCTCAATGCTACATCAAAATATTTATAAAATGGTTAGGGGACTATTCTTAAAAATAATTCACCATAGTAAGAATTTGAATATATATTGACACTTTAACATAATTTGTATATTCTAAGCAATCAAGAACAAATTACTGAGAAATGAGTTATTTGCTTCTCTGTGAACAGCCAGTTGCTTCCAGAAGCTTTAGTTTTCAGCACATTGTAAACAAGTATTTTCAAGGTATAGCATAAAATAAAGTTCTTACTCTAGACTGCCTTCCCTGTTATCATCTGGGTTAAGGCTTGTGGCTCTGGCTGCTCTACCTGCAGAAGTAGGAGATGAAAACCTCTCATTAGAAGACTATAGCAACTGCTGCTCCTGCCAGTTCTGGTATCTGCCTGTTTTTTCTTGTAGTTCATATGAGTATTATTCTTCGTAGAGTGTTGAGTGGACAATCTAAATTTTCTCGGCAGTGACAGTACAATTTCAGTTAAAATAGTTTCATTTGGACAAGTAACTCACCAGCCAGTTGTGCTATCATGTGCATTTTCTTTGTAGGTATTTTATGAAATGAGAATGAGCTGTGGCCTAGGCTGAGGTTGAATGAAAACAAGCACAACCTCAAACCTATATGTCAGTGCAGCAAAGTTCCTCTGGGATAAGAAACAACTAGAATAAAAGGATTCCATTTTCTAAGTCTATATTAAATTTCCCTCTTTATCATTTGTTATTCTCTAAAAGGTATCAAGGGCTATGTTTTATTATATCCTTTCTGTTTTAAGAGTTTTGGAGTATTTTACCTATAGTCTACAATGAACCATAATTTGAATATATATGAATATATCTATTCATATATATATGAATTCATATATATATGAACATATATATATATGACATTTTCTTTTTGTCTCCTTGTTTTATCTTTGTTTTTTAATTGGATACTCTATTTACTTTTCAAATCTTGTCACTTTTCTGGTTACTTCCTCCCCCTCTAGAAACCCCCTATCCCATCCCCACTCTCCCTGCTTCTATGAGGGTGTTCCCCCATCCACTCACTCCTGACTCCCAGCCCTCAAAGTCCCCTACACTGAGGTATTGAGCCTTCACAGGACCAAGGGCCTCACCTCTCATTGATGCCTAACAAGGCCATCCTCTGCTACATCTGCAGCTGGAGCCATGGGTTCCTCCATCTATATTCTTTGGTTGGTGCTTTAGTCCCTGGGAGCTCTGGAGTATCTGGTTGATAGATATTATTATTCTTTCTATGGGGTTGCAACCCCCTTCAGCTCCTTCAGTCCTTTTTCTAACTCCTCCATTGGAAACCCCATTGGAGACCCCGTGCTCACTCCAATGGTTGGCTGCGAGCATCTGACTCTGTATTTGTCAGACTCTGTAGTTCAGAAATCTAGCATAGTATTTTTGGCACATAGTTCAGTTTCAATATTTGTCCATAATGGAATATATTAAAATTAGTTTGACTAGATTTTGTGTATAAAAGCATTGAGAAATTGTAGACTTGATTTAATTTTTAGGAAAAAAGATTAAAAGCTTCAAGAAATAAGGGAGAACACATCCTTCACATAGCTGGAGTTCTCTGGGACATTTTCTGGAAGGGACAGCCACAGCGGAGCCTGTAAACCCGACTTTTAGACCTTCCAAGCTGAGGTCTTATTTAAACATTGTTTTATAAAATTACTTATGTAGACAACTGTAATGTAGCAACACAGAATTCCATTTTGTTCAAGAAATGTAACTTAATAATTCTTATGGAAATGTGTAGTAATAACATAGATTTAAAAGTATTTTATGAAATTGAGGAACCTAGACCAAGGGAAAATAATTAAAGTGGGGAACTATGAAATAAATACATTTTAATCTATGTACATAAACAAATTCCAATTTTATTTTTTCATTGTAAGAGCAGTTTCCTTGTTGATCTTCAGAATTGCTGGGATAAATAATTTACTACACTGAGTTACATAAAATTATATATAATAATTATATATATATATATATATATATATATATATATAAAATTTGGTAATGCATATGTGTATGGACTTCCCATATTAAAATTAGTCATGGCAATGAAGACAGATGCTACAATTATTTAATCGTAGGCTTTTATATCAGGACTTTACAGAAATTCCTTCAATTTACAGGTGATAGACTGGAATCATTAAAGGTTAACTTACTAGTGGAAACTAGACAAAACTTATTCAGAATTATGTTTTTGTTATATAAAGAGTTATCAATAAGACACTCAAGGTCAGAGTTGATATCTTCCCTTTAGGAGATGAATTAAATGAGTTCATTAACTCTAGAGATGTACAAAGGCTGCAGTACTACCATTCAGTTAACAGAGATTTACTTATCATAATTTTGAACAAGGAATTCATCAAGTTAGAAATTTTTTACAATGAAAAGAATTCTCCTATATTCAAAGACTATGAGGACTATCTCACGACTATGCCCTTGATGAGCACTCTGACAGATTGTTCTCCCTTTTCTGTGAAAGCCAGCTCAAAATATTCAGCTGCTTCATCGTGGAGAAACCAACTACAGACAGAGTAACAGAATTTTTCCTTGCAGAAGCAAGATGATCTCAGTATCCTGGCACACATGTGATGAAAAAAGTTTCCATGTTCTTAAGTTAACAGTTCTGGATGTTCATAAGTGTGTTTATAGTTCTAGGTGTCCTGAAGACTGAGACATACTCATTCCCACTTAATCAGCTCCCAAAGTAGCTCAAGGTCAAAGGTTTCTTGAAAGATTCAAGCATTGGAATGAAAACAGTCATTAAAACAAAATGCAAAGAAATATGTGCATGTATGCATGCTCACAACTGTAAATACATTCACACAGAATTCATGAAAAGAGACAAGACATGCCAGTGACTATCCATAATAAAGTAACTATAGTTTGTAAAACAATAGAGCATAAATTTGAATAAAACTGCAATAACTCAAACCAGTAAATACCAGTTTTAAAATACTTTAATTTTCCTGAATATAGATTTAAAAAGCACTTATAAGTGCTTTTAACATGTTCAGTGTGAACAATAGGCTCATGCAAATTGCTCTTATAACATCTATCAACAACCCAGAAAAAATTTGTTTCTGTATGGTTTTTGATAGCATAGAACAATTATCTAAAATTCAGCTTTTTTAACTCCACGTGACAATTAAACTTTCTAGTTTGAAGTATCCCATGACACCAGTTTTATAGGACCATATTTTGGGAGCTGTGATTTCCCCTCATTAAAAATACATTAGATGTAAGTGTGACCAAGATAGCACTATACCCTGCATGAAGATGAAGTATTCTGATGGAGAGTCATATTATGTAACTTTTATGGCAAGGTATGACATCCCTAAGGACTGTTTTGTTTATAAAGAACCTATCAGCAATGTTCTAATGAGCCATCCCAAACTGAGATGATATTAGATACTAATCTTCGAGTTTTTAATGCAGCAGTAGTATACTTTTAGTACAACTAGATTATTAACATGCAAAATAGTTAAAGATATATCAGTTTAGTTGATTTAGGAATAGTATTATTTAATGTTTTCTTTTGGTTCTAACCAACTTCTATGATGTTCAGTATATTTGAATGTCAGAGCAAAAAGAATGTTGAATAAGATGGTCCTCACTATCATTTATTGAGCATAACTGCTCCAAAATTCTGAGCTTTTAAATTCTATTTATTAAAACAATAATAATCCAGGACATGGCTTATTTTTATAAAAGATCTGGTTCTTTCCTTTTCTGACAATCAGATTTTGTATTATGACAAGGCATCAGGGATTATGATTGTCGAGTTTCTTAAACCAAGTTTTGAAATCCTAATGTAAATAAGATTTGTCTACATCATTCATTTACTCTTTATTAAATTATTTCTTTTATATTTTTGAGAATATAATATGATTTGCTTAATTTTTCCAATCCCTTTCCTCCATCTTAACTGTACCATATAAGCTTCCTTGATATCTTTCAAGCTCATAGTCTCTTTTCTATTAATTGTTTCATGTATACATGTACATGTATGATGATACATGTACATATGGTGTATATATATGTATATACATATATATGCATGTATATATTCCTAAATATAACAAACAAATATATTCAATATATATACTGTCACTTGTATATATGCTTTCCCATCTGATGATTTGCTAATAGATAACTGATTAGTATGCTCTTCTTTGAGGAATACAATTTTTCTGCTGTAAGTGGAATTGATAAAAGAAGAATATTTTGTAGTGTGTAGGTTAATATAGAATAATTACTTTCTTTTACTTTCTGTTTGTTATATACTCTTATTATAAGACATCACTTATTAATGATAAAATTCTACCTTCTTATACTTTAACACATAAGAAATGTTATGCCAACTTCACTTGGTTAGTTTTTCAACTCTTTGTTAAGCTGTGCTCCTTCTGGAGACCTCAGGAAGAATCCTTATCTGTAACTTTTCCTAACTTTTAGAACTTTCCTGTAGTCTTTATTCACCCACTTTCCCAAGATCTAAGCCAACAAATTAACATCCCTCTGACTCAGTTTTTACTTGTTGCCTTTTGTAGGTAGACAAGGTAGACAAGGTAGACAAAGTTTCTTCTTTAGGAACTGGTGTAATTACCTGGGTTCTATGTAGACAGCCCAAAATGACCCTTGGTCTTGGTATACCATATCCTTAAGCTTATTTGTAATGTTCCCTTTCTCAATCAAAGTAATTTGATCATGGGTTCATAAGATTAAGAGATTTTCAGATTTGTACTCTGTTATCCTGCCTTCCAGTGCGTTTGAAGTTCTTACCTCAGATACTAAGTCTATGTAATATAGTTTCATTCTATTAGATAAATCATGAGTCACAATTCTTATTTTCATATGGGTTATATTCTAAATTAAAAAAAATTTACTTTCAAGTTCCTGGATGATTTACAGTCTGAGATACCTTTGCTGCTGCATCTGAATACTATTTCCTCTGCTCACCTCCCCTACTTTAAGTAGTAGATTTTGTGTCCACATCTATCTGTGTTGACCCAGGTTCCTGGCAGTAATATGAGAGAGAGAGAGAGAGAGAGAGAGAGAGAGAGAGAGAGAGAGAGAGAGAGATTGGATATAGGCTCATACAAGCCCTATGCTTGCTACTTTGCTCACAAACTTGATGTACATCTAAGATAATTGTCAAATATTTATTTATTTTTGGAAAACTCAGTAAGCATTTAAATTCACCTCATTTTAATCAACAACACTTTGAAACATCTGATATCAAACCATGTTGAATAATTCAATAACAATATTCACAAGAAATGTGACCCAATAGTGAAAAATGTTGGAAGTAGGTGAAATCCATGAAATAACATATTTGGGAAATAACAATACATCATTATTAGACTTGAATACTATAAAATGTTGCATACTTAATCTGTTATTCAGGAACTGTATAAGAAATCAGTAATTCATGAGACATATGCTAAGGATTCTTTTGTACTTTCTTTCTACCTTTAACAAGTGTGCCTAAGACTTGACCCTGTGTTAGTCATATTTGAGGGAAGACCACACACACACACACACACACACACACACACACACACTCTACAGGAATACTCTGTCCTCTACTTCATTCTGGCTCCTGATATCCTGACAGACTTTTCTGACATTAAACAAAGCCTTTAGGATTCAAGAAGGCTGGGCAAGTGCATTGGACAGACACATCAGAGGCAAATGTGCAACAGCGTGGAGCATTTACGCCTGGCCTGGTGGGCTTGACAAGCCAAAATAATCCAGATGGAATACTAGTGCCTTTTGAAGTGGTTGGGATGCTTCCCTGATGTCACTTCTCTAAGTTTTAAATCAATGTCTGGAAGATGAATCAGAACATGTGTGGAGAGTCAACAAAGACAAAGGTGGACAAAGAGTTGCACAAGTGAAGGACGAAGGCCAGAGAAAAAGTGCAATAAGATGTACAAGCAAGAGAAACAAAGGGCGGAGTCACTGCCTCGCTAACTGACGATGGCACAGCTGTGACAACAATTTGTTGGCTTCCTGACCTACATGATGAAAGAGCCTCGGCTTGCCATGTAACTTCAGAGTTGCATGGCTCACAGCGACATACCACTCGTGTTTCTAGCTGGCTCAGGCCCATAAATACCTAAAATCACAGATGACACGTGTAATGCTCTGCAATTGCTATTATATATTTATATTTGTTACAACTCAACACATACGTTAGTGCATCTACCACTGAAGACTTTGTCACTGCTTCAGGAATCCAGTCCATCATACTGTATCAATTGCCTTTTATAAGTTATTAATGTAGTATAATGCTGCTTATGGTAGCAAGTGGATATTTGTGATTATACAGGTGCCAGAGTCAGTCAGACTGAATTGAGAATTGTAAGAGTACCTTAACTCTTTATTTATTGCAAAGATGAACAGCCCTCATGTGTAGTGAATTGTTAACAGGTGTATCTTTTTTGGTCTCTCAAACAGACACTGGAAAAAACAAATTTAAGCAACTTATTTTGACTAAGTTTGAAACAGCATACTTACAATATTCTGTTGACACTTGACATGTTTTTTCTTTTAGCAGGCTCACAGTCATATTTTTTTGTTCTTTTCGAGACAGAGTTTCTCTGTATAGCTCTGGCTGTCCTGGAACACACTCTGTAGACCAGGCTGGCCTCGAACTCAGAAATCCACCTGCCTCTGCCTCCCAGAGTGCTAGGATTACAGGTATGCACCACCTCCTCCTGGCTTCACAATCATATTTTAATATTCTCTGCATTTAATTAGCAGCTTTATTCAGAGAACAATAATAGAATATGAGTCCAGGAGATAGGACCAATTGTGTATTTTGAAAGAGAGTGAACAAAAATATTAAAACATAAGTCTAGCCGGGCGGTGGTGGCACACGCCTGTAATCCCAGCACTCGGGAGGCAGAGGCAGGCGGATTTCTGAGTTCGAGGCCAGCCTGGTCTACAGAGTGAGTTCCAGGACAGCCAGGGCTACACAGAGAAACCCTGTCTCAAAAAGCAAAAAACAAACAAACAAAAAAAAAACAACAAAAAACGTAAGTCTATAAAACATTTTCAGCTATGATGAGGTATTTCTACATGCTGTAACAAATTTTGTTAAAAATAAAAGCAAATGGCACATGTGTGACAAAAGGAAACAAACAAGACTGTGTAGACATAAGCAATGCTCATGAGAATGAACTATATCCTTTTATTTTGTAACCACATAACAAATTATTGTTTGTGTCCATTATCCCATAGGCATAATTGTCCTGAGATAGCCTGAGTTATTTTAACATTTTGTCTATAATAAAATATATAATCCATTACAAATTGTATCATACTAATTATAAAGCAAAGAAAAAATCTACTATATACTTTAAAAATTTTCTTGTAAAGTTTGATGCTCTGCAGCACTGAAATTACTTTCTATAAAGATTATTGATAAAAAAACAGATAAATTAAAACCCTTATAGTGTTACATTGCTAAGGTGTGACATCAGGCTGGCATTTCCATTTTTATTAATTTTTTTAGTCAGACACAAAGCTTATATTTCAGTGAAGTTCTATGCAGTTGGAATAACCATTCTAAAGCTGTGGAGCTTCATAGTTTATTTTATACTTTCATCCATCACTGAATGTATTTTTTATGTACTTACACAGAACCCAAACTGAAAATCCATGACAAAGTTAGAACTAGGGAATCAGATTTATGATCTCTTTCACAACTGTGTTTATAACTTTCTTTCACTCCTCTCCTCTTCCCCAATATTTATCTTTTCTTGTTCTTTTCCTCACACATTATACTTTATATCTTCTCTTAATTCAAATGTTTTATGATAACAATAGGACATAATCTAAGGCTGTTTTAAGAATAGAATGAGTGCTAAATTGTGCTATGACCATACCATTACACATATCCAAGGGGTGGTTATAAAATAAATATTAAGAACAGACACATGCCACTTCTTCTGCTCCGTCTGCTGCACCTGTCCTTTCTGCTGGGGCAGACTCTTGACAGGTCTGCCACAGTGAAGACACCATCTCCTGATATATCCTAGAGATCCTGCTGCACTTAGGGCATTTGGTAGGAACCTCCTCCTACCTCTGGAGTCCCAGAGCTGCTGTTGGGTATCTGGCTGGAATCACTACCCAGCAGCCACCCAAACCCCCGCCTTCTTGAAAATCTCCTCCCCTTCCATGCCTTCTGCCCCTTCCACCTCCTGTCCTCTCTGCTGTGGCATACTCTTGCAGGTTCTAACACAGTGATGGCACCATCTCCTGATACATCCTAAAGAACCTGCTGCTCTCGGGGCATTTGTTCTCTCTGCAGGAGTGCTGAGAGGCCTGGGAGCACAGGTAAGACCACCGTGCTGCTCAGAGGAACACATCCAGAACACTCAGGCAGGAGCTTTCCAGTTTCTGTCTCTGTCTGGGGACCATCCTCTGCCACAGTACTCCATATCCAGGTAGAGCAGAGAGATAGCTAACCTCCTAGGTCTACAGAGAGGTCTTAGAGCACAGAGGTTCCTAGGTCACAGAGCTACATACACAAACACCACCACAGGAGAGCAGGTCTCCCAGGAGTGCCTACATACCTGTGTGTACAGATCGAATGGAAATCCCAGGAGTACAGATAAACAGGTTTGCAGGACAAATAAGCCACAGTCAGAGACAGCAAGACCAGCTAGCACCAGAGATAATCAGATGGCAAAAGGCAAACACAAAACATTACCAACAGAAAGCAAGGCAATATGGCACCATCCGAACCCAGTTCTCCCACAACAGCAAATCCTGAATACACACACACAAAAAAATGGAAAAGCAAAAGCTGGATTTAAAATGATATCTCACGATGCTGATCGAGGACTTCAAGAAGGACATAAATAACTCCCTTAAAGAAATACAGGAGAATATAGGTCAACAGGTAGAAGCCCTTAAAGAGGAAGCACAAAAATCCCTTAAAGAATTCAGGAAAACACAAACAAACAGGTGAAGGAACTGAAGAATCCAGGATCTAAAAATGGAAGTAGAAACAATAAAGAAATCACAAAGTGAGACAACTCTGGAGATAGAAAACCTTGGAAAGAAATCACAAGTCATAGATGCAAGCATCAACAACAGAATATAAAAGATAGAAGAAAATAACCTGAGGTGCTGAAGATGCTATAGAAAGCATTGACTCAACAGTCAAAGAAAATGCAAAATGCAAAAAGCTTGTAACCCAAAACACCCAGGAAATCCAGGATGAAATGAGAAGACCAAACCTAAGAATTATAGGTATAGAAGAGAGTGAAGATTTACAATTTAAAGGTCCAACAAATATCTTCAACAAAATCATTGAAAATAACTTCCCTAACCTAAAGAAAGAGATGCCCATGAACATACAAGAAGCCTACCGAACTCCAAACAGACTGGACCAGAACAGAAAGTGCCCCCCCTCAGTCACATAATAATCAAAACACCAAATGCACTAAATAAAGAAAGAATATTAAAAGCAGTAAAAGAAAAAGGTCACATAACTTCTAAAGGCATACCAATTAGAATTACACCAGATTTATCACCAGTAACTATGAAAGCTGGAAGATCCAGGGCAGATGTCATACAGACCCTAAGAGTACATAAATGTTAGCCCAGGCTACTATACCCAACAAAACTATCAATTACCATAGACAGAGAAAACACGATATCCCATGACAAAATCAGATTTACACAATATATTTCCACAAACCCATCTCTACAAAGGATAATGGGTGGAAAATATCAACACAAGCAGGGAAACTAAACCCTAGAAAAAGCAATAAAATAATAGTCTTTCAACAAACACAAAAAAAGATAGCTACACAAACAGAATTCCACTTTTAATAAGGAAAATAACAGGAAGTCACAATCATTTTTCCTTAATATCTCTTAACATTAATGGTCTCAATTCCCCCAATAAAGAGACCTAGACTAACAGACTAGATACATAAACAGTACCCTACATTCTGCTGCATGCAAGAAACCCACCTGAATGGCAAAGACAGTTACTACCTCAGAGTCAAAGGTTGGAAAACAATTTCCCAAGCAAATGGTCTCAAGAAACAAGCTATAGTGGCCATTCTTTTATTGGATAAAATCTACGTTCAACTAAAAGTTGTCAAAAAAGATAAAGAGGGACACTTCATAGTGGCCAAAGGAAAAATCTGCCAAGAGGAACTCTTAATTCTGAACATCTATGCTCCAAATGCAATGGGACTCACATTTATAAAGAAACTTTAATAAAGCTCAAAGCACACATTTCACCCCACACAATAATAGTGGGAGACTTCAATACCCCACTCCTAGCAGTGGACAAATCATGGAAACAAAAACTAAACAGAGACACAGTGAAACTAACTGAAGTTGTGGACCAAATGGATCTAACAGATATTTTTAGAACATTCCATCCTAAAGCAAAATAATACACCGTCTTCTCAGCACCTCATGGTACCTTACCCAAAATTAACAAATATTTGCTCACAAAGCAGGCCTCACCTTATACAAGAACATTGAAATAATTCCATGTACCCTATCAGATCACCACAGCCTGAAGCTTGTCTTAAGTTCAAAGAAAACAACAGAAAACACATACACATGGACTTGAACAATGCTCTACTCAATGATAGTTTGGTCAAGGAAGAAAGAAAGAAAGAAATTAAAGACATTTTAGAATTTAATGAAAATGAGGACATATTATACCAAAACTTATGGGACACAATTAAAGTAGTGCTAAGAGGAAAACTCATAGCTCTAAGTGCCTGTGAAAAGAAAATGGAGAGAGCTTATACTAACAGTTTGATAATACACCTGAAAGCTCTAGAATGAAAAGAAGCAAATGGACCTAAGAGGAGAAGTCGGCAGGAAATAATGAAACTCAGGGCTGAAATCAACATGAAACAAAAAGAAGCATACAAAGAGTCAACAAAACAAGGAGTTGGTTCTTTGAAAAAAATCAACAAGATAGATAAACTCTTAGCCAGATTAACCAGAGGGCACAAAGGCACTACCCAAATAAATAAAATTAGAAATGAAAATGGAGATATAACAACAGAAACTGTGGAAATTCAAAAAAAAATCATCAGATCCTACTACAAGAGCTTATTATCCTCAACAAAACTGGAAAATCTGGATGAAATGGACACTTTTCGAGACACATGCCAGGAGCCAAAGTTAAAACAGGATCAGATAAACGATGTAAATAATCCCATAAGTCCTGAGGAAATAGAAGCATTTGTTAATAGTCAGTCTCCCAACCAAAAAAATAAAAATGACCACAACCATATGGTTTTAGTGGGGAATTCTATCAGATCTTCAAAGAAGAGCTAATACTGATACTCTTCAAACTATTCTACAAAATAGAAACACAGAAAACACTACCCAATTCATTCTATGAAGCCACAATAATGCTTTTAAATAAACCAAAGACCAAACAAGGAATGAGAACTTCAGACCAATTTCCCTTATGAACATTGATGCAAAAATAGTTAACGATATTCTGACCAAACAAACCCAAGAATGCATCAAAACTATAATTTCACATGATCAAGTAGACTGCATCCCATGGATGCAGGGATGATTTAATTCACTGAAATCCATCAATGTAATCCACTATATAAGCAAATTCAAAGAAAAAAAAAAAAGACCACATGGTCATTAAATTAAATTAGATGGTGTAAAAGCTTTTGACAAAATTTCAGCATCCCTTCATGATAAAAGTCTTGGAGATCAGGAATTCAGGGCCCATAACCTGACCATAGTGAAAGCAATATACAGTAAACTGGTAGCTAACATCAAACTAAATGGAGAGAAACTTTAAGCAATCCCAGTAAGATTGGGGATCAGACAAGGCTGACCACACTCTCCTATCTATTCAATATAGTACTTGAAGTTCTAGCTAGAGAAATTAGCCAACAAAAGGAGGTCAAATGTATACACATTGGATAAGAAAAAGTCAAAATATCACTATTTGCAGATGATATGAATGTATAATTAAGTGATCATAAAAATTTGAACAGAGAATTCCTAAAGCTGATAAACAACTTCAGCAAAGTGGCTGGATATAAAATTAACTCAAACAAATCAGTAGCCTTCCTTTACTCAAAGCATAAACAAGCTGAGAAAGAAATTAGGGAAAAGCCACCCTTCACAATAGTCACAAATAATATTACATACCTTGGTGTGACTCTAACCAAGCAACTGAAAGATCTGTATGACAAGAAATTCAAGCCTCTGAAGAAAGAAATCGAAGAAGACCTCAGAAGATGGAAAGATCTCCCATGCTCATGGCTTGGCAGGATTAATGTAGTAAAAATGGCCATCTGAAACCCATCTATAGATTCAATGCAATTCCCATCAAAATTACAAATCAATTCTTCATAGAGCTAGAAAGAGCAATCTGCAAATTCATTTGGAATAGCAAAAAACTCAGGAGAGCAAAAAATATTCTCCACAACAAAAGTTCTCCTGACCTCACACTCTACTACAGAGCAATAGTGATAAAAATTGCATGGTATTGGTACAGAGAGAGGCAGGAAGATAAATGGAATAGAATTGAAGACCCAGAAATGAACCCACACACCCTTGGTCACTTGATATTTGACAAAGGAGATAAAAACTTTCAGTGGAAAAAAGACAGCATTTTTAACAAACCATGCTGGATCAACTGGAGATCCACATGTAGAAAAATTGACCCATTCTTATCTTCTTGTACAAAGCTCAAGTCCAAGTGGATAAAGGACCTTCACATAAAACCAGGTACATTGAAGCTTACAGAGGAGAAAGTGGGGAAGAGCCTTGAACACATGGGCACAGGTGAAAATTTGCTATACATAAAACCAATGGCTTATGCTCTAAGAACAAGAATCGACAAATGGGACCTCAAAACCTGCAAAGCTTCTGTAAGGCAAAGGACACTGTCAATAGGACAAAACGGCAGCCAACAGATTGGGAAAAAGTCTTTACCAATCCTACATTCAATGAAGAGTTAATATCCAATGTATACAAAGAACTCAAGAAGTTAGACTCCAAGGAGTCAAATAGCCCTATTAAAAAAATCAGGCAAAGTGCTAAACAGACAATTCTCAACTGAGGAAATTGGAATGACTCTGAAGCACATAAAGATTTGTTCAGCATCCTTAGATATCAGGGAAATGCAAATCAAAAGAACCCGGGACTCCACCTTACACTAGTTAGAATGGCTAAGATGAGAAACTCAGGGGACAGCAGGTGTTAGAGAGGATATGGAGAAAAAATAACACTTCTCCATTGCTGGTGGGATTGCAAGCTGGTAAAACCACTCTGGAATCAGTTTGGTGGTTCCTCAGAAAATTAGACATAGTATTACCTGATGACCCAGCTATACTTCTCCTGTGCATGTAACCCAATGATGCTCCAACATGCAATAAGGACATATGTTCTACTATATTCATAGCAGCCTTATTTATAATAACCAGAAGCTATATATATATGTGTGTGTGTGTGTGTGTGTGTGTGTGTGTGTATGTGTGTGTGTGTCTGTGTGTCTGTGTGTCTGTGTGTCTGTGTGTGTCTGTACACACACACACACACAATAGAGTACTATTCAGCTATTAAATGAATGAAATCATGAAATTTTTAGGCAAATGGATGGAACTAGAAAGTGTCATCCTGAGTGAGGTAATTCAATTACAAAAGAATACACATGCTATGCGCTTACTGATAAATTGATATTCGCTCAAAAGCTCAATTTTTACAATTCATAGATCTTTGGAAACTCAAGAAGATGGAAGACAAAAGTCGGGGTGCTTTTTTTTGAGAAAGGGAACAAAATACTCACAGGAGCAATTATAGAGGCAAAGTGTGAAGCAAAGACTGGAGGAAACACCATCAAGAGATTGTCCTACCTGGGGATTCATCCTATAAACAGTCACCAAACCCAACACTTATAGATTAAGAAGTACTTGCCGAAAGTAGCCTGTTATGGTTGTCTCTGGAGGGGCCCTGCCAGATCTTTACAGATATAGAAGCAGATGATAGCACTCACCCATTGGCCTGAATGTGTGGTCCCCAATGGAGAAGTTGGAGGGAGGACTGGGGGAGGTGAAGGAGTTTGCAGCACCATGGGAAGAATGATGATATCAGCCAACCAGATACGCCAGGACTCCCAGGGACTAAACCATCAACCAAGGGGTACACTTGGTTCCAGCCACAATTGTGGTAGAAGAATGCCTTGTCGGGCATCAGTGGGAGGAGAGGTCCTTTGTCTTATGAAGGTTAAATAGATGTCCTTGTGTGGGGAAACCGAGAAGTGGTAGGTGGAAGTGGGTTGGGTGGAGGCAGGCAGTGGGAGGATGGGTTGGGGGTTTTCTGGGAAAACTGAGGATATAACATTTGAAATGTAAATGAAGAATATATTCAATAAAAAAGTGTGAAAATTATGTGTGTATGGGTATATATATAAAGTAAAAATTACATATTAATTTCTCTCATATTATGTGATGCTTCCTATTTGCATGTATGACTTTTATGACAATATTAATAATTTATATTTGTATATAACATTTTTATTAATTCTCTGAAAGTTTCACATTAAATACCCTAATCACAGACTTTTTACAGTTCTTCTGTGTCTGATCCCCTTTTAAAAAAGAAGGAAAAAGAAAAAGAAAAAAAGGAAACAATGTCTACTTTATGTTATCAGTATACTCACTGGAGCATAGCCAGGCTCTCGGTGGCTTATCCTGTAAGTAGAACTGAGACCTTTCCCCTCAGCCTCTTCGCCAAAAGCCATCAGTTGTGGAGAGAGCTACTTCTCATTGTCTCCATCATGTTTTTTTTTGTTGTTGTTGTTGTTTGTTTGTTTTTTGTTTTCTTCTTTTTTATTAGATATATTCCTTATTTACATTTCAAAAGATTCCCCTTTTCTGATTCCCCGCACTTTAAAAGTCCCCTAAGCCATCTCCCCTCCCTGATTCCCGAATCAACCCCTTCCTCCTTCCCTGTCCTGGTATTCCCCTATGCCTTTCCAGGACCAGGGACCTCTCCTCCCTTTCATGTTCATCAAGGCCATCCTCTGCTGCTTATTTATCTGGAGCCATGGGTAACAGCATGTGCACTATATAGTTGATGTTTTTGTTCCTGGGAGTTCTGGGAGTACTGAGTGGCTCATATCATGGTCCCTCCTATGATGCTGCAAACCCCTTCAGCTCCTTGGTTCCTTTGTCTTCCTCCCTCACTGGGGACCCTGTGCTCAGTTCAATGGCTAGATGAGAGTGTCCCCCTCTGCATTTGTCATGCACTAGCAGAGCCTCCAAGGTGACAGCTATATCCAGCTCTAGTCAGCAAGTACTTGTGGGTATCGATAATAGTGTCTGGGTTTTGTAACTGTATATGGGTTGGATCACTAGGTGGGGCAGTCTCTGTATGGTCTTTACCTCAGTCTCTGCTCCACACTTTGTCTCTGTATCTCTTTCTGTGTGTATTTTGTTCCCCCTTCTAAGAAGGACAGATTATTCATACTTTGTTCATCCTTCTTCTTGGGCATCATTTGATATGTGAATTGTGTCTTGGGTATTCTGAGCTTATGGGCTAATATCCACTTATCAGTGAGTGCATACCATGTGTGTTCTTTTGTGATTGGGTTACCTCACTTAGGATGATATTTTCCACTTCCACCCATTTGACTAAGAATTTCATGAATTCATTGTTTTTAATAGCTGGGTAGTATCCCACTGTGTAAATATACCACAGTTTCTATATCCATTCCTCCATTAAGGGACATCTGGGTTCTTTCTAGCTCCTGGCTATTATAAATAAGACTGCTATGACCATAGTGGAGAATGTGTCCTTATTATGTGCTGTCGATCCATTCTTATCTCCTTGTACTAAGCTCAAGTCCCAGTGAATCAAGGGCCTCCACATAAAACCAGACATACTGAAACTAATAGAAAAGAAACTGGGGAAGACCCTTGAGCACATGGGCACAGGGGAAATTTTCCTGAACAGAGCACCAATAACTTATGCTCTAACGTGAGGAATTGACAAATGGGACTCATAAAATTACAAAGTTTCTGTAAGGCAAAGGACACTGTCAATAGAACAAAAGGGCAACCAACAAGTTGGGAAAAGATCTTTACCAAACCTATATCCGACAGAGGGCTAATATCCAATATATACAAAGAACTCAAGATGTCAGACTCCAGTGAGTAAAATATCCCTATTAAAAATGGGGTACAGAGTTAAACAAAGAATATTCACCTGAGGAATATTGAATGACTAAATAGCATCTAAAGGAATGTTCAATATCCTTAGTAATCAGGGAAATGCATATCAAAACCACCCTGAGATTTCACCTCACATCAGTCTGAATGGCTAAGATCAAAAACTCAGGAGACAGCAGGTGCTGGAGAGGATGTAGAGAAAAAGGAACACCCCTCTACTGCTGGTGGGATTGCAAGCTGGTACAACCACTATGGAAATCAGTCTGGGGGTTCCTCAGAAAACTGGGCATGATACTACAGGAGAACCCTGTTATACCACTCCTGGGCATATATTCCATCATGGTTTTTAAGTGTTCTCTTAGGCGGCTTTCTGAGCTTTTATGTTGGAGGGGATGGGGTTATGGGTGGGTGGGTGGAGTTCTGGGTGTGTGGGTGGGGTATAGGTATGGTATATGGGTTGTCACACAAGCCTATATTTCTTCTCTCAACTGTGCAGCTGTAAAAAGCAGCCTCCTTGTTCTTCACAGTCAGCAGGGGCATGATCATGGATGTCCACACTTTTTTTTTTTTTTTGGCAGCAGCACAGGCCACAGACATATTCCCCTGCTGCAGTACAACCATGGATGCTGAAATAACTCTCAGGAGCAGCAAATGAAGGAGATCATTATGACCTCTGGTGACAGCAAAGACCACTCATATCTCCATGGCCTTTTATAGCAGTGTGGCCCACAGACATTGATGTAGTTGCAAATATCGATATAGTCCACTAATACTCACATGGCCTGGATGGTTACTTGGGCCATGGACATTTACAGAGGCTTCCGGGATCAGTAGGAGCATGGGTCTCAGGATCAGCATGGGCCTGCACGTCACCATAGCCTCAGGTGGCAGTACAGACAACTCAGATCTTTATGGCCCCTCTCAATAGCTCCTACAACAGACATCAGAACACATGCAGATGTCCCTGCCCCCAAGAGGGTGTAGTTGGAGGGCTGGCTATTCTGAGTACTGGTTCTTCTGGCTCTTCTATTGTGTCCCCTCCCTTTTAAAATTTTTTAAAATATTCATTTATTTATTTTATGTATATAAGTGCACCATTACTCTTTTCAAACACACCAAAAGAGGCCATCAGATCCCATTACACATGGTTGTGAGTCACCATGTGGTTGCTGGGAATTGAACTCAGGGACTCTGGAAGAGCAGTCGGTACTCTTAACCACTGAGCCATCTCTCCAGACTTAGGTTATATTTTTAAGGGACATAATTCACTAAGAAAATCAATATGTTATCTGTCTGACATAGTTCAATAAATGCTAATTCTTCATGAAATTTCAGTAAGAAATGATACTTCTTACTGTGAAATGTATTACACATTTTTTCATTGCTGGTACTCCAACAAATCATGCTAAGTTGATTATCAGTTTAAGTAAGAGAACTACACAGGGACAATGGGCTTCAAAGTCCACCTGATAAATGTCTCCAAGTGTGCTATTTTACAAATGTGGGAATCACAGTTGGGAAGAAGAGCTGTTTTTTAATAAGGGTACTTACAAGTTGAGATCTTCTTTTACAAAATGAATAGAATGAGGCAGACTGTAGGTGTTGCCCATACCCAGCAGTCACAGGAATCCGGGACCCAGTCCTGAGCAGCTTTCTCTTTGAGGAAACATGCTGATAAAATAGAGCAAGATAGCCTTGGGCTTGTATTTTGATGCTATTTCCACTCCTCAGAGAGGCTGCAGATGAGGAGTTGCCTTGTGAACCTTTTTCCCACCTTAACTTTTCAAATAAAGGCTTGAACCAATGATTGGGCAGGAGGAAGTGGGAGGAGCTGAGAGTCTAGGGGAGGAGCAACAGGGGGAGCAACAGTTAGGGGAGGAGCTATGGGAGATCAACTGAGAGGTGGCAGAGAGAGAACCTCTTGGCCTGGAGAAACCGCAAGTTATATGGGATAATATAGATGGAAATAGAGTAGGATAGTGGGAGATCTGCCCAATCTAGGCTTGCAGCTCGTTTTGTTAACTGATTGAGTTGAGCTTTCTTTTACCAGGGAATTGGGTTGAAAACAAAGTAGCAACAAGCATGGGCAGTACAAGAGAAGCCAGACTAGATGAGAAGCAGAGACATCTGAAGAGATTGTGAGTGCCATGGAGGAACGGAAGAAGCGTCTTGTAGACAGTTCAAGGGCTGCACCATTGATGAGAGATGCAGCTTAATATATACTAGTTCCATGGGGAAGAACTGAGACCACTGGCTAGAAGTTAACAGGAGACATATTTCAGTTTACAGTAAGAACTAAAACCCAGCATGTCATGATTTATAGTAATGCCACCCAAGGCAAGGATCAAATTTTCTGTTAAAGTCTAAAGAGAAAATGTACTCAGGCATAAGGATTTTCAGAAGGCTATATGATCTGAACCTAGACACCCTGCAGATGCAGCTTTACACAGGTTAATCTATGTACCGACTGGATTTTGCCTCAGCAGCATCTAAGCAGGCTGCCTAGCTACATACTACTCTAGGCTCCATTTCACCACCTCCCTACCAGCATTCAATAAAACCATAAATTTCTAGATTCTGCTTCTTCAGTACTTTTAGGCCCCATCCCTGAATTTTAGCATCACATCCTACAATTCTGAAATTCTGGGTACCACACTCTCTGATACTGAACTTGATTTTTCTGTCTCAGGGCCTTGAGATCCTTAGTGACTCCATGACCATACATTTCTGCTCTTCTGCTTAACTTCTTGCTTTGTTAACAATGGTTTAGTAACATTTCATTTTATTCAGTTGAATATAAGACCCATGAGAAAATAAAAACAATATAATATATTCTTTTATTTTACCAACAATGAAGTAAACCAATGTAGACTGATCATATTTCCTTATCAAGAGTAAATGAGGGATGTCTACTATCTGGTTAAAATGTCTTTTAACAAGCTATTTTCAACCAGTTTTATTTTGTTTTTCCAGAGATTAGGGAATGAATGACAGAGCATTAGGGCACGCTAACAGACAGACGTAAGAACTGGTAAGGCTGAGTGAGCTCAAACCCAGAGAATCTCAGAGATTTGAGAAAGGCAGAAGTAGAGTAGTTTCCCATCTGTCTAGTTGGTACCTGCTCTAGAACATGACACCCAGCTGAGAGGACCATGAGCAGTCAGTCAAATAGCATAGCACCTGTGTTTTTCTCCATGCTAATGAGGTATCTAGATAGCCTAGTCTTTAGCCTTCCCTTGCTGGATAGTTTCATGCTCTTCTCCCAAGACGTATATAATCCCTGTTTCACCCAGAATAAAGTATGTGTGTAACATCACCCCCAGTAAGGCAACATGAAAAAGCAAAAGTTGTCTCAGAGAGCTGCTTATTAAAAAAATTGCCCAGGAAAAGCCTCTACACCAAAAGAATCAATCCTGAAACTCCTGAAAAAGGCTTTTCTCTTCTCCTCCTTTTCAGGTACTCAGCATTTGCTACCAATAAGATCATGCTCTTTCTGCAGGGCATTCAGACATCCAGAGGGGGAGACACAGACCATGGACCCCCTTTCCAGACGTTTTCTCCAGGCAGTGCACCATGGGCATATAGGAACCCAGAAGGAGACTGGGAATCACTGCATTTGTCTTAGACGCCACTGTTCCCATTCTAGTCTACCATGAAACTGAGTCTCACACTCAGAAGGAAGACACTGGCTGTGAACTTCTCATTCAGGTCTTTGCTCTTCCAGAGGCATCTGAACAGCGCCAGCAGAAAGACAGAACACAGTATGACAATTACCTACCTCCAAAGTGATAAACAATACTACAATGCAAGCTACCCTATCACAACTAAATTCAGTTTATTGTTCATGCATCAGACGTAAGTTATACTTTAAGAAAACCTAAATACAGTACCTAAGTACAGTATTGCTCAAAGTTTTAGGACTGAAGATCTCCTA
Source organism: Apodemus agrarius (assembly GCA_964023405.1). Classification (NCBI taxonomy): domain Eukaryota; kingdom Metazoa; phylum Chordata; class Mammalia; order Rodentia; family Muridae; genus Apodemus; species Apodemus agrarius. The sequence goes on along the minus strand of OZ030020.1, from coordinate 78,233,937 downwards.
TTATGCCAGACGTCAGTTCATTGTCTCAACAAATACCATTATCAGCACTTGAAATGCTAACTGAGGTAACTCTCAGTTTACAATGTGCACACAGACTTTCTCGGAGAAATACTGACCATGTCAGACAAATCAATTATCCTCCATAATAGAAAAAATGAAAGAAGCAGAATGTTTTAATACATGGCTTTAATTTTCTCTTTGGCCTCTGAAGTTTCTGTGAGAATTTTGCAGTTTCATAAGTACCAGGCCCAAGCTAAAGAGAGCAAGGAAGGAATTTGGAATTTGTATCAAGATAAGTAGGGCTCCTGAGTCCAGGTTAGCTTCATACATACAACATTTGCCACATACTTTTAAAAACTACAGCTCTTGTCTGAAAATTTGCCATCCTTAAATTTTATCTCTTAAAAATATATTAGTAGTTTTTGAAAAATTACAAATGGCATTTAAGAATAGGAAAATCATTCAATTGGGAATATTGGACATGAATTCTTGCAATTGCCTTCAATATCAATATACATATCAGTTGAGCATATGAAATTTGCTTCCTAAGTACCTCCTCATGCTGCATCATGGGACTATGGAAACAAGGAAAGTTAATTTAGACAAGGGACACTTCTTGGAGACCTAGTATTTATTCTTAAAATTTTCCAAACATATATTTTATAACAGTTTCTTTGAATTTTCCATCTTACTGAACTGTCACTCCATGGTAGTTTAAATACATATACTACCTAGTGACTCTGTGTGGCATTTGCATTCTTGGTCCACAGTTGTTGGCCTTGCTGTGGGAAATACTAGGGTGGGCTTTGAGGTTTAAAATTCCTGCCCATCTTAGTTCATTCTTTCTCCTTTCTTTCAGGTTAAGATGTGAGTTTTCAGCTTGCTACTTGGGTTGCCATATCTGCAGGCTACCATTCTCCTTGATGGTGATGGACACTGGTTCCTTTGGAACTTTAAGCTCTAATAAAGCCTCAATATTGTAACTTTACCTGGTTGTGATATTTTATCATAGCAATAGATAAAACACTAACACAGACTCTATGTAGGCCAAAACCTCATGTCTTTCTCACCAATAAAATAAATACCTATTGACTAGTAATGGGTAGGTTAAAATATTTGTTGAGTTAATGCAGGAGTCAAAGAAGCTGTTACTATGTTTTAAAGAATAGAATAGAAGAATTGTAAAAGAGAACTCACATCATACTGGGACTCAAGATAGTCATCTTCCATGTTAGGATATACTAGAATTAGAACAGGAATGATCCTATCTGCCAAGGTTGAGTGTCAGCTTGAGAGTATCAGATTTTGGTGACACTTTAAGCAGTTAGGGACCTATAAAGGTTTTGTAGTAACTTGGAACATGCCTTTACTAAACAGGGCCCTCTTCACTTGCCTGCCTGCTTCACTTTAGAAACTATGAAGTGATTTCGTTGACTACAGAGTGCACTGCCTGTCATGACATACAACTTCAATTAGACCCAAAAGGATCAGGGCCAGTAGGTCATGAACTTAAAACCTTAAGAATCAAAAGAAACCTTTACCCTTTGATATCAGTTATATTTTGCTATAATATCTGAAAACTGATTAATGCAGAGTATTCAATAATCTATAATTTGAGGCACCTAGCAAATTATGCTTGTAGTTGATCACAGTGCAATCCAGCTTTCAAACCCTCATTCCAAAACATTTCCATTTGTCACTTTCCAAAATATTTCATGAGGTGAAGGGGTATAGAGAAGAAACACCATCTTTTACTCTCCTGTAGAGTCTGTGCAGACACTGTTACTAACTTCCTAACAACAGGTGCAGGGAGTATTCTTGCGTTGTATCCACAGATGGTGGAGCTGAAGATAGGTAGAGTCATTTGTATCAATGCAGATCATAAGATCAGATGATCCCTGCAGACAGTTCCCCTCTCACAGCATGAATGATGGATGTAGTCCTTTCCTATTCCAGAAGCTACTGATGGGAAATTCCTTTTTTTTGTCAACAGTCTTCCTTATGTGCTTACTCTTTTGGTAGTGTGAAATGATTTCTCTAGTGTGAGTCACCCCATTTCTCATTGCCACATGCTAGCGTGTGCTCCCTTGGCTACCTATAAAATAACAGTTTTTCCTTGATGCCTCCGGTGGTTCTTCAGAGTAGCCCCTTTCCTTGTGATCAAAAGCCTGTGGTTCTCTTCCCCTGTTCTTTAGCATATGTCTCTGTTGGTTCTCCCTTACACCCTTTGCTCAGCAGTCATAGTGACACTGAACTTGTCTTTGATGACAGTTGGCTTGCAGAGTAGGAAGCCCATATTGATAACCTCCTGCTGTCTTCTGAGGTTACACATCAATTTAACCAACAAAATAAACACAAGAGATCAGGATCTTTTTATTTTGTAAGTGATATTTCCTGTAAAGCTAGAACAAATCTGTGGATTTTTTGAATTTACTATGATTTGAAAGAGAGTTGGAAGGAATATATGAGCAGGGTTTGAAGGAGAAAAAAATGATGAAATTATGTAATTATTGACTCAAAACTAAGTCAAATAATTAATGTCCTGAATATCCCTGAATTGTATGAAAGGATTTCATTACATCTGAATTGCCAACTATTTGCTACTTTGAGATGCATGTGGAATACATACACTCACACCTCACACACAATTGTACATATATGCACATATCTGTAAGGAATAATACTATACAGTCTTTAGAAACAATCTGTAATCACAGATTGATTCTTCTTTCTCTGAAGATGATTCAGTATGATAGTCATTCAGAAATCCACAACTCATACTATATACAAACAATTTTATGCTTTTAGAAATGTCAACAATAAATCAGTAAATATTCTATATGGTAGTGTGAGAACCCTGTCAGAAATAGCAGGGCAGCTCCCTATGACCAAGGAGGCTCAAAGCCAGACTGAAATTTTCCATTCTGCCCATGACTGCCTGGAGGAGCACAGATAAGGAAATGGCCTAAACAGGGAACCACCCTGCCTAGGGTGAGGACAGAGAAGAAAGTGACAAAAAGACAATGCCAGGAAATACCACAAATACCAAAAGGTAAGCAAGACAGGGCCAAATGATGGAGACAACCTCCCAATTCGAGTTGACCAATAATTTTAAATGTTGCTCAGGGTAACCAATCATAGTCGTCCAACTCAGGCCACCGCTAAACTTCCCGTGAAAATGTTTATAAAAAGTGTATGCTTTGTGAGCTTGGGGTCTCCTTTTGCCTGGGTGCTGGGGGACCCCAGCGCACATTGGAACAATAAACCTCTTGCAGTTTGTAGCAATTCCAGTCTCTGTGACCTTATTGAGTGCGGTATTCTGATAGAGTTTTACAGTATTCAACAATACAAATATTGTGAATTCTAGTTCTAGTTTAAATTTGATAGCAAATTTAGGAGCCCTGGTGAATCTAAGAAACATAACCCCATACAAACCAAGAATCTCAAATAATACTGGCTTCAGTGGCAGCACATGCCTTTAATCCCAGCACTTGGGAGGCAGAGGCAGGCAGATTTCTGAGTTTGAGGCTAGTCTGGTCAACAGAGTAAGTCCCAGGTTAGCCAAGGCTACACAGAGAAAGCTTGTCTTGAAAAAGATAAAAACAAAAAACAAAAACAGAAACCAAAAAAGCACTAGTGACTGCATATGCTGGCAAGGTTTTAGAGGCAGAGGAGCACTTCTTCTTTGTTGGTGGGATTGCAACTGGTACAACCACTCTGGAAATCAATCTGGCAGTTACTCAGAAATTGGAAATAATTCAAACTGAAGATCCATCTGTATCACTCCTAGACAATGTATCCAAAAGATGATCCACCATATCCCAAGGAAATATGTTCCACTATGTTCACAGAAGCTTTAATTTTAATAGCCTGAAACTAGAAGCAACCCAAATGCCTCCCAACCAAAGAATATATACAGAAAATGTGGTTTATTTACACAACAGAATATTACTCAGCTATTAAAATTAGGGACATCATGAATTTTGTAGACAAATGGATTGAAAAAGTAAACATCTTTCTGAGTGAGGTAACCCAGAACTGAAAGGACATGCATCATAAATACTCACTAATAAATGGATATTAGTCAAAAAGTACAGAATACCCATGAGTCAACCCACAGACCCTAAGAAGTTTAACAAGAAGGAAGGCCCAACTGAGGATGCTTTAATCTCACTTAGAAGGGGGAACAAAATAAGCACAGAAGGCAGAGAGAGGGAGGGACTTGGGTGGGAGAGGGGAGAGGAATAGGAAAGGGGGCAAGATCAGGTATGGAAAAGACAGGAGAGAAGCCCAGAGGGCCAGGAGAATGAATGAAAATATGTAGCTGCCAGAGATGAGGTGTGGTGGGACCCTTTAGAAAGTCCCTGAGATCTGGGTTGTGAGATGCTTCCAGGACTCAATGGGGTTGACCTTAGCTAAAATGTTCAACAGTATGGAGATGGAACCTGAAGAGATTACCTCCAGTAGATAGATACGTCAACCAGTGGGAGGATGGGCTCACCATCTTATCTTCAAAAGTTTTGACCCAGAATTGTTTCTGTCTGAAAGAAATGCAGGAACAAAAAAATGGAGCAGAGACTGAAGGAAAGGCTGGCTGTCCAGTGATCTGCCCAACTTAAAATCTATCCCATGACTGGGTACCAAACCCTGACACTAGTACTGATGCTATGTTGTACTTGCAAACATGAGTCCAGTATGGCTATCTTCTGAGAGGTTCTACCAGAAGCTGATTGAAGCAGGTACAGATACTGAGAGCTATACATTAGACTGAGATCAGGGGACCATTATTAAATAATTAGGGGAAGCATTGAAGAATCTGAAAGAGCAGACAAAAACTGCTCCAAGACCCCAGACCCATATGCAGCAGAGGACTGTCTTGTCTTGTCTCAGTGGGTGAGGATATGCCTAACCCTGTAGAGACTTGATGCCCCAGGGAAGGGGGATGACTGGGAAGTAGAGGGGTGTACACCCTCTCAAAGGTGATGGGGAAGGGAGATGGTATAAAAATCTCTGGAAAGGGGAAGCAGAGGAGTGGCAACATTTGGGCTGTAGATCAATATAATTAATTAAAAATGAAAATCTCAGATTAAAATATGAAAAAAGTTTAGCTCATAAAATTACATGTAAAGCACAAATGTGAACTTTTATTTATTCAAATTATTTATGCTATATTTGCTATGTAAAACTGTTCACATATATAAAGCAAGGAAAATGCTAACGTGGTAGTATTTTCATCTATCCAGTTTCCCCTCCTTCAGTTTGGCCTGGAATTCTTAATCAAGTTGTTTTGGTTGAAGTCCAGTGTAAATTCATTTTAACCTGACATACTGAACAAAATCTCTAGATTGATAGATGCCTTCCATTTCCTTCTGGATCTCTAATATTCATGCTATGCCAAACATGTGGTTCACTCTTGTCAGCAAACTCAGTGTATAGGAGTAACAATACTATTTGGAAATCATTATATGCCTATAAAACTATTATAACTCTGTAATTATCGTAGTATTTATTTTGTTGTAAACTTTTGAAACAAAATGAGTCATGTTGGAAAACTTGAGAAAGAAAAATCAACAAGTCAATGCTCTCTTGGAATCAGATCAGAAACTAGGATCCAAATAATTTTTATACCCGGCAGAACTCACTATTAAGATTACTTTACAATTTGTCTAATATTCTCCTTTTATTTTATTAGAATGAGGTTAAACTAGAAATTATGATCACTTCATTTTGATTATGGTTAATAGAACAATAAGAAAATTATTATTTTTAAGTGCAATTATTGCTTTTATTATTTTCTTATTTAAAATAATGATTGTGAATTAATCAACTACCCACTAGACTTCTGAAATCACTATCATGTTCAGTGTAACTGGTTTTATTTTGAGGCCTTTGATTCACTTGGACTTGAGTTTAGTGTAGGGAGATTAGAATTGGATCTATTTGCCTTTTCTACATGCAGGCATTACACTAGATATTCTTTAGTCAATTGCCCACACAAAGTTAATCATTCCAATTTAGCTTTAGAAATCAAGTAGTTGTCATACAAAGGGAGAGAAAATCATAATCATGCACTTGATTCTACAAAGATTATTTTTATTTTTTAAATTTTCTATATTCTTTACATTTCAAAAGCTTTCCCCTTTCCCAGTCCCCCCTCACCATATGTCCCATAAGTCCTCTTCCCTCCACCCAATCTCTAATCACCCCCCATTTCTTTGTTCTAGTACTCCCCTACCATACTGGATCAAGTCTGTTCAGGACCAGGGTCCTCTCCTTCCGTCTTCTTGGAAATCATATGATTTGCTAATTGTGACTTGCATAATTATAGCTTCTGGGCTAATTAATATCCACTTATCAGTGATTGCATTTCATGTGTATGCTTTTGTGATTGGGTTACCTCACTTAGGATGATATTGTCCAGTTCCAACCATTTGCCTACAAATTTCATGAGTTCATTGTTTTTAATTACCGAGTAGTTTTCCATTGTATAAATATACCACATTTTCTGTATCCATTCCTACTTTGAGGGACATCTGGGTTCTTTCCAGTTTCTGACTATTATAAATAAGGCTGCAATGAACATAGTGGAGCATGTGTCTTTGTTACATGCGGGGGAATCCTCTGGGTATATGCCTAGGAGTGGTATGACAGGGTCCTCTGGAAGTGTCATGCCCAATTTTCTTAGGAACCGCTAGACTGATTTCCAGAGTTGTTGTACCTTCTTGCAATCCCACCAACAGTGAAGGAGTGTTCCTCTTTCTCCACATCCTCGCCAGCATCTGCTGTCTCTTGAGTTTTTAATCTTAGCTATTCTGACTGGTATGAGGTAGAATCTCAGGGTTGTTTTGACTTGCATTTCCCTGATGACTAGTGATGTTGAACATCTCTTAAGGTGCTTCTCAGCCATCCAGATTTCTTCAGGTGAAAAATCTTTGTTTAGCTCTGTACCCCATTTTTAATAGGGTTATTTTTGGTTCTCTGAGTCTTTTATCTATATTGGATATTAGCGCTCTGTTGGATGTGGAGTTGATGAAGATCTTTTCCCATTTAGTTGGCTGCTGTTTTGTCCTTCTGACGGTGCCCTTTGCTCTACCAAAACTTTGTAGTTTTATGAGGTCCCATTTGTCAAGTCTTGAAATTTCAAAAGAGCAATTCTCCAATTCATCTGGAATAACAAAAAGCATAGGATAGCTAAAACTATTCTCAACAATAAAAGAACTTCTGGGGGAATCGATATCACCGACCTCAAGCAGTACTACAGAGCAATTGTGTTAAAAACTGCATGGTATTAGTACAGTGACAGGAAAGTAGTTCAGTGGAATAGAATTGAAGACCTGGAAATGAACCCACAGAATTATGGTCACTTGATCTTTGATAAAGGAGTTACAACCATCCAGTGGAAAAAAGATAGCCTCTTCAACAAATGGTGCAAGTTCACCTGGAGGTCAGTATGCAGAAGAATGCAAATTGATTTACTCTTATCTCCTTGTACTAAGCTCAACTTCAAGTGGATCAAGGACTTCCACATAAAACCAGACACACTGAAACTAATAGAAAAGAAACTGGGGAAGACCCTGAAGGACATGGGCACAGGGAAAATGTTCCTCTACAAAAGATTATTAATAGTCCTCTAGCTAAATATTTGAGATTCACTATTCTTACTGAGCAAAACAAATAAAATCATGTTTCAAATTACTTGTTGAACCTTATATACTTGTTTAATTAAAATAATAATTATAGTTTATCTGAAATTTTTGAAAATTCAGATGTTTCAATGATAAAAATATAACTAATAAAATATATTTATTAGAATTCTGGGAAGTTGAGTCTATAATTAAGAAACTTCAAAATGGGGTAACATGGTGTAAATCCTAAGAAATGAACACAGAAAAAGCTCACATAAGGGAAGTGAGGTTGCTGGTGCTGGTAGAATATGAGCAGCCACGAGCTACAGGAATAAAATGAAGGGAACCAACAGAGGAAGAGAGAAAGAGAAAGATAGTTCTTGGCATTTGTCTCATAAACAGACTGTCACTATACAAAGTATATGGAGAGATTTTAAACTATGTTCAGATGAAATACTGGATAAATATTGTCATACTAGATTTTTGTAAATGGAATAAGTGGTAGTTTATTCTAGAGCCATTTTAGTGACTATGACCCCAAAACACAGATTTTGGTTACCAGAAATTCCATGTTCCAATGTGGAATCCATTTCATAGAATTTAAATTTATTTATTTTTTCTTTCTATTTTTGTTTTGTTTTTTATTATTATTTTTATTTAAATTTTTATTTTCTATATTCTATGTTTACATTCCAAAGGCTTTCCCCTTTCCCAGTTCCCTACCACCATACATCCCATAATTCCTCTCCACCCCAATTATTAAGCAACTACATAATTTTCCCTTACCTTTTCTCCATGTTTCCCTTGACCCATTTCAAATGTCTTTTACTTTAATGATATTGTTATATATTTGTATACATATACAAGCATATTATGTATATATGTATGCATATGTATACACAAAAAACCCATTGAGTCTGTTTTTTGTTGCATTTAAGTATATTTTTTCAAGGTTACCACTTGGCACTGGACAATTTAAGGGGTTTTAACAAGGAAAAAACATGTTTTCCTTCCCTCAGCATCCTTAATTTTACCTGTAGTTTTTTGTCTAGGGTCCAATCCTCATTAAGTTTCTAGTTTTATCTTAGCATGTTTGTTGGTATTTTCCTCGTTCAGGTCTGGTTTAAAGAGCTATACTGTTGAAATATCAAGGTTATATCTTACACGTATTATGTAGGAGATACAATCTCACAGCAGATTTTTTTGGTTCTCTGACATTTTTTTTTCTCCATCTTTTGCTATGGTCCATGATCTGAATCAACCCATATTTAAAGAAAACTCAAGTTAGTGTCTACCACAGTCTTCAGAATTTTGTTCTTTTTCATTGGATACACATAAATAAAATCTCATCAAGACTGCCATAGTCATTCATCTATAAATATACATATATACTACACTTATTGGAATATTTAAATTGAGAACTGTTTTTTTCAGGACCATTTCTTACCTCTGCTCAAACCAATATTGTCTTACTCAAGACAAAAGAATGAATAAGAATCTCAGACTTGATTCCTTACTTTTTCAAATGACATATGTACAGACTTGTCTTATCTATGTTTTTTCTGACTCATTAAATGTGATTTTATGTCAAGAGAAAATACTTGAACACACAGATGGATAGAGTACAAAAGCAAGTATGACTCCAGGATGAAGTTAGGGATGACCCACTGTATATGTGCTCTTTTTCATTACAAAACACAGAATTATGGAGATACAGGGAAGAAATATCAATGAGTATTATAAGTGAAGGAATATGAGTCTGTTTCTGTGTCATTATGTTGAATGATAAATAAGATCACTCACCCTTTTTTGCTCCAGCTTTTCTAACATACTTATTGTAGATTTCTTTCTAAATAGCTCTGGGTATTATAAAGCCTTCTTAGCTTTATTTACCTGTGTAACCAAGAATAAATGCACAGGATACTACTTTTGGGATTTAATGCTGAGAATTCCTTAAAAATAGGTATTAATAACAATAGTAATCTATTCTGGATGAGATAAATCAATACATTCTTCAGGCTGTTTGGACATGGTTGACATGGAAGTGTGCAAGTAGCCAACTTTTTAGTGTTTTTGCTTCTATTTTTGCTTTAGAAGGTAATGACAAGGACATTATAATTACAGTGTTTTATTTCATCCTTATATGGACTTGATCTAAAAATATTATCACTGAAAGTCTTTCAGTTTATTTTTTTTGAGGAATCTAGTTTACTCACCTCCTATATAATCTCTTTCTTTCATAGCACCCTTTGTCTCTGCTGTAACCCTCTTTTACTGTTTAGAAAGAACTTGTCTTTTTGTTTTTAAGTGACTGAGAAAAGTCTAAGAAGTCAATGTATTGCAATCAAAGAGATAACTTGGAAGTTAATGAAATTCATAGCAAGTACCTATAATTTTAATATTCCCTTGTTTCTCAAAGGGGTAAAATCATTTTAGGTAATTTCTGTCATCTTTTCTGCTATTTATTAGATTAAAGTGTTTATACTACATTATATATAAAGACATTGTTCCCATTAACCCATAGTGGTATTCAATATATGATGTATTTCAGTAGGAAATTCCACAGAAATCTTGTAGTTTTAAAATAGTATTATTGTTTATTTAAATGCTTAAAAGAAATGAACAGTGATTCTGTTTATGTTTTCTTTAAGAAGAAAAGTTAGCTTTTTAATGTACTCATGTTTCCTCATGTGACAGTGTGTTCCAACTGAGAAATGGGACAAACAGGAACCATTTTATGATTTTTTTTATGTAGATGGAGATATATAAGCATATCTTCTCTTCAGCTCATAATTTTTTCAAGCTTTGTCAGTCTTTGATACCCTCCTAATGGGATACTTCTCAACTCTTATCTTACACAATTACACAAGAGGGTATTAGCATGGGGAAAGATTACATAAATAATTTAGAAAGTCCAAATGTTTTGCACATTTCTTTGGGAAGTCATCTCTCATCAGTATCCTTATTCTTTGTGTATAAAATGCCAATGTTTACTAACTCTGAAAACAATGAATTACATTCCTCTGCCAAAGTTACTGGAAAAGTTACATGCATAATATTTGCAACACATACTTATAATAATAAGGTAGATACTTCCTGAAATAATGTGTCACAATTGTATGTGAGTGGTATTTAAACACAATTTATTTAATTTTACCATACCAATTTCTTTCATACAATGTAAATAATTTTTACCATAATCATTAAGTTGCAATTGAACACTAAAATTTTATGAAATTAGACAGTGGTATTACTTCTCTGTGTTATTTATATGTTAGATAAACTGTTTTCTGTATTTTGTGTAATTTCTTATTTTTAAAAATCATTGATATTGCAATGAAATTTTCACATCCTCTGAACTGTGATAGTTGAAAGGACTATGAGAGAATCATTTAGAACCTTTGAATAGCAAAAACTAAAGTCTATGTTTATTTGTACAAGTTCTTTGTGTTAAAAGTGTAATGTGATTTTTATATCTCTTTATCTAAAAGTGAGTAAAATATTAAAGAAACGGGCAAAGAGTAAGACAAACACCACTTTATTTCTTCACATTCCTTTGCATAGTCTTTTTTCTCCTGTTTGTATTAATTATGGACTTTAAAGGTGTGATATGTATTTTCAGTTTGGTGTTAAGTAGAAAAATAAGTGGTAGATTCCAATATTAAAGATGATTTGCTTATAGACAAGTATGTGGTTAAAAGATAATCTGTATTATTTTTTGCTTTCAGATCTTGCAATCAAAGTTTATTTTAACAAAAAGCTTACTTTCTTGATGATGATGATACTCAATTTTATCATGTACTATTAAAAATCACAAAGTTTACACATAGACTAAATTCCTATATGCTTCTGAGGTGGTTGTCTACAGTGCTGCTTCTTGTCTTTTTGCTCATATCTTAAGTTGTATTCTTGTCTCATCCTGCTTAATTGCAAAGCCACAATAAGAACGAAGTAGCTAAACTTCAGTAAAGCACTGTAATATAAAATTAAGAGAAAACTTTCAGAGAACCAAGGATGGTGGAACCCCTTACTTTTTGATCCAAAATATTGCTGTAAACAAAAATGATTTGTTCTTCCTTTTTAGGTGAAATAAATTCCCGATATTAAGGTGTAGTGTAATACTCAAAGATGAATTGACAGTGGGCTTTATAATAGGAAGTTTATGTAGAATAATATAACATTGAGTAAAGTGTGGATTTCTGATTGACCTGGAGTTTGCAAAGGGTGCTCAAGCATAACTCAAACTTGGATTACCAGTATTCAGTTGTTTTCATAGTCTTGAGGAAAACAAGCACAAACAGTGATGGGTGATAGAGACAATAGCATTATTGACAAAAGGGAGTGCTTTGAATCTCACAAGTGAAGCTACTTTATCAAGAATCTTGGGAACATTTGTTTTTATTAATCATTTTATTTGCTTACATTTCAAACAACATCCCTTTTCTGGGTACCCCTTCATAACCCCCTTTCCATTTCCCTGTTCCCCATTCACTTTGCCTCTATGAGGGTGCTCCTCCAACTACAGACCTACTCCTACCTCACTGCTATTACCCTTTCTTTTCAGGGATTTTACTTGGTCATTGTTGGCCATGTTGAAATACTAACATGTGCAACATTTGTCTTTCCTACCTAGGCAATTGAAACTGCTTTGGGATTATTAATGATTTTGATGCCCTGAGGGAGACTCTTCAAAGTACTTCAAATAATATATATATATATATATATATATATATATATATATATGCTTTCCCTTTCTAGTTCTTAAAGTTTTCGCTGTACCTTGCTTATTATATGATATCAAATATCTTAAATTCTGTGCCTTGATTTTTACATGTAAATTCATTGCTTAATTTTAAATCACTAACTTAACTTCAGATAAAACATAAAAATTATGTATAGAACTAAGTGGATTTCTATTATATCCTTTCCACTTACTGTAAAGGTTGTAGAAATAAGTTTATTATTTATGAAACAACATACCAATTTGAAAATTCTATGTTATTTTGAAGGAAAATATGACAGACCTGTTCTAGATTCCCAGGGAAGAGAACTCTAATTGGTTTTCTTTTTTTTAAATTTTCTATATTCTTTGTTTACATTTCAAATGATTTTCCCCTTCCTGGTTCCCCTCTCCCCCTAATTCCCATAAGCCCTCTTCCCTACACCCATTCTCCAATCAACCCCCTCTTACTTCTCTGTCTTGGTTATCCCCTATAATGCTGCATCAAGCCTTTCCAGGACCAGGGCCCTCTCCTTCCTTCTTCTTGGGATTGATTTGACATGTGAATTGTGTCTTGGGTATTCAGAGCTTCTGGGCTAATATCCACTATCAGTGATTGCATTCCATGTGTGTTCTTTTGTGATTGGGTTACCTCACTTAGGATGATATTTTCCAGTTCCAACCATTTGCCTAAGAATTTCATGAATTCATTGTTTTTAATTGCTGAATATTATTCCGTTGTATAAATATACCACATTTTCTGTATCCATTCCTCCATTGAGGGACATCTGAGTTCTTTCCAGCTTCTGGCTATTATAAATAAAGCTGCTATGAACATAGTGGAACATGTGTCCTTATTGCATGCCAGGGAATTCTCTGGTTATATTCCCAGGAGAGGTATAGCAGGATCCTCCAGAAGTGTCATGCTCAGTTTTCTGAGGAACCATCAGACTGATTTCCAGAGTGGTTGTACCAGCTTGAAATTCCACCAGCAGTGGAGGAGTCTTCCTCTTTCTCCACATCCTCGCCAACACCTGCTATCTCCTGAGTTTTTAATCTTAGCCATTTTGACTGGTGTGAGGTGAAATCTCAGGGTTGTTTTGATTTGCATTTCCCTAATGACTAATGATGTTGAATATTTCTTAAGGTGCTTCTCAGCCATTTGAATTTCTTCAGGTAAAAATTCTTTGTTTATCTCTGTGCCCCATTTTTAATAGGGTTATTTGGCTCTCTGGAGTCTAACTTCTTGAGTTCTTTGAATATATTGGATATTAGGCCTCTGTGGGATGTAGGCTTGGTGAAGGTCTTTTCCTAGTTTGCTGGTTGTCATTTTGTCTGACTGACAGTGTCCTTTGCCTTACAGAAACTTTGTAATTTTATGAGGTCCCATTTGTCAATTCTTGATCTTAGAGCATAAGCTATTGGTGTTCAGTTCAGGAACTTTTCCCCTGTGCCCAAATCCTCAAGGGTCTTCCCCTGTATCTTTTCTGTTAGTTTCAGTGTGTCTGGTTTCATGTGGAGGTCCTTAAAAGCAATATACAGCAAACCGGTAGCCAATATCAAACTAAATGGAGAGAAACTTGAAGCAATCCCACTAAAATCAGGGACTAGACAAGGCTGCCCCCTTTCTAATTGGTTTTCAAGAGCCAAATGATCAGCACTAAAAACAGACAAGTAATTTTAAAAGGACAGAATAGGTTATATTTTTGAATATATTTGCATATAAGTGTACATATATGCATACAATAATAATTGTTTTAAATTTGAATTTGAAGGAAAGCAGAATTTAAATTTGAATTTGAAGGAGATTATTTTGGAAGGTTTAGAGGGGGAAAGGAGAAATATACTTGCTCCAATCAGACTAGGTATTTGCTCCAGTCAGAGTAGATCATGCTCAGCTCAGGCTTCGCCATTCTCTTCCTGGTTAGTAGGCTGAGGCCCAAGGGGAAACATGGACCTTCGATCCCTGACTTCCTTTCCAGGCGGTACTCCAGAGGAGCTTGGGTACCACAGTGTTTGTTACAGACCTTACTTTTCCCCTGTCATATTGTGATGTCTGTCTACCCGAAGGGAAACACAAGCCGTGTATTCCCTGTTCCAGACTTTGTACTGACTTCTCTTGTCCAACATACAGGCAGCAGCCAGTTACCTCCAGAAGATAGACAAAACAGTATAGACTCACATTTTACTTTTAAAAAATTTACTTTTCCCATCAATTATCTAGTAAGGAAGCACACATATGGAAGGTTTGATACAGTAGAAATATAAGAAATGACTCTAGCAGGTTGGCAAAGTGTAATGTGGTCACATTTCCTTCTCGCATGTCTAGTCTCTTGTAGTTATTGTAGGGAAATAATCTGGTGTAAGTGCAGTCAGCAGCAAATAGCTTGGTTATATGGTTTAATTTAAGGAAATAGACCCAAGAGAATCCTCCTGGTATCCAAACTACTAAAACATCTCACCAAAATGCTGAGCATCTGTTTCAGAAGGAGAGCAGCACGTGAGAGAGCAAAGCAGTGTTGTCTCTGGCCTGGTCCCTCAGCTCCTGCCTTTGCCCCCTGCCGTGCAATTTGAACACAGGAAATATGGTGAACATGGTCTCTCTCACTGCACAGCTCCTGCAGCGATTCACCTCTACATTTGTACTCTGGAACTCCCACTTACTCTCCACACATTACTACTCTATATTAGTCTAAAGTTCAGCTTTGGGGCCCCTCTTGCATAAAACTTTATTAACAACTCAATTTGACAGTCTCTTTCTTCTCTCTAAACACTGAAATGCTGGTGATCTGTATGACTCATTTTGTATTTAATCATTGGGTTTTTTCTTGTAACATCTACATTATTGTAAGTTTGGACTTTCTAAAGTTGTTCTCTTTTTCTTTTTCTCTTCTCTAATTTCCCATATTTTTATTGCTGCATTCATCTTTCATGTGGCTTCTAGGAGGATCCTTCTGAATGCAGCTTTTTCCTTTAAAGACCTTTTATAGCTAACCTCCTGACCTTGTTTCATGAAGTCCTGTGGTGCTTCCTTAAAGCATGTGCCACAATGGAGGGCTCTGTTTTGTTTTCTTTCTTTTTTCTCCCTTCTTTTCTCTTCTCCTTTCTTCCTCTCCTTTCTTCTCTGCCTGTGCTGCCTTGGTTTCCTTTGCTGTCCCTCTGCTTGGCTGAGTCATTGCTGTTCTTCATTATTTGTCCTATGTGTTACTTCCTCCGATTCTCCCTCTCACTTTATTATCAAAATGTGACTTTCTCAGTTATCTCACTGCCGTATTCCTTTCTTACTTTCCTATGAGGACCTTTTCAACTTATATCTAAAATCTACCTTTTAGTACTTTGCATTTTGTGTTTTGCATGTTGCCTTAGACACTGTCCATACACCCCTTTCCAGTGGGTTTCCTGTCCTCTGCAAGAGGACTGAGGATAGTGTGAATTGAAAGATCTGGTTCTCTTTATGCAAAGTCCTTCAGTTTTGTTTGCTTTCAATAAGGTATACACTATTTATATATGTTTAACAGATAGAGAAACTAACAGAATTGTGAGTTCCTAAGTTCCTTTCTTTTATGAGACAGGGTACTTCTCTGTGACCCAGTCTGTTCTTGAACCAGGCTGAACTTGAATTCAGAGATCCACCAGTCTCTACTCCTGCGTGCTGGAGTTAAAGGGATGTGCCACAATGCCTGGATTAATTTTTTGTTTGATTTGGTTTTTTTTTCATCTTGTTAAGAGATGTATACAAGTGTTATGTGTTGTATGGTATAGTGATAATTTCAATTTAAAGCCTTTTTGTTGTTTTTTTTCTCTGTCATCCTACTTCATGTAATAATTGGACACTTATATTTGATTTGGCTTCTATTTCTGAGGCATGTTCTAAAAATTAGTTGATTTTTTATTTGTCTCTATTTCTGCTTCTACTTTAACTGTTTTTGGTTTACAATCCCAAAAATGGCTAGGAATAAAAGTCAACATAGAATAAATAGCATTACTGTGGAGCCAAAGAATCCTGCAGATTTGTTATGCTTATATTATAATCATCTTATTAACACAGCCAAGAATTGGTAAAATTCAAGCTGAGTAATAAGGATATTGAAGCATAGTTTGAGAACAAATATAATACTATCACAATAGGAGTAACTTACTTTTAATAATTATTTGAGCTTTAACTTTAGCTTATGTAAGCATTAATTTTCTAACAATATAGGACTATTTTTAGTCTATCACACAACAATGAAACAATATTTTAAAGTCATGTGACAAACCCTGTAACAGTGATATTTCTATGTCATATTTTGTTAAACACAAAATTATTACTGATGGTTTTAACTTATGAAAAATGCAAAAATTAGAACATAAATTCAGAGAAATACAAAACTTTGAATTTAAGACTTAGAAGTTACACAATGGAATACTACTCAGCAATTAAAAACAATGAATTCATGAAATATTTAGGCAAATGGTTGGATCTGGAAAATATCATCCTAAGTGAGGTAACCCAATCACAAAAGAACACACATGGAATGCAGTCACTGATAAGTGGATATTAACCCAAAAGCTCTGAATACCCAAGACACAACCCACATATCAAATGATGCCCAGTTAGAAGGAAGGAGAGAGCCCAGGTCCTGGAAAGGCTTGATGCAGCATTGTAGGTGATTACCAAGACGGAGAAGTAGGAGAGGGTTGATAGGAGAATGGGTGGAGGGAAGAGGGCTTATGGGACTTATGGGCAGGGGAAAACTGGAAAGGGGAAAAGCTTTTGGAATGTAAACAAAGAATATAGAGAATAAATTAAAAAATAAGTCTTAGAAATAAGCTCACATTAAGTAATTATAAAGGTCTTAAAAGTTCTGAGGAATATTTATGAGATTTGCTAAAACATTCTATGTATAACACCTTTATACATTTTCAAACTTCATGAGTTGTTTAAAAAAAGCTTTCATTCTCATAAGTGTACCCATGAATTTCTTTAAACACAGACAAGGCAAAAACATGAAAGATGAGTATAAATTGCAATGTAAATACAGATAAATATGGAGACAGCTGTAACTGAGTAGTTAAGAAATTGGCTTGAGAAATAAAACCTCTGTAATTCACACACACACACACACACACACACACACAAACACAAGCACCAGCAGCAACACACACTTTGTATTTATTTATGAAACACAGTCTTCTAAGCACAGAACCTTGGATTGCAAAAAAGGCAATTAAATAGAGCAGCATGAGGTTGTCAATCACTTCAGCAACTAACAAAAGCATCTACTATCAAAGCAAATAATGTAAATGTGCAAAAAGGTACCTTACTATCAAAGCAAATAATGTAAACATGAAAAGAGAAAGAACTCTTTGTACCAAATGTCAACATTTTACTGTTCTTATTTTTGCATGTGTTGTGCTCTATCAGTTGTTTTGATATTTGATATAGTTAGCCATTATCGTCTCTTTGAGGATTTGACCATCCTGTGATGCTTTTGCAAAAGGTTGGGACTTTTCTCTTTCTTGTTCTGTTGCTGTTGTTGTACAAATAAATGGGTAGTCACAGCTTATCATCACTTAAAGATGCATGTGCATGCTGCAGTTTACTAAAACATGATTGGCTGCTACATAAATCAATCTGATAAAGATCTGTTCCATGAAGAAAAGATAAATCATTAGCTGTGGCTTTTGGAATGTAATTCACTTTAGATAGTGATTATTGATGATTTAATTTTAGCAGTACTTGTACATGTCAGGGCTATTTTATATAAAATGTTAGCACAATCAAGTATATTTATTTTAAAAGTGAGTATAAAGAGATCAATTAGAATTTTGCATGCAATACATGTAAATGAAGAGGCACAGCTGAACAGTAAACAAAGTTTAACTTATTAAACAGAAAGTATAGCAGACTTCCAAGGAAGAAGGTTTTAAGTGATTCCTTATAATACAATGGTGCAGAGAAATGTCCCTAAGTGTCCTTTGAGTTACGAAATTGATAAACAAGTCGTAGAGACCTTTTGGATATTCATCTGTTTGTGGCCTCCCTGTCTAGTCTTTCTTTGCCCTTGTATGCACCCTTGCATTTATTTCAGTGTAACAGTGCTCAGTGGCAGCCTGCCCCAGAAGACCTTGTGTTTTGAAATACACTTATTATTTTTATTATGAAGGAATTCTTTAAAAAGAGGAACATTAGTTTAGTGGTGCTGAACTAATAATAGCTTAAGGTAACTACAACATGAGGTTGGGAAATTATCCTGCGTATTGGAACTGTTGAGTCGTGCATAGTTTCAGAGATGTCTTGGCTTTACCCTGGACTCTATTCTCTGCAGAATGCTAGGGCATCACTGAAAAATCTGTACTTGAAGAATTAAATTTATTAAAAAGGAACATTATTGTCCTTGTTAAGTAAAGTGGCTGGAAGTGAAGGGGAACTGGGTTATATCACTATATATGATCACCAGACTCACTTTTCACAAATGTCTTTGATTTAATGAGTGGAATATTCAAGTTTGGGTCAGAGATGAAAGCTGTCAGCAACAGGAATCATGTCCTCCGTCTTTTATCCATGGAGTCCTGCTCTGCATCCATTAAACAAATATTTTAACTATAGTGTTTTTTAGGGACACCAATGATCACCCTGTCTGAATACTTAGATATTAAATTCCTGCAGGACATGTTTTGGAAGAGTACTAAAGCTGGATCCTGACAATTTTTTTAAGGTTTTCCCTCTTCCAGCTAATAGTCATGCTGGTCTTACACCACTCCCCACACTCCATTCACACCTCCTCATCAACTTTTAGCCTTTGAGAAGTTAGACCCCAGAGAACCAAAAAACCCTAATAAAAATGGGGTACAGAGCTAAACAAAGAATTTTCACCTGAAGAATTTCAAATGGCTGAGAAGCACCTTAAGAGATGTCAAACATCATTAGTCATTAGAGAAATGCAAATCAAAACAACCCTGAGATTTCACCTCACACCAGTCAGAATGGCTAAGATGGGACATATGGTGAGGGGGGAACTGGGAAAGGGGAAAGCCTTTGGAATGTAAACATAGAATATAGAAAATAAAGAAAAAATTTTAAAAAAACAAAAAAACTCAGGAGACAGCAGATGTTGGTGAGGATGTGGAAAAAGAGGAACACTCCTCCACTGCTGGTAGAATTACAGGCTGGTACAAGCACTCTGGAAATCAGTCTAATTGTTCCTCAGAAAACTGGGCATGACACTTCCGGAAGACCCTGCTATTCCACTCCTGGGCATATACCCAGAGGATTCCCCGGCATGCAATAAGGACACATGCTCCACTATGTTCATAGCAGCCTTATTTATAATAGCCAGAAGCTGGAAAGAACCCAGATGTCCCTCAATGGAGGAATGGATACAGAAATGTGGTATGTTTATACAATGGAATACTACCCAACCATTAAAAACAATGAATTCATGAAATTCTTAGTCAAATGGTTGGAACTGGAAAATATTATCCTAAGTAAGTTAACTCATTCATAAAAGAACACACATGGAATGCAGTCACTGATACGTGGATATTAGCCCAGAAGTTCTGAATACCTTATACACAACCCACATATCAAATCATTCCCAAGAAGAAGGAAGGAAAGCGCCCTGGTCCTGGAAAGGCTTGATGCAGCATTGTAGGGGATTGCAGAGACTGAGAAGTGGGAGGGTGTGATTGGGGAACTGGTGGAGGGAAGAGGACTTGTGGGACTTAGGGGGAGGGGGGAACCAGGAAAGGGAAAATCATTTGGAATGTAAACAAAGTTTATAGAAATTAATAAAAAAATGTTCAAGATTCACATGGGAAGCTGGAGATATTGATACACTGAAGTGGTGAAGATATTTTCAAGCCATTCCATTTGATTGCAAGGCTTCATGTGTGCTCAAAATATTTTTGTAGTTCAACCTCTTGGAAATAAAATAAATAACTAATAAAAAAAAGAAAGAAAAGTGATGTTCGACAGTGAAGGCGTCCAGTAATAATCCTGGTTGCTGAATAATTTTGCCTTCTTGTGTTCTGCCTAAGCTCCACACATATTTCCTTTTATTTTGAGGACGCTTAAGGCACAGTGACCTCATGTCCCACATTAACTCATTCCTGAACCAGAGTCTATGTGGGTACTTCTATATAAAAATGAATGACAGGGGTAAGAAATACTCTGCCCTTATCCAGAGTAGCTTTCATTGTGAAGAAGGAAGTTTGTGATATGGGAGAGGACAGCTGTGTTATGGGAGACAAAGGATTATTATATTCCTTGTTGGTCATGTGCACTTCTGGAACATAAATATCCCTTCTATGTGTGTTCACAGAGAACTGGAGGATCTTGAATCCAGGTGAGAAAGAAATGTGTTAGTACAATGTGAGGTATATGTGTGTACATATGCAATGTATGTGTGTTTCCATTAATGAAGGCAGTAACCTCAATGAAGGTGTTCCTAGTCTTTGGAAGTCCTCTAAAAACCTTTTTCCCGTGTCATCTACAATTATTCAGCAGAGCTTTGCTAAACATTTTGTAGGTTGCTATACTGTGGGAAGCACTGAAATGAGCCCTGTGTCTTATTTAGTACAGATTAGCATGAGGGCATCAGAAATGGCTTTTGTGAAGTTGGGCTGGGGCAAGCCTGAGGTATGATTAGGGGAGGTATAGCTCAGAGATAAATGCCTGGGTATAGCCAAGGTATTAGCTAGCACTGCTTTCAGTATATATAAGCAATGGTTGGAATTCTCACAGTTACCATAGCATAAGAAAATGTTAAAAAGAGGCAAGTCTGTCAGGGTGGAGTCATTAAAGGGAAGGGTGACCCCTGGAGGCCAGAACAGCCTACAGCATGATCTGGCTTCAGTTTTAGGATTCATTCCCCAGTAAATAATAAAAAATGCCTATCCCCTCCCCAAATGCCAGCTAAGCATTTTGGAAATGCATTATTTTATTAGAGCAGCTTATTGAATTAATGTACAGTTAGAGCTAAAGGAATAAATGCAGAGCTAGCAGTGGTTAGCCTGCCAGGCACCACCTGCTCCCTGATGCTTCCGAGCCAGAGAGTCAACGCTTTTCCTCTTTCTGAATACAGGGTCCCAGCAGCAGAGCGGCCCTCTCGTCCCCTCCAGATTATCCACCCAGAGTGTTGGCTTTGCTAGAGTTGTACCTTTTCTAGAGCTTTATTTCTTTGTTTGCTTATTTGATTTACCATTTAAAGATTCAGCCTCTTACAATTTGTACTTCATATATATGTTGGCTCCATCATCATCAAATCTTTGGGAAGAAATTCAGGTTTGTGGACAGTTTGAAGAACCAGCAAACTTTGTTTTCTCTGTGTTTTCCACTTTTGCAACGTGTTGTGATCATGGTAGAACATTGGTGTGCAGGATGGCAGCTCTAGTGTAAGTGTAAAATGCATAAGTCCTTTACAAGGATTATTAGGCTTTCATGACTTCAGAGAGAGTTTTTGCATCTTTAAATCCTATTTATGATTCCCACCTGCCTTACATATATACTTTCTGATCAGATGTAGTTCTCTTCTGTATTGACTTCTACTTTCTTTCTCTTATTTAAATTTTAACTTAAATAATTTGGAAAATAATATATTGTTTATTGTACAATTTCTATTGTCAATATTTTCTTAAACACAAAAATTCAATAAATAATTTTACTTGTTTTTGGTTAGAGTAACTGGGATATCCTATTAAAATGAAAAAATAACACTTAGGCCATTAGTCTTTTTGAAAACATAAAATTTTTGTTTTAAAACAATGGCTCAGGATATTTGCTTAGGCAATGAATATTGACATCGTGCTGTTTCTCTTGAGTCAATGAAAATGGCAAACTTTTTACAAGTGATGTCTACTGATTTGTTAAAATTGAATGAATGAACGAATAAACAAACAAACAAAAAAAGCCTCATAGAAGAACTAGTATTCTCAGGGAAAGCGCTGACCACCTGAGAGTTAGCTGCTGAAAGACAAGCTGCTCCAAAACTTAGAGAATTCGGGGTCATTGTGAGAAGTAAAAAAGATTATGAAATAAAGAAAATGAGTCAAGAAACATTCATAAATGAGTTCTATTATAAAGATAAGTAATAAATATATTGATTTTAATGAAAAGGAAATGAGTTGTCTTTGTAAAAATATGGAATACAAATAAGACTAAAGAAATCAATTCAGAAAAACTGAGCAAAATTATTTGGGAAAAAAAGTGTTAGTATGTATTTAGAGCCAAGAAATGAGTCATTCTATCTTCATATGGTTTTGGTTTCTGCAAGGGCAAAGGTCATAGCTCCTTTGTTTTGTATGAACTGGTCACCCCCTCAGAAGTGTAACATGATAGGGGGCAGGGGCTCTAGTGTAGGCAGCCTTTCCCAGACACCCACAGAGGCAGAGCAGTAATTTCAGCAGCAGGCTGGGGAGTTGGCTTCAGGAAGAGGCTTCCTCTGTCTTTTACAATCTCACAGTCTTACTGTCTAGACCTAGACAATGTTGATATCAATGGATGAGTTAATGTGGTGGGGAAAATGGTCAGGGCTGTAGGCAGCTACAGGCAACTGAGAACTTCTGAGTGTTGGGAATTGTCTTACAGAAGAACCCCCAGTTGGTTGTATAATACCAATGGTCAGCCCTGAGTCATGTGCATAGATGAACTGAACAAGTTGTAGTTATATACATGGAAACAGTTAAGTAAGAGTAAATTTGAGACATAGGGCAAGCAGGGAAATGTGCTTCCAACACAACCATGGAGGAGCAGTGCGCTTAATTTAGGCATATAGAGAGTAGAAGTCAGAAATAGGTTACTACTTTCCTATGCCTATATGTTATCATGGGACAGAAAAAAACATTCATAGTTCCTTGCATATTTAGGCACTAGACAAAGAATTATGAAGTTTATACATTGTCTTAATACAAATAATACTTTGTAAGTCTAGAAGAATAGATTAAACAACAATAGCAAAAAGGTAAGAACAATTTTGTACTGATGAGGAAAAAAGAAGTGATTTAATGCAAAGAAATATGAGCTGTTAACCTTGCTGGAATCAGCATGTATTTAATGAGACTGTAAGAGTGTCATATGTCTAGAACACTGGTTAGGTTGAAGTCCATCAAGCAGATGGCACACTCAGATCACAGCACTGAGGAGGCCGAAGCAGGCATATCTTTGTGAATTCAAGGCCAGCCTGGTCAACATAGAGAATTCCAAGACAACCAGACTTTCATAGTGAGACCATGTGTGTAAACCAGGATAAAATATGGGAGTCCCCTTCTTTTTCTGAAATGGGGTGGATGAAATAAACTGCCTTCATCAGTCGTGAATGTAAAACATACCTCTTCCCATCATTTTCCTGCATCGCCCAGGAGAGGAAGGAATATACAAGCATGGAAGAAGCTTGTAAGTGTACTTGAACACTGAGCCTGCACAGCTCATCTGGAGTATGGGTGGCTGAACGCTCGGCACTCCATTTGGTGTGCATTCTTCATTCTTCTGCACCCTGGGGTGGCTCTGACTATGCCTTTGAACACTACTAGGCTGGAACCTCCAAATTTTGACTTGGCAATATCATTTAAGCCCTGCTTGGTTCTTGACTTTGCGTTCCATACACAATTTTTTCACTTTAGGTAAATTAAAATCATCAGTCCTATGATTGAAACCATTCATGCTCATGGTTTAGGCTTGAAGTTTGTACCTTAGATGGAATAAAGTAATGAATAATTTCTCTATACAGTCTCGATGCCTGAAACATGAATGGTTTTGCTTGATAAAGTATATGTACAAGTAAGAAAGGTTAGGGGCATGTAAGCATGACTGAAGTAGTTGCAGGTTCAAGGCTGGAAGTTGGTCAGCAAAGAAGATGATTGATAAAACTTCCCTGGAGATATGTTCAGGTAAAATGGGAGAATCTTTCTAAAGTCAGAAACTTCTGCATCGTGACTGTTGGAATTTGGAGATGTGCTTCTCAGCCGATATGTGTATGTGTCTACACATCATAAAGACTTTTTCATACTTATAGAGTATTTTGCTGAACTGATCTCAGTCTCAAGGACTGACAATAAAGCTATTAGTCTCGTGTTATTTTAGGACTGAGCGTGAGGCCTTGTCTAGCTTGTGAGTTTATTCTAGTAAGACTTTGCCTCTACTTCCTGGAGCACAGGAATCAGATGTGAGCCACCATGGTCACCCAACATTTATTTGGGCTCTGGAAATTTGAATTCCATTCTCACATAAGAAGTGTTTTCTCCACTTGTTATCTCCCCAGCTCATTTTCTTTAATGAAACTTTACAAATAGTCTTGCCTTGGGTACACCTGGGACATTAGACATTTCTATAGGCAGTGTGAGAAGATCCTAATGCAGAGAGACTCTGAGTCTGTGTCTACAGTTTGAACTAGTGGTTCATTATACATCTCTGAAATTTCTTTTCCTATTGTGAGAAATACAACTACAGCATACCCTGTGGGCTCATCAAGAGCATGATTCAGGTTAATAATTATCATCTGGCACTGTGGTACATGCCTGTAATCCTGGGATCAGAAGCTAAGGAAAGTGGATTATCTTCACAGGAGGCAAAGGGAGGGAGGGAACTGGGTGAAAGAGGGGAAGGGTCGGGAAAAGGGGGCAGGATCAGGTGTTGGGAGAGATAGGAGAGCGGCCAAAAGGGCCAGGAGAATAAATGGAAACCTACATCTGCTGGGGTGTATGTGTGGGGGAATCTCTCAAAAGTCTCAGAGACATGGGATGGGTGAGACTCCAAGAAGTCAATGCGGGCAACCTTAGCCAGGATGCCTAACAGTGGGGACAAGAAACCTGAGGAGGCCACCTCCTGTAGGTAGGCAGGACCCCCAGTGGAGGGTTAAGGGCACAAACCCACCCATAAAACATTTGACCCCAAATTGGTCCTGTCTAAAAGAAAAGCAGGAGCAAAGATGGAGCAAAGTCTGAAGGAATGGCCAACTAATAACCAGCCAACCTTGAAAACCATCCCATGGGCAAGCACCAATCCCTGACATTATTAATGATACTCTTTCATGCTTGTCGTCAGGAGCCAACAAAACTGCCCTCTGAGAGGCTCTACCTACCAACCGACTGAGAGACACTGCCCAGACACTGAACAGAGGTCAGGACATTTATGGAAAACCCGGGGAAATAATCGAAGGCTCTGATGGGTATGAGAACCATATAGGAAGACCAACAGCCTCACCTAACCTGGACATATGGGAGCTTTCAGAGACCAAGCGAACAACCAAAGAACATATTTGGACTGGAAAGAAGCTGCAGAGACATATGTAGCAGAAGTACAGCTCAGTTTCCATGTAGGTCCCCCAACAACTGTAGGGTAGTCTCTCCCTACAACTGTAGCCTAACTTTGGTATCCTTTCCCCAACACGGCTGCCTTGAGGAGAGGATGAGCCTAATCTAGCAGAGACTTGCTATGCCAGGGTCGGGGAAAACCCAGGGGAGACCCAACCCTCTAAGAGCAGAAGGGGAGTGGAGATGAGAGGAGGGAGGAGCGTCTCTGAAAGGGGGAATTGGGAAGGGACCAACGTTTGGGATATAAATTAATTAAAAGTAATTAAATTTAAAGTTTGCATTGATTGTACAATGAGACCCTGTCTCAGAAACAAAACAAAAAATTATCAATATTCTTGAAATGCCAATGAAATTAAAAACCACTTGATAAACATTAAAACAATGCCTACAGTTTCATCACTTTTGCATTAGTGAGACCAAGGGGACGTTTTGCTTAGTACAGTTTAGAGGCCATGACATAGAGAGTTTGGGGACAGAACCAGCTCAATCAGTGGTGGCACTGGCTTACAGCTTGTCTTTATAATTTGCTAGATCATGAGCAGAAAAGGACCCAGAAGCTCCCCAAAACAGCACCACCAGGTGAGTAATGTTTCAACAGAGAAGACTACATAAGCTCACTTTTGCAAGATGATTTGTTTCTTGATGATTTCACTTTAGCATCTTTAATAAACACCTGTTTACAAATTGAAAGATGCAGATATTTCCAAAAGTTTTTCTTCCAGCATTTTCTTATATAGGCTCTGCTATGCTGTTGAATTCAGATTTAGTATGTTCAGGTATTTTTACCCCTATAAACGATTAAACAGATGGAGTGGCAAGAATTTAGGCTTTAACGCAAGGCAATAAGTGGATAACCAGAAACATATTCTTATCTTTCACTAAAAGAAAACACACGTGTAAAGGTGCAAAGATCAGCACAAAGATAGGTTCAGTGGTTATCTGATTCAGAAAGATATCAGCTGCTTGGATAATGTTCTCTATAATTTAAAGAGTTATTAAAAACAGCCTGAATTTTGAAGTGATAATCACAAACTTTAAATAGCCTACTCTGCCTCAGAGTGTATAGTGCCCTTGCCAGGAAAGGCGAGGCAGTAAGTGTGCGGTACTTACCTGACACAGACATCCCTGCATGTGCATATTTCAGTCTTTCCTTCCAAATGTGGACTAAAGTTCATGGCATTGCTGGTGTGAAAACTTCCAACTGTGTAGATGAAGCTTCTTCCAGGAGAAAAGATGATAATGCACAGCTTAGCCAGCATGGAGAGAAGAGTAAAAATCTGGATGCACACATGCTCAGACTATGTCGATGCCTATGGTGGGGAGATATTGAGTTTAAAACACTGGTAAAATAGACTAAACGCCAACAGAAGTAAAATAGTTATATTTTGTGATTTTTTCTACAATCTGTATTTTATAAATATTTGCATGCCATTTCTTATTCCAGCATATAGAAATGTCAAATTTTACTAATTTAAGCTTCATTAGCAAAGCATCAGACTATTTTCCTTTAACTCTCATACAGATAATTTAATTGAATATAAACTTTGTGCATAATCACAGCAATTTCCAAATATTTATTTTAATAACTAAGCTTACTAGGTCAAATATGCCACTGCAGGGATATCTGGTAGATTGTCATTTTTCCTACAACAGTCCTACCTCGTATGTGAAGTCAGTGCTGTTTTCACTTTGTGGGGTATATAGTTAGGGGCTTTATTTCTCCTAATAGTGAACACTTTCTCATTGGGAAAAATGTGTGAATTTACTCAACTCATTTCTCCCATGTTATATATTCATGTTAAATTATTTTCTTCAAACGTGTTATATTAACACTTCGTTTATATAATATGTGCTCTAAAGGTTCTTATTTTGTCTTAAATGAACTATGTCACTAATGTTTTATAATTTAACTTAAACAGCACTTTCAATACTTCCTTAGAATTAATTTTGCTGAATAATGTAAGAAAAGCACTATTTTTCTACTGGGATAAAAAGTATTTTCTTTAAAGTCATCATTTTTGGAAGCTAATCACAAGCTCTGATACTCAGAACATACTTGTAACTTTTATCTGAAATTGCCCTCAATGCCAACAGAAACTTAGAAAGCTGCATAAACACACCATGCTGGGATTCATACGTGTGCTTTGATTTTATCAGAAGTGGAAAGAGTCCCCTTGATCACTTGGCTGAGTTTGCTTTCTTTGGCTTTTTGCTCTCTTCAAAAATAGAATCTGACCTCAATTGGCAAAGATGCACCATCTCTAAGAATATTTCAAAGGGTCTGCACCAAAAATATCTGAAAATTTCCAAAAACAGACTTCTAAAAATATTGTGAGCTTTGGGCTAAGGTTCTGGTTTCCTAAGTGGCTGTGAACAGTGGCACTTCTCAGACTGTTGTATTCATTCTGCTTTGACTGTTTATGCTTTGTTTTTTATTATTTAATAAGTAAGAATTTCATATTTTCTCCAATATTAACTTGCTAAGGGACTGATATTATGTATTAAACATATCATGTTTGACTTCAATACATGGATATAAATTAGGGTGAAAATGAATGAAAAAAAATGAATTCATTTAAAACAATAGTATGCATATACATGCATGTGCATATTTTAACTAGATTAATTCTTGGTGATCTCTCACAGACAAAGAAGGAATTTATTGAAATTTTATTTATATATGTGTACATCTAGTTTAGTTAGAAGAATTTGACAAATATTACCTTACGATAGTTTTCATTTGTATCTACATTGTAAAAACATGCATGGGAAGGAAACTCATTTTCAGTAACATGAAAGAGAACATAAAAATTTCTCTTAGAAATTAAAAAAAAATTCTGTTCATAAGTGACTAGTTGACTCATGTTATTCTCAGTCTCGCAAAATTGGTTTTCATAAATCTACATAACATTGAATGAACTCTATCCTCTGAGGCTAAAAGAAGGATATCCTTCCCTAAGCTACAAAAGTATTTGCTTAATGCTCAAAGAATTAAGACTCAATCAGTTTAACAAGACTCATTGTAGTTGATATTTCTGGTTCTTCTAATAAAGAACTATGATTAGAAGTCTGGGGAGTTGTTTATTCTTCAGGTATAAAAGGAATAAATTCACTGATTCTTCTGACCTAGAACTTAATTCTTATGTAAAATTTGAAAGATATCTTTGGCTTTGAGCCAATTTCTCCCTGACCAAGAATGTTTCAGGAGCACAAGGAAAAATTTCCTTGATTCCCATGTCATTTTCTATTTTCTGCTTTAATCTATACTTTGCTAGGTCATGTGTGTGTGTGTGTGTGTGTGTGTGTGTGTGTGTGTGAGAGAGAGAGAGAGAGAGAGAGAGAGAGAGAGAGAGAGAGAGAGTGTGAGTGTGTGTATCTAAATTCACTCCCTTTCTATTTTCCAACTTTCTTCAAGGACTGTTTACAGCTATAAGACTAATAATGCTGGGCTGGAGAGATGGCTCAGTAGTTAAGCACACTGACTGCTCTTACAGAGGTCAGGAGTTCATTTCCCAGTAACTACATCCTGGCTCACAAGCATCTGTAATGGTATCTCATGCCCTCTTCTGGTGTGTGTGAAAAGAGTGAGATGTACTCACATAAAATAAGGAAATTAAAATCTAATAATGCATATACAGTGCATATATGCTGGGAAGAGGGGATCTCACATGAAGAATTGTCTCTATTAGACTGCTGCCTGTGGGGGCAACACCTTTATTGCTAATTTATGCAGGCAGGCTCAGCCTATTGTGGGCAGTATTACCCATGGGTAGGCAGGCCTGTGCTATATGATATAGATAGCTGTTTAATCCAGGGAGCCATTTTTCTCTACCTCTTATCACTTGATCAGTTTTGCCTCAAACTTCCTGCCTTAGCTTCCCTAAAGATCTAAAATCAGCTCTTCCTTTCTGTTGCTTATGGTCATAGTGTTTAATCATAACAATATGAAGCAATCTAGAACATTGTACTATAATATACTGAGTTTGAGGAAAATATTATTCAGACATAACAGTAGGTCCAAGGTAATTTGAGAAGATAAAAGGACATCTGTAGCCTGCAAATGGTATGTCTTTTAGTTCCTGCTCTAGAACAAATTTCCCCCACATAGCTTTGCAGTACTCTGTGCTTCTTGCTCCATGGGAAGCATTTAGCTGGAGGAAGGCAGTAAGAGAGTTCATTAATATATATATATATATATATATATATATATATATATATATATTCATGTAATAACAATTAGTGAAAAGAAAGGGACCATACAAGGGAAGGAGACTGGAGTATATGGGAGAATTTGAAGGAATGAATAGAGGAGAGATCAAAGTCTATTCTCAAACAAAAAATCCAAGAAGGGATATAAATGTTGTTTAGCTTTAGATTATTTAACATGAATGTGGTCCTGAGTTTGATCCCCAGTATAAAAATCAAATCTACTGTTTGAACTAGTGAAATAGCACAATTATTTAAAGGGCTGGGGGAATATTATATGTATTTTTAGGTATAAATGACAAGACACAATAAACTTCTTATACCCATCCACTTATCAATTACCTATATCTAAACTTTATTAAAGTTTTCTCATTCTTGAATAAAAAAGTACAACATAAATGATTTTAATTTCTATGAGAATATTAATGTTGTGCTCCTAGGTAAGTTTGCCCAGATGACATTCCCAGTCTAGGGTATATTAATAATATTATCAATAGACATCTGCTAATTGATTATATCCCCCAAAATTTGTGTACTGAAGCTTGAATTTATATTTTAATAGCACTTAGAAGTGAGACTTTTGGGTGGTAAGTAGGTAAGTAAATCTGGTGAAAACAATAGAGTTTATGACATGTAATGATGCCTTTGTGAGTAGAGGGGAAGGAAAGAGAAGCTCTTCTACCTCTCACCATGTGAGAACATAGCAATAAATCTATACAGTCTATAAATAGGACCAAAGTCTTCACCAGGGAGGTAAACAGGCTTGGAGCTTGATCTTGAACTTTGTAGCACTGGAACTACATGGAAAAAATTTGTTGTTTTCTAGATGTTTTCTTTATTTACATTTCAAATGTTAACCACTTTCTGGCTACCCCTTGGGAAATACCCTATCCCCTCTCTTTTCCCCTTGCTCACCAACTCATCCACTCCTTCTTCCTTGTCCTGGTATTCCCCTATACTGGGGCATCAAGCTTCCTTATGGCCAAGGGACTCTCCTCCCTTTGATGTCCAAAGAATTCTTAATACTGAATCTACCCACTCGATTTCACTCTGTCATGGCAGTGCAGGCTAAGTAATATAAAGAGAGATTGTTAATTGAGGTCTCCAATGGCTACAGAAAGTTCCAGAAATGCAGGATAGCAAACTGGTTGATTGTAAGAGCAGACACTCTTTCCCTTGAGAACTGGGAGGACTGTGTGTTTCTTTTCTTTGTATGAGGAAAGGATAGCTGTGACTACTCTCACAGGTTTGAAGTTCTCAGTAATCTTGGATATTTATTATAATGCCCCCATCACTTTGCCTCCTTTACCTCGTGATGCTCTTCTTTTTTTGTGTACTTCTTAGTGTGTAGGATTCCCTTATATAGGAATACAACTACTTTAAGTTAGGGCTCTCTTTGATCCAGTAGAATGGTATTCTAACTTAATTACAGCTACAAATTAATATTTTGAAATAAGGCATTCTGGTTGAACATAAAATTTGGTGGAATACAATTTTTTTCTATTACTGCTTATAACTGAGTTCAAATTTTTGGTAAACATAAAATATTTATAAGACTTACAGTTGTAGGATTCTCAAGGAATAAAGATGATGTTCAGATTCATTTTGTGTAGTATCCTTAACTTGTTTTGATCATGTAGTTTTCTTTCTGTTTTATTTTTTTTTATTTTCCATTTGTTCAGAAGAATGTGACATAAACATGAAAAAAGGACAAGGTCTTCATTAGGATAATACTTCAGAGATTGCAGAATTGATCTTCTCTTTCTTACCTATTTGATGCTTACTTATACATTCATGCACTAAAATAAATAAGCACTTCCTCTTTATTTCCTAGTTAGTTTATCTTAAAAGTAGTCAATATTAATCCTTAAGTGTAAGAACATTCCCATAAATATAAAGGCTATTTATAAAAATTAAAATGATCAGTTCATCAGAAAGTCATAATAAATATATGTTTTGTTATATTATTGATGCATTATCTGGCATCATTGGGAGGGAAGGGTATTAGTCCAGTTGAGGCTTGATGCACCAGCATAGGGCGATGCTAGAGTGGTGAGGAGGAAGAGAGTGGGTGGGTATAGGAGCATCCTCTGTGAGGCAAAGAGGAAGGTGATGGGATGGGGGTTTGGAGAGGGGAGACCAGGAAGGCAGACAACATTTGAAATATAAAACAGCCTTCTGGTCATCATATTCACCCTGGAACTAAGGCTGTTCCACAGCCCTCTGTATATACATCCTGCCAGGAGAAAGCTGGTATCCCAGTAGTGCTGACATAGGCTTACAGGCTGAAAAGAGGGACAAGCTCCAGCAAAAGACAGAAAGATCAACTAATACCAGAGATAATCAGAGGTCAAAAGGCAAGTTCAAGATCTTCCCATCAGAAACCAAAGTTACTAGGCATCATCAGAACCCAGATCTCCCACCACAGCAAGTCTTGGATACCCCAACACATTGGAAAGCAAGATTTGGATTTAAAATTACATCTCACGATGCTGATAGAGGACTTTACAAAGGACATAAACAACAGGAGATCCACTGCTGGTGGGACTGCAAGCTGGTACAACCACTCTGAAAACCAGTCTGGCGGTTCCTCAGAAAACTGGACACCATACTTCCAGAGGAACCATATACCCAGAAGATTCCCCAGCATGCAATGAGGATACATGCTCTACTATGTTCATAGCAGCCTTATTTATAATAGCCAGAAGCTGGAAAGAACCCAAATGTTCCACAACGGAAGAATGGATACAAAAAATGTGGTATATATACACAATGGAGTACTATTCAGCCATTAGAAATAATGAATTCATGAAATTCTTAGAGAAATGGATGGAGCTGGAGAACATCATACTAAGTGAGGTAACCCAGTCTCAAAAGAATACCCATGGTATGCACTCACTGATAAGTGGATATTAGCCTAGAATCTTGGGACACCAAAGACACAATCCACATGCCAAATGATATCTGAGAAGGAAGGAGAAGACCCTAGTTCTGGAAAGGCTCAAAGTATCAGTGTAGGGGAATACCAGAACAGGGAAGCAGGAAGGGGTGGATGGGGGAACACGGGGAGGGAAAAAGGCATGTGAGACCTTTGGGAGGCAGGGAACCAGAAAAGGGGAAATGAAATGTAAATATAGTATATATCCAATAAAAATATTTTTTAAAAAAGAAATACACGAGAACAAAGGTAAACAGGTAGAAAACCCTTCAATATGAAGATCAAAAAATCCTTTAAAGAATTATAAGAAAAAACAACTAAACTGGTGAAGTAATTGAACAAAACCAACAAAGATAGGCAAGTGGAAGTTGAAATGATAAAGAAATCACAAAGGGAGACAACCCTGGAGATAGAAAACCTAGGAAAGAGATCAAGAGCCATAGATGCAAGCATCGCCAACAGAATATAAGAGATAAAAAAATGTCAGGTACAGAAGATAACATAGAAAATATTGATACAACGGACAAAGAAAACCCAAAATGCATAAAGGTCCTAAAACAAAATATTCAGGAAATCCAGGACACAATGAAAAGGCCAAACACAAGGATAATAGATATAGAAGAGGGAATATATTCCATGAGAAAAACAAATTTACACCTATATTTTACCACAAACCCAACCTTTCAAAGGATAATAAATGGAAGACTATAACACAAAGAGGGAAAATATACTCTAGAAAAAGCAAGATTATAGGAATACTACCCAACTCGTTCTATGAAGCCACAATTATGCTAAAACCAAAACCACACAAAGATCCAACAAAGAAAGAGAACTTCAGACTAATTTCCCTTATGAAAATTGATGCAAAAATACTCAATAAAATTCCTGCTAACCGAAACCAAGAACTCATCAAAAAGATCATTCACCATGATCAAGTAGGCTTCATCCCAGGGATGCAGGGATGGTTCAATATAAGGAAATCCATCAATGCAATCTACTACATAAAAAAACTCAAAGAAAAAAACCACATGGTCATTTCATTAGATGCTGAAAAAGGTTTTGACAAAATTCAGCATCCTTTCATGCTAAAAGTCTTGGAAAGAACAGGAAATCAAGGCCCATACGTAAACATAATAAAAGCAATCAATATACAGCAAACCAGTAGCCAACATCAAGTTAAATGGAGAGAAGCTTGAAGCAATCCCACTAAAATCAGGGATTATACAAGGCTGCCCCTCTCTCCATATCTTTTCAATATAGTATTTGAAATCTAGCTAGAGCAATTAGATAGCATAAGGAGGACAAAAGGATACAAATTGGAAAGGAAGAAGTCAAACTATCACTATTTGCAAATGATATAATAGCATACTTAAGTGACCCAGAAAAACTCCACCAGAGAATTCCTACAGCTAATAAATGACTTCAGCAAAGTGACTGGGTACAAAATCAACTCAAACAAATCCGTTGCCTTCCTATACTCAAAGGACAAGTAGGCTGAGAAAGAAATTAGAGAAATGACATGTTTCACAATAGCCACAAACAATATAAAGTATCTTGGAGTGACTCCAAGGAAACAAGCGAAAGACCTGTATGAAAAGAACTTCAGGTTTCTGAAGAAGGAAATTGAAGAAGGCCTCAGAAACTGAAAAAAGTCTTCCATGTTCGTGGATTGGCAGGATTAACATAGTGAAAATGGCCATCTTGCCAAAAGCAATATATGGATTTATTGCAATCCCCATCAAAATCCCAACTCAGTTCTTTATAGAGTTAGAAAGAGCAAGTCTCAGCTTCATCTGGAATAACAAAAAACCCAGGATAGCTAAAACTATTCTCAAAAGTAAATATCTTCTGAGGGAATCAGTATCTCGGACCTCAAGCAGTACTACAGAGCAATATTGCTAAAAACTGCTTGGTATTGGTACAGTGAAAGGCAGGTAGATCAACGGAATAGAATTGAAGACCCAGATATAACCCATACACCTTGGGTCACTTTATCATTGACAAAGGAGCTAAAACCATACAATGGAAAAAAGATAGCCTTTTTACCAAATGGTGCTGGTTCAACTGGAGGTCAGCATGCAGAAGAATGCAAATCGATCCATTTTTATCTACCTGTACTAAGCTCAACTCTAAGTGGATCAAGGACCTCCACATAAAACCAGGAACACTGAAACTAATAGAAAACAAACTGAGGAAGACCCTTGAGGACATGGGCACAGGGGGAAAGTTCCTGAACAGAACACCAATAGCTTATGCTCTAAGATCAAGAATTGACAAATGGGACCTCATAAAATTACATAGTTTATGTAAGGCAAAGGACACTGTCAGAAGGACAAAACAGCAACCAACAAATTGGGAAAAGCTCTTCATCAACCCCACATCTGACAGAGGGCTAATATCCAATATATACAAAGAACTCAAAAAGGTAGACTCCAGAGAGCCAAATAAACCTATTAAAAATGGGGAACAGAGGTAAACAAAGAATTTTCACCTGAAGAATTTCGAATGGCTGAGAAGCACATTAAGAAATGTTCAGCATGATTAATCATTAGGGAAATGCAAATCAAATCAACCCTGAGATTTCACCTGACATCAGAATGGCTAAGATCAAAAACTCAGAAGACAGCATGTGTTGGAAAGAGAAACACTCTTCCACTGCTGATGGGGTTGCAAGCTGGTTCAACTACTCTGGAAATCAGTCTGGTGGTTCTTCAGAAAACTGGGCATGAAACTTCCAGATGATCCTGTTATACCATTCCTGGGCATATACCCAGAGGATTCCCCAGCATGTAAGAAGGAAACATGTTCCACTATGGAAATAGAAGCCCTATTTATAATAGCCAGAAGCCTGAAAGAACCCAGATGTCCCTCAATGGAGGAATGGATACAGAAAATGTGGTATATTTATACAATGGAACACTACTCAGCAATTAAAAACAATGAATTCATAAAATTTTTAGGCAAATGGTTTGAACTGAAAAAATCACCCTAAATAAGGTAACCCAATCACAAAAGAATATACATGGAATGCAGTCACTGATAAGTTGATATTAATTAGCCCAGAAGATCTGAATACTCACGACATAATTAACATATCAAATGATTCCCAATAAGAAGGAAGGAGAGGGCCCTGGTCCTGGACAGGCTTGATCCAGCATTGTAGGGGCATACCAGGACAGAGAAATGGGAGGTGGTGATTTGGGAATGGGTAGAGGAAGGAAAGCGTATGGGACTTATGGGTAGGGAGGAACTGGGAAAGAGGAAAACATTTGGAATGTAAACAAAGAATATAAAAAATAAAAAATAAAATAAAAATAAAAAAGCACGAAAATAATATTTTTTCACAAGCCAAAAGAAGGTAGACACATAAATATAATTCTAACTCTAACAACAAAATAACAGGAAACAACAAACACTTTTCCATAATATTTATTAATATCAATGGACTCAATTCCTTCAATAAAAAGACATAGACAAACATACTGGATACATAAACTGTACCCAACATTTTGCTGCATACAGAAAACTCACATCAGTTACTAAGACAGACACTACTTCAGAATTAAAGCCTGGAAAACAATTTTCTAAGCAAATGGTCTCAAGAAACAAGCTGGAACAGCTATTTTAATATCGAATAAAATCAGCTTTCAACCTAAAGTTGTCAAAAAAAAAAAAAAAGCCACAGAAGGACATCTTATACTCATCAAAGGAAAAATCTACAAATCTACCATGAAGAACTCTCAAAAAAAAAAAAAAGAATTCTCAATTCTATATGTTCACATATATGTTCACAGCTATGCTCAAAAAGCAAACACACCCACATTCATAAAAGAAACTTTACTATAGCTCAAAGCACACATTGCACTTTGCATAATAATAGTGGGAGACTTCAACACCCCTCTTTTATTAATGGACAAACCATGGAAACAGAAGCTAAAGAGACATACCGTGATACTAAGAGAAGATATGAATGAAATGGATTTACAGATATTTATAGAACATTGTTTTATCCTAAAACAAAAGAATATGCCTTCTTCTCAGCACCTCACACTATCTTCTCCAAAATTGACCATCTAATTGGTCACAAAGCAGATGTCAACTGAAATAAGAAAATTCAAATAAACCCATGCTTCCTATCAGATCACCACAGACTAAAGCAAGGCTGGTCTTCTTCTTCTTCTTTTTTTTTCTTTTTTTTTTTGATCAAAAAATTTTTTATTGGATATATTCTATATTTACATTTCATTTCCCTTTTTCTGGTTCCCCACCCCCCTAAGGTCCCACATGCCCTTTTCTCTCCCCCTGCTCCCTCTAGAGCTTTCAGGTGTGCCATTAAGTTTCTTTTTTTCTTTTTTTTTAATTTATTTTCTATATTCTATGTTACATTCCAAAGGCTTTCCCCTTTCCCAGTTCCCACCCACCATAATTCCCATAGTTCCTCTCCCCCCAACTATTCCCCAATCATTCCCCCCCCCCTCGGTTTCTTTACTAAACTGGATGCAATCTTTACATGCCCAGGGTCCTCTCCTTTCTTCTTCTTGGGAATCATTTGACTTGCTAATTGTGTCTTGAGTATTTAGGGCT
This sequence comes from Apodemus agrarius, assembly GCA_964023405.1. Lineage (NCBI taxonomy): Eukaryota > Metazoa > Chordata > Mammalia > Rodentia > Muridae > Apodemus > Apodemus agrarius. Next base: position 78,196,574 of record OZ030020.1, on the reverse strand, counting down.
TCTGGGCTCATTAATATCCACTTATCAGTGATTGCATTTCATGTGCATTCTTTTGTGATTGGGTTAATTCACTCAGGATGACTGAAGGAGGCAGAGGCAAGAGGATCACGAGTTCGAGGCCAGCCTGGGCCATTAAGTTTCTTTTTGTTTCTTTTTGGAGACACTCAGGGCTATGAGTTTTCCTCTTAGCACTGCTTCCATTGTGTCCCATAGATTTGGGTATGTTGTACCTTCATTTTCATTAAACTCTAAAAAGTCTTTGATTTCTTTCTTTATTTCTTCCTTGACTAAGGTATCATTGAGTAGAATATTGTTCAGCCTCCATGTGTATGAGGATTTTCTGTTGTTTTTGTTGCTATTGAAGAACATGGTGATCCGATAGGAGGCATGGGATTAGTTCGATCTTTTTATATTTGTTGAGGTCTGTCTTGTGACCAATTATATGGTCGATTTTGGAGAAAGTACCATGAGGCACTGAGAAAAAGGTATAGTCTTTTGCTGTAGGATGAAATGTTCTATATATATATCTGTTAAATCCAATTGGTCCAACGTTTCAATGAGTTTCCCTGTGTCCCTGTTTAATTTCTGTTTTCCTTATTGGTCCATTGAGGATAGTGGAGTGTTGAGGTCCCCCACAATTATTGTGTTAGGTGCAATGTGTGCTTTGAGCTTTAGTAAAGTTTCTTTTACAAATGAGGGTGCCCTTGCATTTGGAGCGTAGATGTTTAGAATTGTGAGTTCTTCTTGGTGTATTCTTCCTTTGACTAGCAAGAAGTGACCCTCTGTGTCTTTTTTGATGACTTTGGGTTGAAAGTCAATTTTATCTGATATTAGAATGGCTATTACAGCTCACTTCCTGCGACCATTTGCTTGCAAAATTGTCTTCCAGCCTTTCACTCTAAGGTAGTGTTTGTCTTTGACTCTAAGGTATGTTTCCTGTATGCAGCAAAATGTAGGGTACTGTTTCCGTATCCATTCTGTTAGTCTATGTCTTTTTTATTGGGAAATTGACTCCATTGATGTTAAGAGATATTAAGGAATAGTAATTATTACCTCCTGACATTTTTGAAATTATTTTTTATATTTGAGAGGTTGTCTTCTTTTGGGTTTGATGAGAGGAAGTTTCTATCTTGCTTCTTCCAGAGTGTAGTTTCCTTCCTTATGTCTTCTTTAATAAAATGAAAAACAATAGGACCCACATACATGTGAAAGCTGAACGGTAATCTACTCAATGATAACTTTGTCAAGGAAGAAATAAAGAATGAAATCAAAGAAATTTTCTTTTCTTTTTTATTGGATATATTCTTTATTTACATTTCATTTCCCTTTTCCTGGTTCCCTGATGCCCAAAGGTCCCACATGCCAATTTCCTTCCCCCTGTTCCCCCATCCACCCCTTTCCACTTTCTTGTTCTGGTATTCCCCTACACTGATGCATTGAGCCTTTCCAGAACCAGGGTCCACTCCTTCCTTCTTCTCAGACATCATTTGGTATGTGGGTTATGTCTTTGGCGTTCCAAGATTCTAGGCTAATATCCACTTATCAGTGAATGAATACCATGGGTATTCTTTTGAGACTGGGTTACCTCACTTAGTATAATATTCTCCAGCTCCATCCATTTCTCTAAGAATTTCATGAATTCATTGTTTCTAATGGCTCCATTGTGTATATATACCAATATATACACAATATACGATATTTTTTGTATCCATTCTTCTGTTGAGGGACATCTGGGTTCTTTCCAGATTCTGGCAATTTAAAATAAGGCTGCTATGAACATAGTAGAGCATGTATCCTTATTGAATTCTTGGGAATCTTCTGGGTATATGCCCAGGAGTGGTATGGCAGGGTCCTCTGGAAATATAGTGTCCAGTTTTCTGAGGAACCGCCAGACTGATTTCCAGAGTGGTTGTACCAGTTTGCAATCCCTCCAGCAGTGAAGAAGTGTTCCTCTTTCTCCACATTCTCACCAACACCTGCTGTCTCCTGAGTTTTTAATCTTAGCCATTCTGACTGGTTTGAGGTGAAATCTCAGGGTTGTTTTGATTTGCATTTCCCTAATGACTAATGATGTTGAACAATTTTTAAGGTGTTTCTCGGGTTTTACTGTTTAGGTATGGGCCTTGATTTCCTGTTCTTTTAAAAACTTTTAGCATGAAAGGAATCTGAATTTTGTTGAATGCTTTTCTAGCATCCAATTAAATGACCATGTGTTTTTTTTTTCTTTGAGTTTGTTTATGTAGTGGATTACATTGATGGATTTCCGTATATTGAATCATCCCTGCATCCCTGGGATGAAGCCAACTTGATCATGGTGAATGATCATTTTGATGTGTTCTTGGATTCGGTTGGCAAGAAGTTTATTGAGAATTTTTGCATCGATGTTCATATGGGAATTTAGTCTTAAGTCCTCTTTCTTTGTTGGATCTTTGTGTGGTTTTGGTATCAGCATAATTGTGGCTTCATAGAACGAGTTGGGTAGTATTCCTATTTTCTTGCTTTTTCTAGGGTATATTTTCACTCCTTGTGTTGTAGTCTTTCATTTATTATCCTTTGAAGGGTTGGGTCTGTGGTAAAATATAGGTGTAAATTTCTTTTTCTCCTGGAATATATTCCCTCTTCTATATGAAGACACAACATGCCCAAACTTATGGAATACAATGAAAGAAGTGCTAAGAGGAAAACCCATATCTCTGAGTGCCTCCAAAAAAAAAAAAAAAAAAAAACTGGAATGTACAGATACTAGCAGATTGACAGTACGTCTGAAATCTCTAGAAGAAAAAATGGAAATATACCCAAGAAATGTAGACAGCAGGAAATAATCAAATTCAGGGCTGAAATTAACCAAGCAGAAACAAAAAGAACTATAGAAAGAATCAACAAAACCAGGAGCTGGTTCTTTGAGAAAATCAACAAGATAGATAAGCCCTTAGCCATACTAATTTGAGTGCACAGAGATAATATCCAAATAAACAAAATCAGAAATGAAAAGGCAGACATAACAACAGAAACTGAGGAAATAAAAAAATCATTAAATACTACTACAAAATTCTATACTCATCAAAAGTAGAAAATATGGATGAAACAGGCAATTTTCTAAATGGATACCAGGTACCAAAGTTTAAGCAGTATCAGATAAATCATCTAAACAGTCCCATACTCCTTTAAGAAATAGAAGTTGTCATTAATAGTCTCCCAACCAAAAAATGCTCAGGGCCAGATGTGTTTAGAGCATAGATCTATCAGACCTTCAAAGAAGACAAAATGCCAGCAGTCTTCAAACTATTCCATGAAATATAAACACAAGGAGCACTACCAAATTCATTCTATAAATCAACAATTACTCTTTTTTTATCTCCATCAATCAACTTTATTGCTATTGCAAAATTGCATAGGATTTTATAAAGAAGTACCAAATGTAAATAAAATCTTTTTTTTGATATTTTTTTTCTATATTTTTTGTTTACATTCCAAAGGCTTTCCCCTTTCCCAGTTCCCCGCTCACCATATGTCCCATAAGCCCTCTTCACTCTGCCCATTCCCCAATACCCCCCCCACCATTTCTTTGTTCTGATACTCTCCTACAAAACTGGATCCAGTCTTTTCAGGACCAGGGTCCTCTCCTTCTTTCTTCTTGGGAATCTTTTGATTTGCTAATTGTGCCTTGAGTATTCAGAGCTTTTGGGCTCATTAATATCCACTTATCAGTGAATGCATTTCATGTGTATTCTTTTGTGATTGGGTTAACTCACTTAGGATGATATTTTCCAGATCCAACTATTTGCCTACAAATTGCATGAATTCATCATTTTTAATTGCTGAGTAGTATTCTATTGTATAAATATACCACATTTTCTGTATCCATTCCTCCTTTGAGGGACATCTGGGCTCCTTCCAACTTCTGGCTATTATAAATAAGGCTGCTATGATCATAGTGGAGCATCTGTCTTTATTGTACGCAGGGGAATCCTCAGGATATATGCCCAGGAGTGGTATGCCAGGGTCTTCTGGAAGTGTCATGCCTAATTTTCAGAGGAACCGTCAGACTGATTTCCAGAGCAGTTGTACCATCTTGTAATCCTACCAACAGTGTACGAGTGTTCCTTTTTCTCCACATCCTCGCCAGCATCTGTTGTCCCTTGAGTTTTTAATCTTAGCCATTCTGACTGGTGTGAGGTAGAATCTCAGGGTTGTTTTGATTTGCATTTCTCTGATGACTAATGATGTTGCACATCTCTTAACATGCTTCTCAGTCATCCAAATTTCTTCTGGTGAAAATTTTTTGTTTAGCTCTGTACCCCATTTTTGATAGGGTTATTTGGTTCTTTGGGGTCTAACTTCTTGAGTTCTTTGTATATATTGGATATTAGCCCTCTGTTGGATGTGGGGTTGGTGAAGATCTTTTCCCAATTTATTGGTTGCTGTCTTGTCCTTCTGACAGTGTCCTTTGCCTTACAGAAACTTTGTAATTTTATGAGGTCCCATTTGTCAGTTCTTGATCTTAGAGTATAAGCTATTGGTGTTCTGTTTAGAAACTTTCCCTCTGTGCCCATGTCCTCCAGGGACTTCCCCATTTTCTTTTAGTTTCAGTGTGTCTGCTTTTATATGGAGGTCCTTGATGGCCATATTGCCAAAACTATCTACAGATTCAATGCAACCCCCATCAAAATCCCAAATCAATTCTTCATAGATCTAGAAAGAGCAATTCTCAAATTCATCTGGAGTAACAAAAAACCCAGGATAGCTAAAACTATTCTCAACAATAAAAGGACTTCTGGGGGAATCAATATCCCTGACCTCAAGCAGTACTACAGAGCAATTGTGCTAAAAACTGCATAGTATTGGTACAGCGACAGGCTAGTAGAACAATGGAATAGAATTGAAGACCCAGAAATGAACCCACAGACTTATGGTCACTTTATCTTTGATAAAGGAGCTACAACCATCCAGTGGAAAAAAGATAGTCTTTTCAACAACTGGTGCTGGTTCAACTGGAGGTCAACATGCAGAAGAATGCAAATTGACCCACTCTTATCTCCTTATACCAAGATCATCTCCAAGTGGATCAAGGACCTCCACAATTACTCTTATACCTAAACCACACAAAGACCCAACAAAGAAAGAAACTGAAAAGTTGGAGAGATCTCCCATGCTCATGGATTAACAGGATTAATATAGTAAAAGTGGCCATCTTTCCAAAACCAATCTACAGATTTAATGTAATCCTCATCAAAATTCCAACTCAATTCTTCACAGAGTTTGAATGAACAGTTTGCAAATTTATCTGGAAGAACAAAAACCCAGGTTATTGAAAAGTATTCTCAACAATAAAATCACTTCTGGCAGAATCAACATACCCAATCTCAATCTGCACTAACAGAGCAATTGTAATAAATACTACATGGTATTGGTACATTGACAGGCAGGTAGATCAATGGAGTAGAATTGGAAACCCAGAAATGAACCCACACACCTATGGTCACATGGTCACTTCATCTTTGACATAGGAGCTAAAATGTTCTAGTAGAAAAACAGACAGCATTTTCAGCAAATGGTGCTGGTTCAACTGGATGGTAACATATAGAAGAATGCAAATTGAGCCATTCTTATCTCCTTGTACAATGCTTAAGTCCAAGTCAATCAAGGACCTCCACATAAAAGCAGATAAACTGAAACTAATGGAAAAGAAAGTGTGGTAGAGCCTCTAGCACATGGGCATAGGGGAAATTTTTCTGAAAAGAACACCATTAGCTTAAGCTCTAAGATCAAGAATTGACAAATGGGACCTCATAAAATTGCAAAGCTTTTGGACAAAAATGCAACCAGCAGATTGGGAAAAGATCTTCACCAATCCTACATATAATAGAAGGCTAATATCCAATATATGCAAAGAATTCAAGACTCCACAGAACCAAATAACCCTATTACAAATGGGGTGTGGAGTTAAATAATTCTCAACTAAGGAATGCTGAATGGTGGAGAAGCACTTAAAAATGTTAAACATCTTTAGTCATCAGGGAAATGCAAATCAAAACAAACCTAAGATTCAAGTTCATACCAATAATATTGACTAAGATCAAAAACTCAGGTGACAGCAGAAGCTGGGCAGGATATGGAGAAAGATAAACACTCCTCCACTGCTGGTAGGATTGCAAGCTGGTGCAACTATTCTGGAAATTAGTTTGGCAGTTCCTCAGAAAATTAGACATAGTACTACATGTGGACCCAGCTATACCACTCTTGGGCACATAGGCAGAAGATGCTCCAACAGGTAATATGGACACATGTTCAGCTATGTTCATGGCAGCCTTATTTATAATAGCTAGAAGCTAGAAAGAACCCAGATGTCCATCAACAGAGGAATTGCTTCAGAAAATGTGGTACATTTACACAATGGAGTATTACTCATCTGTTAAAAACAATGAACTTATGAACTTCCTAGGCAAATGGATGGAACTAGAAAAGATAATCCTGAGTGAGGTAACCCAATTATAAGAGAACACACATGGTATGCACTCACCAATAAGTGGATATTAGCCCAGAAACTTGGAATACCCCAGATACAATTCACAGACCAAAAGAAGCTCAAGAAGAAGGAAGACCAAAGTATGGATACTTTGGTCTTTATTAGAAAGGGGAACAAAACCCATGGGAGGAGATACAGAGACAAAGTACAGAACAGAGACTGAAGGAAAGACCATCAGGTGACTGCCCCACCTGGGGTTCCATCTCATATACAGTTACCAAACCCAGACACTACTGTGGATGTCAAAAAGTGCTTGCTGACAGGAGCCTGATATAGGTGTCTCCTGAAAGGCTCTGGGAGTACCTGACAAATACAGAGGTGGATGCTCACAACCAACCATTGGACTGAGCACAGAGTCCCCAATGGAGGAGCTACAGAAAGGACTCAAGGAACTGAAGGGGTTTGCAGTCTCATAGGAGGAACAATAATATAAACCAAGCAGTGCCCCAGAGCTCCCAAGGACTAAACCACTATCCAGAGTACACATGAAGGGACCCATGTCTCCAGCTGCATATGCAATAGAGGATGGCTTTGTTGGACATCAGTGTGAGGAGAGTCCCTTCATCCTAGGAAGGCTTGATTCCCCAGTGTAGGGGAATGCCAGGACAGGGAAGCAGGAGTGGATAGGTTGGTGAGCAGGGGGGAGGGAGAATGGAATAGGAGGGTTTAGGAGGGGAAATGAAGAAAAGGTGATAATATTTGAAATGTAAATTATGAAAATATCTCACAAAATAAAGAACAAAAAAGAAATTCTAAAAACTAAAATAACCAAAAAAATAGAAAGAAAAAGAAAAAGAAAAAAGAAATGCTCTCCAATATGAAAACATAATTAAGACATATAATATTTAAATAGCAATGCCTTTTCCTCAACATGTATACCATGTGCTCTCCAAATTGTAGCATGAATATTCATTCTTTTAAGGTATATTTGATAAATTCCCCCAAATAAGCAATGTCATAAGCAACTAAATGGTGTCCCACTCGGTGGAGGACTCTAAAGTAACTTAGATTACTGAATCAACTAAGCAGTATCACATGGGCTCTCAGGGACTGAAATGTTGAGCACTGGCCCTACATGGGTCTTCACTAAGCCATCTGCATAAATGTTATGGTTGTTAGCTTTGTGTTTTCATGGAACTCTTAACAGTGGAAGCAGCTATGTCTCTGAGTTTTTAGCCTGCTCTTGGGATATTTTTCCTCCTTTCGGTTTGCCTTGTCCAGCCTTAGTATGAGGACTTTTACCTTGTCTTATTGTATCTTGTTTGTCCCATTGAGCTGTCTTCTCTTGGAGCCCTGCTCTTTTCTGAAGAGGAAATGAAGGGAGAATGGATCTGGGGAAAAGGGAGGTATGTGGAAGGAACTGGGAAAAGCAGACAGGGGAAACTGTGGTCAGAAAGTATTATATGAGAAAAGAACATATTCTCAAAAAAAAGGTGTCACTGAATTTAAAACAATGAAAGCAAACACTGGATTCTTCCTTGTAGAAAAATTACATTAGAAATTAGTGAAATGTTATGCAGCCTTATATATAATAGCCAGAAGCTGGAAAGAACCCAGATGTCCCTCAACAGAGGAATGGATACAAAAAATGTGGTATATATACACAATGGAGTACTATTCAGCCATTAGAAACAATGAATTCATGAAATTCTTAGAAAAATGGATGGAGCTGGAGAACGTCATACTAAGTGAGGTGACCCAGTCTCAAAAGAATACCCATGGTATGCAGTCACTGATAAGTGGATATTATCCTAGAATCTTGGAACACCAAAGACATAAATCACATACCAAGTGATGTCTCACAAGAAGAAAGGAGTGGACACTGGTGCTAGAATGGACCAAAGCATCATTGTGGGGGAGTACAAGAACAGTGAGGTGGGAGGGCGTGGATGAGGGAGCAGGGGGAGGGAAAAGGGCATGTGGGACCTTTGGGAGTAGGGAACCAGAAAAAGGGAAATGAATTGTAAATATAGAATATATCCAATGAAAAAAAGAAATTAGTGAAATGTTACAATATTTCCCAATATCTTGGATTGTAGGAATGCTTTATGACAACTCTAAAAATGGCAATTAACATCTTCTTAAATGCTATAAATTCTAGAGAAGTAAAGTAAGATATTTACTAGAGTCAAAAAAATTAGACTCAAGAACAAATTAATCTTTTAAAAATGTATTTTATACAGTTTAAGTTTAAGTTTATATTATATACGGATATTGACCTGCAGTTGTGCAGATCAAGAGTCAAGAGAGCTATATTCAGCAATATCATATTCCTTCTAGACTACCTATCTTTATTTACGTTGTTATCTTATATTGGTTATCATGGTTCTATTTTAAAACCCTCCACCATCTCTTCTTGACACAGGCCAGACATTGCTAGTGTTCCTGACTGTGGAAAATAAGGACTTCCCCAAATATGTTGATGCCATTATTTGTTGGCTATTTTACTCAGCTCCCATGTAATTGAAGTCATTGGGAAGGGAGAAAAAGCTCAGGTTCTGTCAATATCTGATTAGCAGGAGTGTTCTAGATGGCTGGCTATTGAACAACCCAGCCCTTTTGCTGTGGTGTTGCTATTGTTGATATGCAAGCAGGAGCAGAGGTGCCATTTGTAGTTAAAAACTTTTTGGGGAAAAAAACAAGTCTTCTACTGCAGACATGGTGTTTCAAGAATCAGACAAAATATACTTCATGGAAAATCTATTTTGAGCTCGACATTCATTTGAAAAGCTAAAACTAGCATCCGGATAAAAAAAGGAAGGGATGAAACATCAAACTCAAAATATCTTCCTATATTGTGACATTTTAGCAAATGTAAATGAAACCACCTTTAAGGCTGTCACAAGTAAAGAGATCCAACTGGGGTCCTGATGACTGAAGAGATGTTAAAGAATCTCTCATCAGCAGACCACAAAGAATACAGCAAAAGCTATCAGTAATATGCAGATGTTATCAGGATATGACTTCAGCACAGCCCCGAATCCCAATGGAGACAAAACTGCAGATGTTTAACTTATTACAGGAACCAACTGCAAATTCTGTTTTGATTCTCCCCCTTTATAAGGTTGGATTCTTTTTTTAAAGACACATGAATTGCACTTTGAAGAACTTCCTCTAGCCTCAGTCACTTTAAACATTTAAATGCTTGCTACTAGACACAGGGTTTTTTGGATAATGTGACATGTAATTTAGTACAAGATGTGGGCAGTGTGGAAACTAGCAGAGGAAGGATGTGTTGAAGCATCCTTGCAGGTGGTGGCAGGAGATTTATTATTGTGTAGTAGTGGAACTCAAGATGTGAGATAGACCCAAGCAATAATGTAACAACAAACCTACTTACAATCTGCTTAACTTTTGGCAAAAACCAAGAATCTGAAGATTTGTTCATCAAATTTGAACATATTTGAAGATGCAAATAGAGCAGTTTTCCCATGTCATCTGCTTTATTTTTAAGTTACAGAATAAAATTTTAATAAATTATTCATGTTTTCAAATGGAGGTGTTTGAATGGTCCTCCTTGATTCTTTGATCCTTTTGTGTTTTATATCTTTAAGAGCATCCAATTATAAAATCATAAATTGTAAACTACATAATTTTTTCATGATAATTGGTTTAAATATACTGTTTCCAATAAAATTTTGTGTTTTAGGAAATATCTCAATGCATAGTTTTCTACAAATGTGGCTTGTTCTTGTCTCTGGGTGGATGCCAGCAGCTGGTGTTGCAGGTCAAGCTGGCATTTTCTTCTGTTCCATACAGACTTCCACCACCCTCTTTCTCCTTTGGTACCCACAGTTGGCATTTCTTATTTTCTGTAAGGGAGGCAGAAGGACCTGCCACTTCAAGAGCTTTATGTCCACAAATCAATATTACTTAGATTCCATAGGATGAAAAATCAGAACAAAAGTAGAGACATTTTTAAAAATGTAAGCATTTTGAAGATTGCAATAATAGAATGATCGCATCATGATGAAAAAGATAAATCACAATTTTCATTTGTATTTGACCTTTATTCCACACAGAATATGTAATTTACACCTGAAATAACAAATATCATTATGTGTACCAAAGAATTTCAATCAACCTTCCGTGTCATTATGAGTGAGCATGATATTGAAAAAAAAAAGAAAAGTCATACCATACTAAGAAGAAAATTGGCTCAACAGGTATTCTCAAAATATGGTCTCTCAAGATCTATCAAGAACAAGCCTAGAACATTCACTAACACCAACTGTACTTTGCGAAGGAAAAACAGTTGACATACAGAATTTTAACTATATTATACAATTACTACATATATTATTCTATGATAAAAACCAATATAAATTCAATTTAATGGCTTTAAAACAAATCATATTCAAAATGCTTATTGGCTTTATAGCAAATTGAACTATTGCTATTTATTTATATCAAATGTAGCCGAAAGTGAACATAGCTCATCTTTAAAAGTTAGCTCATAAGATATGCAGTGTGTTTACTTTCCTCTGTCTAGTCTTAGCACCTAGATCAATTCTTGGCACATTGACCTTGCTCAGTAATGCTGCACCTCAAACCCAGGCAAGAGCAAAGAACCTGAACTAGACAGTAGACACAGAAAAAGATGAACTACTTGAGTAATCTAATATTCCTTTTCTTAAGGGATATGCAATCTTAAAAAAAAGTTATGTATTTTCATGCCAGCGTGGACAGCTACAGAGCAAATTGAAAGTCTTTAGTATAAGATAATTCCAAGTTTTGCCAAGATGTGACCAGCTGAAAAACTCAAAATAACTTGAAGAGATGCTATCTGCCACAGGGATTACCATAATACATGTAGGATCAAAGAAAATTCCATATTTTACCCTGGTGATTAGCTGTAATTAAATAAAGTAAGTCTTTTTAAACTTCATTAGCAGCAAGGCGTTTGCTACAGCAGAGTGGGCACAAATCATCCATTCTTAATTAAAAGATAATCCACAGGATGGCCATAATCTTCTTCTAAAAATACACCATTTCCCCCTGAAAGATTTTCTCGTCAAATAAAGATAAATAACAGTTCCTATGAGTCTAAGGCATAAAGGAAGGGATGCTCCTCCATTTGCTTGAGCAAGTTCTGAATGTGGCTGAGAGCAACACTCTGGCATGCTATTATCTAAAATGGTAGAATACCTCACTTCAGCAAAGTCTGACATAAATCTTTGAAAACAAAGACATTGCATATGTATGAGCTGAAATAGATATGACACTGTTGGCACATTAATATTCCTGTCACTAGGGGTTTTCAAACTTCTAAGGAAAAGATGGGAATGAATTCAGACTGTAGCTGGTAAAATAGACTCACATATAGTACGGCAATGAGACATCACTGACCATAACCAGAAAAGTGCAAAAGCAAAAGGTTCTTCTGCACTGTGCCTTTGCTAAAACAAGACTATAGGCTCATCTCCTGGGAATGTGAAGAATAATTAGTTTGGCTTAGAGTTGTCATTGCTGTTCTAAGTATATTAATAGAATTATTCCATTGACACCAATCCTGATAAGTAGAAAAGAGGACTGTTTTCTTTTTCCTTGTGTAGCCTCTGTGATGGTTTATAGGTAACAGATGTTTCCACTCATTTCACAACAAACCTCATTAAAAGTAACTGTGGGACCTAACTAAAGAGCTCTCTATATAGCCAAATCTGTGCAGAAAATAATTCTGTTATTACGTATCCTACAATTATTTCTTTTTCTGATTTTTCCTACCTTAATATAAGTTTTCCTGTTTATATTTTACATAACTTTTCTAGAAGTAACTGAACACACAAGCACAAACACACACACATGCACACACACACATACAATATTTCACTTACTCCACATTTGTACAGACTTGCTCTATATTGTAAAGTACCTACTTACAAATAACACCCATCTTTCGATAAATTTTGATAAAAAAGCAGTGTTTGCAAAAGCCTAATAAATAATCAAATTCTGTAACACCAGCACTTACCAAAAAATATGACATCACCATTGAATTTGATTATATTCTATGAGTGCACCTCTGTTGAAATAGTAGAACTTTTATTTGGTAAAAAATGTGCTTTGATCCAGTGAGTACCCATGAGTAGTTTGCTATTCACCATTTCATGCACTTATATCTTAAAGAAGAAAATGTCTATAATATTATGGTATAGGTATAAATTCAAATGGAAGCAAGGTCATTTAGACTTTTAAAATGCTTTCTTTTATGTTAACTTATAGCTGAAAATAATGAATAGCAGCCTTTTATTCTCCTGGCATGTTTGAGATAGTTTGCATGTTTTGGAAATGGCATAAATATTTTTCCACCCACCCAAGATAGAATGATTCAAAGAGGGGAGGAAAAAATGCTCATTTTCTTTTGCTGTTCATTTTTTGTTGTTGTCTCATACAGTACTTGGAAGTACAATGGTATATTGTTTAAAGGAAAATAAAATAATCCAATCATATTAAAGTGAGTTAAATTTTCATTAGGAGTTAATTGTGATGCAAACAACCTAGTTATTATAGGATCTATACTGTAGCATGCTGTAAGTTCTGATACCTGTATGTGATAACCAAGTAAAAAACAAGGAAGACCACTCCTCAGGCTATGTCTCTAGCTATTAGATACAATTCAAAACAGATGCAATGTTTTCCCAAATACATTCATACAGAGAAATATTCGATTGATAATACTCCTTGGGACAACCTCGTTCATTCTATCAGTCCAGGTAGGCTGAATTTAATGGGATAATATATTTCCTTGTAATGAAGAAGTAACTCAAAAGAAATAGTATTCCACAGAGGAAATCAGTGGATTCATTTTTATTGTGCATGAGCACCTATTTATGATTTAGACTTTTGCAAACACTGCTTTTTTTTAAATTCATCTGGTTTAAAATGTGTGGCTTCAACCACAAAGTACACTACTGTTGGCATTTTTGTTTTATTATGTTATTGAGTTCTTTTATATCTACTGCCCTTCCAACCCTTATTCCACTCTAATCCCTCCCAATTGCCCCCCACACACACACACACTAGGTCCTGCTGACTAGAAACATGTTTCTTGGGACAAGTCCAGTCTCTGTCAGGATATCTGCAGCCTCTTCTTGTCAAGCCTCCATAAGCAGCTTCTTCTTCTTCTTCTTCTTCTTCTTCTTCTTCTTCTTCTTCTTCTTCTTCTTCTTCTTCTTCTTCTTCTTCCTCTTCCTCTTCCTCCTCCTCCTCCTCCTCTTCCTCCTCCTCCTCCTCCTCCTCCTCCTCCTCCTCCTCCTCCTCCTCCTCTTCTTCCCCTTCCCCTTCCCCTTCTCCTCCTTCTCCTCCTTCTCCTCACCTCTGGCCCCTCTTGTGGCTCTGAAATTTATATGTTCTCTGGAGTCCCCTGAATTAAACTATCTGCAGCTGGCAAAATTCATACTTCCCTGCTCTCTAGAACATGAGATAACCACAATTAAATGATGTGGACAAACAAGCAGCCCTATATCCTACACTTAAAATTAAAACACAAATATATTCATGCAACATTGCAGGTTATTTTAAGCAACAGAAACTCTTACTACATACCACACCTACTTAACTAAAATTGAATTTATGCCTCCCATTTTTGTCACTGTCTTGTTTAGCTTGAAAAAGAATCATATGGAAGTATGATGAATCCTCTTATCTTTATAATTATTATGCAGTAATAAAAACTGTCATGGGTTTGATTTAAAAACAATTATTAGAATATTCATTTATAAGAAATTCACACCATAAATATCTAGAAAGAAAAGGCACTCTAAGCCATTGGCTGCCTTGGACTCATTCAGGATGTAGCATTTCATTGTTTAGGAAAACATGCCCTCCAACTTCTGCTGCCATTGCATGAAAAATATTTTTAAAAATACTGTAAAAATCCATTTTCTCTTAGCTTTACATTGCTTAGTTTGCTTCCTTATAGAACAGTTCTGTTTTATAAAGCAGTTGTTGTTACATTAAGATGTATGTCTGCTTCTCTTCAGGAGACAGATTAGAGTGCCTCGGCTGCCACTAAAGTTGTCGTTCTTTGTAACAAAATGTAATGCTGCATATATAAAAATGCAAAGTGGAATGTGGAGTCAAATGTCTCTCAGCACAAGAGTTGTTCGTTTTAGCACCCATTTTGTTGGTATTTATCAACTTACTAATTATAGGCAAATTGCTTCCAACACGAAAACTGTGATGATTAGCAGTTTTTTCTGCTAACTCTGGTCTACTGTAGTTCCGGTAAAAGAATGTCAATAACCTAAATTCCTTTCTTTTTTCTGACTTAGAATATAAAAATAAATTCATCAGACTAGCATTTCTCAACTTTTCGGAACTCTTGTTTGGAAGGCTTGGGGTGGGAAGCAGAAATAGATAGATATCATAATCAAGAAGGTGTACCTGTCACCTCACATAACCTGGAGATTCTTGACGGCCAACAAATGGAATTAGGAAATCCTGGTTTTACTAACAGAGTAAATGCACTTGAGCACTAAAAGAGAAGTGCATCAATTGCTAGAACCCATAATAAAATCTCTTTAATAATATAGAGAGCAAAAACATCTTAAGAACTAGCTCATACAGGAGCCAGCACTGATGGCCAGAAAATGCCCAGCGTATACTGTGCTAAACCTCTCATGTAACCATGAAGGAGAGCAGCGTGATATTGTTCAGTCAGATGTAATACAGTTTGTAACCTTTAGCCCTCCATTATGGTCCTTTAAAGTAAGCTCAGATGAAGATGAGAGGAACAGACCAATCTAGGAAATGTTTTCGTTGCATGCAATACAATAAAAGCTTTGATTTTTTTCTACCACCATCGCTAATTTCTCTCATTTGTTTCTCATTACAATAAGTAAACAAGATTAAATGGAAAATCTTACAGTTTTTAGAGCATATTACACAGCAGAAATGTACTGACTCAGTGTCTTAACCAACTTACATGGCACTAAATGACTGTATCTTCCTACTATGAATTTCCTACAGTTCTAAAGTTATATTGGCAAGTTCCAGTCAGCAATGATGTCTGCAATGGCCCTCTTTTGCCAATATGCTGCTTTTAGTCTAATTGCTTATTTGCAGTCTCGGCAAGCAGAGAGAAGAATTTTATACTCTTTGCCTTGTCTCTGAATACTAACTAGCTGGCCCAGTGAAGCCTCTCCAAAGGGAGAAACTGCATGAGACACACAGTGCATTTGACACAGTCAAGAGGTAAAAGAAAGAACAAAACAAAAGTCTATTCAGAACAGAATCTTCTGATGTCCCCCTCCCCCAGCCCCTTTAAAAATAAAGTGAAGGAGGTGGTGGCATAAATCCATGCTTGAATGCCTGAAGTTGTCAGTTAATAATGGACAGTGAATGACGGTCAGCCTAATTCTCAGTCCCTAGGTTATCACTTTTTGGCATTGTTGAACAAGAAAAGTGTGTACATAACAAGAAAATATGTCATTATATTTCTCTCTGAATGCATGGACAAGTCCTGTGTAGGAGGATCAGTTGAGAATTTGCATACAGGCACATGAATGTACCTTCAGAACTGGGTATTTTTTCCTTGAAATTATTCTGAAAATATTGATTACAACATCAAAAAATGATGAAGTTTTAATCACATGTTTGCTTCCCTTTAAGGATAAGAACTCCAATTTTATTTGGAAAACTTTGAATTTTTTTGAAAACCAAGCCAAACTAAACCAAAACAGAAAAGCAGTCTTTTTGTTTGATTTTTCAAAAGCACTCCTCTCAGGCTGTTTCACCCAAGATCTCTTTATACTTTCATCTTTGCACAATGCCTTAATCCTCCTGTCTTTGTTGTTTTAATGTCTGATCAGTTTGTTTTCTTTCTTTTTTAAAAATTGTCTATATTCTTTGTTTACATTTCAAATAATTTTCCCTTGCCCGGTTACCCCCTCCCCATAAGTCCCATAATCTCTCTTCCCTCCACCCATTCCCCAATCATCCCCCTTCCACTTCTCTGTTCTGGTAATCCACTACAATGCTGCATCAGGCCTTTCCAGGACCAGGGACCTCTCCTTCCACCTTCTTGGGAATGATTTGATATGTGAGCTGTGTCTTCGGTATTCAGAGCTTCTGGGCTAATATCCACATATCAGTGACTGCATTACATGTGTGTTCTTTTGTGAATGAGTTACCTCACTTAGGATGATATTTTCCAGTTCCAACCATGAATAATTTCATGAATTCATTGTTTTTAATTGTTGAGTAGTATTCCATTGTGTAAATATATTACATATTTTGTATCCATTCCTCCACTGAGGGACATCTGGGTTCTTTCCAGCATCTGGCTATTATAAATAAGGCTGCTATGAACATAGTAGACCATGTGTCCTTATTGCATGACGGGGAATCCTCTGGGTATATTCCCAGGAGTGGTGTAGCAGGATCCTCAGGAAGTATGCCCAGTTTTCTGCTAGTACTGAAACTTGACTTCAGGCATTTCAGTGATAAATCTATACAAACACCGATCAGTTTGTTTTCTTTCTTTTTTTAAAAAAAAATTCTATATTCTTTATTTCTATCTCCGACCAATGTGGAGCATTGTGAAGCAAGAAAGGCTTTGGTAATCATTCCCATAATGTATATTATTATTAGTTGCATGACTACAGGTACAGAGAGATAATAACATTTAAATGATGGAGAAATTTGTAATTAAGATATGTTGGGCCTCTTCTCAGATTCCGGGCACTCTCATCTGTTGGCCATCTGTAGTGGAGAACAGAGGTTGTTCTTAGTTCCATTGGGGTGGGTAAGAGAAAGAGCTTCGATCAAGCCCAAGTTCCCTTGTATTGCTAAGGTAGACAGAGACTGGTCACTAAGGCCGAACTGCTGATGCCAAGTGCAAACATCTTGATCTGATAGGGAGGCTGTGGGGGTGGAGCTTGGCTGTGCCTCCCATGCAAACAAGTAGTACCTATTAAACATCCTGCATCTTTTGAGAGAAAAAAGGAAAGGAGAAGAGATGAACTTAATTAAAACAAGAAAGACAGAAGGAGGTTGATACATTGATATCCTGGTTACATCTTTTTTTCCCCACTTTCCCAGCTGCAAAGAAAAACAACTAAAAATTTCTTTAAATAATCAAGTAGGAAGATGGCTGACTATGTTTCATTATTTAACACTGTCAAAATGCTGCTTCATTTTTAGCTTGAAAATTGGAAAGTACTTGATAGAAAAACAGGATCTTATACAAGCTTAATTCAGCCTTTAAGAAACTACTTTGTAAGTTTTTTGACATGCTGATTATATGAGAACTTCCTTGGTTTCATATGAAACTTATTTAGTATGGAGAAGCAAATTCTACAGTTAGTCTCTGGTTTGTTTGTCAGCATACAGGATTGTGCAGCAAGATCTGAGTGTCACAGAAATGCTAATAACTAAAGCAAAAACATGTTTCCGTGTAGTACTGTCTGTTGTGATTAATTCTATATTTAGTTATGATAGTCTTCATAAAAATTCCAAGTGAAAACAATAATTAAAAAATCTCTCAGATATATTTAATATTGAAAGGCTTACTGATATAAAACTTAGAAGGTACAGAACTACTTTAACTTTTAAGAGTAAAATCTAATTTTTTAACAATTCATGTGTATGATAGTTATTCAGAATAGTCATATGAGAAAAAAACATAATTTGAGAAACTTGCTAACTTTTAGCAAATGAAATAAAATCTTTGCAAATATAAAAGCATTTCTTCCTAGAAGAATTATAGTTTATTCTTGAACAATTATATGATTTATTTTCTTTATAATAATAGAATAAATCATACATTAAAGGATTATGTTAAAAAGATACATGCATAGGAAAGTGTGTGTGTGAGTGTGTATGTGTGTACATGCATATGTGATAGTGAAACAGTAGGATTTATGTTTGTAGTAGTAACTACTTTATGTGGAAGTCTTCTCAAAACAAAGATATGTAATTCTGCATTTCATTTATATTTAATAAGATACTCACTATGCAGTTGAAGGAATTCCAATTATTTTGAAAAATAATGACCTATGGGTCAGTCATAGCTTGACAACTTCTGGTAAGGGTTCATGGAAAATCTCAAGGTCTAAAGAATATAAAAATCTAAATAAATCACCATCATCAGGATATGACAGGTTTATATATTTTCCGAGTAAGATGATTATTTTATGAGTTAGTTATTTCTACAAAGACTGATAATGACTTTCTATATTCAAAAAGAACAAGGTGTCAGGAGACTGGATAGAATTCTCAGCCCACTCTTATTCTTAAATAGCAGGTAATAAATGACTTTCTTCTGAAGGCAATTGAATGCATTATTAACTGTGTATGAGCCAATATTTATCTTCTAGGTTATAACAGTTCAATGTTATGACTGAGATCTGAAGCAAACTATTTCTCTGACTCAGATAATCAGAGAGGAAGCATGAACTAAGTATGGAAACTGAGCATGGAAAGTACAATGCCTCCCAAAAGAGGAATATGGCCCGAGCACAGAGTTGAGGCTAACATAACCAACCATACTTAAGGGTAGGTGGACAGGTAAATAGATGATAGTTTTGAATACCGAACCTCATGGCAGAAGGTGAAATACCACAACACTATTTTAGGAAAGTCTATCATTCTCTATTGACATTTAAATTTTATGAGAGATTTTTATCTTACAAGTATTGAGGAATACAGAAAGATAGAGTTGAAAATATCAGTTTAAAATAAACCAGATTTATGACTGAAAATGAAAATACAGATAATACACTCATGTGACAGTTAAACTGACTCTCCTATATCTGCTTTCTCACTGAGCATCACGTGTCAAAGGACAGGGACGGTAACAATGACTTACACAATACTAATTGAATATAAACTGTCACTTTTTTTCTTTAGAAAATAAAGTATTCAACAAACTGAAAGACTTGAACACTTATATAATATTCTAAAACTTCTAATCCTGGTAGTTTATACAAAATATCTAGATAATCCATATAATTAAAATGGGACATATATAGTTCTTCTACATGTGAATTATACAGATTGGTGTGTTATACCAAGAAACCCACTATCACCTTATTCTAATCATGAAGAATCTGGACCACTGAAGAAAATCATAAGGTAAAAGGAATGCACAGTTTATTAATGCCTAATTTTTAGTTTGTACATGAGTGATATATCTGAGCATTAGATATTTAATACTGACAAGACAGTTGAAGAAATTTTTATGGTTTCAAAATATGGTTTTGTTTATTTTCAAACGTCTCATATGTTGAAAACTTTGTAACCACACCATGTGTCTGACCATTGAGAAATTATGTATAATGAGGACTATAAACTTATGAATGGATTAACCCATTGATGGATTCACATTTGATGTCATTATATTACAGTGATGGCAGCTTATAAAAGTGGAGCTTAGTTAAGTGGAAGAAGTCACTTAGGATATGTGTTTTTTTGCAATTTAATTGGAACCTTTTCCCCATTCCTTTTCTCCTTCCAAACTCACCTAGTTACCTTTCCAACTTTTCTTCACATTCATTGTTTCTTTTTCATGGGCATATATGTAATTTTATATTCATATATTACTAAATATAAACTGTTCAATCTGTATGATATCACTTGTATGTATGTTTTCAGGGTTGACCGTTGGGCACAGGACAACTAATTAGTGTGCTTCTCCCCGGGGAGGACAGAAATTTCTGAATGTAGATTTTTATCTTGTAACTTACAACACCACTATACCTCCTGCCTGTTATGTATGAGAACCTCTTTTTCCCGCATGATTTTGCTACCATGATATGTTATCATCACAAGCTACTTGAGAGAAGGAACTAGATGACCATGGACTAAAACCTTGCAATTTGAGAGTACAAATGAACTGAGAATGCACCAATGCTCAAATATATCCTCCTTGACCATTTCAGTCAAGAAAGTATGTTCATAGCACATTAGATTGCTTGCTACCTCTATTCCTCCTGTAAGAATGTACAGTCTGGTTATAAATTAGGAAATTTTCCTTATGTCCAAAGGAATTTTACATATAAATACTATAGCACATTATAAAAAAGGGACAGATATGTGTGCTTTCAATCCTGACACTTGAGAATGAGGTTAAGGTCAAGGGGACAGGAACAAGTTCAAGTTCACCTGGCCAGGGGTACATCACAAGCCTCCTCTCACTCTGTCTTTCTATCTCTATCGTTGTCTTTGTCTGTCTGTCTCTCTCTGACACAGACATGACACATACAAACATACACACACTCACACATACACACACACACACACACACACACACACAGAGAGAGAGAGAGAGAGAGAGAGAGAGAGAGAGAGAGAGAGAGAGAGAGATTGTAGAAATAGAAATAGTCTCTGCTTTACCAGTGCCCTAAAGAAAATCAGTAAAAAAAAAAAAAAAAAAAAAAAAACAAAACAAAACAAAATAAAAATAACTTTAGCTAAAGTCTTCATGAAAGAATGAGTGGTATGAGTAAAGCTATTTTTTCCAGAGAAGTATATACTTGAATCCCAATTGTAAAATTAAGTTTTCCTTCACTTAGAGGTTATATTTTTTTAAACGAATGCTTTTACACTTACTGAAAGTGTTAAAGTGAGAATCAATCGAAGCTAGAAATTCTCACAATTTTCATGGAGTGCTACCCTTGAAGGTTTCAACGTCTGCTCATTACAATTTTAACTGCATATATTTAAATTTAGTATTATTTTGCCTTTTCCACCTGGAAATAATGAATGGCTAACAGAGAAATTTCCTTGAAAAGATGCTGTTTCTTAGTAGTGCAAATTTGGGACTGTGGTGGAGAATCTTTTGTCAATATACTACATGAAGTGTATTGTGTTTCCCTTTACTTAAGAGGGCTATGTTTTCAGAGCTAGACACCTGACCATATTGGCTTCCATCTTCTTACATTGCTAACTAGAAGACATTACACACGTCTATGGCATTTAGAGTATCCTGGTTTTATCCAATTTCATGGTAAGTTCACTTCTTTGTCAGCTCCTTCCGTCTACCTAGAAGGTTTTCTCCATCTTTCTGTTTCTATTGAAACCCTTTGTTATTCTCTTTCTTAGATGTCACAGTGACTAGTGTCCTCTCTTTAGTAGCTGAAAGCACTATTTCCTGATCATCTAAATACTTTGAAATTTTTGTGTGCACCACTCCTGATATTACATGTGTTATTTTGAATGCAAATATTTCTTGCAAAATTGCCTTCTTTTTATATCACTTGTGGCTTTTACATGCTTGCTAGTTGTACAAGACTTAACAGAAGAAAATGAACTCATTGGGATTCTATCTGGTGGAAGTGGGGTTCAGCAACTTAAGAAGAAGAGAGTATACCCGTTTTTAGAAGATGATTTTAGAAAATTCAGAACAGAGAGCATGTGTAAAGTAGGAATCTGAGTATGTTATAGCACTAAAGTAGGACAATCAAGGATCACCATGGTAATGGCTAGCTATTCCTGACTCCCTTGAGTCCCTCCCACTAGAAGCAGGAACCCAAATAGCAGATTTAAACTACATATGAACACCTAGGATAGAAGGAAGAAGAGGAGGAGGGGGGGATAGGAGGAGGACAGGAAAGAGGAGGAAGAGGAGAAAGATGAAGAGGAGATAGAAGAGAAAGAGGAGAGGAGGAGAATGTGGAAGAGGAGGAAGAGAAAGATGAAGAGGAGGAGCAGGAGGAGAAGAAAAAGAGGAGGAGGAAGAAGAGGAGGGGGGATGATGATAAGGAGGAGGAAGGGAGAAAATCTATACATTTATGAAATGGAAAGAATGGCATTTGTAATCATGTATTTACCAAAAGTACCCAGGAGTGCCATACGCAAGCAGAAGAACACATGCTAGTTGAAATAAAAGATGAGTGAAGAGCAGTTAATGTGGCATGCACACATGTCCTTGAGTGAAATTAATTTTCTGACACCCACATGAACCAAAGCCTAGAAAGTTACATTTGTTCTAAAGGTTACCTACAAAGACTTTTAGTTCCATGTGTTCTAAGACATCAGTTTCTAACATTCACAGGTTGTCAGAGAATGCACAGATCGTGCTTTGTGTTCAGGATATAGTACCTCTGTCACAACTCAGTTTTCATATTAGACTCTTTCACTGGTGTTGTATGAGAGCCTGTTTTTGTCTTTTAACAATTTACCATTTCCTAAACATCCAGATTGTCAATAATCCCTCAGCAGAAAGACAAAGTCCTGTGTTCAGTGTATCTCCATTTAGGTACTGTAAGCATCATTGGTGATTCTTGAGCAAGCTCGTGTATTAGATAGGCTAAGATATGTATTAGTACCATTTTTATAATTACACTGCATATAAGCCTCTCCAGCAGCTGCTTGAAAAAGCAAATGTTAAACAAATGAATTGACGACACTAACAATAAAATTCTCAATCCAGGAAACCTGTTGGGAAGTAAAAGCCCTTACCAGACTCATCCCATGAGGAATACTTTAAATGATCTGGGTTTACTTAGTTATTGCCTCAGTTCAGAGTTAAGCTAAATAAGTATAAAGATGCCAGTGGCATGCAGCATGTTTGCTTCCCCTTTGCTGTAACTACACTATCTGTTAGAAGGCACATCCATGTTGGAAGGTCAGCAGCTACCCATGGCAGACAGCCTTCATTGTGCTAAATACTCAGATGTTAGAAATGGTTCTGTGTGTTCTCAGATCCTTTATGTCTAAAGTAAGAAAGAGAAATGTGAAGGAGGTCCCCTGCTGGGAACCTTATTTCATATTTGAGTGCAATTCACCAGCTGATAAACAAGCTTTGTTTTCCATCTGAATGGCCAATGACCATTCATTTGGGACACTATCTTGTCAAATAGGTAACAATAACAATAAAGTTTATGTATCTTGGCTCTGTTCAGAAGAGATACATAAGAGTTAGTCACCTTCTGTATTGGAATCAAGAACCTGAATAGATCATGGAAATAACGTTATCTTCCAGAAACGACATGATGGCAAAGATATGAAAGGTTATCTTGGTTTGAACTGTGAAGCAGGACTAAGTGATGCCTTGTTTATTTTATGGCCTTTTGTTTTAATAAAATCAGGAAATGGTTGTAAGCTCAGGTATTCTAAATTCTGTGCACTGATGTAGCTTGAATATGAAGAAAACACACTGAATTTCAAAAGGTTCTTTGCTTTATAAACCATATAAAAATTTACTATCTGGTGTATATATCGGTTCACTTTGACGCACCTGTTACTGATAATAATGAATATGAATGCTAGAAAGGTTACTTTCTGCTTTCATTTCCCCTCTCATCTATTTATTTATCAATGTGTTATAGCTGTCTCCTACACAAAATCTGAAGATTAAGGGTTTTTTTTTTGTAATTTGTTGGTTGATTGTAATAGTTTCATATGTAAATATGAAATGATCTCACTGCCCTCCCCACCAAGAGTGATGAGTGACAAGAACAGCCACCTGTTATCCTCTTATACAATTTCTGATAAAAAATTATTTAAATGAATTGTGGAACTTCTGACCATGGTGCAGATTTCTTGTAGTATGTACATAACTCTGACAAAGGAATTACCACCAGGTAACTCCTGGTATAATGTGAGAAATTATATTAAGTTTTGAATCTGATAGAACTGGATCCATGCAGGAAAGCAAAACAATGTAGACTTCTATCCATTTTATCAAATATATTTATTTAGTTCTAGTGTATTTTAATCATAAGGGGATAGAAATAAGAAGAATGTTGTTTAATCTCTTAAGAATTTTAAAATTTAGTATGCTAAGGTGGTCAAGGTGGCAATTGTGACAGATAGTGGTAGTGACCTGGTCTGTTTGTAGGAGGAATGTTTGAAAGATGAATAAAAATCTTTTTACATATCTCCTGAGAAAGGGGTACTCATATAGTTTCTTTCTTATTTACCTATTATTTATTTATTTATTTATTTATTTATTTATTATCATTTATGTTTTTTAAGATAGGATTTCTCTGTGTAGTCCTGACTGTCTGTAACTCTCTCAGAGAACTAGGATGACCTCTAAATCAGAAATCCCCCTGCCTTTGTCCCACAGGTTCTGGGATTAAAGGTGTATACCAACACTGCTCAGCTTATTTAATTTCTTAACCTACTTTACGTACTCCATAGTATTGCATAAACGTAACATCAGGTTTTATATCCATCATTGTTAATTATTATTTAAATTTAGGTGAAGCACAAGGAGCTTAAAGACATTTCATGACTTAGACAGTAAGTGGTGGAACCAAGTTTTAATAGAATGTAGGAAACTTGGCTCAACTCTCCATGTAAAAATTTGCTCTATGCCATTATATACTTATGCTTATTAGCATAATGGAATTAATTTTGTGGAGTTGAGACATTCATATGTATGAGATCTAGATAGTATATAACATGCACAAGTAATACATGTTTTAAGCATTTATATACAAACATCAAAGTGTGATACAAGTCATTGTAAAATGAAGAATTGAGTTTGCCTTCATAAAAAGAAAAAGGGGATGTGCACATCTTCAATCACAAAAGTAGACAAAGAATAGCTGTGTGCAGTAGCACCTGGCTGTAGTCTTCTTATTTAGTAAGCCAATGAGGGAGTACACTATAAGAGCCCAATCTTGGACTCAAAGGAGTCCTGTGCTACCTTGAGTGATGTCGCAAGACTGTTTTCCACTCTACCAATAAGATAATATAAATGGAGAAAAAAATATAGTAGACTAAATTTCACTGATCATTTGAAGTTTAAAAGTACACCTAGCATTTTTCTACAGCCAAGTAATTGGGATATATATTACTTAGGCTGAAATCATGCATAACTGGTATAGTCATAATTTCCTGTAACAATTACTTTTACAGTATTATGAATTCTCAACTTTTCATGTTTATCACTACTTTAGTTTACTTAGTAACTAAACACTATTTTCAACTGGAGAGTATCTGTTGCCTTCTATACAGTAGTATAGAAGTATTCCCTGACTAATGCCTCAGTGTGTATAAGAAATATAAACATATCCTATGTTTGGAGACCACTTGTTCTTTTTTCAGTCTGATATATGTCAGACTGAGAAAAGAGCAAATATATATATTATACTAATATATATATATATATAATATTAATATATGTTATGGTATATATGTATACCATGATCAAAAACAGCTTAAGAATGAAAAGGGTTTATTGACTCTACACTTCCAGGTTACAATTCATTATTGGGGGAACTCTGAGAGGAAACTCAATCAGTTAAATGGAGGTTGAAACCAAGGAAAAAGGCTGATTACTGAATTGTTCATTCATAGCCTTTTTTATTAGATATTTTCTTTATTTACATTTCAAACATTATCTTCTTTACTGGTTCCCCCCCAAACACCCTATTCCATGCCCCTCCCCATGCTCACCAACTCACCCACTCCAGATTCTCTGTACTGGTATTCCCCTATATTGGGACATTGAGTCTTCTCAGGACTAAGGGCCTCTCCTCCCTTTGATGTCCAATAAGGCTGTCCTCTGCTACATATGCAGCTGGAGTCATGGGTACTCTTTGGTTGGTGGTTTATTCCCTGAGAATTCTCTGGGTGTACTAGTTGATTCATAGTGTTGTTCCTCCTATGGCTTTGCAAACCCCTTCAGCTCCTTGAGTCCTTTCTCTAACCCCTCCCCTGGGATTCTTGTGCTCACTCCAATTCACCTGTCTTTCTTATTCAGCTCAGAACCATGTGCCGAGGGATAATGACACCCACTGGTGCCTTAATGAACTGAGGAACAAGACAACCCTCTCTGCAAATATTTCCACTGCCCAATCCAGTCTAGCCAATTCCTTAGTCAAGGTTTTCCTCTCAGATGATTGTAGGCTGTGTTTAAATAAAAATTAAAATTAACTAGGATATTACTCTAATACTACTCCTAACCCACTCTTTGGTGAAACATTTAAAAATAAAATTGAAATACAGAAAGAGACATGTGTTGTTTCTAAGGCAAAGATATAATTTACAGCTCAGGACTTCTTGAGATACTCATAAAAACTGTACAGTAAACAAACCCCTGCTTGTGACATGCACCTTGGGTGTTCAAAAGCCTGGTATGCTTCTACCCCAGATTTCTAAGTCCTTATATAGAATTAGGAATGCCATTCAGATGAGGCAGATCGAGTCCAGAGTATTGCATTTCTTCTATACAATCTCATGTCAATCGGATAACATATTTCTGTTGACATGTACATTTTTGGTGAATGGGATCCACTTTGGACACTGGACTAATGGTAATGTGAGTCCACTTCTGAGTTTTGAGCTTGAGTTTTGGCAATGATAAAAATCAAATAGTTGAGTCTAATCTTCTGTCTCCTCTTAAATACAGAAAGAATTCTTTATCCTGTGTGACTGCACATTTGTTCTTGAGGGAGGTTTATTATTTATTTATTTGTTTGTTTGTTTATTATTGGATATTTTATGTATGTACATTTTAAATTTTATCCCATCTCCAGGTTTCTCCTCTGGAACCCCCCTATCCCATCCCACCTTCTCTGCTCTCTGGACTTTTGCTAGTACAGTGAGCAGCTTGTTCCCACATCCCAAGATTCTAAATACATTCATCTCACCATGCTCAGCAATTATTTATGTAGGTCCTGGGCATCCAACTCCTTGTATGCTTGCACAGAAGTGTTCCAAACATAATCTCCAAACTCCGTTATGTTTATAATCTTTGAGTCATAGAAAATATTAGAAAATACAACTTTATGAGTTACTTGTAAGCAAATAAATATTATCAGGAAACTGGCAAGAGCTTTATTGTTCCATAAAATACATTTTGAAGAAATGTGGCACTGTAAGAAATAAATGTCTTTATTATTGTTTCCACATGGTCTATACAGTAAATTTTTTAGGGAGACACATACTAAGTAACAGATAATGAGAAGACTGAATTCTTAAACCTGAATGCAAAAAGATGGGATTTGGATACCTAGAAGAATATTTAATTCACTGATCAGACAGACACAAGCAAATTACTTGTTTTCTACACATTGTTGTCAGTTCCACTGCATTATATGAACTCATGAGTCTTTAGTGCATTAAATAATAGTATGCACATGGAAAGGAAAGATACAAAAATACTTGTATAGACCCTTCAAAAGCAGTGTTGGAATCCAGGGAGATAATTCAGTTGATATACTATTTGACATTTAACCATGAGAAACTGAGTTAGAGTTTTCATCACCCATCTAAATACAAGGTATGACAGGATATACATGTAGGGGAAAAGCATAGGAGGAACTCTGGGACTTTCTAGACAGTGAGTCTATATGAATTGGTAAGTTACAGATTTAGTGAGAGATCCTGTCTCTAAAAGAAAGAAAGAAAGAAAGAAAGAAAGAAAGAAAGAAAGAAAGGAAGGAAGGAAGGAAGGAAGGAAGGAAGGAAATGAATGAATGAAGGAAGGAAGGAAGGAAGGAAGGAAGAAAGGAAAGGGAGGAAGGAAGAAGGAAGAAAAGGTTATAGCAATTGGACAAGGCATCAAATGTCAATCCTTGTATTCACATACGTGTGTGTGTGTGTGTGTGTGTGTGTGTGTGTGTGTGTGTGATATATATACCTGTAAAAATGAAGACCCCCCCACACCCTCATACACATCAACTCTGGATAAATATATAAAAGTCAAACAAGAATACTATTACGGAATTTTTAAATTCACCAGTGTTAGATCCTATGAGATCAGAATCATTGCATTTCCAGTGCTTGCTGCTGTGGCATTTTATACCAGTTGTCTCCTGCATCAGAATGGCATCTGTTAACAGTATACATACACGCTTGCAATTTTGAAATGTCCTCTGACAGAAAACAGACTGTAGTGCTTTACTATCCCACTTATAGGAAATATAAACTAAACAACCAAATAAATAAATGAAACAGATAATTGAGTCCTTGAGACCTTTTCCAGGACATATTTACATTATTTATCATGTATCTATAATCCAAAGAAATTCACATATTGAAAAGGATAAGTTTAGTCACACTGGAATCTGTAAGTTATTTTATGAGGTTTGCATGATTTAAGAAGTTTTAAAAGAGAAGATAGATGTGCTGTAACAAATTATTTTCACGATTTTGATTCAGTATAGACTATATTTAATACATACCTCCAAGTTCTACCTCAAAATGTTTGTGGGAAATTTGAGGGACAATCCAGCAATTATTCTGGGTTATGAAACATCAAGGATCAATGATACTGTTTCAGGTATGTTATTTGAGGTTAAATGTCTAGAAAGATAGTACCTATACCAATGCTTTTTGGCATGTAAAAATTGTCCTTAGGAAAGGAACATAAATTTATCCCACAAACATACATCTAAACTCATAAAGAAGACATGATTCAGACATTCAAATATTCCCTGATTGCCTATGCATGCTTAGCTCTGTGGTAGTATTTGATTGTATTCAAAAACTTTACAAAATTTACAAGTTGGCATGTTTAGTTTGCTCATTTTTCAGTTTGCTATGTAAAAATATTTGGTTATTTAGCAATTGTTACTGTTTTTAATTAATGCTTTAGATAACTACCAATTTATATTTTTAAATATATATTTTATATATATTTATATATTTGATATATAAATATATTTTTAAATATATATTTAAATATATATTTTAAATTTATTTTTAATTTTTATTTTTAAATATATATTTTAAATTTATATTTAAAGTTCTACATTTTATAATCTTATAATCTTTTCACAAAAATTGCTAGACGAGAACATGTAATCACATGTTACCAAAAGAATTCAGGTCTATATATTCTCTACATCTATTTTCATCCAAGTCTCACAGCTAATGAACAGTGGTAACATTGGCTCAAGTGATTTAAAACAGTACTAAGACTAAACTTCAGATGAATTTATTACATTGATATTTTTAAAATTTATCTTTTTAAATTTATCTTATTTATATTCCAAATGTTGGGCCCCCATCTTGGTTCCCCACTTCCAGAGTTCTTCATCCTATCCTCCCTCCCCTTTGCCTCAGAGGGTGCTACCCCATCCACACACCTACCCACCTTCACCTCACCCTCTTCCTTGGGGCATCAAGTCTCTATAGGATTAGGCCCATCCTCACCCACTGAGGCCACAAAAGGCAGTCCTCTCCTACATACATGTTCCTGGGGCCTTGGACCAACCCATGTATGCTCTTTGGTTGGTGGCTTAGTCTGTGGGCACTCCCAGGGATCTATGTTAGTTGACACTGTTGTTTTTCCTATGGGGTTACAATCCCCTTTAATTTTTTCAATCCTTCCTCCAACTCTTTATAGGGATCCCTGACTTCAGTAAATGGTTGGCTGTATCTGTTTTACATTTTTTATTACATCATTTTAGGAGGAAAGCATATTAGATACTCATCATTTCAATTGACTAAGTTTTATATATCTTAATGGAAAATTAAATGCCTAAAAATCAAGCCATAAATAAAATAAGTGGTTTAGCTTAATGCATTTCCCAGCATAATGTAAATAATGGGTTTAAGCATCCAGCTGGCCCCTTCATTCTTTTACATTTAAAATGGCCACTTTATACATTTCAATTTTTTTGTCATTTGCCACAGAATGGCAATCCCAGGCTCTTTAAAACAGCAAAGAAAAAATTCTCTGATCACACTTGATTCTTAAATTATTCAAAGAATTATTATATTTTGAGCTACTTTGACTTGTGGAATATCAACTAAGTCCAAATTATTTTATGACAGAGATTTTTCCCATTTTTAGAATCAGAGTAAGTGAACTACTAATAACAGAAATCAAATGATAAGGAATAAAATTAAGTTTGAGGTATACCTTTCAACTTATCATTCAATTAAGCATGCATATACCATTGCCAACATGTCTTCATTCATAGGTGCCTATTAAAAATAAGCTGTTTTCATTTCTTGCTAGTAACAATTTATTCTATTTGTAATACATATGTGTACTCAACCCAATCTAAAGAGTATTGTGGTATCTGTTGTACATAGTACTGATAGAGAATCATTTTCTGTTGTGTGGTCAGATTTCTAATAGTGAGTTCACTGAATTTTCTTAACTTTAGAAAGAAACCGATAGATTCTTTATGCATTCTGGCATAGCAACTCTTGACATTTGTCGGTTTGTTCTCAACATCCATCTTAAAGAGAAAATATATTCTTTGCATTTGATTGGAGGATTTACTGACTTCCATATCAGCAAGAACATTTTAAAGCTTTATTCTGTCTGTTCTTTAAAATGGAAACTGCTGTCCCTTAAGGTACTGGCACTCCTCCATTTGCCTCCAGAACATTTTGTAGTTCACTGTCAAGATTGCTGCTTTTTCTAGACAAACATATGGGACTTTTTGAGACGTTTTCTGTAACATTAAAGTGTAGACCATATAATATATATTTACATTTACTTACCAATAAACATATTTTCTAGACATCTAATAACTTGCAGTTTCTTTGGAACTTTCAGGGAAGTACTTGGAGAGTGGTAATAGAAGTGGAACGTCACCATTTAGAAGTAGAAAGGATGATATTTAATTGGAGGAGAGTTTGTTTTCAGTACAATGGATCATCATTTCTGTGATATTATTTGATCTTACTGAAGTGGGTTTTTGCCTTTTGTTTCAGTGATTTCAAATAGTCACTATAAAAAATTGAAAGTGTGGAGAAAATCCTCCTGTGCTTTGTGATGTTGATAAATAAGTCATGGGAATGGACTAGAAGCTACCACACGTGCAGATGACTGTGGCATTAGAATTACATCCAGTTCCCCCGTGGTTGGATTGTTCTGTAAACACTCTTCTCTTTGAAACACCTGTTTGGTGTCATTGTCAACATTTTAAGTTATATGAACCTAAACAAACACATTTAAAATCAGCAGTTAAAATTAAAAGTGAGCACCTCCTGAACAGCCGAGAGAACCTTAGTTCTAACACAATTTTCCCACTCTGACATATAATTCTCTGCTGATGATTAAAATCTGGCACACTGTCTTAGAAAGAGACCCACTCATCCCTGGCTTTACTGGTTTGCCAGATTGTATGTTTACTGAGTTGTCTGTGAATAACTCCTTGATTTACTTACACACAGAAATGGATTTTGTTTGTTTGTGTATTTGTTTGTTTGCTTTAAAAGGAACTCTAATCTGTGTTGGTGAAAGGAGAATAAGAAGTTAATATAAAACAACAGAACAGCTTTTATTTATTTATTTTCTAAATTGTGCAACTGTTGACTCATCTGTCATCAGGGACCTCAGCACAGAGTCTTTGCTTGAAGAAGTCTGGAATCATTGATGAGCATGAAGAGATGCACACTTACATGGAGGGAAAGGACTACAGTGGTCAAGACAGATGAACAGTGAAATTAGAGTGGCACATAACATCAAGACAGGTTAACAGATAGAATTTGCCCTTTGTGGAAACCAAGGAACGGGCAGCTAGTATTTCACTACTGTCAGTATTTGGTTACCATCATGTAACTAATATGTTATCTAGATGTCATCTTGACAAGACAAGGGGAATCTTAGGAAGGATTCCAACAGACAGCAATGTCTGTAATCAGAAGGATTATGGCCTACTAGGCCACCCAGAGCAAAGCCAATGAGGCCTTACTTCCAAAGCTGAGAGAAAATTCGTGGAACAATGGAGAAAACTATTTTGTCACTCTTACGTTATAAAATTTAGAAAAAAACTAAAAACACTTAAGAAGGGTGCAACGCATTTGCTTAATTGTCTGACTGATGACCAGTTAGAGATGATTCTTCCGATCATCTCTAATGTAATTATTGATATATGAGAAATTTCACAGGAATGAAAATTTACTTTCAGATTAATGCTTTTATCTAATATTTGATGAATAAAAATATAAATGTCTCCATTAAATCCCAGCATAGATCCAACCTACAATGTTACTCTAGAGAACAGATATTTGTTGTAGATTTTTTTTATTTTAGTTGCCAATATAGAACCACCAATTTCTGAATTACATTTGATGCTCTCAGTTTTTATTTATCCAGAAAGTTAAGTTAAATTAAAATCATATATACGGTCAGCCCTCATGGAAGTGTTTACCAGATACAGAGAAAAATTAAAATATTTCCACTAAATAGTCTAGACTCAAGTCATTGATCCCTGTTTGACTATGTGTCATCTGCAAGGTGCTGCACATAGGCAAGCATCTACAAGTCTTCATGCACATAATACAACTGAACAAATAGTAATTCTCGCCTATCCCCCAACACAGGAACATGATCTGAAATCTTTCATGGTGAAGTATGAACTGCATGTGGACATTGCCCCACATGGCAGGAAATGCTCTTCAAAAAGTTTATTTCTATGGGTGGCTTTGCTGTAGTCAAGGTTACATAACACATTATAGTCCTAAGCATTTTATCAGGGTTGGTTTGTTCCCTTAATCCTTGATACAGTGAAGTGTTATCTTTTTAAAAAAAGATCATTTGTTTATTGTTTTGCCTTTTCTGTCTAGAAGCAATGATTCTAGACAGACCACAGATGACATCAATGTATTTATTACATATCTTTTCACAAACAGCCTTGTGTTTGGCTGGACATAAAGGGAACATTGGAAGTCACTAAAATGTATTCTTAATATAAATGATGAAACATTTCTACTAAAGTACCTAGTAGATCCAAGATATTCATAAATGTGTGTGTGTGTGTGCGTGTGTGTGTGTGTGTGTGTGTGTGTGTGTGTATACTTGAATAGGCTCTATGTACTATGCCAGCATTATCACTGATTAAGTTTGTTTGTTTGTTGCTGTTTGTTTAGTTTAAACCTTGTTTGAGACAGATTTTTCTTTAACTTTCCAAGATTGGTCTTGAACTTCATGCTAGGTAAACACTTATTTTATGTAGTTTATGATTTCTGTACTTTACATGAAATTTATCTATTTTAACACAGATATCATTTACTATTGACCTATGAATTGTGGAAGAATAAGTTGGGAACATTTACTTCAGTTATGTATGTGTGTATGTATCTATGTCTGCGTCCTAGGCATAGGTGAAGATGACCTGAGCATAGTATCATGAGGAAGCTTTCTTTGTTTTTGTGGTTGTTTATTTTTTTGTCATTGTAAAAATAATATGAGTTCCAAGACCATTGTTGGACAGTTAATAAATATTAAGTATATAGATATCATGTTATTTTATTTAAATAATATCGCTAGCTGTAATTCTTCTATCTTTAAAGAATAGTCTTTATCATTTTAATTAATAATTTAGTGGGATGATATTATTATTTGTTCTGAATTATTACCATAGCACAATGAAGCTGTATGTTATTAGTATAGTTTAAGCATTTTCTACACCTAGGATTCTACTCAGAGCTGTATATTAATGTCAATTTAATGGAAGTATATACTCAAGTGGCAATTCTGGAAGTGCCATTTTATATTTTATCCACATCTTCATCTTACTCTTTTAGCTATTATGGGTATAATTTTTAATTTTGTGTAGTTAGCAGGATTTTTAAAATAAGTCCTCACTATTTGACTTCTATACTAAAATCTGCCTGGAGAATATTTTCGATGGTTTAGCTAGTTTTCTTTTTGACATGCTTAGAAGAGACCCTAGCTTTGACTTTTTATGCTTTCAAATGCACTATGAATCATTCTGCCAAACTCCTGCCCTTCATGTGAATGATATATTTTATTTACACTCTTAGAAAAAATCCATGCATGGCTATTATTAATCACTCACACCTTTAAAAATGATCTCACCATTTAGCTATTCATCAAGATTGCTATCCTTCCTGTTAGAAAGAGACACACCATAACTGATATACAATCAAACTGTAGATGGGCCTAAATTCATAGCTATTACCAGAATAGATGTCTGTTCACTTTAGAATTACGTGTGCCCATGTGCATGAGTACTCATACACACTCACACACATACACACAAACACATACAAACTCTCTCTCTCTTTCTCTTTCTCTTTCTCTTTCTCTTTCTCTCTCTCTCTCTCTCTCTCTCTCTCTCTCTCTCTCTCTCTCTCTCTCTCTCTCTCTCTCTCTCTCACACACACACACACACACACACACACACACACAAGCACACATATATACTCACAGCCTCTGCAGGCTACATCCATTATAGAAGCTTTCTTTAAAAAGCCTTTGGAATGTAAACAAAGAATACAGAAAATAAAAATAATAGGATGAAATTTAAAAAAAATACCTAAAATGCTAAAACAATGTCAGCTTATAGGTAATCCATCGCCATAATTCTGAAGAGCAGGCTACTGTTTTAAAAAACGGTGTTCTTACTTCTGCAGCAAGACACTAGATGATTGAGTCAAGTAAAGATTCTAAAACATATTTACTAAGATGGTAAAATGACATGGAACAGAGTACATGGTTAGGATTTTATTACACAACTGTTGTTTTCAAGTATGTATAACTCAGCATAGCAAGTGTGCATCACCAAAATACTACATACATCAGGAGAGAGACATTTAAAATGAATAAAGCAGCACTTTAAAATTATAAGATAGGGAACACATGAGTAAAATCTTCCTGTTAGTGTTCGGCAGGTTCCGCTGGCCTGCTCTCAGGCACCCAACAATGCCTGTCATCTCCGCCTGCTGTTCCCTGCAATGGCTTCCAGGTGCACTAGGGGTGTTAAGCTCCAGCCCTATCTCTCTTCCTCTCTGTCCCCTCTCTCTCGGTGTCAGGGCTCTGCTCTTCATCTGTCTGCCTGTCTACATGTCCACCTGTCTGATTCTATCCTTTCCTCAGGTCTTCACTCCTTTTCCCTTACCCAATATACCTCTCTTATACCAGATCTGTTGCAAGGCATACTTTCTCATGGGTACATGTTGGTATGGGCCTTCGAAGGCACCTCCTATAGTAGCAATATGTTTCAAACATTTGCAGGTTTTAGACTTTGAATCTAAAATGACTGCTCAGTTAATTTCGTTTATTAGAATGTTTTGTGTGTTTTTTGAGACAGGGTGTCTCTGTGTAGCCCTCCCTAGGTGTCTTGGAACTCACTCTGTAGACCAGGTTGGCCTCAAACTCAGAAATCTGCCTGCCTCTGCCTACCAAGTGCTGGGGTTAAAGGTGTACGACACCACTGCCTAAACTTTATTAGCAATTTTAACTTTCTCAGTATTATATAGTCACATTAAAAAAAAAAGAAAAGAGCCTGTAGAGGAAAATGGAGGCAAGGAAAACATAAAGAAATATATACTTTCTGACAGGTTTTAATATAGTACAGTGCAAAAGAAAACTATATTTGGAAGAGTTCTTTGTTTTTAAATTTAAAATTTTTAGCATTAAAAATCAGTTTAATTGGAAGATTTGGAAACTGAGCCCATTATAGATATCTTTCTTACCTGCCTTATGGAAAGAGATCTATTTGTACGACATAAGACTGACTCTTAATTCAGATGTTTATAAGTAAATCCCAATGAAAAGATTGGCAGTCCTAAGTGAGAAGTGATTTCTGGTGGCGCGCGCGCGCGCACACACACACACACACACACACACACACACACATCAATGAATTGTTTTAAGCATGGAATAGCATTTAATTATTCTATTGCTGTAGTAAGTATTCACTTGCTGTGTGCTTGGCATTGTGTGGATTGTAGGGATTGTAAAAGAAGGAGCAGTGAAAAACATCAAAGTGAATCCCTTCATGTTTAGAAAAACATTAATTGGGGAAATAGACTGCCATATTTGTAATCTCTAAAAACAGAGAGCAGCAATTTTGCAGGAAAGAAAGTGGATTTTAAATAACAGTTATGTTGGAGGTGTTTTTGAGCTGATGCAGACTCTTAGGATTAATCAGGAACTAGATTAGCTGTACTTCCCTAAGGTAGTTGACAGTTGAGGGCTGACAATCTGAGGTAGTTGCTTTCTGGGTTAACAGATCTGCATGACTGGAATTCTAAGGAGTACAGGACACAGAAAATTCCATGAGACAATTCCACTCAGAGTTGATACTTGATGTATATTTTGAACACATTTTGAAAAAATGGTCCTATGTATTTTTAAAAACTGGCTTCCCAGGAATTGTCATTATGTGTGATATCATACACTGTCCAGATCTTTGAAATGTCTACATTTTTAAATCAAACTAGTTCTCCTGTGGTAAGGATATTACCAGGAACATAATGAATTCAGAGCAGTTATATTTGCTTTTTATTTTTCCAGGGCAATAGGGGCAATGACAGAGGGGCAGTTCTTTAGCATGCTGACCAGAATTGTGTCTTGTATCTCAGTCATCCAATTGGCCCACTATTCACTCAGAATGCTCCACCATGCATTAGAGATAAAACGTCTCTTCTTTGGGCAAATTTACTACAGCCAGCATGTACTCTTTGGTCAGTTCTTAGATGTAGCATTTTAGAACAGCATTCTCTGAGATTCAGCAGTGCATAACCAGCTAAAATATTCAAAGGGAAATAAAAATAACTCCCCAGAATGTTGCTAGCACTCGTGTTTTCTTTGGAGAATAATTACAGAAGTCAGTTTAGAAGCTTATGCAAGGGATATTGAAACATCACCTTATTCCTCCACTGAAATGCTAATGGCTGCTTGTATTTTATTCTTAAAATATAAATTTCAAGTACTTATCTTTACTGGATTTATGACGTCATAATTAGTGAGTGTGATGGGACTCTTGGACGAAACAGAGACTCACTGCACACTGATGAGGGGCTCCTATATGACTCTTAGGGGAGTCAAATTTATCCCTAAGTGTTTAACATCTCTAATCCTGCTATTTTATAATTCTAGTAGTATAATATTCAGCTGAATTAAATATGTTGCATTTTTATCTCTGTGCAATATCAAATATTTCCTGAATTACTGATTCTATAATCAATTTTACTTATTTCATCTTCTTTCTTTATATATATATATATAAAATATATTCCAGGATGGTCCAGTGAAATATGCCTGTTGTAGCACACAGTGCTCTGCCTTTGTATGATGCCTCAAAACAGAGCTAGCATTCAAGTTACTAAACATCCAGTTGGTGATTTCTTGTATTTTATTAACCTAACTTATTATTACATCAAAAATCATGGTTTCTACTGCCTACAGAGTCAACACGCACATATTCTCACTAATGTGTGTGTTTATATGTGTGTGGAACAGCTACACAATGAGTTATTGAGTTGTATATAGAAAAAATGCTAGGCAACTGCAAATTACAAGGATATAATGCCATCAAGGGGCTTAATGGTGACATCATAAATCAAAGCAGCAAGGTATAAATGGACTATGCTTCCCCACACTCCAAGATAATTTGGGAACTCTGATTTTAAAAGTCCTGACACTAATGACTACCTAACTCCCTGGTACATGGATAATTTCTATTATAATTTCCATCTTCTCCAGTCCTCTCTGCTCTGTCTCATCACCTTCAAACCTTTAAAAACACAGAAAGAACCTGCCCACCCACCACCCTGTGCTATTAAAGAAGCTATATTTAAATATATCACCCGACTGTCCCAAGTTGAAATCTAACAATTCTGAAAATCTTGCCATTCTTGTCTGTGTGTCACACTCCTGCAGTATGACAGACAGGTGACAACACTCCAGGAACGAAGAAAATTTTCTCCTCTTGTACAACAGCGTGCTTCATCTGCCTGTTCCTTTTTCCACTGAGAATGGGAAATCTGATTGCATATAGTATTATCATTATGACTGCAAACAGAAATGATTTTACTATTTTGCTTTTATGTATATCTGAAGCTCAGTGAATTTTAGTAATATTCTAACTTATTTACTGTGTCCTAAATGATTCCGTTTGCTTTCTGATGCTGTCTCACAGAGGAATATATTAACATAAAATAATAACTGGCCACAACTTTTGTCCAAATTTAAATGTGTCCTACAAAAGAAAGCCCTTTTATAATTGCTTTTATGTGTCATTTTAAGGCTAAGAGATCCAACATGCTGGAAGCTTTGTTTTAGGTCTCAATTAGCCACTTAACTGCATATTGTGTGGCACCTTAGTCCTTTCATCAGTTATTTCCCAAATAGCATCACTGACTAAGGATAAAGGAGAGAACAATGCTACATGTAGCAGGTATTTCCATCATTGTTGCCTTAAATACAAAGGAGGGAATCCCAACTCTAATTAAGGCTACATCTCTAATAGGCAACTATCATCTTATTTTATCCCATCTCACTGAGGCATAAGAAAAGGAAAACAATCACGATGGTCTATATTTAAGAATTTATAAAATATTTCACCAATATTATTGTTTCTACGGACAAGTAGTCCTGTATTAATCAATGCATTTTTATTGGTCACTATTTCTTTTTTTTTCTTACTTTTTTTAATTGAATATAATCTCCATTTACATTTCAAATGGTAAAAACCTTTCCTGGTTTCCCCCCTCCCCGAAAACACCCAACCCCTCCTACCACCCCTTGCCTCCAAGTATATGCCCCTCCACCTGACCCACTTCTACCTCTTCCCCCTCGATTTTCCTTTGTTGGGGCATCTATTGAGCCTTCACCTTACTAAGGACCTCTCCTCCCACTGATGCCCAACAAGGCATTCCTCTGCCACATTTTTGGCTGGAACCATGTGTATCCCTTGGTTGATGGTTTAGTCCCTGGGATTCTTGGGGCATCTGGGTGGCCAACATCGTTGTTTTTCCCATGGGGCTGTTAACCCCTTCAGCTTCTCCAGACCACCCTCCAATTCCTCCATTGGGGACCCCCACGCCCAGACCTATGGTTGGTTGCTAGCATCTGCCTCTGTGTAAGGCTATGGCTGGGCCCCTCTGGAGACAACCATGGCATGCTGCGTTTGGTATATACTTCTTGTTGTCCATAATAGTGTTGGGGCTTGGGGTCGCCATGATTTATGATCCTGGATTCTGTTTTTTATTCCATCTGACTTCACATTGCTTGAGCTATTTCATAAAACTAACCAATCACTGGCATCTCAAAGGGAGTTAATATCTGTATCTTTTTTTGTCACACTTCTAGAAAATGAATAGATTGACAATTGTATTATTTGGATAGGAATTGCTTGGCAAGAGAAGCCAAAGAGGCCAAGAGAGGCCAGGATGAGGCAGAAAGATCACCACTCAAAAAAAAAAAAAGTCTTGTGCCAGTAATGAAACTGACTGATATACTAGAAAAGCAAAAAGGAAGATTTAAATCAGTGAACATCAGAATAAACCTATGTGGGAGAAAGAAACTACAGATGATGATATGATCTTCAAGTTTATCAAAACAAGTCTGAAATTTTAAAAGAACATGAAGACCACTTCATTCAATGACCACTTTTGCAAAAGAATTTCAATCGATAAGTTTCATACAATATATTTTATCAGTTTTTGATTTACTAGAGAAGAAAGTATATAAATATGGTATCTAATAATTGTGTGTGTGTGTGTGTGTGTGTGTGTGTGTGTGTGTAGGCATATGCTTAACTTAGCATTTAGTCTGGTTCCTTTACTTTATGCTACAGTATATTTTATGTATTTCTTTCTCTTCTGTTCTATAGATTTAAGCCATTGACACGTTTCTGTAAAATAAGATGTTACCCTTCCGAAAAGACACAGAATTGAGATACATATGTCCTCAATCTCCTCTGCCTCATTAAAGCTTCTTGTGTTGAAAGTTCATGAGCTGATTAAGACTAAGATTGCTTCAGTCTACATCTTTATGAAAAACTGGTGTATGACATTATTGTACCAAAGTTTATAAATTACTTACAATATCTTAGAATACCAAATATAAAATGGCCACAGAGATTCAACCACAGTGATCTCAGACATTTGTCTGATGTCATGGATTGAATTTCCTTGACAAACAGTACAATGTGAAAGAGAATCACAAGTCAATATGATGGTTACAGTTGCTTGATTTTGTGCTTACTGTTTTAATAAAGCATGTACCTTTCACCCCACATACTTAGAACTTCTAACTTTTGGTAAAGTCCATGTGTTTAAATTGGAATGTGACAAATAATGTGGAATTGACATCAAACAAAGTCAGGACTTTGTTTAAATGAAAAATGAGAGAAAGGGGCTTTTTGAAATATGCAATATATTTCCATTTTCTTTTTGTCAGTGTAGTCACTACAGTTCAGTCGCCAAAGGAGTAGATGTACCTTTATAGGGGGTATTGGGGGGAAGGTAGGTAAATAGTCATTATGACTTTTTACTTTAGTAACTTAAAAATAACTGTAAAAAATTGTATCTGTGAAATATATGTTAAAAAGACCCAGTTTTTCCTCTGTACATGGTTGTGTTAGACTTTGCATTAGAATGATTATACTTTGAATTTATTTAACAATATTACATCTGGAAATAAGTGTGGCAGTCCTCTGATAAAAGAACAATGATTCTTAGTCACTGTGAAGGATGCTGGCAGCAAAGAATGTCACTTTTCTAACATTCACAAATATTTGCATATTACACAGTTTCTTTCACATAGTAGGCATTTGTAACATATTCAAAATCTCAAATGTGAGAAGAAAGGTTTAGGTCTTATATGGTTGTAATTGTGGCTAAACCACATGGTTTTCTTTTTAATCTCTAAAGTAGTTGTTCTCAACCTTACTGATGATGTCACCATTTAATACATTCCCTTGTGTTGTTATGAACCCCAACCATAAAATTATTTATGTCGCTGTTTTATACCTGTAATTTTCTACTGTTGTGAACTGTAATGTATGTATCTGTATTTTTAGTGGTCTTATCGGACTCCTGCGAAATGGTCCCTTATTCTCTAAGCAGGTCAAGACCCACAGGTGGAGTATTGCTAAACTAAAGATTATTGCTTTACCTATTCCAAAAGAACAATAGGTTTCTATTGATTTAACCGCAAAATATGCCCAGTGTTCTTGCCTTGTCAACAAAGAAAAGAGTATCTACCTGAAACCAGTCCAAAATCAAAAATACCAACTTGGTTGTATCTGAGAATGTGTTAAGACTTCCATGGGAGAAGTATTATGCTGAAGCAAAAAACAACAAAACCCAATTCAGTCTATTTCTGTCTCCCCACACTGACCTTGCCATAAATACAGATCCCATTCAAAAGTATTTTAGTTTCTTTGTGATTGGGTCCATTTGGATGAACTTGTAAAATAGCTAGTCAAGATCAATAACTCATGACTCCAACACTGTAAGTCCCTTGAAAGTTGTAACTTTTATGCCCATATGCAACTCTTTTTAAATTTTAAAAAATCTGAGCAGTTGGATGTGTAGATCAATGGATGTGTAGAAGTAGAAAAAGTAATCTTGATAGAACTCTGAATAAAAATTGCCAGTTTTCAGGAAAAATCTTTTATGGCATAATTCTATGACATACATGTATTAATCAACTTGTCATGTTTGGCTTACAGATTCTAAACATATATCCTGTGAGTAGAGCTTCAATAGAGAAACTACTTGGAGAGAAACAGGGTAATACTCCAGGGAGAGAACAGAGAGCATGCAGGTTGTGTCAGGGTCAAAAATAAAGGAGTTGAATATTTCTCAGTATACTGTTTCATACTATATTTAATAGCATTAAAAATGTGGTGTGTCCTTAATATTATCTCAATAAGCTTTTTATAAATTTCTTCAAAGTTTATAATATTGGATATATAGAAACTGTCAGTTTTTAAACACACTTGCAATTTTAAATAAATAAAAGAATAAAGCAATATGACATTGTTTGTTACATCTCAATTATATATTACTACATTTTTTAAATGACTTGCTCTGTCTAAAAGAGCAAATCATTTAAAAGAGCTTGTTTAACATGTAGTCATGAAGACTATATACATGGTCACCTTTAATTTTCTACGTAGAAAGTAAGCCACAAACTAGGAAAGAACATGATTATTCATTGCTCTCTTTCTAGCACATGAAAAAAATCATTGACAGATATTACACATGAACCTACTGGCTGAAATGCACCTGTAGGTAATTTCCTGTCCAAAGAAAAAAGCTACCAGTCTAGAACAAAACACAACAAAAACAGAACTTGCACTAAAGCAGAAACCCAGAGTAAGTCTAAAACACAGAAACATGACTCTCATAGTCATCATCATAAACTACTGTATATAACA
The DNA here is from genome assembly GCA_964023405.1 of Apodemus agrarius. Classification (NCBI taxonomy): domain Eukaryota; kingdom Metazoa; phylum Chordata; class Mammalia; order Rodentia; family Muridae; genus Apodemus; species Apodemus agrarius. The sequence goes on along the minus strand of OZ030020.1, from coordinate 78,154,040 downwards.
GGTACAAACTCTCAGTAACCATAAATGTATACAGCAGGTACCACATGACAGTAACCAGAACTGAATACACAATATATGAAAAACCACATAACCCAATTTAATTGGGTTAGAGAGTTAAACAAAGAATTCTCAACTGAAAAATCTTAAATGGCTGAGAAGCACCTAAAGAAATGTCCAACATTCTTGTTAATTAGCAAAATACAAATCAAAACGACTCTGAGATTCCACCTCACATTAGTCAGAGTGGCTAAGATCAAAAACTCAGGTAACAGAAGATGCTGGCAAGGATGTGGAGAAAGAGGAACACTCTTCCATTGCTAGTGGGATTGCAAGCTGGTACAACCACTCTGGAACTCAGTTGGGTGGTTCTTCAAAAATTGGACTTAGTGCTACCTGATATCCTAGCTATACCACTCCTGGACACATACCCAAAAGATGCTCCAACATATAATGACCTATGCTCCACTGTGTTCATAGCAGCCATATTTGTAATAGCCAGGAACTTGAAAGAACTCAGATATTACTCAAAAGAGGAATGGATATAGAAAATGTTGTACATTTACACAATGGAGTATTACTCAGCTTTTAAAAACCGTGACTTCATGAAATTCTTAGGCAAATGGATAGAACTAGAAAATGTCATCCCGAGTGAGGTAACCCAGTTAAAAAAGAACACATAGTATGTACTCACTGATAAGTGAATATTAGCCCAAAAGCTCAGAATACCCTCAGACCATATGAAGTTTAATAAGAAGTTAGACCAAAGTCTTAATGCTTCATTCCTATTTAGAAGGTGAAGAAAATAATTATAGAAGATAGAAGGAGGGAGGGACCTGGGAAGAAAAGAGCAAGGGGGCACAAAAAATGGGGGCAGGATCAGGTGTGGGAGAAGACTGTGAAGAAGTGCAGAGGGACAGGATATTGAACAGAGGTTTGGATGGGGAACTGGGGGTAGCCACTAAAAAGTCCCAGATGCCAAGGAAGCAAGAGGTTTCTAGGATCCAATATGGATGTAATTAGTTGAAATACCCCAAAACCTGTAGAGACCATATCCAGTGGTTATGTACAGCCTGTGGTTGAGGGATAGAGTTACCTACCCATCTTACAATTGCTAACCAAGAATTACTCCTGTCTAAAGGAAATATAGGGAAAAATAATGAAGCAGAGACTGAAGGAAATACCATCCAGAGAATGCCTTACCTTGGGATTCATGCCATCTTCAGACACCAAGCCCAAACACTATTGCTGATGCCAAGAAGCATTTGGTGATAGGTGCCTGATATTGCTGTCCACTGAGAGTCTATACCAGAGCCTGACCAATACAGATGAGGAGATTTGCAGCCAACCATTGGACTGAGCACAGGGACCCCAATTGGGGAGTTATGGGTGTGGTCTGTGCCTTGGACAGCTCTCTGCATGACCCTCTCTGCCCTTCATGGTTGAGGGTGAATTGCTGCAGAATCAATGGCACATTCTCTGGGAGCAGGTGAGAAATTCTACAGCAAGCTCATCTGAGCACTGCTGCAAGCTCCTTTAATACTGTCCACCCAAACCCGTATTGGTCCTAAGAAAGCATCTCTTTTAAACAGTAGTTCTTGGTTGGCTGGCATTATTTTCACTAGCAATCCTTGTTCCCATCTCAGGAGTCCTTGATTAAGTCCTCCTGCAAGAATTCTGGTGTCACAGGCAGTCCTCAATTAGATCCTCCTGCAGGAGATGTACTTGCAGCTCATAACCCCCAGCATTTACATAGAGGCAGCCCTGCTGTTCCTGTGCTTTCATATTATTATTTTCCTTTTTTAAATTGGATATTTTTGTTTACATTTCAAATATTATCCCCTTCCCAGGTTTCCCCTCTGCAAATATCCTATTCCATCCCCTTACCCTGCTTCTATGAGAGTGCTACCCCACCCAGCCACCAACTCCTCCCTCACCGCCTGAGCATTCCTCTACACTGGGGCATCCAGCCTAAACAGGACAAAGGGTCTTCCCTCCCATTGATGCCAGATAAGGCTCCTTCAGCTCCTTCAGTCCATACCCCAATTCCTCATTGCAATCCCTGTGCTCAGTCCAATGGTTGGCTTTGAGCATCTGCATCTGTATTGGTCATGATCTGGCAAAGCATCTCAGGAGACAGCTGTATCAGGCTCCTGTCAGCAAGCACTTCTTGGCAACAGCAATAGTGTCTGGGTTTGATATCTGCATGTGGGGTGGATTCACAGGTGGGACAGTCTCTGTAGGACCTTTCCTTTAGACTCTTTGTCCTTGTATATTTTTAAACTGGAGCAATTCTGGTCAAAATTTTGGAGATGCGTGGTTGGCCACATCCCTCAACTGTAGGGGGTGGGGCAAGCCTAATCTCTGGATATGGTCTCGACAGGTTCTCCCTCCCCTTTGTGAGATATTTTAGCTAATGTCATACCTGGGGGTCCTGGGAAGCTCTTTTTTCCTGGAATCTGGGAGTTTCTGGTTCCTACCCTCAGGACCCCATCCCCCCAACTACTACACATCTCTGTTCAATTTTCTGACCCTCTGTACATCTTCTCCCATACCTGATTCTGTCCCTCCTTTTTACCTCCTCCTCTTTTCTTCCTCCCAAATTCCTCCCAACTTCTACTTCCCTTGATTATATTGTTCCCCCTTCTAAGTACTACTGAGGGATCCACTCTTTGGTCTTCCTTCCTCTTGAAGGTGCATGAGCTGTATCATGCATTTTCCATGCTCTTTGCCTAATATCCAAGTTCTTTTGTGAATGGGTTACCTCACTCAGGATGATATTTTCTAGTTCCATCCATTAATTTTCTGTTGATAAGTTTAATCTTAATGGAAAATAATTGAGTAATTTTAATGGAAAATCTTGTTTTTTCCATCTATGGTAATTGAGAGTTTTGCTGGGTATAGTAGCATAGGCTGGTGTTCGTGTTCTCTTAGGGTCTGTATGACATCTGCCCAGGGTCTTCTAGCTTTCATCGTCTCTGGTGAAAAGTCTGGTATAATTTGGATAGGTCTGGCTTTATATGTTACTTGACATTTTTCCCTTCCTGCTTTTAATATTCTTTCTTTGTATTGTGTGTTTGGTGTTTTGACTATTATATGACTGGAAAAATTTCTTTTTTGGTCCAATCTATTTGGAGTTCTGTAGGCTTCTTGTATGCTTATGACCATCTCTTTCTTTATGTTCTGGACATTTTTTTCTATAATTTTGTTGAACATAGTCACTGGCCCTTTAAGTTGTAAATCTTCACTCTCCTCTATACCTATAATTCTTAGGTTTGGTCTTCCAATTTTCTCCTAGATTTCTTGGATGTCTTGGGTCAGGAGGCATTTCTGTTGAGGTCCAATCTGTTTGGAGTTCTGTGGCTTCTTGTAGGTTCATGGGCCTCTCTCTCTCTCTCTCTCTCTCTCTCTCTCTCTCTCTCTCTCTTTGATTAGGGAAGTTTTCTTCTATAATTTTTCTGAAGACATTTACTGGCCCTCTAATTTGGAAATCTTCACTCTCTTCTATACCATCATTAGGTTTGGTCTTCTCATTGTGTTCTGGATTTCCTAGATGTTTTGGGTTATGAGCTTTTTGTATTTTATATTTTCTTTGACTGTTGGTCAATGCTATTTATGATATCTTTTGCATCTGAGATTCTCTCTTCTATCTCTTGTATTCTGTTTGTGATGCTTGCAACTGTGACTCCTCATCTGTTTCCTAGGTTTTCTATCTCTAGGGTTGTCTCCCCTTGTAATTTCTTTATTGTTTCTACTTCTTGTTTTAGATCCTGGATGGTTTCGTTAAATTACTTCACCCATTTGTGTTTTTCTATAATCTTTAAGGGATTTTTGTGTTTCCTTTTTAAGGACTTCTACCTGTTTATCCAAGCTATTCAGTTATTTATGTCCTTTTTAAAACTCTCTATTATCATGATATGTGATTTTTAATCAGACTCTTGCTTTTTCAATGTGTTAGGATATCTAAGACTTGCTATGGTGGGAAAACTGGATTCTGTTGCTTTTGTCCTTGCACTTGCCTCTCACCATCTGGTTATCTGTGGTGTTAGCTGATCTTGCTGTCTCTGACTGTGGCTTATCCTTCCTGTCATCCTGCATGTCAGCACTCGTGGGAGAGCAGTTCTCTCTGGTCAGATTTTGGGTTTGGAGATTTGTGGTACAAGGTCATTTCTGCTGCGCAGACAGAAACTGGAAGGATCCTGTCCCTGACTGTTCCTTGATTTCTGTGTCCTGCTGGCTTTGGGTGGGTCTGTGAGGTTAGCTGATTCCTCACAGGAATCCGTGGGCCAAATTCCTTGGGCTAGGAACTTGAGCTGAAGTGCTTTACTTACCTGTACTCTCAGCTGTGTCTGCACTCCTGAGACCAGCTCTCTTCTCGTGGGATTTGAGTTAAGAAAAGCTGTGGCACAGGGCCAGCTCCAGACATAGATGGAAACCAGAAGCAAGAGTACTTTCAAATAGGAAGAAATTAAATGAACATTATTGTGAGCATAACAAATATTCAAGATGAGGAATTTAGGAAAAATAGATTCAAGTATTTCAGTAAAAAGCAAATGAGGGGTGCCTGAAAAGAAAGGTGAAGGTAAATGGTTAAAGGTTGGGGAAGTAGCATTGTGACAATTTTGTAAAAAGCAATGAATCTGTGCATGGCTTGAAATCACTGGGAAGGCCAAAGGCATGTATAGAGCATAGTGACATTTTCAAAGCTGCTTATTTTTCAGAGGATTAATTTTTAGTGGTTCTTATGACATGCAAGTACAAGCTGTTGCAGTAAGAGCTGTGAACTTCAAATCTAGTTATAGGTGTTTTAGGACTTTTTTTTTTTTTGCCACCTTGAGTATTTTTTTCCTTAGCTGAAAATGTTTGAGAATGGAAGAGAAGATCTTCAAGTCTCTTAGAGTTTCAACTTTTATACCATGGTGGCATATATTATGACAAGTGGATTCATAGAATATTCAAGACATACAACCACATGGCTTAACAATATTGAAAATGCGCAGTGATGGCAATACTGTATAAAACATAAAAAGCTAGTAGATGTACAAGTGGTAAGATAAACAAGCAGCAAATTATGATGGAAAAATAATTTTCTCTCACAGTGTACAAAACTGGAATAGAAAGAAATTCCCTTTTATTGTGTCATCTGGCATCAGAGGGAGGTGTGGGACTTGGTCCTATGGAAGCTTGATGGCCCAGAAAAAGGGGATGTGAGGCAGGAATGGGTGGGTATGTGCTAGAACACTCTCTTAGAGGCAAAGGGGAGGGGTAAGAGGTGGAGGTTCATGGAAGGGAGACCAGGATAATATTTGTAATGTAAACAAAATGATTAATAAAAAAGAAACTGCATTTTAATGTTTTCTAGTTAGTCACTTGGCAGGACTGAAAATGTGGAAAACAGGAGGAATATTTTTTAGATATCTGCATGTAACTATATGGGGTAGTCTAATCCCTGTAAAGACATAAAGTTGTTTACAATATTAATTTGACTTCCATGCTAAAAAAAAAATCTGTATTTAAGGCTAAGGGAACACCACAGAAGAGGGAGAGGATAGATTCCAATAGGTAGAGGATCAGAGCAAGTGCTGTTAGTTTCTTGTAGACATGATGATTTTGTTGCACAGATGAAATCTCAACAGTATGGGTTCTTTGACAAGACCCACATAATGACAATACTAGTTAACATTCCAATATGAATGGGGAAAATTGCACAGGATTTCACACATAGATGTAGGGCTATAAGCAATCAATGATTGTTGAGAGGGAGAATTCATTTTCTGGAGGGACTGTTTCCCAAAAATTTTTCCAATTCCAAGTTGGAGTTCTAAACATGTATGTATATACAAATGACACTAAATGAAATCATCAGGCTATGTGCATATAATATATACATCAATAAGGAATAAGAGATCATGAATTTTAACTTGAGAGAAGGAGGGGTGGACATAATGTAAATAGAATACATAAGAAAGTCTAACATGGATTACATTTAAACATAAAAATAAAATGTTAATCTAAGTATTAGAGTCACACAAAATTTATTGACAAGCTGTAAGGTATATACCTAAAAAACATTCAGAGCTTTATACTAGCAGCAAAAACAAACCAAAACAGGAACACATAATAATATTCCAATAACTCTTATCGAGGTTTGAGCTATAAGGTGAAATCGTTGTTTCAATGAAATGTACATGGATGATACACAGCATGACAGGAAGGAAAGTAGGTAGCTTTTAATTCAATAATGTGTTGTGTTAAGTAATTCTGGCAAACTAAAGTCCTACTTTCCTTATTTCCCATCTCTGTGACCTTGATTGGGAGGCTACTTTACTGTACTCATTGATCTAAATATGGCTACTCTGGATCTCTGTCTTATATTTCACAGAACTAGCATATGTGAAGAGTATGACGTTTGTGTTTGGGCTGAAGCTGGGCTGTACTCACTCTCTGGTCTTTCTCAAACGATGTCACTTAGAGCAAGGCAGATAATCCAGCATACAGATATTTGGAGTTATATGGAGATCAGTTGGGTTTCATCACAAACTTCCTATATTTGCAGAATTTCCTCAATTATAAGTGCAACAAAATTTAAGAAATATAGCCAAATATCCTTTTGATAATTTGTTTACTCTCTTTTTAAAAAAGATACAATCTTTACTTAATTGTTACAGCCCCGATATATATTTTCTATGACAAATGTTAAAGTAAAAGGCACTATAATATAAAACTATAATTTCACCCATTTGCTTTTCACTATTATTGGAAAATTGTGAAGAGAACACAAATATGATTTTCATTAAGTATTTAAAATTTATAGAAGTAAAACACAATAGTTGGTCACTGATTTTTTGATCATTGAGCAAAACATTGTTTCAGTTTTCCACCTACATGCATTTGCATGCATAATAAAATACATGAGATATTTGTATCTAGATATGTTCTCCTATATACAAATATTTTTTAAAAGTGATATAATGTTCTTATCTGGGTCTTTTCTTCTTGCCAGTATGTCATAGTATAAATTGTTACACATTTCTTGTTACAGTATTTAGATGTTTAATCTTATGTCACACTGAAGGTTAGTCTAATCCATATTAAATAAGGGTAGAAAAATAGAAAACACATTGGTGAAAAACAGTGTGTTTAATTCCATATTGAGGAACAATCAACTCTTTCTGCAGGATATAGCTTGAAATGGCAAAAGCTCACACAAATACACAGTATCATTCCTGGGTTAATAAAAACAATTTATATGCAGTATAGAGAAAAAGAGGAAAGTTATGGAAAGCATTTCTCAACCAAGGACAGTGAACCAGATGTGCTGAGACTTATGGGAGCAATCAAAGAAGACTCACCCATGGCAGGCCTTATTAAGTTACATTGTGACCCAGCACCTTCAACTTATTAAGCTGTCCAGGATTTCAGTGATTAAAACCAAAGAAAGGTCAGTTACAAACCTTCAGACTGTCCCTGCACTAGATGTTTTATCATAGGCATTTAGAACCTAGTGAAGATGATTTTCTTGATGCAATGATTCTAAATATTATATATATATGAACTAGATATACCAGAATTTAAGGATAATTTCTCTTTTTTTTAAATTTTATTGGGTGTTTATTTATTTATATTTCAAATTTTATCCCCTTTCCATTTTCCCCTACAAAAGCCCCCATTCCCATCCTCCCTCCCCGGCATCTATGAGGGTTCTCCCCTACCTACCCACTCACTCCTGCTTCACTGGCCTAGCATTCCCCAATCTTGGTCATCAAGCTTCCACAGGACTAAGGGTCTCCCCTCCCAGTAAGGCAATCCTCTGCTACATATCCATCCTCTCTGGAATCTTTGGGTGGTGGTTTAGTCTCTATTTTACTGAGCACAGGGACCCAAAAGGATATTTTATCTTATACTAGTTTTAAAATTGTTTTGTTATTGTTTGATAATTTCATATATCTATGTAATGTGCTTTGAAAAAACCAGCATTGTTCATTTCATGACTCCAACTCCATATCATTTTTCTACCACAACTTCATGTACACTTTTTTAAAAAGTCCCTTAGTTCTTTCTATGTGTGCATGTGTATAGGACCACCCACTGGAGTGTATGTAGATAGTTTTTCAGGGACTACATACTTTGAAAATATTTTCTTTTTGTGCCTCAGTATCCATCCTCAGTTAAGGATAGGACTTCATAATGTCCTCCCTTTTCACACTGTGTTAATAACTTGATTTTGTGTATCATGCATCAAGTCATACCAATTATGAGTTTATAAGCACAATGTTTCTGTTATATCTGGAAAATATTATTTTGCTATGGACCTTTGTCTCATTAGTCCTCTTCCTGGAAGATCCCTGAGAGGAGTGAAAATGAAGTAGAAAATATATATTAATTTAGATATTAGTTAAATAATAACTTAGAATTAAGCATTGTAGAATTTTTAAGCAAATTAATACATTTTAGGTCACTACTTAGCTGCTATCAGTTATAATTAGAGGCTTTTATAATTAAGGTTAAAAGAGATCTTCTCTCCAGTGACCAAGTGGGCATGTATAGCCAGGAGCCAGGGGCCAGAAGCAGCAGAACATCTGGGTCCATCTGGGCTCTGCCTGCACCAGGAGCTGGGCAGCTCCATGCCACTCTGTGCACTGATCCTGCCAGGGGAGTACCACTCTGCAGAGAGTGACCTGAATCCCTGCTTTTGAGGTCAGGTCTCTGCCATCTTCTCCTTTGTGACCAAGCAGGCAGGTACAGCCAGGAGCCAGGAAACACAGGAGTGGCAGAGCAGCTGGGGCAGAGTCAGTCCAGGCTCCACCTGTAACCAGGAGCTGGGCAGTGCCACATCATTCCGTGCATGGGGAGAGCCAGTCACCCAGGGGTGTTGAGACAGGCTTGCAGGTCCACAGGAAAGACAAGCTTCCACAAAAGACAGCAGGATCAACTAACACCAGAGATAACCAGAAGGCAAAGGCAAACATAGAAATGTTACCAACAGAAATCAAGGCAAAATGGCAACATCTGAACCTAATTCTCCCACAACAGCAAGTCCTGGATACCCCAACACACTGGAAAAGCAAGATTTGGATTTAAAATCACAGCTCATGTGCTGATAAAGGGCTCACTTAAGGAAATACAGGTGAACACAAGTCAACAGTGAGAAGCCCTTAAAGAACTACAGGAAAGCACAACAAAACACGAGAAAGAATTGAACAAAACCATCCAGGATCTAAAAATGGAGGTAGAAACAGTAAAGAAATCACAAAGGGGAACAACTCTGGACATAGAAAACCTAGGAATGAAATCAGGAGTCATGGATACAAGTATCAAAAACAGAACAGAAAAGATAGAAGAGAGAATCTCAGATGCAGAAGATACCATAGAAAGCATTGTAACAACAGTCAAAGAAAATGAAAAATGAAAAAAGCACCTAACCCAGAACAACCAGGAAATCCAGCACAAACTGTGAAGATAAAACCTATATAGGTTATAGGTTTAGAAAAGAGTGCAGATTTCCAGTTTAATGGGCCAGTAAATGTCTTCAACAAAATTATAGAAGAAATCTTCCCTAATCTAATAGATGTCTGTGAACATATAAGAAGCCTACAGAACTCCAAATAATTTGGACCAGAAAAGAAATTCCTCCTGTCACATAATCTCACATAGTAATCCAAATACAAAATGTACTAAGCAAAGAAAGAATATTAAAAGCAGTAAGGGAAAAAGGTCAAGTAACATATAAAGGAAGACCTACCCAAATTAAACCAAACTTCTCGCCAGAGACTGTGAAAGCCTGAAGATGCAGGACAAATGTCATACAGATCCTAAGAGAACCCAAATGCCAACTCAGGCTACTATACCCAGCAAAACTTTTAATTACCATAGATGGAGAAACCAAACTATTTCACGACAAAAACAATTTTACACAATATCTTTGCATAAATCCAGCCCTCCAAAGGATAATGAATGGAAAACACCAACAAAAGGAAAGAAAATACACACTACAAAAAGCAAGAAATTAATTTTCTTTTAATAAAACAAAAAGACACACAAACATAACTCCACCTCTAATAACAAAAGTAACAGGAAGCAACAATCACTTCTCCTTAATATCTCTTAATATCAATGAACTCAATTTTCTGCTGGGGTCCAGCCTCGACATAGGATCGGAGTTCTCAACTGGAAGCAGGGATATCTGGAAGGCGCATAATAAATATACACAGATTACTTTTTGGGTACAAGTTGACAGGCAATTTTTTAAGGCTTAAAGTTTCTCTCCTTTCTCATTCTCTGCTCTCTTTCTCTCTTGCTCATTCACTCCCAGTTTGAGGCTGCACACACTCTGCATTCTCCTGCACACTCTGCTTTTCTCCTGTGTGCTTTTCTTTTCTTGCACTTTCTCGCTCATACACACTTCTGTGTGTTCCCCTTTCATTCACACACACATTCTTCACACATCTCACACACACACCACATGCATTCTTCTTTCACTCACACACACCCACTCCTCACACACACACCACATGCACTCTCCTTTCACTCACACACCCACTCTTCACACACACCTCACATTCTCTCTTCACTCACACTTCACAAGCTCTTTTCATACTCACCACATTCACTCTCTCACTTGCTCTTCACATGCTTACTACTCAATCTCTACATTCTCTCTGCATTCTCTCTGCATTCTCTCTGCATTCTCTCTACATTCTCTCTGCATTCTTTCTGCATTCTCTCTACATGCTCTCTGCATTCTCTCTGCATTCTCTCTGCATGCTCTCTACAGTCTCACTACATTTGCTCTGCATTCTCTCACTCTGCATTCTCTCTTGCCTTCTTCTTGCCCCAGTCTTTTATTGATACTCCTAAAGCAGATAAAAAAAGACATTGCATAATTGTTGCCAAATCAAATTCAAAAGAATAACCAAGTCCCACAAAATATCAAGATTCACAATTGTTCCCCAAAATTTCAATCTTCCCTATTTGCAGGCCTATAGCCAAAATAATAATAATTGCAAACATCATTATTTAAACTTTAACTTTAACCATTATACTTCGGAGCTCAGAGCTCCAAGGACAGCTATTTGCATTTCCTTTTAAAGCTCTAATGATAAATGACATGGGCAAAGCTGCCAGGCAGTGGCCAGAAAGAATCAAGTTAACCCTTAACTCCATAGTTCCCCTAGTTTTCCATTTCTACACATTGCACACAATGACTCTCCTAAGAGTCCCAGTGTTTTGACTTAGTTTTACTAATCTAAGATTTAGTATATTCTATACTTGCTTATTCAGGAAACACTCTCAAATACTGTGCAGAACTTATTTCATAACTTTGATAGTTTTTTCTTTCTTTCAGGTCCCAATGTTGGCTCTAATTCATTTTCTAATAATTTCATCAAACTTTCCTTGCAAGTCAAGCATTAATCTGGAAATACCATTGTTCAGTTATTGTATTGTTTCTAAGATGAGAACACACAGCATGCACCTGGGCCATTAGGTCTATGCTGTGCTGTGCTGTAGCCCATACCTCAATTTTAATTGTTTAAGAATCATTACATCAGGGAACATCTAGTTTCACAGAACTTGCCAGAGCAGAAGGAGAAAGAAGTAAGGAAGTTAGATATAATAGAATAATTATGTACACCAAGGCCAACTGAAAAACAGTCACACACAAATGAAATCTATATAGCCATTGTCGAGGGCTAAGGTTAGGAGAAATGGGAACAACTGTTGTTACAAAGAGGTGCTGTGGGCTACTGAAGATGTCTCCATCTAGGCCTACTGCAGGCAGTCCCTTATTTCAGATGGCAGGTCCCCTGGAGGGATGTGTGTCCTGCTTCTCAGGGTCCCAAACACCATCCTTTTCTACAAGGAGCTGCTGCCGGCTTCTGAGATGTCTCCATCCTGGCCTACTGCAGGCAGTTCCTGTCATTGTTTGCTGTTTCTAGCAATTCTCCAATAAAAAGACATAGACTAACATAAATAAGCAGGACTCAACATTTTGCTGCATATAGGAAAATCACTTCAGGCATAAAGATAGACATTATCTCAGAGTAAAAGGCTGGAAAACAAATTTCCAAACAAATGCTACAAAGAAACAAGCTGGTGTAGCCATTCTAATATCAAATAAAATTGACTTTCAACTGAAAGCAATCAAAAAAGATAAGGATGGACACTTCATACTCATCAAAGGAAAAATTTACAAGGATGAACTCTCAATTCTGAACATAGATGCTCCAAATACAAGAGCACCCACATTCATAAAAGAAACTTTACTAAAGCTCAAAGCACACATTGCACCCCTCACAATAATACTGGGAGACTTCAGTGTCTCACTCTCATCAATGAACTGATCAGGAAAACACAAACTAAACAGAAAAACACTGAATCTAACAGAAGTTATGAACCAAATGGATTTGGCAGATATCTATGGAACATTTTATCCTAAAAAAAAAAAAAAAAAAAAGAATATGCCTTCTTGTCAGCACCTCTCTAAAACTGACCATATACTCAGTCACAAAACAGACCTCAGCATATATAAGAAGATTGAATTAATTCTATGCATCCTATCAGATTACCAAGGACTAAGTCTGGTCTTCAATAACAAAAACAGAGAGTCCACATACACATGGAAACTGAATGACATTCTACTCAATGATAACTTGGTCAAGAAAGAAATAATGAATCCAATTAAAGATTTTTTAGAATTTAATGAAAATGAAGGTACAGCATACCCAAACTTATGGGACACAATGCTAAGAGGAAAATTCACAGCTCTGAGTGCTTACAAAAAGAAACTGGAAAGAGCATACACTAACAGCTTAACAGCACAGCTGAAGGCTCTAGAACAAAAAGAAGCAAATACACCCAAGAGGAGTAGATTGCAGGAAATAATCAAACTCATGGCTAAAATCATTCAAGTAAAAACTCCACCAGAGAACTTCTACAGCTGATAAACAACTTCAGCAAAGTGGTAGGTTATAAAATTAACTCAAGCAAGTCAGTGGCCTTCTTGTACTCAAAGGACAAGCAGGCTGAGAAAGAAATTAGGGAAATAACACCCTTCACAATAGCCACAAACAACATAAAGTATCTTGGCGTAACTCTAACCAAACAAGCGAAAGATCTGTACAACAGGAACTTCAAGTCTTTGAAGAAAGAAATGGAAGAAGACCTCAGAAGATGGAAAAATATTTCTTACTCCTGGATTGGCAGGATCAATATAGTAAAAATGGCCATCTTGCCAAAAGCAATATACAGATTCAATGCGATCCCCATCAAAATCCCAACTCAATTCTTCATAGATCTAGAAAGAGCAATTCTCAAATTCATCTGGAGCAACAAAAAACCCAGGATAGCTAAAAATATTCTCAACAATAAAAGGACTTCTGGGGGAATCAATATCCCTGACCTCAAAACAAAAAGAACTATACAAGGAATCAACCAAATCAGGATCTGGTTCTTTGAAAAAACCAACAAGATAGATAAACACTTAGACAAACTAACCAGAAGGCAGAGACAGTACGCAAATCACCAAATTCAGAAATGAAAAGAGAGGCATAACAAGAGATACTGCAAATACAAAAAAATCATCAGGTCCTACTACAAAGCCATAATCAACAAAAGTAGAAAATCTAGATGAAATGGACAGTTTTCTAGACAGATACTAGGTACCAAAGTTAAATCAGGATCAGATATATTATCAAAACAATCCCATAACCCCTAAAGAAACAGAAGCAGTCATTAATAATCTCCCAGCCAAAAAAAAAAAAAAAAAAAAAAAAAAAAAAAAAGACCAAGACCAGATGGGTTCAATGCAGAGCTCTATCAGACCTTGAAAGAAGATTTACTATTAATACTCTTCAAAATATTTCACAAAATAGAAAGAGACACATGACCCAATTCATTTTATGAAGACACAATTGCTCTGATACCTAAACCATACAAAGACACAACAAAGAAAGAGAACTTTAGATCAATTTCCTTTATGAATATCGATGCAATAATACTCAATAAAATTCGTGCCAACCAAATCTAAGAAAACATCAAAGAATCCAACATGATCAAGTAGGCTTCATTCCAGGGATTCAGGGATGGTTCAATATACAGAAATCTATCAATGTAATCCACTATATAAACAAACTCAAAGAAAAAAAAACATGCTCATTTTATTAGATGCTTTGAAAAAATCCAACATCTCTTCATTATAAAAGTCTTGGAAAGATCAGGAATCCAAGGCCCATATCCAAACATAGTAAAAGCAATATACAGCAAACCAATATCAAGCTAAATGGAGAGAAATTTGAAGCAATCCCACTGAAATCGGTAACAAGGTTGTCCACTCTCTTCCTTCCTGTTCAGTATAGTTCTCAAAGTCCTAGCCAGAGCAATTAGATAACAAAAGGAGGTCAAAGGGATTCGAATTGCAAAGGAAGAAATCAAAGTAACACTATTTGCAGATGATATAATAGTATACTGAAGCGACCCCAAAAATTCCACCAGAGAACTTCTAAGCCTGATAAACAACTTCAAAAAAGTGGGTAGACATAAAATTAACTCAAATAAATAAGTAGCCTTCCTATACTCACAGGATAAATAGTATGAGAAAGATATTAGGGAAATGACACCCTTCACAATCTCCACAAATAATATTACATACCTTGGTGTGACTCTAACCAAGCAAGTAAAAGATCTGTATGACAAGGACTTCAAGTCTCTGATGAAAGAAATTGAAGGTTTCAGAAGATGGAAAGGTCTCCCATGCTCATAGATTGGCAGGGTAATTCAGTAAATGTGGCCATTTTGCCAAAAGCAATCTACATATTTAATGCAATCCCCATCAAAATTCCAAATCAATTCTTCATAGATTTAGAAAGAACAATTTCCAAATTTATCTGGAATATCAAAAAACCCAGGATAGCAAAAACTATTCTCAACAATAAAAGAAATTCTGTAGGAATCACCATCCCTGAGTTCAAGCTCTACAACAGAGCAATAGTGATAAAAACTGTGTGGTACTGGTACAGAGAAAGGCATGGAGATCAATGGAATACAATGAAGACTCAGAAATGAACCCTCACATCTATGGTCACTTGATCTTTGACAAAGGAGCAAAAAAAATTCAGTGGAAAATATCATTTTCAACAAATAGTGCTGGGTCAACTGGCAGTCAACATGTAGACTGATGCAGATTGATCCATTCTTACCTCCCTGTACAAAGCTGGTCAAGGACCTCCACATAAAACCAAATACAATAAATTTAATAGAAGAGAAATTGGGGAAGAACCTGGAGCACATGGTCACAGGGGAAGATTTCCTGAACAGAACACCAATAGCTTATGCTCTAAGGCCAAGAAATGACAAATGGGACTTCATAAAATTGCAAAGATTCTGTTAGGCAAAGGACAGTGTCAATAGGACACAATGGCAACTAACAGATTGGGAAAAGATCTTGACCAATCCTACATCTAATAGATGGCTGATATTCAATAAATACAAAGAACTCAGGAAGTTAGATTCCAGAGAACCAAATAACCCTAATGAAATGGGGTAAAGTACTAAAGAAAGAATTCTCAATTGAGGAATACTGGATGGCTGAGAAACAACTAAAAAATATTCAACATCCTTAATCATCAGGGAAATGCAAATTAAAACAACCCTGACAGCTGGTGGTGGGGAAGCCAGAGGGTCACCCAGCGTGCCAGGTGCTCAGAACCATCCGGGCGGCGGCAGCGGCAGAACCAGGTACCCGAGACAGCCCAAGCTTAAGACCTTCGGGGACTCAGGCCTGGAGTGGGAGTTGGGCACAGAATAGCGGGTGCACTCTGCACTCGCGGGGCGGACCCAGAGCTCCCTGCAGGCAGCTGCCATATTGCCTGCAGCTTCCTGTCCAGCTGGTGGTGAGGAAGCCGGAGTCAGCCAGTGTGCCAGGTGCCCAGACCCAGCCGGAGGCCGAACCAGCCTCCCATCCAGCCAGTGGCAGGGAAGCTGGAAACCGGACCCAGCCAGCTTCCCAGCAGCTTGGGACCAGCAGGCAGAAACAGATAACTGAGATATCCCAACTTTAAGACCCCTGGGGAAACAGGATATCAGACAGTGAACCCTGAGCAGGAGCAGTACAGAGCAGCCGCCCAACAGGCGGAACCAAATACCTGGGATATCCTGAGGTTAAGACCTCGGGGGACTCAGGCCACCTGTCAGCAATGTGTGAGCAAGACCCCCGCAGGACAGTGATTCAGGTATCCCAGTCGCTGGGAAATAGCCTTACAACCCCACAGGAGGGTCAAGCACCAGCTAGTATCTACAGGACCAACTAACACCAGAGTTAACCAGATGGCAAAAGGCAAACGTAAGATCGCTACTAACAAAAATCAAGGCAATATGGCGGCATCCGAACCCAGTTCCCCAACAGCAATAAATATTGGATACCCCGAAACACCAGAAAAACAAGACTCAGATCTAAAATCACTGGTCAGGATGCTGATAGAGGAACACTTAGATAAATCTCTTAAAGTAATACATGAGAAAATAGATCAAAAGCTAGAAGCCATTGCAAGACAAACACAATTAAATCCCAGATATCTCAACACACCAGAAAAACAAGACTCAGATCTAAAATCACTGGTAAAGATGCAGATTGAGGATCACTTAGATAAATTTCTTAAAGTAATAGAGGAGAAAATAGATCAAAAACTAGAAGCCCATACAAGGCAGACACAAAAATCACTTAAAGAAATCCAGGAGAATATAGAGCAAAAAATGAATCCTAATAAGGGGGAGAAACAAAAATCACCCAAAGAAATACAAGAGAACATGGGTCAACGAGTAGAAGTCATAAAGGAGGAAACACAAAAATCACTTAAAGAATTACAGGAAAACACAAACAAGCAACTGAAAGATCTGAGCAAAACAATACAAAATCTAAAAACAGAAGTAGAAACAACTAAGCAATCGCAAAGAGAGACAATGTTGGAGATAGAAAACCTTGGGAAGAAATCAGGAGTCATAGATGCAAATATCAACAATAGAATACAAGAGATAGAAGACAGAATCTCAGATGCTGAAGATACCATAAGAACCATGAATTCAACAATTAAAGAAAATGCAAAATGCAAAAAGCTGGTAACCCAAAACATTCAGGAAATCCAGGACACAATGAGAAGACCAAACCTAAGGATTATAGGGATAGATGAGAATGAAGATCTACAACTTAAAGGGCCAGCAAATATCTTCTACAAAATTATGGAAGAAAATTTCCCCAACCTAAAGAGAGAGATGCCCATGAATATACAAGAAGCCTATAGAACCCCAAATAGACTGGACCAGAACAGAAAAACTTCCTGTCACATAATAATCAAAACCCCAAATGTACTAAACAAAGAAAGAATATTAAAGGCAGTAAGAGAAAAAGGACAAGTAACATACAAAGGAAGACCTATCAGAATTACACCAGACTTCTCACCTGAGACCATGAAAGCTAGAAGATCCTGGGCAGACCTCATGCAGACCCTAAGAGAACACAAACTTCAGCCAAGACTACTATACCCAGCAAAACTCTCAATTGCCATAGATGGGGAAACCAAGATATTCCACGACAAAAACAAATTTGCAAGATACTTATCTACAAACCCAGCCCTACAAAGGATAATAGGAAAAAAATACCAACACAAGGGGGGAAACAACACCCCAGAAGAAACAAGATAGAAACCCCATCTCATCCAACCCAAAAGAAGAGAACCACTCAAATACAAATAATAATAACAATTCCCAAAATGTCAGGAAGTAATAATTACTATTCCTTAATATCTCTTAATATCAATGGACTCAATTCCCCAATCAAAAGACACAGACTAACAGACTGGATACGGAAACAGGACCCTACATTTTGCTGCATACAGGAAACACATCTCAGTGTCAAAGACAAACACCACCTTAGAGTAAAAGGCTGGAAGACAGTTCTACAAGCAAATGGTCCCAGGAAACAAGCTGGAGTAGCCATTCTAATATCAGATAAAATCGACTTTCAACCTAAAGTCATCAAAAGAGACACAGAAGGTCACTTCCTGCTTGTCAAAGGGAAAATCCACCAAGAAGAATTCTCAATACTGAACATCTATGCACCAAATGCAAGGGCACCCTCATTAGTAAAAGAAACTTTACTAAAGCTTAAAGCACACATCGCACCTAACACAATGATTGTAGGTGACTTCAACACTCCACTCTCCTCAATGGACCGATCAGGAAAGCAGAAACTAAACAGGGACACAGTGAAACTAATTGAAGCTTTGGACCAATTGGATTTAACAGATATATATAGAACATTCCATCCTAAAACAAGAGTATACCTTTTTCTCAGCACCGCACAGTACCTTCTCAAAAATTGATCATATAATTGGTCACAAGACAGACCTCAACAAATACAAGAAGACCGAACTAATCCCATGTCTCCTATAGGATCACTATGGAGTAAAAGTGGTCTTCAATAGCAAGAAGAACAAGAGAAAGCCCACATACACATGGAAACTGAACAATACTCTACTCAATGACACCCTGGTCAAGGAAGAAATAAAGAAAGAAATCAAAGACTTTTTAGACTTCAATGAAAATGAAGGTACGACCTACCCAAATCTCTGGGATACAATGAAAGCAGTGCTAAGAGGAAAACTCATAGCCCTGAGTGCCTCCAAAAAGAAACTGGAAAGAGCATACACTAGCAACTTAACAGCACACCTGAAGGCGCTGGAACAAAAAGAAGCTAACTCACCCAGGAGGAGTAGAAGAGAGGAAATCATCAAACTAAGGGCTGAAATCAATCAAGCAGAAACAAAGAGAACCATACAAAGAATCAACAAAACCAAGAGCTGGTTCTTCGAGAAAATCAACAAGATAGATAAACCCTTAGCTAGACTAACCAAAGGGCACAGAGATAGTATCCAAATTAACAAAATTAAAAATGAAAAGGGGGATATAACAACAGAAACAGAGG
The DNA here is from genome assembly GCA_964023405.1 of Apodemus agrarius. NCBI lineage: Eukaryota > Metazoa > Chordata > Mammalia > Rodentia > Muridae > Apodemus > Apodemus agrarius. The sequence continues at coordinate 78,135,070 of OZ030020.1, read as the reverse complement.
AAATTCAAAAGATCATCAGATCCTACTACAAAGGCCTATACTCAAAACAACTGGAGAATCTGGAGGAAATGGACAATTTCCTAGACAAATACCAAATACCAAAATTAAATCAGCATCAAGTAGAGCAGCTAAACAGTCCCATAACCCTTAAAGAAATAGAAGGGGTTATAGAAAGCCTCCCAACCAAAAAAAGTACGGGACCAGATGGTTTTAGTGCAGAATTCTACCAGACCTTCAAAGAAGACTTAACACCAATACTCTTCAAACTATTCCACAAAATAGAGACAGAAGGGAGACTGCCCAACTCGTTCTTCGAAACCACAATTACGCTGATACCTAAACCACAAAAAGATCCAACAAAGAAAGAGAACTACAGGCCAATTTCTCTTATGAATATAGATGCAAAAATACTAAATAAAATTCTTGCCAACCAAATCCAAGAGCATATCAAAACGATCATTCACCATGATCAAGTAGGCTTCATTCCAGGAATGCAGGGATGGTTCAATATATGGAAATCCATCAATGTAATCCACTACATAAACAAACTAAAAGAAAAAAACCACATGGTCATCTCATTAGATGCTGAAAAAGCATTCAACAAAATTCAGCATCCCTTCATGCTAAAAGTCTTGGAAAGAGCAGGAATTCAAGGCCCATACCTAAACATAGTAAAAGCAATCTACAGCAAACCAGTAGCCAACATCAAAATAAATGGAGAGAAACTTGAAGCAATTCCACTAAAATCAGGGACTAGACAAGGCTGTCCTCTCTCTCCATATCTTTTCAATATAGTACTTGAAGTTCTAGCGAGAGCAATCAGAGAACATAAGGAAGTCAAAGGGATACAAATTGGAAAGGAAGAAGTCAAAGTATCATTATTTGCAGATGATATGATAGTCTACTTAAGCGATCCAAAAAACTCCACCAGAGAACTTCTACAGCTGATAAACAACTTCAGCAACGTGGCTGGTTATAAAATTAACTCAAGCAAATCAGTAGCCTTCTTGTACTCAAAGGACAAGCAGGCTGAGAAAGAAGTTAGGGAAATAACACCCTTCACAATAGCCACAAACAACATAAAGTACCTTGGCGTAACTCTAACCAAACAAGTGAAAGATCTGTATGACAGGAACTTCAAGTCCCTGAAGAAAGAAATCGAAGAAGACCACAGGAGATGGAAAAATATTTCTCGCTCCTGGATTGGCAGGATAAATATAGTAAAAATGGCCATCTTGCCAAAAGCAATCTACAGATTCAATTCAATCCCCATCAAAATCCCAAATCAATTCTTCATAGATCTAGAAAGAGCAATTCTCAAATTCATCTGGAGCAACAAAAAACCCAGGATAGCTAAAACTATTCTCAACAATAAAAGGACTTCTGGGGGAATCAATATCCCTGACCTCAAGCAGTACTACAGAGCAATTGTGTTAAAAACTGCATGGTATTGGTACAGCAACAGGCAGGTAGATCAATGGAATAGGATTGAAGACCCAGAAATGAACCCACAGACTTATGGTCACTTGATCTTTGATAAAGGAGCCACAACCATCCGGTGGAAAAAAGATAGCCTTTTCAACAAATGGTGCTGGTTCAACTGGAGGTCAACATGCAGAAGAATGCGAATTGACCCACTCTTATCTCCTTGTACTAAGATCAACTCCAAGTGGATCAAGGACCTCCACATAAAACCAGACACACTGAAACTATTAGAAAAGAAACTTGGGAAGACCCTGGAGGACATGGGCACAGGGGTAAAGTTCCTGAACAGAACACCAATAGCTTATGCTCTAAGATCAAGAATTGACAAATGGGACCTCATAAAATTACAAAGTTTCTGTAAGGCAAAGGACACTGTCAGAAAGACAAAACGGCAACCAACAACGTGGGAAATGATCTTCACCAACCCCACATCCGACAGAGGGCTAATATCCAATATATACAAAGAACTCAAGAAGTTAGACCCCAAAGAACCAAATAACCCTATCAAAAAATGGGGTACAGAGCTAAACAAAGAATTTTCACCAGAAGAAATTCGGATGGCTGAGAAACACCTTAAGAGATGTTCAACATCATTAGTCATCAGGGAAATGCAAATCAAAACAACCCTGAGATTCCACCTCACTCCAGTCAGAATGGCTAAGATTAAAAACTCGAGAGACAACAAGTGCTGGCGAGGATGTGGAGAAAGAGGAACACTCCTCCACTGTTGGTGGGATTGCAAAATGGTAAAACCACTCTGGAAATCAGTGTGGCGGTTCCTCAGAAAATTGGGCATGTCACTCCCAGAGGACCCTGGCATACCACTCCTGGGCATATACCCAGAGGATTCCCCTGCATACAACAAAGACACATGCTCCACTATGTTTATAGCAGCCTTGTTTATAATAGCCAGAAATTGGAAGGAGCCCAGATATCCCTCAAAGGAGGAATGGATACAGAAATTGTGGTATATTTATACAATGGAGTACTACTCAGCAATTAAAAATAATGAATTCATGCAATTTGTAGGTAAATGGTTAGATCTGGAAACTATCATCCTAAGTGAGCTAACCCAATCACAAAAGAATACACACGAAATGCAATCACTGATAAGTGGATATTAATGAGCCCAGAAGCCCTAAATACTCAAGGCACAATTAGCAAGTCAAATGACTCTCAAGAAGAAAAAAAGGAGAGGACCCTGGGCCTGTAAAGATTGGATCCAGTATTGTAGACCCAGAACAGAGAAATCGTGTGGGGGGGAAAGAGTGGGGAATAGCATGGGGGGGGGAGAGGAATTATGGGACGTATGGTGGGGGGTACCTGGGAAAGGGGAAAGCCTTTGGAATGTAAACAAAGAATATAGAAAATTAAAAAAAAAGAAAAATAAAAATAAAAAAAAAACAACCCTGAGATTCCAACACACACCAGTCAGAATGGCCAAGATCTAAAATTCAGGGGACAGCAAATGCTGGAAAGGATGTGGAGAAAGAGGAACACTCCTCCACCATTGCTAGTGGGATTGCAAGCTGATAAAACTACTCTGGAAATCAGGTTGGTAGTTCCTCAGAAAACTGGACATAGCACTACCTGAGGACTCATCTATACCATTCCTGAGTATATAGCCAGAAGGTGCTCCAACATGTAATAAGGACACATGATCCACTATGTTCATAGCAGCCTTATTTATACTAGCCAGAAGCTGGAAAGAACCAAGATGTCCCTCAATAGAGGAATGGATGCAGTAAATGTGGTACATTTACACAATGGAGTACTACTCAGCTATTAAAAACAATGAATTCATGTAATTCTTAATCGAATGGATGGAGCTATAAACTATCATCTTGAGTGAGGTAGCCCATTCACAAAAGAACACACATAATGTGCAATCACTGATAAATGGATATTATCCCAAAAGCTCAGCTATACAACTTACAGACCACATGAAGCTCAGATGAAGGATAACCAAAGTGTAGATACTTTGAAACTTATTGGAAAGTGGATAAAAACACCCTTGGCTCACATCCAACCAATAGAATGAGAATAGGGTCCCCAGTGAAGCAGCTATAGTGAAAACCCAAGGAGCTGAAGAGGTTTGCATCTCCACAGGAGGAACAATAATATGTCCCAAGCAGTACCCCCACATCTCCCAGGGTCTAAACCTCCAACCAAAGTGTACACATGGAGGCTCCTACAGCTCCAGCTGCACATGTAGCAGAAGATGACCATTTCAGACATTAATAAGAAGAGAAGTCATTGGTTTTGTGAAGGCTAGATTCCCCATAATAGGGGAATGCAAGTCAGGAAATTGTGGGGGAGGTGAGCAGGATGGGGGGGGGAGAAAAAAAGAAAAAAAAAGATACTTTAGGTATAAAGAGCCAAAATCTTAGGAAGGTTTCTTTGTGGGTTAGAAAAGCATATTTAAAATACCTAAAAAGTAGCATCAATACAAAAACTGAAAAAAATAATTGGGGAAGTCATGCTTGATTATTATAGACCTGAATAAATAATCCTGTCAAAACAACAACAACAACAACAACAACAAAAAGTTAAAAGACATGCAAATCTTTGGCTCTAGTGATAACAATGTACAATAAACTCATTTTAATATGATATCCATTTAGTAAAGCAAGAGTATTTGGTTATCCCCTAGGGCCTAGTTCTAGACATCATGGACTTTGGTCCCAGATAACAGTACAAAACACATTTTCTCTCCAACGACTGTGCAGGTGGGTACTGTCAGGAACACAGGGAACACAGGAGTGGCAGAGCAGCTGAGACAGGATCCTTCTCAGCTCCATCAGCACCCAGGAGCTTGGCTGAGCCACAGCTCCTCCTTTGTGTCAGGGGAGAGCTGGTCTCCCAGGGGTGCTGAGACAGGCTTGTAGTCCCATAGGCGGGACAAGCTCCAGCCACAGATAGCAGGACCAACTAACACCAGAGATAAGCAGATGGCAAAAGGCAAATGCAAGAATGTTATCAACAGAAACCAATGCTACATGGCATCATCCGGACCCAGTTCTCCCACAACAGCAAGTCCTGGATACCCCAACACAAGCAAGATTTGGATTCAAAATCACAGATCATGATGTAGATAGAGGACTTTGACAAGAATGGCATAAATAACTCCCTTAAAGAAATACAGGAAAACACAACCAAACAGGTGAAGGAATTGAACAAAACCATCCAGGATCTAAAAAATGGAGGTAGAAACAATAAAGAAATCACAAAGGAAAACAACTATGGACATAAAAAACTTAGGAAAGAGATCAGGAGTCATACATGTAAATCAACAACATAATATAGACAAGAAAATCTTAGGTACAGAAAATATCATAGAAAACATTGACACAACAGTCAAAGAAAATGCAAAATGCAGCAAGCTCCTAACCTAAAACATCCAAGAAATCCAGAATACAATGAGACGACCAAACCTAAGGATTGTAGGTATAGAAGAGAGTGAAGATTTTCAGTTTAAAGGGCCAACAAATGTCTTCAACAAAATTATAGAAGTAAACTTCCCTAACCTAAAGAAAGAGATGCCCATGCACATACAAGAAGCCTACAGAACTAAAAAATAGATTGGACCAGGAAAGACATTCCCACTGCCACATAATAATTAAAACACCAAATACAATAAACAAAGAAAGAATATTAAAAGAAGTAAGGGAAAAAGATCAAGCAACATATATAGAAAGACCTATCCGAATTACACCAGACTTCTTGTGAGAGACTATGAAAACCAGAAAATGCAGGGCAGATGTCATACAGACTATAAGGGGAATGCAAATGCCAACCCAGGCTACTATACCCAGCAAAACTTTCAGTTACCATAGATGGAAATAACATGGTAATCCATGACAAAACCAAATTTACACAATATTTTTCTACAAATTGGGATCTACAATGGATAATAGGTGGAAAATACCAACAGGAGGGAAACTACAACTTAGAAAAAACATGAAGATAATGTTTCAACAAATCCAAAACAAGATAGCCACATGAACATAACTCTACTTTTAACAACAAAAATAAGGCGAAGCAACAATCACTTTTCTCTAATATCTCTTAACATCAGTGAACTCAATTCCCAAATAAAAAGACGTAGATTAACAGACTGGCTATGTAAACAGGAACCAACTTTCTACTGCATACAAGAAACCAACCTCAGTGTCAAAGACAGTCACTAACTGAGTCAAAGGTTGGAAAACACTTTTACCAAGCAAAATGTCCCAAGAAAAAAGCTGGAGTGGCTATTCTTAAATCAGATAAAATTGAATTTCAAAAAAACTTCTCAAAAAAGATAAGGAAGGATACTTCATACTCCTCAAAGGAAAAATCTACCAATTTTGAAAAATTGGAAAAAAATCTACCAATGCAGAAAGCTCCTAGCCCAAAACATCCAAGATGAGGTCTCAATTCTGAACTTCTCTGTTCCAAATATAAGGCAACCCACATATATAAAAGAAACTTTATTGAAAGAACACATTGTACCCCACACAATAATATTGGGAGACTTCAACACCCCACTCTCAGCAATGGACAAATCATGGAAACAGAAACTAAACTGACACAGTGAAACTAACAGAAGTTATGAACCAAATGGATCTAACAGATATTTATAGAACATTTTATCCTAAAGCATATATATATATATATATATATATATATATATATATATATATATATATACCTTGTTCTCAGTACCTCATGGTACCTTCTCCAAAATTGATCATATGCTTGGTCACAAAACAGGCCTCAACAGATACAGGAATATTGAAATAATACAATACACTATATCAGATCACCATTTTCTTTTTTTTTTTTTTTTTTTTTGGTTTGGTTTGGTTTGGTTTTTCAAGACAGGGTTTCGCTGTGTAGCTCCTGCTGTCTTGGAACTCACTCTGTAGACCAGGCTGGCTCTAACTCAGAAATCCACCTGCCTCTGCCTCCCAAGTGTTTTAAAGGTATATGCCACCACAGCCTTTCTAAGATCACCATTTTCTAAGGCTGGTCTTAAGTTCCAACAGAAACAATGGAAAGTATACATATACATGGAAGCTGACCAATGCTCTACCGAATGATAACTTGATCAAAGAAGAAATAAAGAAAGAAATTAAAGACTTTTTAGAATTTAATGAAAATGAAGACACAGCATGCCAAAAGTAATGGGACACAATGAAAGCAGTGTTAAGAGGAAAACTCATAGCTCTAAGTATCTCCAAAAGGAAAATGGAGAGAGCATACACTAGTAGTTTGACAGCACACCTGAAAACTCCAGAACAAAGAGATGCAAATAGACCCAAGAGGAGTAGACAGCAGAAAATAATCAAACTCAGGGCTGAAATCAAAGATATAGAAACAAAAAGAACTATACTAAGAATCAACAAACAAGGAGCTGGTTCATTGAGAAAATCAACAAGATAGATAAACCCTTAGCCAGACTAACCAGAGGGCCCAGAGATAATACCCAAATTAATAAAATCAGAAATGAAAAGGGAGACATAAGTACAGAAACTGTGGAAGTTCAAAATTCATCAGATCCTACTACAAAAGCTTATATTTAACACAATTGGAAAATCTGGATGAAGTGGATAATTTTCTAGACACATACCTGGTGCCAATGTTAAAACAGGATCAGATAAATCATCTATATAGGCCCATAAGCCCTGAGGAAATAGAAGCAGTCATTAACAGTCTCCCAAACAAAACAAGTCCAGGACCAGAAGGGTTTAGTGGAGAATTCTGTCAGATCTTCAATGAAGACTTAATATCAATACTCTTCAAACTATCCTACAACTATTCTACAAACTAGTCTATAGAAGGAACATTAACCAATTCATTCTATGAAGCCACAATAATGTTTTTTACCTAACCCATACAAAGACCAAACAAGGACAGAGAACTTCAGACCAATTTTCCTTATGAACATTGATTCAAAAATACTCAATAAAATTCTTGCCAACTGAATCCAAGAATACATCAAAATGATCAAGTAGCCTTCATCCCAGGGATGCACAGATGGTTTAATATATGGAAATTCATCACTGTAATGTGCTACAAAAACAAACTCAAAGAAAAAATTCACATGATAATTTCATTAGATGCTGAAAAAGCATTTGACAAAATTCAACATCCCTTCATGTCTTGGGAAGATCAGGAATTCAAGGCCTATACCTAAACATAGTAAAAAGCAATATATGGCAAACCAGTAGCCAACATCAAAATACATAGAAATTTGAAGAAATCCCACTAAAATCATGGACTAGACAAGGCTAATATGTGGATTCTTGATCTTAGAGCATAAGCTATAGATGTTCTATTCAGGAAATTTCCCCTTGTGCCCATGTGTTCCAGTCTCTTCCCCACTTTCTATTAGTTTCAGTGTATCTGGTTTTATGTGGAGGTCCTTGATCCATTTGGACTTGAGCTTTGTACAAGAAGATAAGAATGGATTGATTTGCATTCTTCTACTTGCTGAGACTGCCCCACCTAGGAATCCATCCAAAATACAGTTACAAAACCCAGACACTGTTCTGGATGCCAACAAGTGCTTGCTGACCAGAGCCTGATATAGCTGTCTCCTGAGAGGCTTTGCCAGTGCATGACAAATAGAGAGGGGGCCACTCTCAGCCAGCCATTGAACTGAGCACCGGGTCCCAAATGGAGGAGCTAGAGAAAGGACTCAAGGAGCTCAAGGGGTTTGGAGTACCATAGAAGGAACAACAATATGAGCCACCCAGTAACCCCAGAGTTCCCAGGGACTAAACCATCAACCAAAGAGTACACATGGAGGGACCTATGGCTCTAGATCAATATGCAGCAGAGAAAGGCCTTGTTGGATGTCAAAGGGAGGGGAGGCCCTTGGTCCTAAGAAGGCTTGATGTTGCAGTAGGGGAATACCAGGACAGGGAGGCAGGGAGGATTGATGAATGGAGGAGGGAAAGGGGTTAGGGGATTTTTGGGGGGGAGGTAACCAGGAAAAGGGGACAATATTTGAAATGTAAATAAAGAATATATCTAATAAAAAATGAGGTATAATACTAAATAGAGAATTCCAACTGAGGAAAGTCAAATGGGCATGAAGCACCTAAATAAATGTACAACATCCTTAATCATCAGGGAAATGCAAATCAAAACAACCCTGAGATTCTATGTCATACTGGTCATAATGGCCAAGATAAAAAACTCAGGAGACAGCTGATGCTGGCAAGGATGTGGAGAAAGAGGAACATTCCTCCATTGTTGGTGGGATTGCAAACTGGTAAAACTACTCTGGAAATAAGTGTGGTGGCTCCTCAGAAAATTGGATGTAGTGCTGCTTGAGGACCCAGCTATAACCTCTCCTGGGCATATATTCAGAAGATGCTCCAACATGTAATAATGACACATCCTCCACTATGTTTATAGCAGCCTTATTTATAATAGCCAGAAGCCAGAAAGAACCCAGATGTCCCTGAATAGAGGAACAGATAGAGAAAATGTGGTACATTTACACAGTAGAGTACTACTCAGCTTTAAAAAACAATGAGCTGGGCTGTGGTGGCACACACCTTTAATCCCAGCACTTGGGAGGCAGAGGCAGGTAAATTTCTGAGTTTGAGGCTAGTCTGGTCTACAAAGTAAGTTCCAAGACAGCCACGGCTACACAGAGAAACCTTGTCTCAAAGAACCAAACCAAACAAACAAACAATGAATTCACTAAATTCTTAGGCAAATGGATGGAGCTAGATACTATCATCCTGAGTGAGGTAACCCAGTCACAAAAGAAAACACACAGAATGCAATGGCTGATAAGTGGATATTATCCAAAAAGCTTGGACTACCCAAGATAAAACTCACAGACCACATGAAGCTCACGAAGAAAGACAACCAAAGTGTGGATACTTTGATCCTTCTTGGAAGGTGGATCAAAATACCCATAGTTCAGTGTCAACCAATAGACTGAGTCTAGGGTCTCCAATGGAGTATCTAGAAAAAGGACCCAAGGAGCTGAAGAGTTTTGCAGCCCCACAGGAGGAACAATAATATGTACCAACCAGTATCCCCAGAGCTTCCAGGCTAAACCACCAACCAAAGACTGCACATTGAAGGACCCATGGCTCAAGCTACATATGTAGCAGAGGATGGCCTTTTCAGACATCAATGAGAGAAGAAGCCATTGGTCCAATGAAGGCTTGATGCCCTAGTGTAGGTAAATGCTAGGTCAGGAAAATGTGTGTGGGGGGGACGTTGGTAAGTAGGGAGAGGGGGAAAGGGATAGGGGGTTTTCAGAGTAGTAATGAGGAAAGGGGATACCATTTGAAATGTAAGTAAAGCAAATATCTAATAAAAATTTTAAAAAATAAGAAAAACTTGACCTTTATAGGTTATGCAATTAAGAAAAATTTTAATGGAGCTTCCCATCCAGCTGGTGGCGGGGAAGCCAGACCCAGCCAGCTTCCCAGGTGCCCAGACCCAGCCTGTGGAACCAGGTATCCGAGATAGCCCGAGTTTAAGACCTTCAGGGACTCAGGCCTGGAGCGGGAGCTGTGCACAGAGTAGCGGTTTGGGGCACAGCGGCCGAGCCTGTGCTCTGTGCTCACAGGGCGGACCCCCGAACTCCCTGCAGGCAGCGCCATCTTGCCTGCAGCTTACCATCCAGGTGGTGGCAGGGAAGCCAGACCCAACCAGCTTCCCAGGTGATCAGACCCAGCCTGCAGAACCAGGTACCCAAGATAACCCGAGTTTAAGACCTTCGGGGATTCAGGCCTAGAGCGGGAGCTGCGCACAGAGTAGCAGTTTGGGGCACAGCTGCCAAGCCTGCACTCTGCGCTCACAGGGTGGACCATGAACTCACTGCAGACAGCACCATCTTACCAGCTGCTTCCCATCCAGCCTGAGGCGGGGGAGCCAGCCTCAGCCAGCTTCCCAGCAGCTTTGGACCGGCAGGCAGAACCAGATTACTGAGATATCCCAACTTTAAGACCTCTGGGGAATCAGGATACCAGACAGCAAACCCTGAGCAGGAGCAGTACAGAGCAGCTGCCCAACAGGCGGAACCAAGTACCTGGGATATCCTGAGTTTAAGACCTCGGGGGACTCAGGCCACGTGTCAGCAATCTGTGAGCAGGAGCCCTGCAGGGCAGTGGTTCAGGTGTCCCAGTCACTGGAAAATAGCCTTAGGAGCCCACAGGAGGCTCAAGCACCAGCTAGTAACTATAGGACCAACTAACACCAGAGTTAACCAGATGGTAAAAGGCAAACGTCAGATCCTTACTAACAGAAATCAAGGCAGTATGGCAGCATCCGAACCCAGTTCCCCGACAGCAATAAATCTTGGATACCCCAAAACACCAGAAAAACAAGTCTCAGATCTAAAATCACTGGTCAGGATGCTGATAGAGGAACACTTAGATAAATCTCTTAAAGTAATACATGAGAAAATAGATCAAAAGTTAGAAGCCCTTACAAGGCAAACACAATTAAATCTCGGATATCTCAACACACCAGAAAAACAAGACTCAGATCTAAAATCACTGGTAAAGATGCAGATTGAGGATCACTTAGATAAATTTCTTAAAGTAATAGAGGAGAAAATAGATCAAAAGCTAGAAGCCCATACAAGGCAGACACAAAAATCACTTAAAGAAATCCAGGAGAATATAGAGCAAAAAATGAATCCCAATAAGGGGAAGAAACAAAAATCACTTAAAGAAATACAAGAGAACATGGGCCAACAAGTAGAAGTCATAAAAGAGGAAACACAAAAATCCCTTAAAAATTTACAGGAAAACACAAACAAGCAATTGAAAGATCTGAGCAAAACCATACAGAATCTAAAAACAGAAGTAGAAACAACTAAGAAATAGCAAAGGGAGACAACATTGGAGATAGAAAACCTTGGGAAGAAATCAGGAGTCATAGATGCAAATATCAACAATAGAATACAAGAGATAGAAGACAGAATCTCAGATGCTGAAGATACCATAGGAACCATGAATTCAACAATTAAAGAAAATGCAAAATGCAAAAAGCTGGTAACCCAAAACATTCAGGAAATCCAGGACACAATGAGAAGAACAAACCTAAGGATTATAGGGAAAGATGAGAATGAAGATCTACAACTTAAAGGGCCAGCAAATATCTTCTACAAAATTATGGAAGAAAACTTCCCCAACCTAAAGAGAGAGATGCCCATGAATATACAAGAAGCCTATAGAACCCCAAATAGACTGGACCAGAACAGAAATACTTCCTGTCACATAATAATCAAAACCCCAAATGTACTAAACAAAGAAAGAATATTAAAGGTAGTAAGAGAAAAAGGCCAAGTAACATATAAAGGAAGACCTATCAGAATTACACCAGACTTCTCACCTGAGACCATGAAAGCTAAAAGATCCTGGGCAGACCTCATGCAGACCCTAAGAGAACACAAACTTCAGCCAAAACTACTATAACCAGCAAAACTCTCAATTGCCATAGATGGGGAAACCAAGGTATTCCAAGACAAAACCAAATTTGCACTATACTTATTTACAAACCCAGCCCTACAAAGGATAATAGGGGAAAAATATCAACACAAGGGTGGAAACTACACCCCAGAAGAAACAAGATAGAAACCCCATCTCATCCAACCCCAAAGAAGAGAACCACTCAAATACAAAAAAAAAAAAAAAAAAAAAAAAAAAAAACGCCCAAAATGTCAGGAAGTAATAATGACTATTCCTTACTATCTCTTAATATCAATGGACTCAATTCCCCAATCAAAAGACACAGACTAACAGACTGGATACGGAAACAGGACCCTACATTTTGCTGCATACAGGAAACACATCTCAGTGTCAAAGACAAACACCACCTTAGAGTAAAAGGCTGGAAGACAGTTTTACAACCAAATGGTCCCAGGAAACAAGCCGGAGTAGCCATTCTAATATCAGATAAAATTGACTTTCCACCTAAAGTCATCAAAAGAGACACAGAAGGTCACTTCTTGCTTGTCAAAGGGAAAATCCACCAAGAAGAATTCTCAATACTGAACATCTATGCGCCAAATGTAAGGGCATCCTCATTCGTAAAAGAAAATTTACTAAAGCTTAAAGCACACATTGCACCTAACACAATAATTGTACGTGACTTCAACACTCCACTCTCCTCAATGGACCGATCAGGAAAGCAGAAACTAAACAGGGACACAGTGAAACTAATTGAAGCTTTGGACCAATTGGATTTAACAGATATATATAGAACATTCCATCCTAAAGCAAAAGAGTATACCTTTTTCTCAGCACCGCACAGTACCTTCTCAAAAATTGATCATATAATTGGTCACAAGACAGACCTCAAAAAATAGAAGAAGACCGAACTAATCCCATGTCTCCTATAGGATCACTATGGAGTAAAAGTGGTCTTCAATAGCAAGAAGAACAACAGAAATCCCATATACACATGAAAACTGAACAATACTCTACTCAATGACACCTTGGTCAAGGAAGAAATAAAGAAAGAAATCAAAGACTTTTTAGACTTCAGTGAAAATGAAGGTACGACCTACCCAAATCTTTGGGACACAATGAAAGCAGTGCTAAGAGGAAAACTCATAGCCCTGAGTGCCTCCAAAAAGAAACGGGAGAGAGCATACACTAGCAACTTAACAGCACACCTGAAGGCCCTGGAACAAAAAGAAGCTAACTCACCCAGGAGGAGTAGAAGAGAGGAAATCATCAAACTAAGGGCTGAAATCAATCAAGTAAAAACAAAGTGAACCATATAAAGAATCAACAAAACCAAGAGCTGGTTCTTTGAGAAAATCAACAAGATAGATAAACCCTTAGCTAGACTAACCAAAGGGCACAGAGACAGTATCCAAATTAACAATATTAGAAATGAAAAGGGGGATATAACAACAGAAACGGAGGAAATTCAAAAGATCATCAGATTCTACTACAAAGGCCTATACTCAAAACAACTGGAGAATCTGGAGGAAATGGACAATTTCCTAGACAGATACCAAATACCAAAATTAAATCAGCATCAAGTAGATCAGCTAAACATTCCCATAACCCCTAAAGAAATAGAAGGAGTTATAGAAAGCCTCCCAACCGAAAAAGTACGGGACCAGATGGTTTAGTGCAGAATTCAACAGACCTTCAAAGAAGACTTAACACCAATACTCTTCAAACTATTCCACAAAATAGAGACAGAAGGGACACTGCCCAACTCATTCTTCGAAACCACAATTACGCTGATACCTAAACCACAAAAAGATCCAACAAAGAAAGAGAACTACAGGCCAATTTCTCTTATGAATATTGATGCAAAAATACTAAGTAAAATTCTTGCCAATCGAATCAAAGAGCATATCAAAACGATCACTCACCATGATCAAGTAGGCTTCATTCCAGGGATGCAGGGATGGTTCGATATACGGAAATCCATCAATGTAATCCACTACATAAACAAACTAAAAGAAAAAAACCACATGGTCATCTCATTAGATGCTGAAAAAGCATTCAACAAAATTCAGCATCCCTTCATGCTAAAAGTCTTGGAAAGAGCAGGAATTCAAGGCTCATACCTAAACATAGTAAAAGCAATCTACTGCAAACCAGTAGCCAACATCAAAATAAATGGAGAGAAACTTGAAGCAATCCCACTAAAATCAAGGACTAGACAAGGCTGCCCTCTCTCTCCATATCTTTTCAATATAGTACTTGAAGTTCTAGCGAGAGCAATTAGAGAACATAAGGAAGTCACAGGGATACAAATTGGAAAGGAAGAAGTCAAAGTATCATTATATGCAGAGGATATGATAGTCTACTTAAGCGATCCAGAAAACTCCACCAGAGAACTCCTACAGCTGTTAAACAACTTCAGCAAAGTGACTGGTTAAAAAAATTAACTCAAGCAAATCAGTAGCCTTCTTGTACTCAAAGGACAAGCAGGCTGAGAAAGAAGTTAGGGAAATATAGCCACAAACAACATAAAGTACCTTGGCATAACTCTAACCAAACAAGCTAAAGATCTATATGACAGGAACTTCAAGTCCTTGAAGAAAGAAATCGAAGAAGACCTCAGAAGATGGAAAAATATTTCTTGCTCCTGGATTGGCAGGATCAATATAGTAAAAATGGCCATCTTGCCAAAAGCAATCTACAGATTCAATGCAATCCCCCATCAAAATTCCAACTCAATTCTTCATAGATCTAGAAAGAGCAATTCTCAAATTCATCTGGAGCAACAAAAAACCCAGGATAGCTAAAACTATTCTCAACAATAAAAGGACTTCTGGGGGAATCAATATCCCTGACCTCAAGCAGTACTACAGAGAAATTGTGTTAAAAACTGCATGGTATTTGTACAGCAACAGGCAAGTAGATCAATGGAATAGGAGTGAAGACCCAGAAATGAACCCACAGACTTATGGTCACTTAAACTTTGATAAAGGAGAAAAGATAGCCTTTTCAACAAATGGTGCTGGTTCAACTGGAGGTCAACATGCAGAAGAATGCGAATTGACCCACTCTTATCTCCTTGTACTAAGATCAACTCCAAGTGGATCAAGGACCTCCACATAAAACCAGACACACTGAAACTATTAGAAAAGAATCTTGGGAAGACCCTGGAGGTCATGGGCACAGGGGGAAAGTTCTTGAACAGCACACCAATAGCTTATGCTCTAAGATCTAAAATTGACAAATGGGACCTCATAAAATTACAAAGTTTCTGTAAGGCAAAGGACACTGTCAGAAGGACCAAATGGCCACCAACAAAGCGGGAAATGATCTTCACCAACCCCACATCCGACAGAGGGCTAATATCCAATATATACAAAGAACTCAAAAAGTTAGACCCCAAAGAACCAAATAACCCTATCAAAAATGGGGTACAGAGCTAAACAAAGAATTTTCACCAGAAGAAATTTGGATGGCCAAGAAACACCTTAAGAAATGTTCAACATCGTTAGTCATCAGGGAAATGCAAATCAAAACAACCCTGAGATTCCACCTCACACCAGTCAGAATGGCTAAGATTAAAAACTCAAGAGACAACAGGTGCTGGGGAGGATGTGGAGAAAGAGGAACACTCCTCCACTGTTGGTGGGATTGCAAAATGGTAAAACCACTCTGGAAATCAGTGTGGCGGTTCCTCAGAAAATTGGGCATGTCACCTCCAGAGGACCCAGGCATACCACTCCTGGGCATATACCCAGAGGATTCCTCTGCATACAATAAAGACACATGCTCCACCATGTTCATAGCAGCCTTATTTATAATAGCCAGAAATTGGAAGGAGCCCAAATATCCCTCAAAAGAGGAATGGATACAGAAAATGTGGTATATTTATACAATGGAGTACTACTCAGCAATTAAAAATAATGAACTCATGCAATTTGTAGGTAAATGGTTAGATCTGGAAAATATCATCCTAAGTGAGCTAACCCAATCACAAAAGAATATGCATGAATTGCAATCACTGATAAGTGGATATTAATGTACCCAGAAGCCCTAAATACTCAAGGCACAATTAGCAACTCAAATGACTCCCAAGAAGAAGAAAGGAGAGGACCCTGGACCTGTAAAGATTGGATCCAGTATTGTAGACCCAGAACAGAGAAATAGTGGGGGAGGGGAATGAGTGGGGAATAGCGAGGGGGGGGAGGAATTATGGGACATATGTTGGGGGGTAAGTGGGAAAGCGGAAAGCCTTTGGAATGTAAACATAGAATATAGAAAATAAAAATTAAAAAAAGAAAACTTTTAATAACTAATGATGTTGAACATTTTTTAAGGTGTTTCTCAGCCATCCGAATTTCTTCAGGTGAAAAGTCTTTGTTTAGCTCTGTACCCCATTTTTTGATAGGGTTACTTGGTTTTCTGGGGTCTAATTTCTTGAGTTCTTTGTATACATTGGATATTAACCCTCTGTCGGATGTGGGGTTGGTGAAGATCTTTTCCCAATTTGCTGGTTGCCGATTTGTCCTTCTGACAGTGTCTTGCCGTACAGAAACTTTGTAATTTTTTGAGGTTCCATTTGTCTATTCTTGATCTTAGAGCATAAGCTATTGGTGTTCTGTTCAGGAATTTTCCCCCTGAGCCAATGTCCTCAAGGGTCTTCCCCAGTTTCTTTTCTATTAGTTTTAGTGTGTCTGGTTTTATGTGGAGGTCCTTGATCCACTTGGAGTTGAGCTTAGTGCAAGGAGATAAGAGTGGATCAATTCTCATTCTTCTGCATGTTGACCTCCAGTTGAGCCAGCACCATTTGTTGAAAAGGCTATCTTTTTTCCACTGGATGTTTTCAGCTTTTTTGTTGAAGATCAATTGGCCATAGATATGTGGGTTCAATTCTGGGTCTTCTATCCTATTCCATTGATCTGCCTCCCTGTCACTGTACCAATACCATGTAGTTTTTAACACTACTGCTCTGTAGTATTGCTTGAGGTCTGGAATATTGATTCCCCCAGAAGTTCTTTTACTCTTGATGATGTTTTAGCTATCCTGGGTTTTTTTTTTTGTTATTCCAGATGAATTTGAGAATTGCTCTTTCTAACAATGAAGAACTGAGTTGGAATTTTGATGGGGATTGCGTTGAATCTGTAGCTTCAGTAAATGTCAAACAGAATAAATATGAAAAAGTCCCTCATTTATTAATTAGATTTACTAAATCAAAATTTCTCATTCAGATGGTATTATTATTTGATATACTAAAACAAAATTATGAAAATTGTGTGGTTTTCAAATAGTGTTTTTCTGAACTTGGTTTACTGTAATTTCTCCTTTACACAGTGCTTTGCTGTAGCAATTTCCATCAGTTTTCTGTCAATAAAAATTAATACCTGAACTTGTTAAATTTGTAAATTAAGTGATAACAATAAAAACTATACATGTAAATAAAAAAAATACTAGGAATAAGTTTTGTCCTATTGGTCAAGACTTAATAAAATTAGTAAGTGGTAAGTTACTCTTACAGTGTCCTTGACAGTATGGACCCACTGAGAAAATCTTGTCAGAACAATCATTACTGTATCTTGCAGCATTTACAACTGTGTAAGACTTTAGATTCTCTCCCCAAGTTAAGGTCATAGATTATTTTTATTACTCAACACTGAAACAGCTAGAGAGTAGGTAAGATCTGTGATAGCTTGATTGCATAATATTCATCATTGTACGTCTCTTACATGCCTGGTGTCTTCAGGAATTGAGTCTGACTACCAAGTTCTAAAGAGTAGATGCCCTGGTTGGTTTGACAAAAACTTGAGTTATCTGAGAAAAGGGAACTAGAACTGATAAAAAGGCTTCCATAAAATTAGTCTGTGGTGTGGGGCAAGCCTGTGGAACATTTCCTCTTTTCTTTTTATGTTTCTTTTCTTGTTTTTCTACCCCTACCCTCAATTTTTGCCATTTTCATTATGTCAATCCCAGCTAGATCCATGAGTATGGGGAGAGGGATTCTTTCCATTTTCTGGTATCTTCTTCAATTTCTTTCTCAAAGTTCTTGTCATACAGGTTAGAGTTGCTTGCTTGGTTCGAGTTATCCCAAGATATTTCACATTATTTGTAGTTATTTTGGAAAGTGTTGTTTCCCTGATTTCTTTCTCAGTCAATCTTTCATTTGTACATAGGAGAGCTACTGATTTTTTCCAGGTAATCTTGTTTACAGCCACTTTGTTGAAAGTGTTTATCAGCTGTAGGAGTTTCCTGGTAGAATTTTTGAGGTTACTTAGATATTCTATCATATCATCTATGAAAACCAATACTATGAATTTGTCTTCCTTTCCAATTTACTGCCCTTGGATTTCGTTGAGTTGTCTTACTGCTCTAAAAAGAATGTCAAATACTGTAGTGAATAGAGTGGGTAACCTTGTCTTTTCTCTGATTTTAGAGCAATTGCTTTCATTTTCTCTCCACTTAATTACGTGTTGTCTATAGGCTTGCTGTAAATTGCCTTTTTTAAGTTGAGGCATGTTCTTGTTTTTGTACTCTCTCCAGAATTTAACCATGAAGTTTTATTGGATTTTGTAAAAAGCCTTATCAGTATCTAATGAAATGATAATATCTTTTTCTTGTTTGTTTGTTTACATGATGAATTACATCAACAGATTTGTGTGTGTGTGTGTGTGTGTGTGTGTGTGTGTGTGTTGACCCATCCCTGAAACTCTTGATGAAGCCTACTTGATCATGGTAGACGATCATTTTAGTATGTTCTCGGATTCAGTGTTTAGCTATTTTTTTATTTTGAAATTTCAAATAAATATATTTTTATATGGAATATATTTCTTCCTGCTTTCATTTTCTGAGTCTCTCATATATCCATCCTCAATATTTCTTTTTTTCCCTTTATTGAATATTGTCTTCATTTGCATTGCCAATGGTAAAACCTTTCCCTATTTCCCCTATCCCCAAAGACATCCAACTCCTCCTCCCACCCCTGCCTCCACATATATGCCCCTCTACCCAATACACTCCCACCCCCTTGCTTTCTCTTTGTTGGGGCCTCTATTGAACCTTTACCTGACCAAGGACCACTCCACCCACTGATGCCCAACAAGGCCTTCCTCTGCCACATTTTTGGATGGAACCACATGTACCCAGATGATTCAGTCCTTCGGAGTCCATTTTTAACAGTGGGGTGTTGAAGTCTCACACTATTATTGTGTGGGGTGCAATATGTACTTTGAGCTTTATTAAAGTTTCTTTTATGAATGTGGGTGCCCTTGCATTCAGACCATAGATGTCCAGAATTGAGAGTTCGTCTTGGTAGACTTGTCCTTTGACGAGTATGAAGTGTCCTGCCTTATCTTTTTTCACAACTTTTGGTTGAAAGTCAATTTTATCTGATATAAGAATGGTCACTCCAGCTTGTTTCTTGGGTCCATTTGCTTGGAAAATAGTTTTCCAACCTTTAACTCTTAAATAGTGACTATCTTTGTCACTGAGGGGGTTTCTTGTATGTAGCAAAATGTTGGGTCCTGCTTACATATCCAGTCTGTTAGTCTATGTCTTTTTAGAGGGGAATTGAGACCATTGTTATTAAGAGATATTAAGGAAAAGTGATTGTTGCTTATTGTTATCTTCTCAGTTAAAGGTGACATTCTGGTTATGTAGCTATCTTCTTTTGAGTTTGTTGAAAGATAACTTATTGCTTTTTATATGGTGTAGTTTCCTGCCTTCTGTTGGTATTTTCTACCCATTATCCTTTGCAGAGCTGGATTTGTGGAAAGAAACTGTAAATTTGCTTTTGTCATGGAATGTCTTGTTTTCTCTGTCTGTGGTAATTGACAGTTTTGCTGGGTATAGTAGTCCGGGCTGTCATTTATGTTCTCTTGGGGTCTTTATGACATCTGCCCAGGCTCTTCTGGCTTTCATAGTCTCTGGAAAGAATCCAGGTGTACTTCTGATAGATCTGCCTTTATATGTTTTATGACCTTTTTCTCACAGTGCTTTAATATTCTTTCTTTGTTTAATGAATTTGGTGTTTTGATTATTATGTGATGGGAGGTATTTCTGCTCTGGTCCAATCTGTTTGGAGTTCCTACAGGATTCCTGTATGTTCAAAGGCATCCCTTTCTCTAGGTTAGGGAAGTTTTCATCTATAATTTTGTTGGAGACATTTATTGGTCCTTTAAGATGTAAATCCTTGCTTTCTTCTCTTCCTATAACCCGTATGTTTGATCTTCTCATTGTGTCCTGGATTTCCTGAATGTTTTGGGTTACAAGCTTTTTGCATTTTGCATTTTCTTTGACTGTTGAGCAAATGTTTCCTATGGAATATTCACCATCTGAGATTCTTTCTTTTATCTCTTGTATTCTGTTGTTGATTCTGAATTCTTTCCAAAGTTTTTTTATCTTCAGAGAGGTTTCACTTTGCAATTTCTTTATTGATTCTTTTTCCAGTTTTAGATCCTGGGTAATTTTGTTCAGTTCCTTCACTTGTTTGTTTTTTCCTGAAATTCTTTAAGGATTTTTTTGTGTTTCCTCTTTAAGGACTTCTACCTTTTAACCCATCCCATGTTCTCTTGTGTTTCTTTTTTTATTGGATATATTCTTTATTTACATTTCATTTCCACTTTCCTGGTTCTTCACCCCCAAAGGTCCCACATGCCCTTTTCCCTTCCCCTGTTCTTGCATCCACCCCTTCCCACTTCCCTGTTCTGGTATTCCCCTACACTGATGCATTGAGTTTTTCCAGAACCAGGGTCCACTCCTTCCTTCTTCTCAGACATCATTTGGTATGT
Source organism: Apodemus agrarius (assembly GCA_964023405.1). Taxonomy (NCBI): domain Eukaryota; kingdom Metazoa; phylum Chordata; class Mammalia; order Rodentia; family Muridae; genus Apodemus; species Apodemus agrarius. Next base: position 78,114,369 of record OZ030020.1, on the reverse strand, counting down.
GGATTGTGTCTTTGGTGTTCCAAGATTCTAGGCTAATATCCACTTATCAGTGAATGAATACCCTGGGTATTCTTTTGAGACTGGGTTACATCACTTAGTATGATATTCTCCAGCTCCATCCATTTCTCTAAGAATTTCATGAATTCATTGTTTCTAATGGCTGAATAATACTCCATTGTGTATATATACCACATTTTTTGTATCCATTCCTCCGTTGAGGACATCTGGGTTCTTTCCAGCTTCTGGCTATTATAAATAAGGCTACTATGACCATAGGGGAGCTTATATCCTGATGGCATGCTGGGGAATCTTCTGGATATATGCCCAGGAGTGGGATGGCAGGGTCCTCTGGAAGTATCATGTCTAGTTTTCTGAGGAACCTCCAGACTGATTTCCAGAGTGGTTGTACCAGCTTGCAATCCCACCAGCAGTGTAGGAGTGTTTGTCTTTCTCCACATCCTCACCAACACCTGTTGTTTCCTGAGTTTTTAATCTTAGCCATTCTGACTGGTGTGAAGTGAAATCCAAGGGTTGTTTTGATTTCCATTTCCCTAATGACTAATGATGTTGAACATTTCTTAAGGTGCTTCTCAGCCATCCTAATTTCTTCAGGTGAAATGTCTTTGTTTAGCTCTGTATCCCATTTTTGATACGGTTATTTGGTTTTCTGGGGTCTAACTTCTTGAGTTCTTTGTATACATTGGATATTAGCCCTCTGTCAGATGTAGGGTTGGTAACGATCTTTTCCCAATTTGTTGGTTGCCAATTTGTCCTTTTGATAGTGTCTTTTGCCTTACAGAAACTTTGTTATTTTATGAGGTCCCATTTGTCTATTCTTGATCTTAGAGCATAAGCTATTGGTGTTCTGTTCAGGAACTTTCCTCCAGAGCCAATGTCTTCAAGAGTCTTCCCCAGTTTCTTTTCTACTTTTAGTGTGTCTGTTTTTATGTGGAGGTCCTTGATCCACTTGGAGTTGAGCTTAGTGCAAGGAGATAAGTGTGGATCAATTCTCATTCTTCTGCATGTTGACCACCAGTTGAGTCAGCACCATTTGTTGAAAAGGCTATCTTTTATCCACTGGATGTTTTTAGCTCCTTTTTTGAAGATCAATTGGTCATAGATGTGTGGGTTCAATCCTGGGTCTTCAATCGTATTCCATTGATACACCTCCCTGTCACTGTACCAATACCATACAATTTTTTACATTACTGTTCTATAGTATTGCTTGAGTTCTGGGATACTGATTCCCAAAGAAGTTCTTTTACTGTTGATAGTTTTAGCTCTCCTAGGGTTTTTGTAATTCCAGATGAATTTGAGAATTGCTCTTTCTAACTCTATGAAGAACTGAGTTGGGATTTTGAATGGATTGCATTGAATCTGTACATTGCTTTTGGCAGGATTGCCATTTTAACTATATTAATACTGCCAACCCACGAGCATGGAAGATTTTTCCATTTTCTGAGGTCTTCTTCCATTTCCTTCTACAGAGACCTGAAGTTTTTGTCATACAAATCTTTCACTTGTATGGTTAGAGTCATACCAATATACTTTATATTGTTTGTGGCTATTGTGAAGGGTGTCATTTCCCCAATTTCTTTCTCAGTCTGCTTATCCTTTGAGTATAGGAAAGCTACTGATTTGCTTGAGTTGATTTTATATCCAGCCACTTTGCTGAAGTTGTTTATTAGTTGCAGGAGTTCTCTGGTGGAGTTTTTTGGGTCACTTAAGTATACTATCATATCATCTGTGAATAGTGATAGTTTGATGGCTTCCTTTCCAATTTGTATCCCTTTGACTTCCTTATGTTGTTGAATTGCTCTAGCTAGTACCTCAAGTACTATATTGAAAAGATATGGTGAGAGGGGGCAGCCTTGTCTAGTCCCTGATTTTAGTGGGATTGCTTCAAGTTTCTCTCTATTTACTTTGATGTTGGCTGTAAATTGTAAATTGTTTGTCTGCTGCAAATTGCTTTTACTATGTTTAGGTATGAGCCTTGAATTCCTCTTCTTTCCAAGACTTTTAGCATGAAAGGATGCTGAATTTTGTCAAATGCTTTTTCAGCATCCAATGAGATGACCATGTGTTTTTTTCTTTGAGTTTTTTTTTTTTTTTTGTAGTGGATTACATTGATGTATTTCCGTATATTGAACCATCCCTGCATCCCTGGGATGAAGCCAACTTTATCATGGTGAATAATGATCTTTTTGTTGTGTTCTTGGATTCGGTTGGCAAGAATTTTATTTAGTATTTTTGCATTGATGTTCATAAGGGAAATTTGTCTGAAGTTCCCTTTCTTGGTTGGATCTTTGTGTGGTTTTGGCGTCAGGGTAATTGTGGCTTTGTAGATGGTGGTGCTCTCAGTCCACAGAGCTCTGTCTGGTTAGCTGTCTGTGGTGCCCCAAGGCACGATAGCGGCCTCCACTGTAAGCCAGGCACAGACCCCGATTGAGTTGGTGCCCAAGCTGGTCGGTGTACAGATAACTTGCAGAGCTGATCAGGCTCTGGGTGCAGGCAAGAGCCTGATGGGATAGTCAATGTTAGGCTTGGACTCTGTCTGCATATCTGGCCCCAGCTGCTAACTGTCTGTAGTGCCCCGAGGGAAGATGGTGACCTCCTCTGTAATCCAGGCACAGACCTCTGGGCAAGTTGGTGCCCTTGCGGGTCCGTGCTGAGACAGCCCGCAAGCTGATCAGGCTCTGGGTGCAGGCAAGAGCCTGATAGGGTACTCAATGTTAGACTTGGACTCTGTCGGCGCACCTGGCCTCAGCTGCCTGCTGTATGCAGTGACCTGAGGCAAGATGGCAGCCTCTGCTGCAAGCCGAGCAAGCTGACCCCCAGCAGACAGCAACAGCCCGCCGATCTGTTGGTGTACAGACTGCCTGCTGAGCTGACCTGGCTCTGGGTGCAGGCAAGAGCCTGATGTTAGACTCGGACTCTGTCCACATACCTGGCCCCAGCTGCTAGCTGCCTGTAGTGCCCCAAGGCAAGTGGCAGCCTCTGCTGTAATCCAGGCACAGACTCCCGAGCGAGTTTGTGCCCACATGAGTAGGTGCAGAGACAGTCCACTGAGCTGATTGGGCTCTGGGTGCAGGCCTCTCCTGTGTTTCTTTTAGGGTTTTTTTTTTTTATTCCTCTTTAAGGTCTTCTACATGTTGACCCATGTTCTCCCATAATTCCCTATGGGATTTTTGTATTACCTTTTTAAGGGCTTCACCCTGTTGACCCATGTTCTCCAGTATTTCTTTAAGAGATTTTTGTGTTTCCTCTTTAAGGACTTCTACCTTTTGATCCATATTCTCTTGTATTTCTTTAAGGGATTTTTGTGCTTCTAACTGTTGACCCATGTTCTCTTGTATTTCTTTAAGGGAGTTATCTATGTCCTTCTTGAAGTCCTCCATCAGTGATATGAGATGTAATTTTAAATCTAGTTATTGATTTTCTGGTGTGATGGAGTATGCAGGATTTGCTGTTGTGGGAAAACTGGGTTCTGGTGGTACCATGATGCTTTGGTTTCTGTTGGTAATGATCTTACATTTGCCTTTGGCCATCTCATTGCTGGTGTTATCTGCTCTTGCTGTCTCCATCTTCTCTGTCCTGCAGGCCTGTGTTTCTGTACTCCTGGGATTCTCTTTCTGTCCAATGCCCTGCAAACAGTTGATTCTCCAGGAAGTATCAGGCAATTGGGTCTCCCCTCTGCCAGACTTGACAAGAGTCAAATGCCCTGCAGGCTGCTAGCTCTCAAAAGATCTGCTGCTAAGGTATCTTGAATGCCCTGTTGATGCTGGTTCTGGAATGCCCCGCTTCTACCTCTTTGAAAGCCCTGCTGTAGCCAGTTCTCAAATGACCTGCTCCTGCCAATTCTTGAATGCCCTGCTCCTGTTGGTTCTCTAGAGAGAATCAGGAAGTAAGACCCTCTCCATGTGAGATGTGGTCTGATGGAACGGGGTGGTGATGGGGGAGGAGGGATAAGTAGAAGGGACGGAAAGGGAGTGGCAATCTGGAGGATTCTGGGTAGTGAGTCCCAGAGCAGAGCAGCTCCAGGACTCTAGGTGGTGGGTGATGATACTTATCTAATAAAATGCTCCTGTTGGTTCTCTAGAGAATATCAGGAAGTGGGGGTCCTCTCTGTGCCAGATGTGACACAACTCTAGCTATTTTCTTTAAGGAGTTTTGCAACAATGTTCAACAAAGAAATTGGTCTATAATTCTCTTTGCTGAATCTTTCTGGTGTTTAAATATCAGGGTTACTGTGGCCTCATAAAATGATGTTGTCATGGTTCCTCTTGTTGCTATTTTGTGCAATACTTGTGGAGTATTGGTATTATATCTTTCTGAAAGTCTGTTCAAGTTTTGAACTAAAACCATCTGGCCCTGGGCTTCTTTTTTTGGGGGGGAGGGTTGGGTGATTTTAAAACTCCTTTTATTTATTTAGGGGTTACAGGTGTATTTAAATAGTTTATCTGATCTTGACTTAACTTTGATAAATGCTATTTATCTAGAAAATTGCCCATTTCTTTTAACTTTTAAAAAAAATTTGTGTACTCCAGGTTTTTGATGTATGACCTAATTATTCTTTGAATTTTTGTGTTTGTTGACATCTACCTGTTTTTATTTCTGATTTTGTGAATTTGGATGTTCTTTCTCTGCCTTTTATCTAGATTGGATAAGGGTTTGTCTATCTTTTAAATGTTTTCAAAAAACCAACTTTTTATTTCATTAATTCTTTGTACTATTCTTATCTTTCTATTTCATTGACTTCAGCCTTCATCTTGATTATTTTCTACCTTCTACTCCTTTAAAGTTTTCAGGTATGCTGTTCATAGTTTGAGACATTTCTAATTTCTTTATGAAGGCACTTAGTGCTATGAACTTACCTCTTTGTATAGCTCTTATCATGTCTCATACATTTAAGTATGTTATCCATTCATTTTCATTGAATTCTAGAAAGTCTTTAATATCTTTCTTATTTCTGCCCTGACCAAGTAATGGTTTCCATGATGTTTTAGTCTTTCTATTGGTTCTGTTGCTATTGAAAAACAGCTTTAATCTGCTGAAAGGGCACAGGGAGTTGTTTCAATTTTCTTGTATCTGGTGAGACTTACTTTGTGACCTAGTATGTGGTCAATTTTGGAGAATCTTTTGTTAAGTGCTGAGAAGATACATTATTTTTTCTTTGTCTAGATATTGGTTAGGTCCATTTGAGTCATAATGTTTGTTAACTCTATTATTTCTCTGTTTAGTTCCTGTCTGGATGACTTGTCCATTGGAAAGTGAGAAGTAATCAAGTCTCTCACTATTACTGTGTGAGATTCAAAGTTTGATTTCACATTTAGCAATATTTTATAAATGTGGGTGCCTTTGGATTTGGGATATAGATGCTCTAAACTGAGACATCATCTTGGTGGATAAGTCCTCTAATGAGCATCAAGTGTAGGCTTTTTGACCCTCATCCTAGCTGTCTGGAAGTCAATCTTCTGATAGCAGCCTTCAAATGAAGAGTAGCATTCATCTACTCCTGTATCATGTCTGCCTGGATGAATCTTCCTTTTCTATCTCTTTTGATTAGCTTTCATTTGAAGTGTATTTTGTTACATATAAATATGGCCAAACATGCTTGCTTCATAGGTTCATGTGCTTGAAAAGTATCTTTGTTTTTACAGAAGAAATCTTTAAGTTTGGAAAAATTTCTTCTCTGTGTTGAAAATATTTTCTGAAAATTTGAGCTGGGATTCTTCTTCTTCTTCTTCTTTTTTATTTTATATATTCTTTGTTTACATTCCAAATGATTTTCCCTTTCCAAGTTCTGCCCTATAAGTCCCATAAGCCCTCTTCCTTCTGCCCGTTCTCCAATCAACCCCCTCCTACTTCTCTGGCTTGGTAATCCCCCTACAATGCTGCATCAAGCCTTTCCAGGACCAGGGCCCTCTCCTTATTCTTCTTGGGAATCATTTGATATGTGAATTTTGTCTTGGGTATTCAGAGCTTCTGGGCTAATATTCACTTATCAGTGACTGCATTCCATCGGTGTTCTTTTATGATTGGGTTACCTTACTTAAGACGATATTTTCCAGATCCAACCATTTGCCTAAGAATTTCATGAACTCAAGAAGTTAGACTCCAGAGAGCCAAATAACCCTATTAAAAATGGAGTACAGAGCTAAACAAAGAATTTTCACCTGAAGAACTTAAAATGGCTGAGAAGCACCTTAAGAAATGTTCAGTATCATTAGTCATTTGGGAAATGGAAATCAAAGCAACCCTGAGATTTCACCTCACACCAGTCAGAATTGCTAAGATCAAAAACTCGGGAGAAAACAGGTGTTGGCGAGGATGTGGAGAAAGAGGAACACTCCTCTTCTGCTGGTGGGAATGAAAGTTGGTACAACCATTCTGGAAATCAGTCTGGCGGTTCCTCAGAAAACTGAGCATGACACTTTCATAGGACCCTGCTATACCACTCCTGGGCATATACCCAGAGGATTCCTCAGCATGCAATAAGGACGCATGTTCCACTATGTTCATAGCAGCCTTATTCATAATAGTCAGAAGCTGGAAAGAACCCAGATGTCCCTCAATGGAGGAATGGGTACAGAAAATGTGGTATATTTGCACAATGGAATACTACTCAGCAATTAGAGACAATGAATTCATGGGATTCTTCTTCTATTCTCATTATTCTTAGATTTAGTCTTTTCATGATGTCCCAGATTGCCTGGAAGATTTCACATTTTCTTTGACTGGTGTATTGATTTCTTCTGTGCCTGTAATTCTCTTTTCCATGCCTTCTAGTCTGTTGGTCTTGCTTGACTAGGTTTTCTATCTACAGTACTTCATTGTCCCATTCTGTGGAGTCTTCAAAGTAGACCTAATGTGAGAAACAATGAATGGGGGACGATAGACACAAAGAACAAGAGCAAGAGAGGTGATCTGAAAAGCTTTATTTCTAGCCGGCAACATAAGCAGTGGACAAAGAGAAAGTTCTCACAAGGTTGAGTGTGGGGAGATGCCCAAACAGGATGCATTATCAGGGCTACTATCTATTGTCATTCAGCTGCCTAACCACAAAGAGGTCACTTGATTTCCGAGAAGAGGTTCTATCTGTAAGAACCCTGGCCCTAGGACTATCTCAATATGGAGTCAATTATGTCAAAAGATAGCCTCATATACCCATTGGCCCCTGGCACTTCATAATTTGATCTTTTTCTTATTGCTTCCATTTTTCATGTTTTCAGGTTATTTATTCCATGTGTTTGTTCTGTATTTGTTTTTTTTTAAGAGATTGCTTCCTTTTAGTTACTTTGAAAAACTTGGTCCTCAGTGGTAAAAGAAAGCAGACTTATAAAACCATGAGGAACAAACCAGTAAGCAACATTTTCCTATTGGTTCTAAATCAGTTCCTGCCTTGACATTCCTCAGTGATGCAGTGTGACAAGGAAGCATAAGATGAAATAAATCCTTTTCTCCATTGTTTGTTTGTTTTCAGGATTTTTAAAAGATACTATTCATTTCCTTTTTATGGACCTCTATCAATGTCTTGAAGTTTGTTTTAAGTTTTTCTTTAAGGTTGTCTTCTTCTGCTTCTGTTGTGATGGAATATTCCTGGATTTCTGCAGTGAGATTTGTTGGGCTATGCTGTTGCCATATTGCCCTTGGTGTTTATTATTGTCATATACTATCCTCTAGACTTCTGGGTTTGGAATAAATATAGGTTTAGGAGCTGAAATCCCAGTTTGGTCTCCTTGTATATGCATTTTGTTCCTTGGTTTCTGTGATGTTTTATATGTGCTTAGACCAGGTGGTGTAGCCTTGGTGTGTCACTATGGGCATAGGCTTTCTGACACTCATCCTAGCTGTCTGGAAGTCAATCTTCTGATAGCAACCTTCAGGTGAAGAGTAGCATTCAGCTACTCCTGCATCATGTCTGCCTGGATGCTGCCATTCTCCTGCATTGATAATAATGGACTGAACCTCTGAACCTACAAAGCCAGTTCCAATTAAATGTTGTCATTTATAAGACTTGCCTTGGTCATAGTGTCTGTTTATAGCACTAATATTCTAAATAGGTTTCTTTTTCTTCTTTTGTCCTCTGATCTTTAAGATCTGTTTTTCCCCCCTGCCAGCTGGTATGTCCTCTTGTATAGAAGAGAGTCTCCATCAGAATTGCTTGCTAGGTATCTGATAGTTAGCATTGCCTTTGGTCTAGCAGTAGATCTCTGTTCTTTTGGCTGTTGTGGCCTGCACTGCAGCATCATGTAAGGGCTAGTGGCTTACTACTAGGAAGGGTGGTAGTGGAGGTGTACACACACACACACACACACACACACACAGAGAGAGAGAGAGAGAGAGAGAGAGAGAGAGAGAGAGAGAGAGAGAGAGAGAAAGAAGAGAGAAGATTTCAGGAGTACAAGATACCATAAAAGATACTGAAACATTAGTAAAAGAAAATACAAAGTGTAAAAATCTGCAAACTCAAAATATAAACAAAATTAAGGACACAATGAAAAGATCAAAGTTAATCATAATAGGAATAGAAGAATATGAAGATTCCCTGCTTAATGGGCCAGAAAACATCTTCAACAGACTTTTCTAACCTAACCTAAAGCAAGAAATAAGCATAAATGTAGAAGTCTACAGAACACCAAATATATTAGACGAGAAAAAACATTCTCTCATCGCATAATATTCACAACACTAAGTGCACAGAAAAAAGAAAGAATATTAAAAGCTGTAAGGGGAGAAGACCAAGCAACATTTAAAGGAAGTCAGAATTATACCAGATTTCTCAACAGAGACTCTAAAAGACAGAAAATCCAGGACAGTTGTCATTCAGACCCTAAGAGAACACAAATGCCAACCCAGGCTACTATAACCAGCAAAATTCTCAATCATTAAAGATGGAGAAACCAAGATATTCCATGACAAAACCAAATTGAAAGCAATATCTTTCATTGGGATCTAGACATCCTGCCCTACACAGGATACTTGAAGGAAAAGTCCAGTTATCAGGAGGGTAATTGCATTTAAGGAAACCAGAGAAGTTAAACATCTCACAAAATCCCAAATAAAGAAAATCATACACACACACACACACACACACACACACACACACACACACAGAGAGAGAGAGAGAGAGAGAGAGAGAGAGAGAGAGAGAGAGAGAAATTCCATCTCCAGTAAGAAAAATAACAGGAACTAATAAGCATCTGTATTTAATATCGCTCAACATAAATAGATTAAACTTCCCAATAAAAAGACACAGGCTAACAGACTGCATACATAAACAGGATCCAGCATTTTGCTACATCCAGTAAATAGACCTCAGTGACAAAGACAGAAAATACCTCAAAGTAAAGGGCTGAAGAAAGTCTTCCCCACAAGTGGTCCCAAGAAACAAGTTGGATTTGTCATTCTAATATCTTATAAAATAGAATTTCAACAAAAGTTATGAAACAAGATGTTGAAGGCCATTTTGTATTCATCAAAGGAAAAATCTACCAAGCAGAAGTTACAATTTTGAGCATCTATTGTTCAAATGCAAGGGTTGTCACATTTGTAAAGCTTAAAACACACAATGAAACTCATACAATAGTGGGAGACTTCAACACTCCACTGTCACCAATGAACAGGTCATTAAAAGAGAAACTAAACAGAGACAAAGTGAAAGTAACAGAAGTTATGAACCAAATGATTTTAATAGATATCTATCAAACATTTCATTCCCAAAACAAGAGAATATACCATTTTTTTTCAGAATCTCATGGAACCTTTCCCCAAATTGAGCAGATAATCAGTCACAAAACAAGCCTGAACAGATACAAGAAGATTGAAATAATCCCATGCATTCTATCAAATCACCACAGACTAAGTCTAGACTTCAATAACAACAAAAACCACAGAAATCCCACATACTCATATAAACTGAACAACACTCTGCTCAGTGATAATTTTGGTCAGGTGAGAAATAAAGAAAGAAATCAAAGACTGTGTAGAATTCAATGAAACTGAAGACACAACATACCCAAAATTATGGTAAAAAATGGAAACACTGTTAAGAAGAAAATTCATAGCACTAAGTGCCATAAGAAAGACCATAAAGAAATTCAAGAGATCCCATATGAGCAACTTAACAGCACACCTGAAAGCTCTAGAACAGACAGAAGCAAACACACCGAAGGGGAGTAGCAGTCGTGAAATAGTCAAATGGAGGGCTAAACTCTACCAGTTAGAAACAAAAAGGACTGATAAAAGAATCAACAAAACCAAGAGATTTTTTTTTTGTGAAAATCGATAAGATAAATAAACCCTTACCCAAACTACCTAAAGGGCACAGAGACAGTATCCAAATTAACAAAATCAGAAATGAAAAGGGATATATAACAACAGAAAATTTTTTAAAAGTTTAAAAATCACCATAACCTATGACAAAAGCCTATATTAAATAAAACTGGAAAATCTACATGAAATAGATGATTGTCTAGACTGATATCATGTACCAAAGTTGCATAAGAGCAGGGAAACTATCTAAACAGTCTCATAACTCCTAAGGAAATAGAAACAGCCATTAAAAGTCTCCCAACCAAATAAATCCCAGGGCCAGATGGTTTTAGTGCAGAATACTACCAGGCCTTCAAAGAAGACTTAATACAAATACTCCTTGAACTATTCCACAAAAATAGAAACAGAAAGAATACTACGTAATTTATTCCATGTAGACACACTGACTCTGATACCTAAGACCCACAAAGAAAGAGAACTTTGGGCCACAAAAGAAAGAGAACAGTTTTTATTATGTATATTCATGAAAAAAGTTCAATGAAATTCTTGCAAACTGAATCCAAGAAGATAACAAAAAGATCATTCTCCACCATCAAGTAGGCTTCATCCTTGGGACTCAGGAATGGTACAATATCCACCAAAGCAATCAACTATATAAACAAACTGAAAGAAAAATATCATGTGATCATCTCATTAAATGCTGAAAAAGCCATTGACAAAATTCAACACCCTTTCAGATTAAAAGTATTGGAGAGATTAGGATTTCTAGATCCATACCTAAACAAAATAAAAACAATATATAGCAAACAGTCAATAATCAGGGATATGGCAAGGCTGCTCACTCTCTTCTTATCTATTTAGCATAGTACTTGAAGTTCTACCTAGAGCAATTAGACAGCAAAAGGAGATCAAGTGGATACAAATTGGAAAGGAAGAACTAAAAGTATATGATTTCTTGATGATATGATTGTATTCATAAGCGACCTCCCAAATTCTACTAGAGAACTCCTAAACCTGAAAAATGACTTCAGCAATGTGGCTGGATATAAAATTAACTGAAACAAATCAGTAGCCCTTGTTTATACAAATGATAAACAGGCTGAGAAAGATGTCAGGGAAATAAGACCCTAGTAATTCTAACCAAGCAAGTAAAAGATCTGTAGGACAAGAACTTTAGATCCCTTAAGAAAGAAATCAAAAAATCTTCAGAAATGGTAAGATGTCACATGATCATGGATTGATGGGAATAACACAGTGGACATGGACATTTTATGAAAAGCAAGCTACAGATTCAATGCAATCCCCATCAAAATTCCAACACAATTCTTCACAGACATGGAAAGAGCAATTTTAAACTTCATTTAAAAAATGAAAAACTCAGAATAGCCAAACCAATTTTCAACAATAATAGATCTTCTTGGGGCATCACCATCCCTAACCTTAAGCTGCTGTTATAAGGAGAGCATGGTATTGGTTAATCAATATAGACAATACATTAGACAGACAAGTTAATCAATGGAATAGAATTGAAGACCCAGATACAAACCCACATACTTATGGACACCTGATCTTTGACAAAGAAGCCAAAAGCATATAGTGGAAAAAGAATAACATTTCAATGAATGACTCTGGACTGTCAGTCTTAGAAGAATACAAATTGATCCATACTTCTCTTCTTGCACAAAGCTCAAGTGTAAGTGGTTCAAGGACCTCGACATAAAGACAGATTCACTGAATCTAATAGAAGAGAAAGTGGGAAAGAGCCTTGAACTCATTGGCACAGGAGAAAGTTTCCTAAATAGAACAGGCTCCAAGATCAATAATTGGTAAATGGGACCTTACAAAACAGAAAATTTTCTGTAAGGCAAAAGATACTGGCAATAGGACAAACCAGAAACCTACAGATTGCAAAAAATCTCCACTAATACTAGGTTGGATAGAGGGCTAATATCCAAAATATATAAAGAACTCAAGAAGTTAACATCCAAAAACACCATAAATAACTCAATTAATTAAGAATGGGGTACAGAGCTAAATAGAGAAATCAAAACAGAAGAATCTTGAATGGTTGAAAAACACTTAAAGAAATCTTCAAAATTCTTATTGATCAGAGAAATGAAAATCAGAACTACTCAGAGGTCTACCTTTACCCAAACAAAATGGCTAATTTTACAATCTCAAGTGACAGCACATTCTGGGAATGAGCACTCCTCCATTGCTGATGGGATTGCAAGCTGAAATCAATCTGGATCTTACTCAAAAATTGGAAATATCTCTATCTTAGGACACCACTTTATCACTCTTGGGCATATACCCAAAAGATGCTCCACTATACCACAAGGACATGTGCTCCACTATCTTCAATGCAGCCTTATTTGTAATAGCCAGAAGCTAGACCTAAACGAGATGTCCCTCAATTAAAAAATCAAAACAGAAAATATAGTTCATTTATGCAATGGAATGCTATTCACATATTAAATATAAGGACATTATGAACTTTGAAGGCAAATCGATGGAACTAGGAAATATCATCCTGAGTGAGGCAACTCAGATCCCACAGGACATGCATGATATGTACTCATTCATAAGTAGATATTAATCAATAATGCAGAGAACCTAGGATACAACCCACACATCATAAGAAGTATATCAAGCAGAAAGGCCCATGTGAGGATGGTTCTTTCCCACTTAGATGCGGGAAGAAAAATTATGGGAGGCAGAGGAAGGGAGGGATATGGGTAGGAGAGGGTAATGGGAGGGTAAAGGGGAAATAGGATCAGGGATGGGGGTGGGGGCAGGATAGAAGCATAGAGGGATAGGAGAATGAATGGAAATATGCAGCCTTGATGATGGGAGGTAGGGGAACTGAAATTGTCTGAAATAAATATGATCCAATGATTGGCCTGACTTGGCATCCATCTCATGGTGTTTTGAGGAGCACCAAGGCTTGTCACTATTACTGATGCTATCATATGTTTACAGACAGAAGTCTAGCATAGCTGTTCACTGAGAGGCCCTTCTCTCAGCTGACTGAGAAATACTCAGACACTTATATGCAACCTTTGGAATGAAGTAGGAGACTCACATGGTTGAATTAGGGGAAGGATTGAAGAAGCTAAAGGGGAGGCGACCCCATGGAAAGACCAGCAGTCTCAACTAACCCAGACCCAGGGAGTTCCCAGAGACTGAGCTACCAACCAGGCAGCATATATGCACTGGTCTGAGTCCTGACTCTACACACACACACACACACACACACACACACACACACACACACACAGATATATATATATATATATATATATATATATATATATATATATATATATATCAGAAGAATTCCAGTTCTGAACTCAGTGGGAGAAGATGAGCCTAATTCTTGAGAGACTTAAGGCCCCAGAAAGGGGAAGGCCTAATGGAGGAGTAAAGCACTCTCTCAGATGCATGGGATATGATGGATGAGGAACTGTTAACTGTGTAGACCTGTGGGGCAGTGGGTGGCAAAAGCTGGAATGTAAATAAATAAAATTTAAAAAAATGTTCAGATAGAAATCTCTTGTTAATATATGGAAGCACCTGATTATGCCATATCTGGAACACATACTAAAGCACCATGCAGCTGGTATTCTACAGTTCATACTGGGCCATAGGAATGGTTTTCTTGTATAATACTTTCATACCTCTGGGACTTTGCTTTGCTTCTCATTAAGAAAAACAGTTCTAGAAAAAGACACCTTCAGGAAACAGAGCACAACTGAAGATAGGAACATTCCCATTTCTATCTATGCCCTGGAACTAACCCTGTGCCATAGCCCTCCACATTCAAATCCCACCCAGAGAAAACTTATGCCCCACAAGTATTGACACACTCAAGATCACAGGTTAGACCATCAGTACAACCCTAATACCTGGCCCAAGTAAGGCCTCCCTAGGGCCCAGTGACCAGGAACCGTAGCATAGCCAGGGGAAAGATCCTTCCAGTTTCCATCTGTGCCTTGGAGCCAAGGCTGCACTGCACCTCAATCCAGTCTAGAGAAAACTTTTGCCCCAGGAGTGTTGACACACCCAAGCTCACAGGACTAGAGCTTGTCCCTAGAGCTTGGCCAGCTATCACCAAAGATAAACAGATGGTGAGAGGCAAGGAAAGAACATAAGCAACAGAATCAAATGTTACTTGGCATCATCAAAATCCAGGTCTTCTACTATAGTAAGCCCTGCATAGCCTAAAACACAGGGAAAGCAAGATTCTGATTGAAAACCACCTCTCATGATGATGATAGAGGATGTCAAGAAGGACATAAATAACTTCTTTAAAGAAATACAGGTAAAACTGCTCTGGAAATCAGTTTGGCGCTTCCTCAGAAAATTGGGCATGTCACTTCCAGAGGACCCTGGCATACCACTCCTGGGCATATACCCAGAGGATTCCCCTGCATGCAATAAGGACACATGCTCCACTATGTTTATAGCAGCCTTGTTTATAATAGCCAGAAATTGGAAGGAGCCCAAATATCCCTCAAAGGAGGAATGGATACAGAAAATGTGGTATATTTATACAATGGAATACTACTCACCAATTAAAAATAATGAATTTATGCAATTTGTAGGTAAATGGTTAGACCTGGAAAATATCATCCTGAGTGAATTAACCCAATCACAAAAGAATGCACATGAAATGCAATCACTGAGAAGTGGATATTAATGAACCCAGAAGCCCTAAATACTCAAGACACAAATAGCAAGTCAAATGATTCCCAAGAAGAAGAAAGGAGAGGACCCTGGGCCTGTAAAGATTGCATCCAGTTTAGTAAAGAAACCGAGGGGGGAGGGGGAATGATTGGGGAATAGTTGGGGGGGGAGAGGAACTATGGGAACTATGGTGGGTGGGAACTGGGAAAGGGGAAAGCCTTTGGAATGTAAACATAGAATATAGAAAATAAAAATTAAAAAAAAAGAAAAAAAGAAAAAAAAAGATCTTAGTTCAATATTCAAAGTTTTCTCTAGGCTTCCTTGGGTCTCTTGTGCATGTGGATGCAGAGTCAGCTAAGCACTTCTGCAGGTTCTCACAGGAAATTCAGTTATATATTATTGAATTTTATTACATATCCTATTATAGTTCCCAAATTGTATTGGTTAATGTACTGGCTGGTGGCATGGGTCAACAGGACACACGTTAGAGTCATCAGAGAACTACCCCCAGCTGAGGAAATGCCTCCATGATATCCAGTAGCTAGCAATCAATGGGGGAGGGCCCTGCACATTGTAGGTGGTGCCATCCCTAGGCTGGTAGCCCTGGGTTCTATAAGAAAGCAGCCAGAGCAAGCCATGAGCAAGTAAGCCAGCAAGCAGCACCCCTTTCACGGCCTCTGCATCAGCTCCAGCTTTTAGCTTCCTGCCCTCTTTTTGAGTTCCTACCCTAATGTTCTTTGGTGATGAACAGCTATGTAGAGTACAAGCCAAATAAACCTTTTCCTTCCTTAAAAAAAAAAAAGAAAGAAAAAAAAAAAGAAAAGAAATACAGGAAAACACAGGGAAATAGGTAGAAACCCTTAAAGAGGAAACACATAAATTCCTTAAAGAAACACAGGAAAGCACAACCAAACAGGTGAAAGAATTGAACAGAACCATCCAGGTTCTAAAATGGAAATAGAAAAATAAAGAAATCACAAAGGGAGAAAGTCCTGATGACAAAAAACCTAGATAGATCAGGAGTCACAGATACAAGCATTACCAAAAGAATACAAGAGATAGATGAATCTCAGGTATCGAAGATATCATAGAAAACATTGATATAACAGTCAAAGAATGTAAAATGCAAAAAGCTCCTAACTCCAAATAACTAGGAAATCCAGGACACAATGAAAAGACCAAACCTAAGAATAATATTTATAGAAGAGAACAAAGATTCCAAACTAAAAGGGCAAGTAAATATCTTCAACAAAATTATAGAAAACTTCCAGAGCATAAAGAAAGAGATGGTCATAAGCATACAAGAAACCTACAAAACTCCAAATAGATTGGACCAGAAAAGAAATTCTTCCTGTCACATAATAGCCAAAACACCAAATGCACAAAACAAAGAAAGAATATTAAAAGCAGGAAGGGAAAAGATCAAGTTACATATAAGGGCAGAACTATCAGAATTACCCCGTACTTCTCACCAAAGAGTCTGAAAGCCAGAATATTCTGGGTAAATATCATATGGACCCTAAGAGAACACAAATTCCAACCCAGGGTACTATAATCAGCAATACTCTCAATTACCATAGGTGGAGAAAAGAAGATATTCCATCACAAGACCAAATTTAAACAATATCTTTCCACAAATCCAACCCTACAAAGGATAATAGATGAAAAACTCCAACACAAAGAGTGAACTACACTCAAGTAAAAGCAAGAAATTAATCTTCTTATGCAACCCCCAAAAATAGAGCCCCACAAACATAACAAAAGTAACAAGAAACAACAATCACTGGTCCTTAATATCTCTTAGCATCAGTGGACTCAATTCCTCAATCAAAAGACATAGACTAACAGCCTGGATAAGTAAACAGGACCCAACATTTTGCTGCAAACAAGAAATACACCACAGTGACAAAACCAGATACTACCTCAGAGTGAAAGGCTGAAAAAAATTTCCAAGCAAATGGTCACAAGTTACAAGCTGGAGTATCCATTCTAATATTGAATAAAATCAACTTTCAACCAAAAGTTATCAAAAAAGATGAGGAAGGACACTTCACACTCATCAAGGGAAAAATCTACAAAGATGAACTCTCAGTTCTGAATATCTATGCTCCAAATGCAAGGGCACCCACATTCATAAAAGAAACTTTATTAAATCTCAAAGCACATATTGAACGCACACAGTAATAGGAGATTTCCACACCCCACTCCCATCAATTGACAGATCATGGAAACAGAAACTAAACAGAAACACCATGAAACTAGTGCCAAAATATATTTCATGGATTACCTGAGGAACAGTGAACCTAGGGATTGGTCAAGTATGCCATTAATTTATGGTCATCACAGACTATGTTGACAGGAGATTTACTCTCTAAGATGGTAGCCTACATACACTTCCTGTCCTAAGGGCTGCAACTATCTGGCCCAAAAGGAGAGTCTATACATGTTCTGACTACCAAACTAGATGATGTGCATAAATTATTTGAAACCATTTTTAAACAGAACCATGAATTGACTTGATGGTTGGAAATATTCCTGTCAACCTGAATGGAAATTTCAGGGATGGGCTTGTGTCTTTCCACTCCCCCATAGTGGTAGAACTCAAGGTGCAGGCTAACCCAGTGTCTCTCAGACATTACCCTTTGTCTCGAGAGGAATTAAGTCACACATATCCAGGCTCCTCCAGCTTAGAGTGTTATGTAAATGCCTTTCAGCCTGGAACACATTGCTCCTGCCAGTTAAGAAGCTGGGCAATGAGCAGTAGAACAGTGTCAGCAAGTAAATGCTTATGCAGTCAAGAGCAAACAGGACAAGAGACTTAGGGGAAAATGACCTGAGGTATATTGGGAGGTTGATTTTACAGAAGTTAAGCCAGGAAAATATGATTGCAAATACCATCAAGTGTTTGTAATACTTTCACTGGATGGGTTGATGTTTTCCCCATCAAGCAGGTAACAACTACCACGGTAGTCAAAAAGATATTAGAAGAAATATTCCAAAGGTTTGGAGTGCCCAAGGTAATTTGATCAGATAAACAGTCCTGTTTTGGCTTCTAAGGTAAGTCATGGATTGGCAGAGATATTAGGGAGTAATTAAAAGCTCCATTGTGCGTACAGTCCTCAGAGCTCAGAGCAGGTAAAGAGAATGAACAGAACCTAAAAAAGATACTAACTAAATTTAACTTGGAGACAGGCCCTGTTCTGAGCCTGGAACAACCCCTACCATTTTTTATTTCTTTCTTTTCTTTTTCTTTATTTTTGGTTTTATTTTCTATATTCTTTGTTTACATTCCAAATGATTTTCCCATTCAGTTTCCCATCCCCATAAGTCCCATAAGTCCTCTTCCTTCTGCCTGTTCTCCAATCAGGAGATTGGAGAACTTCTCTGGCTTGGTAATCCCCTACAATGCTTCATAAAGCTTTTCCAGGACCAGGGTCCTCTCTTTCCTTCTTCTTGGAAATGATTTGATAAGTGAATTGGGTCTTGGGTATTCTGAGCTTCTGGGCTAATATCCACTTATCAGTGACTGCATTCCATGTGTGTTCTTTTGTGATTGGGTTACCTCACCTAGGATGATATTTTCCAGATCCAACCATTTGCCTAAGAATTTCATGAATTCATTGTTTTTAATTGCTGAGTAGTATTCCATTGTGTAAATATACCACATTTTCTGTATCCATTCCTCCATTGAGGGACATTTGGGTTCTTTCCAGCTTTTGGCTATTATAAATAAGGCTGTTATGAACATAGTGGAACATGTATCCTTATTGCATGGCTGGGAATCCTCTGGGTATATGCCCAGGAGTGGAATAGCAGGGTCCTCCGGAAGTGTCATGCCCAGTTTTCTGAGGAACTGTCAGACTGATTTCCAGAGTGGTTATACCAGCTTGCAATCCCACCAGCAGTGGAGGAGTGTTTCTCCTTCTCCACATCCTTGCCAACACCTGCGGCCTCCTGAGATTTTAATCTTAGCCATTCTGACTGGTGTGAGGTGAAATTTCAGGGTTGTTTTGATTTGCATTTCCCTAATGCCTAATGATGCTGATCATTTCTTAAGGTATTTCTCAGCCATTTGAAGTTCTTCAGGTGAAAAGTCTTTGTTTAGCTCTGTACCCATTTTTTAATCAGGTTATTTGTCTCTCTGGAGTCTACCTTCTTGAGTTTTTTTTATATGTTGGATATTAACCCTCTGTCTGATGTAGGGTTGGTGAAGATCTTTTCCCAATTTGTTGGTTGTTGTTTTGTCCAGTTGACAGTGTAATTTGCTTGATTTTCAACAAAGGAGCTAAAAACATCTAGTGGAAAAAAGATAGCCTTTTCAACACATGGTGCTGGTTCATCTGGAGGTCAACATGCAGAAGAATGCCAATTGAACCATTCTTATCTCCTTGTACTAAGCTCAACTCCACATGGATCAAGGACCTCCACATAAAACCAGAACACTAAAACCAATAGAAAAGAAACTGGGGAAGTCCCTTGAGGACATGGGCACAGGGGAAAAGTTTCTGAACAGAACACCAATAGTTTATGCTCTAAGATCAAGAATTGACACATGGGACCTCATAAAACTCCTACCATTTTAACTTGACCTCTTTTAGATCAGGATCCTATTTGGTACCCCCAACTCTCATGGTGTCCACTGGGTCCTCCCTGGAAGTATACTAACTTACTGATAAGGACCTTTTAGCTAATACAACATGAGATTTGGCCCAAACTGGCTGCCTTATATGCTCCAGGGATGCCAGAGACCCCTCACCACTTCCTGACTGGTGACTGGGTATACATCAGGAGGAATTGGGCACAGTTGCTAAAAACCCGAGTGGAAGGGACCTTTCCTGGTGCTGCTAAACACTCCCACAGCCCTCAAGTTGGATGGTATTGCAGCCTGGGTGCATGCTTCCATTATGAAACTTGCAGACACCCTGCTCTGGAGACATAAGCTAGATGATACAGAAGATCATTCAACCTTGATCATGACAACCTGGAACTACTTTTGGATTCTGTTTCCATCCCCTATCCTATGCAGTCCTCATGTGTCCATCCATCAAACATGTTATAGCATTCGCTGTTTCCCTTCTGTTTGGATTGGAGGTGACTGGGGCAGCCACTGGGAACTATGATTTGGTCTTACAAGGGCAAAAGTATGACAGTATGAGGGCAGCCATTGATTTGTACATAGAGAGAATAGAAACTTCCATCAGTCACTTTCACGAATCATTGACTTCTTTATCATAAGTAGTACTACAGAATAGTAAGGGATTAGAATGGCTTTTCCTCCAGAAAAGGGGGCTTTGTACTGCCTTGCTGAGGAGGGTTGCTTTTTTATAGACCATTTGGGGTTGTTAAAGAGCCAATGGCAAAGGTAAGTGAAGGGCGAGCCAAGCAGAATAGAGAAAGAGAACAGAGTTAAAGCTGGTTCAAGTCTTAGTTTAACTCCTTCCCTAGGTTAACCACCCTCATATCCACCTTGTTAGGTCCCCTAATTATACTACTGCTATTGTTGACCTTTGCACCCTGCTTACCAAATAAGCTTATAACCTTCATAAAAGCAGTACAGGTGATGGTCCTGAGCGAACAACATGAGAACATGAGGGTAGGACCTGAAGAATATAAGTTAGTAACCAGAGACCCCTGGGCTTAGCTCCAAGAAGGGAGCTTGTACAAGAAAAAGAGGAGAATGAAGAACCCTAAAGGTATTTCCAGTCCCACACCCTCCTTATAGCTTGCCCCTCTTGCCTGGGGTCAAGGCTATGACAAGTCCATTCTCCACCCACAAGAACATACTTGAGTAAAAATTTCTCAGTAAAAATGCAGACTGTCCTGACTGATAGTCACCTGACCCTATGGCAAGTCCCAGATAGAGTTCAAATGCTTGTTATGATCTATCTGCCCATGCTTCCTAGCCAATATATTTAAAGGTCAGTATGCTTAGCCAATAAATTTGAACTATAACCTGGTTGATGTAACATGTGCCCCTAAAAAGTATAAAATCTGCTTGAATTGCCATTTGGGGGTCTCCTCCTAATCCCTCACCTTGAGGGACTAATTGAAGTTCATTGACCCCAATATGCATGAAAATAAATCTCTTGCTTTTCCATTGGAAAAAAAGAAAGTCTCCTAAGCAAAAATGGTCAGGACCATATGGTTCTAGTGAAGAATTCTATCTGACCTTCAAAGAAGACCTAAAACCAATACTCTTCAAACTATTCCACAAAATAGATATGGAAGGAACACTAACATAATTTGTTTTATGAAGCCACAGTTATGCTGATACCTAAACCACATAAAGACCCAACAAAAAAGGGAACTTCAGACTAATTTCCCTTATGAATAATGATGCAAAGATACTCAGTAAAATTCTCACAACTGAATCCAAGAACACATAAAAACCCCAAAACTCTCCCAGAGAACTCCTACAGCTAATAAACAACTACAGCAAAGTGACTAGATATAAAATTAACTCAAAGAGATCAGTAGCCTTCCTCTATTCAAAGGATAAATGGGCTGGGAAAGAAATTAGGGAAATGAGACACTGATTACAATAGTCACAATTAATATAAAATATCTTGTTGTAACTCTAACCTAGTAAGTGAAAGATCTTTATGACAAGAGCTTCAAGTCTCTGAAGAAAAAAATTGAAGACCTCTGAAGATGGAGAGCTCTCCCATGCTCATCGATCAGCAGAATTAACATAATAAAAATGGCCATTTTACCAAAAGCAATCTACAGTTTTGATGCAATCTCCATCAAAATTCTAACTCAATTATTCACAGAGAAGAAAGAACAATTTTCAAAATCATATGAAAACAGGTTAGTGAAAACTATTCACATAAATAAAAGTACTTCGGGGGAGTCTCCAACCCTGACTTCATGACAGAGCAATTATGATAAAAAACAGCATGGTATTAGTACAGACACAGACAGGTAGAACAATGGAATAGGATTGAAGATCCAGAATTAAACCCATACACTTTTTTTTATTTTCTATATTCTTTGTTTGTATTCCAAAGGCTTTCCCCTTTCCCAGTACCCCCCTCACCATATGTCCTCTTCCCCCCTAAACCAATCTCCCCCTTGCCTATTCCCCAATCACCACCCCACCATTTCTCTGTTCTGTTCTGGTACTCTCCTACAAAACTGGATCAAGTCCTTTCAGGACCAGGATCCTCTCCTTCCTTCTTCTTGGGAATCTTTTGACTTGCTAATTGTGTCTTGAGTATTCAGAGATTCTGGGCTCATTAATATCCACTTATCAGTGATTGCATTTCATGTGTATTCTTTTGTGATTGGGTTAAATCACTTAGGATGATATTTTCTAGATCCAACCATTTGCCTACAAATTGCATGAATTCATTATTTTTAATTGCTGAGTAGTACTCCATTGTATAAATATACCACATTTTCTGTATCCATTCTTCTTTTGAGGGATATCTGGGCTCCTTCCAATTTCTGGCTATTATAAATAAGGCTGCTATGAACATGGTGGAGCATGTGTCTTATTGTATGCAGAGGAATCCTCTGGGTATATGCCCAGGAGTGGTATGCCAGGGTCCTCTGGAGGTGACATGCCCAATTTTCTGAGGAACCACCCAACTGATTTCCAGAGTGCTTGTACCATATTGCAGTCCCACCAACAGTGGAGGAGTGTTCCTCTTTATCCACATCCTTGTCAGCACCTGTTGTCTCTTGAGTTTTTAATCTTAGCCATTCTGACTGGTGTGAGGTGGAATCTCAGGGTTGTTTTGATTTGCATTTCCCTGATGACTAATGATGTTGAACATCTCTTAAGGTGTTTCTTGGCCATCCAAATTTCTTCTGGTGAAAATTCTTTGTTTAGCTCTGTACCCCATTTTTTGATAGGGTTATTTGGTTCTTTGGGATCTAACTTCTTGAGTTCTTTGTATATGTTGGATATTAGCCCCCTGTCAGATGTAGGGTTGGTGAATATTTTTTGCCAATTTGTTGATTACTGGTTTGTCCTTCTAAAAGTGTCCTTTGCTTTACAGAAACTTTGTAATTTTATGAGGTCCCATTTGTCAATTATTGATCTTAGAACATAAGCTATTGGTGTTCTGTTCAGATACTTTCCCCCTGTGCCCATGTCCTCCAGGGTCTTCCCCAGTTTCTTTTCTATTAGGTTCAGTGTGTCTGGTTTGATGTGGAGGTCCTTGATCCACTTGGAGTTGATCTTAGTACAATGAGATAAGAATGGGTCAATTTGAATTCTTCTGCATGTTAACCTCCAGTTGAACCAGCACCATTTGTTGAAAAGGCTATCTTTTTTCCATTGGATGGTTGTAGCTCCTTAATCAAAGATCAAGTGACCATAAGTCTGTGGGTTCATTTATGGGTCTTCAATTTTATTCCACTGATCTACGTTCCTGTTGCTGTACCAATACCATGCAGTTTTTAACACAATTTCTCTATAGTACTGCTTGAGGTCAGGGATATTTAATGCCCCAGAAGTCCTTTTATTGTTGAGAATAGTATTAGCTATCCTGGGTTTTTTGTTATTCCAGATGAATTTGAGAATTGCTCTTTCTAGATCTATGAAGAATTGATTTGGGACTTTGATGGGGATTGCATTGAATCTGTAGATTGCTTTTGGCAAGATGGCCATTTTTACTATATTGATCCTGCCAATCCAGGAGCAAGAAATATTTTTCCATCTTCTGAGGTCTTCTTCGATTTCTTTCTTCAAGGACTTGAAGTTCCTGTCATACAGTTCTTTCACTTGTTTGGTTAGAGTCACGCCAAGTTACTTTATATTGTTTGTGGCTTTTCTGAAGGGTGTTATTTCCCTAACTTCTTTCTCAGCCTGATTGTCCTTTGGGTACAAGAAGGCTACCGATTTGCTTGAGTTGATTTTATAACCAGCTATTTTGCTGAAGTTGTTTATCAGCTGTAGGAGTTCTCTGGTGGAGATTTTTGGGTCCCTTAATTATACTATCATGTCGTCTGCAAATAGTGATAGTTTGACTTCTTCCTTTCCAATTTGTATCCCTTTGACTTCCTTATTTTGTCTAATTGCTCTCGCTAGAACTTCAAGTACTATATTGAAAAGATATGGAGAGAGAGGGCAGCCTTGTCTAGTCCCTGATTTTAGTGGGATTGCTTCAAGTTTCTCTCCATTTATTTTGATGTTGGCTACTGGTTTGCTGTATATTGCTTTTACTATATTTAGGTATGGACCTTGAATTCCTGTGTTTCCAGGACTTTTTGCATGAAAGGATGCTGAATTTTGTCAAATGCTTTTTCAGCATCTGAGATGATCATGTGATTTTTTCTTTTAGTTTGTTTATGTAGAAGATCACATTGATAGATTTTCATATATTGAGCCATCCCTGCATCCCTGGGATGCAGCCTAATTGATCTTGGTGAATGATCTTTTTTTTTTTAATTATTTTTATTTTCTATATTCGTTGTTTACATTTCAAAGGCTTTCCCCTTTCCCAGCCCCCCCCCACCATACATCCCATAAGTCCTCTCCCCCCAACTATTCCCCAATCATCCCCTCCCCAGGATTTTTCTGTTCTGGGTCTACAAAACTGGATCCAATATTTTCAGACCCAGGGTCTTCTCCTTTCTTCTTCTTGGGAATCATTTGACTTGCTAATTGTGCCTTGAGTATTTAGGGCTTCTGGGCTCATTAATATAAACTTATCAGTGATTGAATTTAATATGTATTCTTTTGTGATTGGGTAAACTCACGTAGGATGATATTTTCCAGATCTAACATTTACCTACAAATTGCATGAATTCATTATTTTTAATTGCTGAATAGTATTCCATTGTATAAACATACCACATTTTCTGTATCCATTCTTCCTTTGAGGGATATCTGGGCTCCTTCCAATTTTTGGCTATTATAAACAAGACTGCTATAAACATAGTGGAGCATGTGTATTTAATGCATGCAGGGGAATCCTCTGGGTACATGCTCAGGAGCTCTATACCCCATTTTTGATAGGGTTGTTTGGTTCTTTGGGGTCTAACTTCTTGAGTTCTTTGTATCTATTGGATATTAGCCCTCTGTCGGATGTGGGGTTGGTGAAGATCTTTTCCCACTTTGTTGGTTGCCGTTTTGTCCTTCTGACAGTGTCCTTTGCCTTACAGAAACTTTGTAATTTTATTAGGTCCCATTTGTCAATTCTTGATCTTAGAGCATAAGCTATTGGTTTTCTGTTCAGGAACTTTTCCCCTCTGTCCATGTCCTCAAAGGTCTTCCCAAGTTCCTTTTCTAATAGTTTCAGTGTGTCTGGTTTTATGTGGAGGTCCTTGATCCACTTGGAGTTGATCTTAGTACAAGGAGATAATTGTGGTTCAATTCGCATTCTTCTGCATGTTGACCTCCAGTTGAACCAGCACCATTTGTTGAAAAGGCTATCTATTTTCCACTGGATGGTTGTGGCTCCTTTATCAAAGATCAAGTGACCATAAGTCTGTGGGTTCATTTCTGGGTCTTCAATCCTATTCCATTGATCTACTTGCCTGTTGCTGTACCAATTCCATGCAGTTTTTAACAATTGCTCTGTAGTACTGCTTGAGGTCAGGGATATTGATTCCCCCTGAAGTCCTTTTATTGTTGAGAATAATTTTAGCTATCCTGGGTTTTTTATTGCTCCAGATGAATTTGAGAATTGCTCTTTCTAGAATTGAGTTGGGATTTTGATGGGGATTGCATTGAATCTGTAGATTGCTTTTGGCAATCTTGTATTTTTTGACATTTGTCTTGTGACCAATTATGTGATCAATTTTGGAGAAGGTACTATGTGGTGCTGAGAAAAAGGTATATTATTTTGCTTTAGGATGAAATGTTATATATATATATATATATATATATATATATATATATATATATAATGTTAAATCCAATTGGTCCAAAGTTTCAATTAGTTTCACTGTGTCCCTGTTTAGTTTCTGCTTTCCTGATTGGTCCATTGAGGAGAGTGGAGTGTTGAGGTCACCCACAATAATTGTGTTAGGTGTAATGTGTGCTTTAAACTTTAGTAAGGTTTCTTTTACAAATGAGGGTGCCCTTGCATTTGGAGCATAGATGTTCAATATTGAGAGCTCTTCTTGGTGGATTTTCCCTTTGACAAGCAAGAAGTGAACTTCCGAGTCTCTTTTGATGACTTTAGGTTGGAAGTCAATTTTATCTGATATTAGGATGGCTACTCCAGCTTGTTTCCTGAAACCATTTGCTTGTAAAATTGTCTTCCAGCCTTTTACTCTAAGGCAGTGTTTGTCTTTAACACTGAGATGTGTTTCCTGTATGCAGCAAAAAGTAGGGTCCTTTTTCCCTATCCAGTCTGTTAATCTCTGTCTTTTTATTGGGGAACTGAGTCCATTGATGTTAAGTGATATTAAGGAATAGTAATTATTACCTCCTGGCATTTTTGAAATTATTTTTTTATATTTGAGAGGTTATCTTCTTTTGGGTTTAATGAGAGGAGGTTTCTATCTTGCTTCTTCCGGGGTGTAGTTTCGTTCCTATTGTTGGTGTTTTCCCCCTATTATCCTTTGTAGGGCTGGATTTGTGGAAAGATAACATGCAAATTTGGTTTTGTCATAGAACACCTTGGTGTCTCCATCTATGGAGATTGAGAGTTTTGCTGGGTCATGTAGTTTTGGCTGAAATTTGTGTTCTCTTAGAGATTGCATGATATCTGCCCAGGATCTTCTAGCTTTCATGGTCTCAGGTGAGAAGTCTGGTGTAATTCTGATAGATCTTCCTTCATATGTTACTTGGCCTTTTTCTCTTGCTGCCTTTAATATTCTTTCTTTGTTTAGTACATTTGGGGTTTTGATTATTATGTGAAAGGAGGTATGTCTGCTCTGGTCCAGTCTGTTTGGAGTTCTGTAGGCTTCTTTTATATTCATGGGCATCTCTCTCTTTAGGTTGGGGAAATTTTCTTCCATAATTTTCTAGAAGATATTTGCTGGCCCTTTAATTTGTAAATCTTCACTCTTGTCTATACCTATAATCCTTAGGTTTGGTCTTCTCATTGTGTCCTGGATTTCCTGGATGTTTTGGGTTACAACCTTTTTGCATTTAACATTTTCTTTGACTGTTGAACCAATGGATCCTATGGTATCTTTGGCATCTGAGATTCTGTCTTCTATTTCTTGTATTCTATTGTTGATATTTGCATCTATGGCCCCTGATTTCTTCCCAAGGTTTTCTATATCCAATGTTGTCTCCCTCCGTGATTTCTTAGTTGTTTCTACTTCTGTTTTTAGAACCTGGATGGATATGTTCAGATCTTTTTCTTGCTTGATTGTGTTTTCATGTATTTCTTTAAGAGATTTTTGTGTTTCCTCTTTCATAGCTTCTACTTGTTGACCCACGTTCTTCTGTATTTCTTTAAGTGATTTTTGTGTTTCCTCCTTATTGGCTTCTGTTTTTGATCCATATTCTCCTGAATTTCTTTAAGTGATTTTTGTGTTTGCCCTGTAAAGGCTTCTAACTTTTGATCCATTTTCTCCTGTATTTCTTTAAGAGATTTATCTATGTATTCTGCTACCAGCATCCTGACCAGTGATTTTAGATCCAAGTCTTGTTTTTCTGGTGTGTTGGGGTATCCAGGGCTTCCTGTTGTTGGAGAACTGGGTTCAGATGATGTCATGCTGCCTTGATTTCTGTTAGTAATGTTCCTTCGTTTTCCTTTTGCCATCTAGTTATTTCTGGCGTTAGTTGGCCTTGTTGTCATTGGCTGGTGTTTGAACCTCCTGTGAGGCTGGGCTCACCTCTTGTTTCTCTACTGGTGACTATGCTGCAAAATAGAGACTGCCTCTGCGAGTGCTGAGGGAATCTCAGGGAGGGCGCTTCCCAACCGAGTTGGTGCAAGGCTGGAGGGCGTGGAGATGTCTCTCCAGC
Organism: Apodemus agrarius; assembly: GCA_964023405.1. Taxonomy (NCBI): domain Eukaryota; kingdom Metazoa; phylum Chordata; class Mammalia; order Rodentia; family Muridae; genus Apodemus; species Apodemus agrarius. The sequence continues at coordinate 78,086,525 of OZ030020.1, read as the reverse complement.
TGCAGCCCTTGCCCTGATTAGTGGGGTGAGCCTGGAGGATCCTCCCAAGTCATGGTAGCCTCTGATTGAATCTGTCTGCCTGGGCCTCTCTAGCTGTGTCCTGGTAGCAATATGGAGACCTACTGTGACCGCTGCTATAAAGGACCATGGGCAGGCTGCTGCCAGCTGCCTTGGAGCAAGGCTGGAGGGCATGGAGAATTGCTGCAGAGTCTCGGCCTTGATCCTGCCTGGTGGCAAGAGCCTGGCTGATCCACCTGCATGACGGTATCCCCGGCTGGAGTCTGTCTATCTGGGCCTCTCTAGCTGAGTCCTGGTAGCAATATGGAGACCTACCCGCGACCGCTGCTGTAAGGGACCTATGAATGATCATTTTGATGTGTTCCTGGATTCGGTTGGCATGAATTTCATTTAGTATTTTTGCATCAATATTCATAAGAGAAATTGGCATGTAGTTCTCTTTCTTTGTAGGATCTTTGTGTGGTTTTGTTATCAGCATAATTGTGGCTTCATAGAACAAGTTAGGCAGTGTTCTTTCTGTTTCTATTTTGTGGAATAGTTTGAAGAGTATTGGTTTTAGGTCTTCTTTGAAGGTCTGATAGAATTCTGCACTAAAACCATCTGGTTCTGTACTTTTTTTGGTTGGGAGACTTTCTATAACACCTTCTATTTCTCTTGCGGCTATGGGGCTGTTTATCTGATCTAATTGATCCTGATTTAATTTTGGTATTTGGTATCTGTCTAGGAAATTGTCCATTTCCTCCAGATTCTCCAGTTGTGTTGAGTATAGGCTTTTGTAGTAGGATCTGATGATTTTTTTTGAATTTCCTCAGTTTCTGTTGTTATATCCCCCTTTTCATTTCTAATTTTGTTAATTTGGATACTGTCTCTGTGCACTTTGGTTAGTCTGGCTAAGGGTTTATCTATCTTGTTGATTTTCTCAAAGAACCAGCTCTTGGTTTTGTTGATTCTTTGTATGGTTCTCTTCATTTCTATTTGATTAATTTCAGCCCTGAGTTTGATGATTTCCTGTCGTCCACTCCTCCTGGGTGAATTAGCTTCTTTTTGTTCCAGGGCTTTCAGGTGTACTGTTAAGCTGCTAGTGTATACTCTCTCCAGTTTCTTTTTGGAGTCACTCAGGGCTATGAGTTTTCCTCTTAGCACTGCTTTTATTGTGTCCCATAGATTTGGGTAGGTTGTACCTTCATTTTCATTGAATTCTAAAAAGTCTTTGATTTCTGTCTTTATTTCTTCCTTGACTAAGGTGTCGTTGAGTAGAGTATTGTTCAGTTTCCATGTGTATGTAGGCTTTTTTTCGTTTTTGTTGCTATTGAAGACCACTCTTACTCCATAGTGATTTGATAGGAGGCATGGGAGTAGTTCAATCTTCTTGTATTTGTTGACATCAGTCTTGTTACCAATTATATGATCGATTTTGGAGAAGGTACCATGCAGTGCTGAGAAAAACATATATTTGTTTGCTTTAGGATGAAATGTTATATATATATAACTGTTATATATATATATATATATATATATATATATATATATATATATATATCTGTTAAGTCCAATTGGTCCAAAGTTTCAATTAGTTTCACTGTGTCCCTATTTAGTTTCTGCTTTCCTGATCGGTCCATTGAGGAGATTGGGGTGTTGAAGTCGCCCACAATTATTGTATTAGGTGCAATGTGTGCTTTAATCTTTAGTAAAGTTTCTTTCACGAATGAGGGTGCCCTTGCATTTGGAGCATAGATGTTCAGTGTTGAGAGCTCTTCTTGGTGGATTTTCTCTTTGACCAGCAAGAAGTGACCTTCCTTGTCTCTTTTGATGACTTTAGGTTGAAAGTCAATTTTACCTGATATTAGAATGGCTACTCCGGCTTGTTTCCTGAGACCATTTACTTGTAAAATTGTCTTCCAGACTTTTACTCTAAGGTAATGTTTGTTTTTGACATTGAGATGTGTTTCCTGTATGCAGCAAAATATATGGTTCTGTTTCCATATCCAGTCTGCTAGTCTATGTCTTTTTATTGGGGCATTGAGTCCATTGATTTAAAGAGATATTATGGAATAGTAATTATTACCTCCCAACATTATTTTTTATATTTGAGAGGTTATCTTCCTTTGGATTTGATGCTAGGAGGTTTCTCTCTTGCTAATTCCTGCGTGTAATTTCCCTCCTTGTGTTGGTGTTTTCCCCCTATTATTCTTTGTAGGGCTGGGTTTGTGGAAAGATATCATGCAAATTTGGTTTTGTCATGGAATACCTTGGTTTCTCCATCTATGGCAATTGAGAGTTTTGCTGGGTATAGTAGTTTTGGCTGAAATTTGTGTTCTCTTAGAGTCTGCATGATATCTGCCCAGGATCTTCTAGCTTTCATAGTCTCTGGTGAGAAGTCTGGTGTAGTTCTGATAAGTCTTTCTTTATATGTTACTTGGCCTTTTTCTCTTACTGCCTTTAATATTCTTTCTTTGTTTAGTACATTTGGGGTTTTGATTATTATGTGACAGGAGGTATGTCTGTTCTGGTCCAGTCTGTTTGGAGTTCTGTAGGCTTCTTGTATATTCATGGGCATCTTTCTCTTTAGGATGGGGAAGTTTTCTTTAATAATTTTGTAGAAGATATTTGCTGGCCTTTTAAATTGTAAATCTTCACTCTCATCTGTACCTATATTCCTTAGGTTTGGTCTTCTCATTGTGTCTTGGTTTTCCTGGTTGTTTTGTGTTACAAGCTTTTTGCATTTAGCATTTTCTTTGACTGTTGAATCAATGGTTCCTATGGTATCTTTGGCATCTGAGATTCTTTCTTCTATCTCTAATGTGGTATATTTATACAATGGAATACTACACAGCTATTAAAAGGAATAACTTCATGGAATTCTCAGGAAAATGGACATAACTTGAAAATATCCAGAGTGAGGTAAATCAGTCACAAAGGAAGATGCATGGGGTAAGTACAGTCCTATAGGTGGATATTAGCAGAAAAAAAAGGTGGAAATACCTGTTTTACAATCTGCAGACTATATGAAACTCAACAAGACCAAAGTGTTGATGCTTCAGTTCTACTTAGAAGAGGGAACAAAATAGTTATGGGAGGGAGAGACGGGAGGAATCGAAAAAGGGGAGCACGATTAGGTATGGGAGGAGACAGGAGAGATGTACAGAGCATCAGGAGAATGAACAGAGGTGCATAACAGTTGGGAGATGAGGAACTGGGGATAGCCACCGGAAAGTCCCAGATCTCAGGGAAGCAAGAAGTTCCCAGGATCCAATATGGATCACATTAGGCAAAATACCCAACAAAGCAGAGGTAGAACTTGTAAAGACCATCTCCAGAGCACAGCCCCTGGTTGAGAGACGAGACCTCCCACATATCTCAAAAGTATTAATACAGAATTGTTCCTGTCTAAAGGAAATGTAAGGACAAAGAGTGGAGGAGAGACTGAAGGAAAGGCCTTCCAGAGACTGCCCCACCTTGAGATCCATCCCATCTCTAGTCTCCAAATCCAGACATGATTCCTGATGCCAGGAAGAGTTTGGTGAAAAGAGCCTGGTATCGCAGATTCATGAGAGTCTGCCAGAGCCTGACCAATATGAATGTGGATGCTCACAGATTAGACTGAGCATGGAGACCACAATCAAGGAGTTAGGGGAAGGACTGAATGAGTTGAAAGGCTTGGCAACTCCATAGGAAGAACAACATTATCAACCAAACATACCCCCACCCCAGAGCTCCCAGGGACCAAACCACAAAACAAAAAGTACACATGGGGACCCCTCTATCCACCTGCTCATTTAGCAGAGGATTGACTTATCTGGCATCAATGGGAGGGTAGTCCCTTTGTCCTGTGGAGACTCTATGCCTCAATGCCCCTATGTAGATGAATACTAGGGCAGTGAAGAGGGAGTGGGTATGAGGGAGATCCCTCATAAAACAGCAGGCAGGAGTATTGGGATAGGGGGTTTACAGAGGGAAAACTGGGAAGAGGAATGACATTTGAACTGTAAACAAATAAAAACCAAGAAAAAGAAAAAGAAAAAGAAAAAGAAAAAGAAAAGAAAAAGAAAAAGAAAAAAGAAAAAGAAAAAGAAAAGGAAAAGGAAAAAGAAAAAGAAAAAGAAAAGGAAAAAGAAAAGGAAAAAGAAAAAGAAAAAGAAAAAGAAAAGGACTTTCTCAGTTTGAAAAGTTTGAGGACTGTTTAATATCTTGGCATTTGAATGTTTTATATTCAAACCACTGATGTTCGTTGGACAATTTGGGCGACAGCATATATGTGAAAAACGTCTTAGTGAAGACAAAGAAGCAGCTTTGCCTGTTCAAGGGGCTAAAGGCTACTCCAGATTACAATGCTTTCTATCTTCTCAGCAGAAGTACACCAATCCTTGAAGTAAAATATTGCTGAGGACAGGATTTGAAACCCCAGTAACAGGAAAGAGCAGTGATGGCAGCCAGCTGGGAAAAAAAAAAACACTCTGCAAAGTGTGGATTTGACTTTCTGAATTTTGGCTGCTCCAATTCCATCTCATGTTTCAGTAGGTCTGGTAGAAACTTAGCACTGGACAAAACTGTGAAATTATATGTATGAAAATATAGCAGTTTCATGTAAAAATGAAATACGGGCTTGGTCTAACCTTTGCAGTACAATGGTTTTATACACTGCTCTGTCACCTAACCTTAACTGCCAACTTGACATGATTAAGATGTTTCTAAGAAATAAGGGAAGCAGGGACTGCCTAGAAGGCTGCTTGTAGAACACTGACAGAGGAAAGAGATATCATCTTGAATGTGGTTTCAGCAACTGCAGGCTAGAGACTTGGATGGAAGGAATGGAAAAAGGGAGAGCCAGCTAGTGCATTCTCTTTCTTTACCTTTTGGATGACACTGTGTGAACTGCTCTGAAGCACCATGTTTTATGATGGACCGAAGCTCAAAACTCTTTAATTGGTTGTGTGATAGTAAGTCCAATAGACTTACATTCTTTAAGATACATAATAATTTTATTGTTTGATAAAATTATTTTAGGCCTTATTATTACAAATAACTTTGTGATGAACAGTACAATCTGAATTTTGAAAGGGGTTCATAGAAAAGAAATAAAGGCCAAAGCTTAGGCTCTTTGGAGAGTTACCAGTATATATTACCATTGTTTTTAATTGGAAATTTGCTCAGGTTTAAGTCTATCAAGGTTGTCTCAGTCACACATTTTGTCTTTACCTTAAAAAATGCTTAGTGTCTACAACTTAAGGAGAACAATTATTTACTATGGCTCATGCAGAGCCATACAGAGATGTCTTAGTCCAGGTTTCTATTCCTTCACAATCATCATGACCAAAAAGCAAATTGGGGAGGAAAGGGTTTATTCAGCTTACACTCGCACATTGCTGTTAATCACCAAAGGAAGTCAGGACTGGAACTCAAGCAGGTCAGGAAGCAAGAGCTGATGCTGAGGACATAGAGGGGGCGGATATGGGGGGGAAGCCTTACTGCCTTGCTTCCCCTGGCTTGCTCAGCCTGCTTTCTTATAGATCCCAAAACTACCTTCCCAGAGATGGTACCACTCACAAGGGGCTCTCCCCACCTTGACCACTGATTGAGAAAATGCCTCACAGCTGGATCTCATGGAGGCACTTCCCCAACTGAAATCCCTTTCTGAGATAATGCCAACCTGTGTCAATTTGACACACAAAGCCAGCCAATACAATTGACCACTTGTCAACTTGACACACAAACATCACTATTAAGCCTCAACTCTTACTTTTTTATTCATCTCCAAGATCTAAATAACTTTACAAATTCCAGTCTTTACATAGTAAAAATTCGATCCCCATAAAATGTCCAATATCTTAAAAAATACAAGATCTTTTAAAAATTCAAAGTCTCTTAACTGTGGGATCCACTAAGATACTTCTTACTTCAAGAAGGAAAAATATCAGGGCACCGTCACAATCAAAAGCAAAATCTAACTGTCCAATGTCTGGGATCCACTCATGATCTTCTAGGCTCCTCCAAGTGCTTGGGTCATTTCTCCAGCTCTGCTCTTTGTAGCACACATTTTGTCTCTTAGGTTCCAGCTCCCTGTACTCCACTACTGCTGCTGCTGTTCTTGGTGGTCATCTCATGGCACTGGCATCTACAAAACACTGCTGTCTTCCACTGTAATGAGGCTTCACCAATAGCCTCTCATAGGCTCTCTTCATGGTGCCAAGCATCAACTCATTTGCATGACCCCTTCATTCCTGGGCCATCAATTGGAACTGAATACCTTTACCAGTGTCCTTCTGAGGACTCTCACAGTGTTGAGGCTCAGCTTTTTTCATGACCCCTTCATGAATTCAAAACCAGTATCACCTGGGTGACTCTTAAACATTACCAAGTCCAGCCACAGCAAAAGGTACGGAATTGACTATCTCTGAAACACAGCCTTTATGTGCTCTTAACACTTCCCAGAAGATTTCACTTCAATGATGCTGGTCTCTTCTAATTTGTTAGCTCCAGCTAACCAGCATCAATAGTCCCAGTAACTCAAATGTTTGGCTTTAGTAGTTCTGATATTTTGTAGTTCTACAACATTATTGAAAGACAGTGAATGTTCAGAAAGAACATTTATTATTCAGACATCTATATTTGTGATAGTAATGATCACACAATAAAAGTGAATTCTAAGTATGTTTGGTAATCAGAATATTTAAGGATTTAAGAAAAAACAAGTTCCCATCATTTTGACCCACTTAGTATACTGCACTCAAATGAAATCATATTAATGATTGAATAGCAATGCACAAAGTTATATCAAAATGGTTCTTTTCTTTAATTTTTATTTTCTATATTCTATGTTTACATTCCAAAGGCTTTCCCCTTTCCCAGTTACCCCCCACCATATGTCCCATAATTCCTCTCCCCCCTGCTATTCCCCACTCATTACCACCCCCAAGATTTCTCTGTTCTGGGTATACAATACTGGATCCAATCTTTACAGGCCTAGGGTCCTCTCCTTTCTTCCTCTTGGGAGTCATTTGACTTGCTAATTGTGCCTTGAGTATTTAGGGCTTCTGGGCTCATTAATATCCACTTATCAGTGATTGCATTTCATGTGTATTCTTTTGTGATTGGGTTAGCTCACTTAGGATGATATTTTCCAGATCTAACCATTTACGTACAAATTGCATGAGTTCGTTATTTTTAATTGCTGAGTGTATAAATATATTGTATAAATATACCACATTTTCTGTATCCATTCCTCTTTTGAGGGATATCTGGGCTCCTTCCAATTTCTGGCTATTATAAACAAGGCTGCTATAAACATAGTGGAGCCTGTGTCTTTATTGTATGCAGAGGAATCCTCTGGGTATATGCCCAGGAGTGGTATGCCAGGGTCCTCTGGAGGTGACATGCCCAATTTTCTGAGGAACCACCACACTGATTTCCAGAGCGGTTTTAGCATTTTGCAATCCCACCAACAGTGGAGGAGTGTTCCTCTTTCTCCACATCCTCGCCAGCACCTGTTGTCTCTTGAGTTTTTTTATTTTCTATATTCTATGTTTACATTCCAAAGGCTTTCCCCTTTCCCAGTTCCCCCCTCCCTATGTCCCATAGTTCCTCTCCCCCCCAACTATTCCCCAATCATTCCCCCTCCCCCACCAGTTTCTCTACAAAACTGGATCCAATCTTTCCAGGCCCAGGGTCCTCTCCTTTCTTCTCGGGAATCATTTGACTTGCTAATTGTGCCTTGTATTTAGGGCTTCTGGGCTCATTAATATCCACTTAGCAGTGATTGCATTTCATGTGTATTCTTTTCTGATTGGGTTAATTCACTCAGGATGATATTTTCCAGGTCTAACCATTTACCTACAAATTGCATGAATTCATTATTTTTAATTGCTGAGTAGTATTCCATTGTATAAATATACCACATTTTCTGTATCCATTCCTCTTTTGAGGGATATCTGGGCTCCTTCCAATTTCTGGCTATTATAAACAAGGCTGCTATAAACATAGTGGAGCATGTGTCTTTATTGTATGCAGGGGAATCCTCTGGGTATATGCCCAGGGTATATGCCCAGGAGTGGTATGCCCAGGAGTGGTATGCCAGTGGTACTCATAAGAGAAATTGGCCTGTAGTTCTCTTTCTTTGTTGGATCTTTTTGTGGTTTAGGTATCAGCGTAATTGTGGTTTCGAAGAACGAGTTGGGCAGTGTCCCTTCTGTCTCTATTTTGTGGAATAGTTTGAAGAGTATTGGTGTTAAGTCTTCTTTGAAGGTCTGTTGAATTCTGCACTAAAACCATCTTGTCCTGTACTTTTTTTGGTTGGAAGGCTTTCTATAACCCCTTCTATTTTTTCAGGGGTTATGGGACTGTTTAGCTGATCTACTTGATGCTGATTTAATTTTGGTATTTGGTATCTGTCTAGGAAATTGTCCATTTCCTCCAGATTCTCCAGTTGTTTTGAGTATAGGCTTTTGTAGTAGGATCTGATGATCTTTTGAGTTTCCTGTTTCTCTTGTTATATCCCCTTTTCATTTCTAATTGTGTTAATTTGGATACTGTCTCTGTGCCCTTTGGTTAGTCTAGCTAAGGGTTTATCTATCTTGTTGATTTTCTCGAAGAACCAGCTCTTGGTTTTGTTGATTCTTTGTATGGTTCTCTTTGTTTCTACTTGATTGATTTCAGCCCTTAGTTTGATGATTTCCTCTCTTCTATTCCTCCTGGGTGAGTTAGCTTCTTTTTGTTCCAGGGCCTTCAAAATTGTTCTTTACAACTCAGTACACGGTCTTGTATATGTTATGTGAAATTCAGCAAATGATCCAACTATACTTTTGAGCAACTCAATGATAAGAAAATAATGAAATCTTAATCCTACAAGATAAGGTACCATTATGCCTTAAAATATTTATGCCAGGAATTTCCTTAGGTTCCTTGCAGGAACTCAAAATAAGACAAAAATACTTGTGCAGAGTGTCATTGATATGGGAAGTATTTTGCAATAAAACTGTATTCAGGAGAAAACACTCACAATGAGATTTGGAAATAAGTCCACAGATTTGATAGATGAACATGCCTGTGTGGTATTAACATAGAAGAAATAGCAAATTCTTTATCTACTAGTGTGGCTTAAGTAATTGAATGCACATTTAAAGCAACCTCCTTGTCATCAATATTAGTGATGATAAGAATATGGCACTAAGATGAAGCTCTTCTTAACCCTGTAAATGCCCAATTAGTTGTGCTTATGTTGTGACTTGAGCAGCAGAGATTTTAGACTGGAGAAACAACTATTACATCGGATGACACTGATTAAATGTTATAACTCCTATGACCAACTGCATTCAGTTATCATCTACAATGATGGGTCTATTTACTATTTATTTCTAAAGCAAAAAGTTGTTACTAGAGAAGCACACTAATAAAATGTAATTATTTAAATATATGAAATATTAAATCAGTTATCATATCTTTCAGTAATAGTAAAGAAAACAATATATATAAAGATCAAATTATTGAATGGCTCAACCTATAACTAGGTAGAAATCATGTATATGTGTATATATGTTTGCAAGTTAATTCCATTCACCATAACAGGCTACACACATCCCAAAACATTTACTTTTAACATAAATGTTTTATTCAGAGCAGTTAATTTTGTTATCTTGTAAAGAAATGCATTAAAATACCTTATTTCCTTAAAAAATTAAGTCATCCTTTAGAGGAGTCAACACAAGCCTGGTATTGTAAATCTCATGAAGTTCCATGGCTGGGGAGATCATAGGCCCCAGGGTTAGGGTTAGGGTTCAGGGTTGGGTTCAGGGTTCAGGGTTCATACCATTGGCTCTTCTTCAACAGAAGATCAAGTCAGTCAACATTCCAGCATGGTTGAGGAGATGAGATAGCACTGACAAATCACTGCCTGCTGTAGACATAGAGCCAGGCTTCTATAGTTATCCCTGGTAGGTCAATCATGCTTCAGTAGATGGCCTCACAGCCATGGTTATATGAGTATCACAAACTAGACTCTGTGATATATTTTTATGAAAAAGGACATGAAGCTTGTGGCACAGGAGGCAGGATATAGATTTGGAGGGGTTAGGATAGTAGTGGGCATGAATATGGTCAATGTACATTGCATGCATGTTTGAATTTCTGAAAGAGTTAAAAAATATATTATATTACAATTATCTTGCATTTGTGTAGTTTGATATTCTTTGGGGACTCCGAACAGTATGAGTGTCTCCAATTCTTTTGCCTGCTTTTGCATCCCTTTCCTCCTACTGGGCTGCCTCATCTATTCTTGATATGAGCATATGAGCTTCATTTTACTATAACATACTTAAATTTAGTTGATATCATTCAGAGGCATGCTCTTTTCAGAAGGGAAATGAAGGCATGGGTCTGGACAAGAGGGAAGAGTAGGAAGGGACTGGGAGGAATGGAGGGAGGGGAAACTGTGGAGGGATGTAATGTTTAAGAGAAGAAGAAATTTCAGAAAACTGTCTCTTCACATGATTTCTCTTTGCTAGATTACAATTTTAAGAGTCTTATATTTCTGTTCTCTTCAAACCTCTGAGTAGACTAATACTAACTGCTTAATGAATTAACAATCCATCAAGTTATAATTTTTATTCAAATGTGGCTTCTATAGTTAGCATCGGATTCTGATAAGGGATTTTTAAGTTATTTTTATATCAAGTTACTAAAATTTAAACAGCTTTACTGATAGAATATAGAATCTGGAATGGTTGTTTTTATTCCACTTCTCCTCAATTTACAGGGTAAATCCATGTTTGATTTGATGAGTAATTATATTTAGACATTTATCTGGCAAACTTGAATAAATTCCTCTAAGATGATAGCTCAGTATACTGTTTTTAAAGTAACAATATATAGCATGTAGGATTTACTGTGACAGCTTCTAGCATCAGCAATAGCTAACATTTATATAGCATTCACCATGTGCCAGGCTACTAGCTGGTTCAGGCTACTTGCCAGGCACTACTGACAGATTTTATGTATATTATTTTGCTTATTTGTCTCAATAATACTAGGGGTATTTATTCCCATTTCATGTATGAGAAAACTGAGGCTGTAAGAATTAAATGAGGTGTTCAGGGTTATGCTTGTAATAACTAATAAAGATTGCATTAGAAAGCTGATCATTTGGATTCATATGGTAACTGAAAAAGGATGCATTAGAAAGCTAGCTGGGCCACTGGCTTTACAGTAAATGTGAAGGAAGTCAAAGACTTCTAGTTAATATTTAAGTGAGGGAGATAACATGGAACTGCAGCGTTTTCACTACACAAAAACAACCTGTGTTTAATTCATTGAAATTTATCATTGGCAGGGAAGTCATAGGCCGTGTGTCATAGGCTCTTTCTTACGAATTGTTTCTTGAGTAAGGGGTACACGTTCTGTAATGTACAAACCTGGTAGAAGATTCTCAAGGAAGTGACACTGTAATGTACTTGGCATACTTTACCCAGAAGTAAGCTTTGTCAGCCAAGACCAATTAGTGCTATTGAGAAAGAAGGCCCACCTGGCTAGCCCTCTTTCATACCCTCAGATCTCCCGGAATCTTGGCTAGGGTACAGGGATCCCCCAAGCTGCCAGGCCATCTTCTGTCCCCTGCCATCTGGCCTATGACACTCTGCCTCTTTTAGACTCACCAACACTCCAGCTTTAGTATAACCTCATTGACTTACAATGTAGTTTCTGGTTTTCTTTATATCTGAACTTAATATGTGAAATGTCACAATCTAGTTGTCAACAACTGAAAACATACACTCTACCCATTGTTATAAAGTGTGACACAGAGATTGAAGAGAAGCAGAGTGTGTCTTGCTATGTGATGCAAGGCTCTTTCACCTGCAACTGTTTCTGGATGTTCACCTTCCCAACGCGAGTGGGTCTATAAGGCTATGTTGTTGCTGCAAATACATTTTTTGCTTTCTTTCTGTTATTTTGGGTTTGGCAGGGGGTTGTTTGATTTGTTTTTTTTTTGTAGTAGACATTTCAGAACTATATTAAAATGTTTACTCTATATAAGCAACCCACAAATGGCTATACATCTTATAAACTACTGTCGTTTTCCAGTTTCTTTATCACTTTGCTATTTTGTTATGACTTCTTCTTTACTATTTATGACATAAAAAACAAGTAAAAAATGCTTAAATTTGAATCTCTAAGGTGAAAATTGATCTCATGTTTTAAAATATTCTTTTGTTATTAGGATGTAGGTAAGAATATTAGAAATACAAATAAATACATTCACTTAAAATAGCATTTCAAAATGAAAATTATAATATCAAGTTTTAATAATGGTTACCATTTAAGTGATACTAAAATTGCAAACATTTAAAGACTACATGTATTACAATCATGATCACCTAGTAAATGAATAAATACACACTGTAGTTCCCTCTCACTCTTCATGGCAGCATTTCCTGTGTACATGGTCATTATACTTTAGAGATGCACAGCCATCCAAATAGTTAATACATGAGTTACTATTAAACCTTGATATGCCAGTAAGTCCTGTGGATTTACCCTTACCTCTTACATATTATGTAAGTTTATTTGAAGTATGTTGTAGACATGTATTCCCTTTGGATCTTATTTTCTGCTTTATGCCATGCTTATTTTGAGAAGGTGAGTTTATTAACTCCTGTTGTGGGTGTTGTATATTTTGCATTTCCATGAATATTCATCTACTTTACTTTGTTAGTTACTTAGTTACTTATTGATGTAGAAATTGTTTGATTCCTTTGGATCTGGTTTTAAGATTCATTAAACAGGATATAACAATAGTTTTTGGAAACCAACTATTGAGATACAATCTTTCTGATTACTCTACTGGGGATCTTGTAAGTACAGAAGTTCTCCCATTATCGTCCTGAATGGATATTGGGCATCATTACAGCTAACCCAAAGATTCTGTGGTTTCAGTCAATTCATGTGTTACACTGTAGTGAATGCTTGAGGCAAACCATAAAGTTCTCCAGGATCTACTTGTTCAGTCTCACCTTATGACATCATTATTATGGGCATTAGCTAACTTCATTGTCTTAGAGTTTCTACTCCAACTTCTCAATTCAAGCTATCAACTGCATTTGCCCTAGGCTTCCTCTTCTCCTGCCACAGGCCAAGCACTCTATTGTGACAGTGAATGGAGACACATAAGAGCTGGCCTCATTTTCTTAATGTCTCAAAACCATCATGAATACTTTCTTACCTAATGCCTTAAAATCTCTTTGGTTTGGTTTGGTTTGGCTTGGTTTGGTTTGGATTATTTCTTATGGTGTAGTAAATTAGGGCCTGCTAACTTTAAGTTACAAAAAAGAAAGAAATAAAGAAACAAACAAACAAACAAACAAACTATTATAATATTATTGATGAAATGTTTTATTTAAACATATTTGGAGCTTTTTACATATCAGAAAAGTGATTTTAAACATGAAAATATCCGATTTCAAGTTTAATTTCATGAAATATAAAAAACATATCAAAAATGCTGTTTTTCTTTTTTATTGAATATATTCTTTATTGACATTTCAATGCAATTCCCTTTCCCGGTTACTTACCCTCCCAGAAAACCCCTAACCCATCCTCACTCCCTCTGCCTCTATGATGATGTTCCTCAACCCCACCCACTCCTACCCACCCTCCCTTCATTTTTCTACCGTGGAATATCTATCAAGCCTTCAAAGAACCAGGACATCTCCTCCCATTGATGCCTGAGAAGGCATTTCTCTGCTACAAATGGGTCCTGAGTCCACTGGGCCCCCAGTAGCATTTCTGGGACTCCAGAAGTGGGTGAGAGTTGGAGAGAGGGTGGGTCCTTACCAACTACTTTGCATGCAGCTGTTTGTCTGGGATGGATCAGGAGATGGTGTTTTCACTGGAGCAGACCAGCCAAGAGTCTGCTCCAGCAGAAAGGCAAAAATGATTTTTTTTTAAGAAGCATAAAATAACCAACTGAAAAAAATCAAGTGCAGGCCTTTTAATATTCTTATTATTTCATCTCAAAACTCTTAACTTGCAATAATGAGTAAAATATATTTAAGAATTATCTATAGGAACACATAAAAGTACTTAGTTACTCATATCATTTATTGTTGAGATATCAATTAGTCTCAATATTGTACTTTTCGATATATTTTAATGAACCCACTATTTGCCACCTTCAAAGACCCATCTGCATTTCTTGATATACATACATACATACACACATACATACATACATACATACATATATACATACATACTGTGTTGGGTGTTGCGTATTTTCTATTTCTATTAGTATTCTAATGCCTAAATTTGTGATGCAGTTTAATGAGCTAGAAATATTTTATTACATTAAACATTAGATATGAAGAAATACTTTTATGGATGTGTAGACCAGATAAATACAAATAAGTAAATTATGTGTGACTCTTTACACCTTAGAGATCATCTGGACAAATTTTGCAATGAGCATTGTATTTAGGATACATCACGCAAACAACTTAGCACATGTTTAGCTTCTAGCTAGTATTCTCCTTCATAGTATTGGCTTTTCACTGGCTCAGATATTTATACAAAGGAGTACAAATAACAAAAGAATATTTTTCAGAGCAGTACCTGGAAAAGAATAAGAGCACTGTAGATCTTTATTTAAACATACTACTGGTTAATTGTAATTAATTACCATTGATATTGAACAAAACGTGGGATGTGTGTATCTGTGTGTAATAACAGTAGAATTTCTTTTTTTTTCTTTCTCTCTTTTTTAATTTGGATATATTCTCTATCTACATTTCATTTCCCTTTTTCTGTTTCCCTGCCCCCCCAAAGGTCCCCCATGCACTTTTCTCTCCCTGTGTTCCCCCATCCACCACTTCCCACTTCCCTGATCTGGTATTCCCTTATGCTGATGCTTTGAGCCTTTCCAGAACCAGGGTCCATCCCTTCCTTCTTGTTGGACATCATTTGGTAAGAGGATTGTGTCTTTGGTGTGTCTAGGCTAATATCCACTTATCAGTGAGTGCATACCATGGGTGTTCTTTTGAGACTGTGTTACCTCACTTAGAATGATGTTCTCCAGCTCCATCCATTTCTCTAAGAATTTCATGAATTCATTGTTTCTAATGGTTGAATAGTACTCCATTTTGTATATATACCACAGTTTTTGTATCCATTCTTCCGGTGAGGGACATCTGGGTTCTTTCCAGCTTCTGGCTATTATAATTAGGGTTGCTATGAACATAGTAGAGCATGTATCCTTATTGCCTGCTGAGGAATCTTCTGGGTATATTCCCAGGAGTGGTATGGCTGGGTCCTCTGGAAGTATCATGTCCAGTTTTCTGAGGAACCATCAGAATGATTTCCAGAGTGGTTGTACCAGCTTGCAGTCCCACCAGCAGTGGAGGAGTGTTTCCTCTTTCTCCACATCCTCGCCAGCACCTGTTGTTTCCTGAGTTTTTCATTCTAGCCATTCTGACTGGTGTGAGGTGAAATCTCAGGGTTGTTTTGATTTCCATTTCTCTAATGACTAATGATGTTGAACATTTTAAAGGTGTTTCTCAGCCATCCGAATTTCTTCAGGTGAAAAGTCTTTGTTTAGCTCTGTACCCCATTTTTGGATAGGGTTATTTGGTTTTCTGGCATTTAACTTCTTGGGTTCTTTGTATACATTAGAAATTAGCCCTCTGTCAGATGTAGGGTTGGTGAAGATCTTTTCCCAATTTGTTGGTTGACAATTTGTCCTTCTGACAGTGTCTTTTGCCTTGCAGAAACTTTGTAATTTTGTAAGGTCCCATTTGTCTATTCTTGATCTTAGAGCATAAGTTATTGGTGTTCTGTTCAGGAACTTTCCCCCTGAGCCAATATCCTCAAGGGTCTTCCCCAGTTTCTTTGAGAATCTGAAAGAAATGGACAATTTTCTAGACAGATACCAAATACCAAAATTAAATCAGGATCAAATAGATTGTCTAAACAGTCCCATAACCCCCAAAGAAATAGAAGGGGTCATAGAAAGTCTTCCAATCAAAAAAAGCATAGGACCAGATGGTTTTAGTGCAGAATTCTATTAGACCTTCAAAGAAGACCTAACACCAATACTCTTCAAATTATTCCACAAAATAGAAACAGAAGAAACACTTTCCAACTCATTCTACAAAGCCACAATTACGCTGATACCAAAACTACACAAAGATTCAACAAAGAAAGAGAACTTCAGACCAATCTCCCTTATGAACATCGACACAAAAATACACAATAAAATTCTTGCCAACTGAATCCAAGAACACATCAAAACAATCATTTACCATGATCAAGTTGGCTTCATCCCAGGGATGCAGGGATGGTTCAATATACGGAAATCCATCAACATAATCCACTACATAAACAAACTCAAAGAAAAAAACCACATGGTCATCTCATTGGATGCTGAAAAAGCATTTGACAAAATTCAGCATCCTTTCATGCTAAAAGTCTCGAAAAGAACAGGAATTCAATGCCCATACCTAAACATAGTAAAAGCAATTTACAGCAGACCGGTAGCCAACATCAAAGTGAATGGAGAGAAACTTGAAACAATCCCACTAAAATCTGGGACTAGACAAGACTGCCCCTCTCACCATATCTTTTCAATATAGTACTTGATGTACTAGCTAGGGCAATTTGACAACATAAGGAAGTCAAAAGGATACAGATTGGAAAGGAAGCCGTCAAACTATCACTATTTGCAGATGATATGATAGTATATTTAAGTGAACCAAAAAACTCCACCAGAGAACTCCTACAGCTGATAAACAACTCCAGCAAAGTGGCTGGTTATAAAATCAACTCAAGTAAATCAGTAGCCTTCCTGTACTCAAAGGATAAGCAACCTGAGAAAGAAATTAGGAAATGACACCCTTCACAATAGTCACAAACAATATAAAGTATCTCGGCATGACTCTAACCAAACAAGTGAAAGATTTGTATGACAAAAACTTCAGGAAATGGAAGAAGACCTCAGAAAATGGAAAAAGCTTCCATGCTCGTGGGTTGGCAGGATAAATATAGGTAAAATGTCAATCTTGCCAAAAGCAATATACAGATTCAATGCAATCCCCATCAAAATCCCAACTCAGTTCTTCATAGAGTTAGAAAGAACAATTCTCAAATTCATCTGGAATAACAAAAAACCCAGGATAGCTAAAACTATCATCAACAGTAAAAGATCTTCTGGGGGAATCAATATCCCAGCCCTCAAGCAATACTACAGAGCAGTAGTGTTAAAAACTGCATGGTATTGGTACAGTAACAGAGAGGTGCATCAATGGAATAGGATTGAAGTCCCAGAATTGAACCCACACATCTATGGCCAATTGATCTTTGACAAAGGAGCTGAAAACATCCAGTGGAAAAAAGATAGCCTTTTCAACAAATGGTGCTGGCTCAACTGGAGGTCAACATGCAGAAGGATGAGAATCAATCCACTCTTATCTCCTTGTACTAAGCTCAACTCCAAGAGGATCAAGGACCTCCACATTAAATCATACACACTAAAATTAATAGAAAAGAAACAGTAGAATTTCTGAGGTTTGTGAGTGTAAGAAGCCCATAGTTTGCTTTCTACAGACTATCTAGAGTTTCAAAAGCTTGATCAAGTGGTTTTTAAAATAATGTGTTCAGCAAGCAGAATGTTGTGAAAAGAAGATATGAGACAACTCTCAGCTATTCTGCTGTCCGGGTCAGTATAAGAACTCTTTCTCCCTCTCTCCCTTCTCTCTGTCTCTCTGTCTCTGTCTCTGTCTCTGTCTCTGTCTCTGTCTCTCTCTCTCTCTCTCTCTCTCTCTCTCTCTCTCTTTCTCTCTCCTCCTTCTCTCTCTGTCTCTCTCTGCCTGTCTCTGTCTCTGTCTCTGTCTCTGTTTCTGTCTCTCTGTTGCTCTGGTCTCTCACTGGAATACCAGTGACATGCTTAATATAATGCTAGATCTAGAAAGTTCTAGAAAGCTAAGGAAGAGCTTCAGGAGCAATCAATAGATATTGTGAGTTCCATGTCCAGGCTTACTAAACCACATTTTCAGAGAATGCTTGTAGGTATCAGTGAACACAATATGAAGAATTAAGATAAAGACTAGCTAAGAAGAGAAAGTGTAGTAATAAATAACATCTATTTAAGAAGGCTTTTGAATTACCAGAATTTGAGTAGAATTTCCAGAACACTAATAGCCTGCTTTGTAACCTTAATTAAAAATAAAATTTAAAGAAATATTCAAATTATAACAAATTAGAAAATAAGCTTTTGACTTAATTTTTTGACAGAATTATGTGCCACTAATTTTTAGGTGTTGTTATGAATATGCTTAATGCTGTGTAATAGCTTATTCTTTGGAGCCATGGAATGGTTATCATCAGACTTATGAATATAAGGCTAAATAAGATCTATTAACCCAGGGGCATTTTATTTTTATATTTGGATTAGTTATTTTATTATTTTGTGTGTATATATTAGAGTTTTCCTGTATATATATATATATATATATATATATATATATATATATATATATATATTTCACCTGGTTCCCAAATAAGTCAGAAGTGGACACCAAATCCACTGGAACTGGAGTTACAAAAGGGTGTAGGCCCCTGGGAACCAAACCCAGGTCCACTTAACCGATGAGCACTTACAGACATTTTACAGTAGTTAAATGTGTGTTATGTCCCAGTGTTCCCAAGTTCTCCTATTAGCATCATACATGATTATGCATATAAACCATCAGGAGATTACTATGGAAATAAACCAAGAATCGTGAATTTCAGAGGCATTCATTAAATACTATATTAATATCAAAATAAGTCCTACAAATGAATTTGTGAAAAATAAGTATGTAGTTATGGAAATTGATATCCCAAGATGGAATATATTGGTCTTTAGAGTCATGATGATGTGGTAAAGTAAGTTTTGTTACCTCAGGTATTTATTAACTTTAGAGTACGAACAATATTCTTTAATTTTTTTCAATACTCAACTTTCTTATTGAAAAAAATCAGTTTTTGTAAAATACTGGATATCATGATTATTTATTTTATTTATTTATTTATTTAATTTTTTTATTTATTGAAAAGGGAAGTAAAGGGAAGTAAAAACACTTTATGATAAAATTAAAGATTTACATTGAAAATATTTCAGATAAACATTTTAAAATTGACAATTTTCATGGAAAATTAAGGAGTAAAGTGGTAGACATGTAAAACATTGCTAAATTAATTGAAATATGGGATAGAAACATTTTATGATAGAATTGAAGAACTCTGTGGAAAATATTTCTGATAAAATTGTAGAAAAAAGTAGAAAAACATGTTAGAATTGGAGATTATCTTGGAAAATTTTATACAGATATACTAATGGAAGACATAAAAGTATACCAAAATTGATTAAAAGTGGAATTATAAACATTATCTGATAAATTTAAAGATTTGCATGTAAAATATTTCAGATAAAATTGTAGAAATATATAGAAAAACATGTTAAACTTAAAGATTATCATGGAAATTATATAGATAAAAATGATAGGCATAAAGATAATTCTAAGTTGATTAAAGGTGGAATTAAAAACATTTTAAGATAACATTGAAGATTTACATGAAAAATATTTTTGGTAAAATTCAAGAAATAAATAGACAAACAAGTTAAAATTGACTCTTTCATGAAAAATTTTACATAAAGAATGGTTGATATAAAAACTCTTTCTAGATTAATTGAAGGTGGGATTAGAAACATTTGTGATAAAATCAAAGATTTACATTGAAAACATTTCTGATGAAATAGAGGAAGTATATAGAAATATATTAAAATTGAATATTATCATGAAAAATAGTACAGATAAAATGGTAGACATAAAAGAAATTACTAAATCAATTAATTACAAACATTTTCTTATAAAATTGAAGATTTACATGAGAAATATTTCATTAGTCTATGTTTTTTACTGGGGAGTTGAGTCCATTGTTGTTAAGAGATATTAGGGAATAGTGATTGTTGCTTCCTGTTATTTTTGATGCTATTTTTATGTTTGTGTGGGTATCTTCTTTTGGGTTTGTTAGAGGAAGATTACTTTATTTTTCTAGGGTGTAGTTTCCCACCTTGTGTTGGCATTTTCCATTATCCTTTGTAGGGCTTGATTTGTGGACAGATATTGTGTAAATTTGGTTTTATCATGGAATATCTTGGTTTCTCCATCAATGATGATTGAGAGTTTTGCTGGATATAGTAGCCTGGGCTGGCATTTGTGTTCTCTTAGGGTCTGTATGAGGTCTTCCCACGATCTCCTAGCTTTTATCATCTCTGGTGAGAAATCTGATGTGATTCTGATAGGTCTGCCTTTATAAGTAACTTGACTTTTTCCCTTAC
Source organism: Apodemus agrarius (assembly GCA_964023405.1). Taxonomy (NCBI): domain Eukaryota; kingdom Metazoa; phylum Chordata; class Mammalia; order Rodentia; family Muridae; genus Apodemus; species Apodemus agrarius. The sequence goes on along the minus strand of OZ030020.1, from coordinate 78,066,154 downwards.
TGCTTTTAATATTCTTTCTTTGTTTAGTGAACTTGGTGTTTTGATCATTATGTGCTGGGAGGATTTTTTTGTTCTCTCCCAGTCTGTTTGGAGTTCTGAAGGCTTCTTGCATGTTCATGGGCATCTCTTTCTCTAGGTTAGGGAAGTTTTGGTCTACAATTTTGTTGAAGATATTTACTGGGCCTTTAAGATGTAAATCCTCACTCATGTCTATACCTATAATCTTTAGGTTTGGTCTTCTCATTGTGTCCTTGAGTTCTTGCATGTTTTGAGTTCCCAGCTTTATGCATTTTGCATTTTCTTTGTTTGTTGAGTCAATGATTTCTATGGTATCTTGAGCACCTGAGGTTCTTTCTTCTATCTTATATTCTGTTGTTGATGTTTGCATCTATGACTCCTGAATTCTTTCCAAGGTTGTCTATCTCCAGAGATGTCTCACTTTGTGATTTCTTTTTTGTTCCTACTTCTACTTTTAGATCCTGAATGGTTTTGTTCAGCTCCTTCACTTGATTGTTTGTGTTTTCTTGTAATTCTTTAAGGGATTTTTGTGTTTCTTCTTTAAGGGCTTCTGCCTGTTGACCCATGATCTCCTGTATTTCTTTAAGGAATTTTTGTGTCTCCTCTTTAAGGGTTTTTACCTGTTGACTGATGTTCTCCTGTACTTCTTTAAGGGAGTTACTTAAGTCTTTCTCGAAGCCCTCTATCAGCATCATGGGATATGGTTTTAAATACAACTCTTGAGTCCTAGATACCCCAACACACTAGAAAAGCAAGAGCTGGTTATAAAAACATGATTATTTTGGTACAGTAGGGTGCAGGGTATTCACCCTTAAATGAATAATATTTTTAATGATGATTCCCTTAACAATACGGGGAGATATGTGAGATTATGTCACAATGTGTTAAAACCAGAATATATACAAATATTAGTGAAGTAAGGAATTGGTAATGATCATTGATTAACCATCTTATGCCATTCATGAACTCAACTTTAGAGAACAAATAAAGGTTAGGAGAATAATTTGTGGGAAAGAAGTTTAATGGCTTAGTTATGTGTTTCTGGGAGGGTACATTGGAAGTTTGGGTATCTTTAAACTGGTTGTACTTATCACATTCTGTTGCATCCGGGTAGTCTATGATGTTCTGGAAAGGCCTCTGTGCTGCAAAGTTTCTCTACATTTATGTTTATAATCTAGGAAAAGATAATAAAAAATATAATGCCTGGATTAGGAATGGGGGCTTCCCTTAATTACTAAGAATGTTAGAAAAAATTGGTCTTTTAAAATGTTTTGTTACTAGAAATAAAGGAAGTACCAGACTAAAGATTGGTTACAGAGTTTTTCTTTAAAGAATAAGAACTATAAACTCTATCACTAATTCAAAGAAAAACTGCACAATAAGAAAAAAGTACACACTAAGAATACAATTTACTCATGTTGAAGATTGTGGATCTTACCAGTAGTAGTTCATTGTAAATGGAGATATTCTAGGAGCGTGGGTATGGAACCCACTAGAGAACATGACTAGAACCAAATCGCAAATGGACAAATCCTTTACCTTGGCAGATACCAAAGTAAAAGTGTGATTTGCTTCCTCTAGGACATGCAGTTTCCAATGATTTGGAACAGTGGACTAAGCCAAGGCAATTTGAGAATTTATGACTAGGCAAAGTGTAGCAAGTTCTGAAGCAAACTGGTATAACTTGAGCCTCTCAACAACCTGTGTTGATGTGTCTACCTATCTTCACAACTTCCTAATAGCTTTCTCAATTAGGTAAGTATAATTTGAAAAAATAGAGGTCATCAAAACATGTCATTAGCCTCAATTTATACGTTAAAAATGAAAAATTCAAAAACAATGTGGGTCTATCTAGATTCAGTCTAGAGTCAGTCAGAGGGTTGAGCCTGCTAAATCACAGTCAGGTAGCATACACATGTCTTTTTATTCAGATACACTATACTATTTCACAGATATGAAGAAATGAAGTACACCAGGCCAAATCTAAAGCCTATAAATGATCATATATTAGATTGGAGAATATCTTAGGTGTAGACTACTGTTTATATTTAATCTACTGGTCTGGTTTGCTCTGGATTTCCCAGTTTCCTACTTTTCAGTTTCCTTATAATAGGAGGGTCCTAAGACCTCTCTAAGGGCAGTTTTGGTTCCTATCACTCTTTGTTTTTTAGAAACCGGTGCTCTTTGTAATGGTATTTCAAATAAAGAGGTGTTTAATTAATCACAGAGACTTGTTTTGGTGAGGTTTACTTCTTGGCATAGAACTGTGGGAGAAAATCAATAGTTCACAAATATATCATATTCCTGAGATATTAGCCTGACTCGTTTGGGATATTAGAGAAATTTTCTTTTCCTGAATTTCATTTGAGCTATCCTTAAAATGAAACACATTAGTAGACTAAGAGGTTCTGGCATTTTTAAGGTCATTTTGGACTCACCCAGCATGCAAATACAAGAGAAGAAAAGACAATAACTCATCATCCTGTTCTAGTGAGGGATAGCTGTCTTGTCATTTTGATGGCTTGAGAGGTGAAGCTTATATTTGCTTTGTAGTCTATGCATATTTTTTCATGCTTTCTATTTTACTTTATAGTACTCTGTTAATCGTCTTAAGCCCTAAAACACAACCAGAAGAAATGAGAGATATGTAGTTTTTCACGCTAAATTTACATAAGCTGAGTGAGAAAATCTTCTGATTTAAAAATTAAAAGGAGAGATGTATTCCTAGAGATCTTATGAAATTCAGGCTGAGATGTTTACTCAAATTATTTTTTCTCATCAAGCCACACTGTTTCTGATTGGACTATGAATGATGTCCTTTCTAAAGGAGGGAGGACTGTGTGCCCTTTTTATCTTTGCTTCATTTCATTTAGTATGCGTAGTGGGCATAGTGCCACTCTGACTTTTAACCCTAATGGAGAGAGAACATAAGTTGACTGGCAACCTCTAGGGAAACAAGAGCTTTAATGACAATTTGAGTGTAAAATCTGGTCTCTGAAAGAAAGGTCACCACATCTGCATAGCCCCTGGTGTCAGGCTTAGAGCCCTGTCTGCTTTCAAATAAAGAAGCATTTGAGATATCTTAAGGCTGCTTTAGTTTGAGGTACAAGAAGCACATGACAGAATCAGGGGAACTGAGTGATGTTTGTGCATGTTTGACTGCACTCTGCATCCTAAAAGAAGACTTTGGAGAAACCCAATCAATACTACAAGCATGTCCCAGACAGCAGCTAGGCTTTTTTCATTTCTGTTACAATAATGAATTGATGCCTCCCAACAGCAGGTATAATAAGCTCTACTGAACCCTTGCTATTCAATCACCTCTAACTGGTTATAGCTATCTAAAATTCACTGTTAACTGTAGTTTTACAATGCCCCATTGGCAACCTTTTATAGCTCTCTCTGCACAAAAATGCAAAAACATCAAAAATGCCTCTCAGTGCTATCTACACAGTTCTTACCTGTATTTGCAAAAATGCTTTCCATTTTTTATTTGAAGTCCAGTGGAAGATATTCAGACACCGCACACAAAATGGAGTGGTTTTGTCTTCAGTTTAAAATTATTTTTGCCATTATTGTTAGCCCAGAGTTCCTATCTTCATCATTTCTGATTGAGAAGTGATTTCATGTTACCTGTTTGCCCCTAAGCAAGCTGATCTTTTACAAATAAAAGTGAAGAAATTATTATTTTTGAACAAAACCCATGTGGGTTTTTTTCTCCTGGTGTTTCTGATTGTTAAGTATTTTTTGCTATAGAATGAAAGGGGGATTAAGGCTGCAATTTGTGCATAGTGGGAACAGGCTAGGGTTTCTTATTTATTCATATAAATGAGAGAAGAAAAGAAATGCTCATGAAGAGTACAATAAGATTTGTGTCTTGGAGAGTATCCAGGTTTAGAACACACAGTTTGAAAATGAATAATCACTTTTGTGTGTTTCATTTAGTTTTAATTTAATTTTAGGTGCCAAGAATTTAATATTTTGGAGTTAATTCAACATATAAAATAAAAACATCTAGTTGAGCTGTGTCAAGTGCATATGAAATGGATATCTCTTACTTTGAGATTATATTTTGATCAGTTTATAGTGTTTGATATGCATGGGTAAATGTTATCAAAAGTCAGATTTGAGGGGATGTAACTAGTGATCCATGAAAATACCTGTGGCTTACTGACAAAAACTGGTTGATAATCATTGCGTTTTAATTTCCAGTTTGATCCATAAGCTTTGTTGATCATGAATTCTTTGGAGTTTGGAGTGTGTAATGTGAGATGAAGGATGTAGCAATGATAACAATAGCAGTAATTAGCTACAATGGCATAAAATAAAATTTGAATTTTTACTTCACTTTTAGAATCAGTACCAGCAAAAGTATAAGAGAAAGCAACATGCTGTAAGTAGGATAATGTGGTAATTGATACTGTGAGAAATTTTCTAAATTTCAATATTCTGGAAAATGCTAACATGTACATAGTTTAATAATATGACAAATGTTTGATTGCTTTACATTGATTTGCAATACATGGATTTGCTTTACAATTTTATATTCTGAATTCAGAGTCATCTTGTTTTTGTTTCTGAACAAATTGAAACTAAAGGTCCTGTGGAAGTAGGTATGGCAAAACTAAGTTTAGAGTTCATAATGAAAATAGTGTCAAACTCAATTTCCCTTCTACTACCAAGTAATTCTGAAATGTTTTGAAGTAATACCAGGCTGTAGAGCAATGCAATCTGCAAAGCATCACCAATATTTCCAAACATGTGGTAATGATTTTCTTCACACTTAAAAGTGGCCTTGATTCTAACAATAAGCACAGTTGCTTCACAAAAATGTTGATTTTGACAGGTTTGCAAAGCACTTTTTATTAAGTGCAGTAACTGATCACTAAATTTTCTGAATACTTCAAACGATCACTCCATTTTAGTAGAGAAATAGCAAAGGTCAATGAAATCCTCATTGCCCAAAATATACACAAGCCACTAGACTGGTATGCTGATGAATTGGACTGTTTATCTTTGAGACAGTTATAATTTTTAACAAGTATCATTTCTAAAACTGGGAACTCATCTAATCTGCTTTGACACATATTGTTTAAAAGAACTCATAATATTTAAAACAAAATATATGCTTTAGTAATATATATAAACAAAATTATAAGTATACAATACCGATAAAACATTATTGCTTCTCTTGAATTTCTAAATGGATCTGAACTATAGAAGCTTGGAAATGCATATTGATCTTAGAACTTTATAATAAAAGGAACTAAACTACTAGAATAACCTTTATAGCATTAAAATGAAAGGAACAGAGAGAGGAAACTTCAAGTCTACTTTCATGACCAAGTTCCTGTGTTAGAAACAAAAATAACAAGTTTTATATAAGACGTTAATGACTGAAAATTTAAACTCATTATGAAATCACAAATATTTGTCATTTTTGATATGTCTTCATTCAAGGTATTTGAAGTTCATCCAGACAAGGTTTCATAAGTAAACAGCCTGTTTGCATGAGATTAGTAACTCTCCTATAACTGCTGGTAATGGATTGTTGCCTTGATTTTATACCACTTGACATCAGATTACAATACACTGAATAAATGTTAACCTATAATCCCTTTACTTAAAGTGAACATTGTTTGTCTTCCCTTGTAGAGACCACATTGATTTTCTTTTATTGGATGCTCAACCATTGCACCTTAGATTGATTACTTGGAATTAAATGCACAGAGAACATTTTTATTATTCTAAAACAGCAATCTTAGCATTGAAGGGATGCACTCCCCCCACCCTCTGTGCTACAGAATGTACATTCAGCCATGCCATTTGGATTTCTTTAGTTTTCCCATTTTGTTTCAGGGCTGCTGTGATGCTGACCCTGGCTCTGCCCCCATGACCCTTGACCCAGATGCATCTGACCAGTCAAGGCTCTAGGGGTGGCAAATTAATAGAAGCCCTGCTTGTTAATTGCATAAAAGAAAAGCCTAAGAATTCATCACCTCAGTCATGGCCAATGCTTCCCTTTGACCCCCATCTCCCACAAGGCTTTTGTTGGTGGCCACATCTGTGGTTTTGCTACAACCTACATATTTGCCATATAATTATTCAGCATCAAACCTTATTAATCAAATCGATGCTGTGTTTTAAATGGAAATTGCGGGATTAATACAAGCATTCATTTCATCCTGAAAATCTTGATGGCTTTAGCACATGGAATCCAATTGGAATATAAAGAAGAGATGTAAAGACCTGATTGAATTAGGGGCGGCATGGTGCACATTAAATTACATATGCCAGCAGGGTTCCATGCTTTTGTAATAAAATACTGCTTGCGTGTCCGTACATTATATACCTCTTGTGATTTTCTGTTACTCACTAGCACTCTTACAAGGAAGTATATAAAAGGATGCTATATTTTTAAAAGATTTTTTTTAAAATATTCAACATGCTTTAAGTAGAAAAATGCTGTCTTAGCACTCTTATTGAATATTAGAAATTATTTCTAGGTGGTATATCTAAAATTATTTACTTTAATAATTGAATGATATTTTTTATGTGTTGGAAGAAGACAAATATATAAAACCAACCTTTAATAATCAATTTTAAAACTTTATACCTGAATACCTTTATAGGAGTTAAATAATTGTAATTGCATTAAGAAATTTAGGTGTTTTATATGGAACCTGGGGAGATATTTACATTGCTATTATTGTGTTTATTATAGAAAAGACCAGGTTTTAAACTTGGAGACCAGAACTACACAGCCAGAATAATATTGACAAGAAACACTAAGATATTAGCCAAGTTCAATAGTTTATTCTTTGGGGTTAACCCTGACCTAGTGTGAAATTAACATTCACACATCAATAACTCACAGAAACAAAGTCACATTACTTTTTCTAGTTGAAAAGTCAGGCAAAGTCTAGGAATTTTCTTCTTCTGCAAAGACTCTTTAGCTTTTGTTTCACAGTATTGTGAAGAAACAAGTATCACTGCTTCATGCTGGGTTGTGTGAACACAGAGTAGTTACATTTACATAGGACATTGAAAGGGGTGTAAATGTCAAAATTTACAACAGTTGAAAATGGCAAATAGTTACAAAGTAAAGTAATTTGTTTAAGAGTTCAGTTGTGGAATTCTTATCCTTATTCAGAAATTGAGTATCTTAGACACATTCTAAAATCATCTCGCTTTACTTAATTCAAAGGTCATGTTTTATTTTATTGAAAAACAAACATAAACTGACTTTTTGACTATATAGTATCTTGTTCATACCCTACTACCTTATCTTGAGATGAACTGGGATAGTCTCCCCATGTTTTTCAGACCCATCTGCCACTTCCAAGATCAAAAGATCCTCCAGCCTCAGCCTCTGGAGTCGCTGGATATACAGGCATATGCCACCACACCCAGTGTATTTGCTTTTGTTTAAAAAAATTAAACAAAGATCTTTCTACAAAGGACCCTGATGTCTACATGTAGCAGTGTTTGAATTATAAAAAGCCACAGCCTTCATATGTACAATCGTATGCCTATGTGGTTTGTTGAGCTTTTCTTTATCTAGTATTAGAAAAGAAATAGCTTTCCAGTGGAAATGTTATCCCGTATTTTCTCCCAGTCCTGATTGGATATACAGCACAAAACTTGAACCACTCTGTGATTTCCAGCTCTTTACAGATATCCAAAGTTGCATGCAGACGCTTGCTTGCTTTCCGTCACTTACTGACAGGCCACATTTTCAGTGTTTTTAAAATAACTTCATCTGGAATGAAATTTAGGAACACAATATGGAAAATGTTCTGATAAAGGACAATTATTTTGTAGATCACATCTAAATGCTGAGCCTCTGCCACAGTCAACTCTGGTATACTGTGAGAACAGAAGAGTGCTCCCACACTTGGCTGACGCAGGTCACTGACAAGAAGCATGCTTTCCAACAAGCAGCTCCTGCGAGCCTGTCCTGTCCGTCTGGCGTGAGTTTAGGCATCTCTCCCAGCCCTACACACAATGCTGACATTTTGAAAGATGAACATTTTTAAAATTATTATCTTTGAGATAAAACAGGAGTTACTCAGAGGGTTGTAATGGCAGCATATTTGTAAAACTGCATTTGTTAATCATGAAGAGGCTGCTAGAGTATTTTTATGATACAGATATATCATTTTAATATATTTTCTGCCATATTAGATGATTTGAATTATCCAATGTTATATATACTTTATGCTTAGTTATAAGAGATAATTAGTTGTAAAATAAGTCAGCATTCATTGAATAGATTTTAATAACATAATTTATTAGAAATATGCAATGTTGTACATATTCACTGTAATTACCATTATTCAACATTTATCTGTGACTAGTAGTTTCTTTTCATATTGGAATAAACTCAGAGCTTATATGTTATTTTTTTTACCATGCTTCTAATAGGAGATTAGATTAAAATCAAAATTTTCAGAGTAAATGAAACTGTAAATCCCACAAATTTTGGGAATTAGTAAACATGTAAAGGATGGATGTGTCTATCAGCAAGAATTCAGTGCAAAGATAGAGAGAAAAATGGTAATGGGGAAGGAGCACAATGCAAATTTCTCATGCACTGCTGCCTGTATAGAAAGGAAAATTCTGTTGTGTCCCCCTTTACCAGGAAAATGTGTGTTTACTGTAACTTCTGTGATTAATAGTCAAGGAAAAGCTGTGAATACATATGTGATACAACATAAATATTTTTAGGATCAGTTGGTAAAGAAATGTGCATATGAAACACTTGGAAGTTTAAGATAAATTTTTCTGGCCCCAAAATGAAAATGAGTTTGCTGTATTTCAGGGGATCCAAACCATTTGAGACTTGTTAGAAATGTACACTAGCTCTCCTGGAGAGAATAAAACTGATTTTTTTTCTATGCCTGTGGTAAAAGTGATTATATTGTGTGTTTAAATCACAAGGAAACAGATAAATATCTGAATTTTCCCACTACTGTGTAGGTCATAGTTTGGGAAAGCTGATACCAGATGGGTGTTTGGCCTGTAACTGGATGTGCTGTTTTGACATTTTCTACGATTTTAAAGAAATGGAATATAGCTCAAGGACCAAAGTAGCTTATCATGGAACTTCTGGATGCAGATTCCTGCTTGTCTCCCTCTCTCTGTTTCTTGTCCATCGTTTAGATGAATAATTTTAGTCATGGGCAGAGCCATCTAAAATTATAAACTAAAATAAATCCCCTCTCCTTCAAGTTCTTCTCTCAGGTATTTTGGTCATAGTGATGATAAAGCTAACACAGTTAGAATCTCAAGAAAAATAATGCCTGCCTGTTTCAATCATACAGAGGACAGATCAAAGCAAAGATTCCTAACCAATCACAAAACCAAATGTCTCTTTGTGTGTTCCATGTGTTGTGCGGTGTTAAGGTTTGAACCCAGATCCCTAGAAGTGCCCAGGGAGCATCACACCATAGATGATTTTAAAAGCAATGGAAACGAATACTGACCTTGTAACATGATGCTATTCTTTGACATTATTCTATTTAGTTCTTGTCCAAAATTTGCACAGCAATATTTCATCTTGATCATCTAGATTATTGGTGAAAAATTGCATTTGGACAAATGCTTAGGTACTTTTCCTGGATGATATTTCTCTGGGCCATGGAAAGTGGTCCATTACAATAGGAAATATATGCTTCTTTTCTGTTAAGAAAAAAAAAGGGATATCTTTCTCTGCTAGCTTCCTTTATAAAACAAAGAAACTATTAATTTGTTAATGTACTAGTCAGATATGGAAGTAAATGATGTGTACATTGTTCTCTTGATAAGTCTCTTGTACAAAAATATTATAAGATAAATAACAGTTAAAGAATAAGGTTTCTTTCCTTAACAATAGAGTGTAGTGATAATAAAAAGTGTGTTTGAAGAACTCCATCACCAGATAACAAGCTCCAAACATGGAGTCATTCAGTGAAATCGTTTTCAAACAAAATCCTGATAAAAGACAGGCATTTTTCAAAGACTACACTTCCAGTCTTCAAACAATGCTTTATGCTTAACAGAATTCTTTGCAAAAGTATGAGTGATATATTTGTTCAAATTGTATAATGGTTCAAGTCTCAAAAGTACAATGTACAAACTGACCGGCACATGGACTGTGGTGACTTACACGCTGTGAATTGCCACCGCAATTGACAAAAGAGGGAGGTGATTTATTTTAATTTAGTGATTAAAATCAAGTTCTAAAACGTTTAAGAAAAAAAGAATCAAATATAAATCCACTCATTCGGTGATCTATTTCTAAAATCTTCCTCTAACCAGGAGTCTTTAATGAAGGTTTATCACACTAATAATGGATTGTGTGTTTTTCCTGACCAAATAATAGCATAAACTAAAGATTCAGTCTGACATGATATCCAGCCTCACACCAGCCCCACAGATAGCCCAGGACTTCTCAACAAACACTTGAAATGCTACCAAACCCAAGACGCCACTCCACATGATTTATGATGTCATTAATGTCAAGCTATCAGTGGACAAGAGTAAAAGAGACAACAGCAAAGCTGACTAAAAACAAATAGTTGTGATTAAACCCAAGGACGCTCAGTACAGCTTTCAGCCAAAGGCATCCATCATTTCCGAAGCTGACCTTGTTCCTTTTTTCTTTCCTCTAACTTCGTTTTTTTAAAATACTGAATGCAAACTAATGCACATTGGTATGCCTGCAGACTTTGAGCTCTGTTCTAGCTCTGTCTAGTCCTTCAGGGAAATCAGGCCAGAGCTACAGCACTGTTTTCTATGAGGTGGCTGGGTAACTTATTGACCCTTATCTTAAATTTCCCCTTCCTCTCACCTTTCATTTTCTGGAAGAATTTTCGTACTTTTAAATAAATCCTTTCAAAGGAATTTAGATCCTTTATACTTAATTCATTTGTTTATGTTATTTTATATTAAAGGAAAAACAGTAAAAATTAGAAAAAATGGGAAAGATAGTAACATGAAATAAAGGAGAGGAGCAAGTCATTTCCATGCAGAAATCCAAGTACAAACAATCCAGGGTACAAAGCATGTTTTCTAGAAACAATCTAATTGTTCCTGTGAATATCAGTATGTTTACCTCTTGCTATAAACAGACACAGTATCACTTCAGTCAGACACAGGCTTTATTTAGCACATACAAATACATATTCTTCCTTAAGCAAAAATTAAGATTAAATAATGTAGAGTGGAAACAAATGATATTTTAGAGATTATATTCTTTTTCAGCATTGAATTGGGCAAAGTCACCTAAGGAAATCTTACTTTATGTCCTCTTGAAAGCTTTCATAACTCATCCAAACAGGAGGAAACTGAGTTTAGATTTATAAGTATAGTTTAAGGACAGCCAGAAAACCCATAGTTTTTTATTTTAAGATTTTCCAATAAGATTCAAATTTTAAACAATGGTATATTCTTGACATATTTCTAATGTCTTTGTAGGCATCCTGAATCTTCCAGTCGACTCACAATTTTATTTCCTCAACAATAGGTATCTTAAACCAGGTGATAAGGATTTCATAGGCATTAAATAAATTAAATTATTTCTCAATATCAGAATACAATTACTTATTATGGCTTTTAAATTTTATATTTGTATTTTATAAGTTTTCTTTAATTCAATATCCCACAATGATTTTGTATTAATAAAGGATAAAACACATCCTTTGAAGTAGTGTTCGTTTTCATTTGGCATCCTTTGTTCCTAAATACTTAAAACAATCTTCCCAAAATGAGGTATATTTACTCTGATTAGCAAAACTTTCTGCTGAGAATTTTTATGAGAAACAAAACAGACTGTTTTATAAGCATTAACTGTGCACGAGAACATTTGTAATATCACCCTTGGAGAATAATAAACAGATACTAGAGATTGAAATTCTGACATAGTTTACAGAACAATAATCCAAACATCTGTTATAATGACAAGGGATTTGAGCAGGATGGAACATGCGTTGGAAAGCTATGCTACTTTCAGTAGAGGTATAATGTTAAATCAAAGCATTGCAGTCAAGGCAGCTTGCTGCTAATGTAAACAGTTTTCTACATATTCCTGGGCCACAAGCCAGATCTCAGAATTCACTTACAAGCACAAGGTCAAGAGGGAATCAACGGTATGAAATTACTGCCTATGAATCAAAAGAATAAATGGATAATTAAATACAAAAACAAATTAGGAGGTATACTCTCATTTAACTCATCAAATGAATTTGTCGAGCAACTGTGTGTATAGAATCTGTTTGCTGGAGCAAGATCAGTAAAAGCCTTAATGTAGTTATTGATTAAGCATGAGCTTTTAGCATTTTCCCTGAGTCAGGCTCACCATATCACTTTTCCTCTATGTACATGTTGGAGTCCCTAAAAAATCCAGCAGCTAACTATAATCATGAAGATAAATCTCTTGATATTATTTCCTTCATGAAAGAAAAGAGATGACTCCAAAAACAAGTATAATAAATATAGAAGCTAGTTATCTTAAGCCTTAGCATCTAAGAGAGACCAGTTAAAGAGAGCAACCAGCTTTCTAGATATTTAATGATGAAAATCTAATTCCATCTTTATTACAATACATAAAATCTTGCCTGTACTGTTTAGTGTCTCAAATTTTCTGTAAAATTAAGATTAAAGTAGATATAATTACAATGCTTTCTGAGATCAAATTATTAAATATGAATATGTTTATATAAGGTACTAGTGGGTTAAATGATCTAGTTAAATATACAAATTAAGATAAGTGTTACTAATCTTTCAAATTAAAGCATCTAGTCTCTCAGTCTAATAGTACATGATATAGCAGATAAATAAAAGCAATGAAATGCATAATAGTCTGTGAGCCCTTTCATTTTCCTCATGGCTATATAAATCTATTATAAATAGAAACATGTCTAATGCCTTCAAACTTGAAAACTGTTAAAATAAATATTGGCATATGATGAGGTGGATGAACTTAATATGGTTTTACTTTTATACTTCTTTACATAATGTTCTACTTGTAGTGTATTTCCTTGTGCATTGGTGAGTATATCATGATATGTGTATGGAAAGCATAGTACAACTGTGAAAGTGAGTTATCTTCTACTATGTGGGTCCCAGGAATTGAACTCAGGTCATCAGTCTTGATGGCAATCACCTTTACCAATAGGGCTATCTCAATTGACTTCATTTTAGTCTTTATTGAAAAGTAGTTTTCAGAGATGAAAACTTACAAGCCATTTGATTCCCCACATGTAATTTTTAAAGACTAGATCTTGGAAATGTATATAGAAATGAAGTTCTGTTAAAGAATGTCCCCTTTGGATGGGAGGTATTGAATGTATCAAAGAAACTTACTACTTAGTTTGGGAAAACTTCTTGAGATGGAATAGTCACTGTTAATTGAATTCATATCATTCTTGATTATTCCTTTTAAAAGATTCTCATTTCTTAGCTTCCCCATCAAAGAGGTCACAAAATGTTGAAAGTTACAAAAGTTTAATAGTGATTATATTGCTGTGAATTATTTTAAAGTGCTAATTATGAAAGGACAGCTTTCCAACATAAATGAAAATGTACATCTATGACCATCCTACCATAAGTGCAGGTGTTGCTGTCTCATTTCAGAGGCTAAGATTAGTCATCACATGGGAGGAGTGAACATACGTCAGCCTTTCTTCTTCATGGATGCAGCTATCGAAGCTATGGATTGTATAAAGTTATTTCAGAATGCTGAAGAGTAGGTATCAGCAGAGAAGAAAGGGAAGGACACCAGAGCTTGAAGACCTACTGAATGAATGATGTTGGTAATTTTGAAACGTTACCCCTCCTGTTTCCTAGTCTGCATGTAATACAGCCCCAAGTCCCAGACTTGGAAATGGGCATCATTTCCCATCAGACACAAGGTTGACAAGGAGAAACTCTTCAGCTCTGGCCTAAAGAAGATAGAAAACTCAGAGGATGTGAACAGAAATCTTTTTGTTTTCTTGCTTTTGTTCTTTACTCTGTGGTGCCTTATACATACCCAGGATGCCCTGAAGCCAATGTCTAAGGTAGGAGATGCCTTCTTTTTTTTTTTCAGGTAGAATAGCATTCTGAAATAGGTTAAGATATTCTGTTAACTTTTTAAATTTTTTGCTCATTTTGTCTTGTTTTGCTTTATTTTTTATTTTCCTGAGGGATTAGCAATCTCAGAAGAATAAAATTACCAAAGAGGTGAATAAAAGGTTAAACCAAGTGGACTGGAAATTGCCATTGAGACTACAGTGAGAATACAGATAGGAAAAACCACAGTTTGTTTAGTTTTCACAATTTGCCCCTGATATATTCAGATATGAATCAGAACCTAATTAACATACCAAAGACTCTGAGAATGAGCTAAAGAACAGAATTATGTTCTGGCTTCAGACTAATCAATGGATTATGCATAGGCAGCAGAAAAAATAATAGGACTTCAATGGCTGTAAAAGTTAAAGTGACTCTGAAGCTATAGCTTCCAGAAAAATAAAAAATAATTATTAAGCAGTTGTAAATATTCTCAAACATAATATTCAAATGACCACAATATAGGCAAAATTACTTGGTATATGATGATGAACTGTGGAAACTTCACCTTATAGAAGAAAACGAAACCAAGAGTCTGACTTGACATAGTGTGAATAAACTGGAAAGTATTTGCAAGGAGTCTATTTCAATTGGCCATAGCAGACACTCTTGAATCAAATATTAAAATAGAAAGTAATAGCAAGTAAAAGTTACATGCAAACAAGTTACTCATGTCTGACTTAAATGCACCTAAACTGATGAATAACAATGGTGGATGAGATATTGAGCCTTTATTTTCCACAACAGAAATAATTTTAGCCCCCAAAGAGATAAAAGATTTAATTTTGCTCTCATGCTTCCAATGGCCTTTTCCCTGCAATAGGCACATCTGTCCCTATCTAGTGGGTGATAGGTTTCTCTTTCCCTGGCAGTTGGCATACCTTTCTCCTTTCCAGCGCTAGATTTTTCTGTACTCTTTCGTCAGGATGATTGCAGATCACGGCAGCAAGTAGCACTTCAATAGTTCTCTTGTCTGTCAGTCCTTGGTGGTCTCCTGGTTGTGGAAAACCTTCTCAGCTAAATACTCAGTCATTGCTTACCCACAAAGCCATCCAGGTGCTGAAGCTTCTGACAGATGCCAGGGACAGCTTGGTTAACAAAAGCTATGTTCACAGCTGACTGGTGCTTTCTGGCTTCTGGGTCAAAAAAGTGTAGGTCCTATAGACTTCAAAAAGTCTCTCTAGATATTCCCTGGGGGCTCTCCTTCTTCCCCTGCATCATCTTGTCACCTTAGATGTTTGTGGGCCATCTGGTGGCTGCTTGGAGGCCCCCATCAGAATCTTTAGAAATGTTAAAATCCCAGTTTGGTTGAGTCAAAGGAAAAGCTATGTCAATATCAGTCTGGACTTGACTGGGCAACATATTTTCTCCTAGAACCAATTATTGGGAGGTTTCCATGGTCTTCTTGCTCTCTCTCCTCTGTCATGAAGAAGACCTGGAGCAATTGCTGACAGTCATCCCAGGTAAGCAGGTGAGTCAGCATGATTCACTCTCGAATACCTATGAGACCTGAAGGTCTTTCTGAAAATGGGAGATTCTGCAATTTTTAATTGTAAAGATCATTACTAGAAAATGGCACATTTGTCATGAACTATAACCCCTGAGGATCTGGGGGTCCCATAGTCTGAAGGGGTAAGGCTATATTAGACTTGGCCCTCTGGACAGTATGGGCCTAAGTGTGAGGTGGACTCCAAGTAGAGTCAGGAGAGACAGGGCCTGCTACTAACTCTGACTTCAAGGGTGGGTGGGGGCAGTGGTGGTAGGAGCTGGAACATTAGGAGGAGGACAGATATCCTGCTGTGGAGCAGAAGTGAGGGGCAAGACAGGGGCCGAGGCTGACCATTCTTTAGAGGAAGAAGGGCAGGGAGCTGTGAGACTGATAACAAAACACATCTTATCCAAAGAGGGAGTTCCTCGACCAAGGAATTGGCACCTGGAGATATATGGCACTTGATCTGGTGTAGCCCCTGGCCTCCTAAACTACAGTCTTCACCTGTAAATGGTGGGGAGATGAAAAATTCCCTCCTCAGGCCACTTTATAGGTGGGCCATTCATTCCTTCAAAAGATGGTTATTTTTCTGGCATGAACAACCAGACCCGAGTTTTCTTCTACTCAGGAAAGTCTGTAAAATGGCTCAGAACCAAGCCCCGTGGGGTGCTTTTTGGCTGTCCTATCCTAGGAGTCAAATAAAAATTTGTACAAGAGGACAAAAACAAAACAAAACAACAAAATACCCACACAAATAGAATAGACACAGACACACACAGAAGGATGTTTCTGGGAGAAAGAAAACAAAATGAAAAGGCTGTTTCATATGGTATTTTTCCCTGCACATGGGAGGCCCACAAACCCATAGCCAGTTCTGAAATCGGGTGAGAGTTAGCAAGTTCTTCTGCTTCTGGTAGGGGATCAGGAGAGTCCTCCATTGCCCTTGGCTGGGTCACAAAATATATGCCCTCTTTGTTGCTCTCAGCCTCCAATTAAACCTGAAATAGAAACACAGAAATGGACAAGATGAAAGACCACTGGGAACCTGGACTTACCAATCATGAAACAACAACAGCAACAACAACAACAATGACAACATCACCAACAACAAACCACTCCTCTATTTGGGCCACAGGTTTTCAGTGAATCCCACACAAGAGCCCACAAATGTAAGTGTCAATGATTCAATGAAGAATGATACCCCTGACTCAAATAGTATGTAAAGGCAAAGAGTGTTTTGTTCTGCAGAAGTCCAGCATGTAGAGTAAATTAGGGGAATTCCAGGGAGAGGTAGGTGACCTTTTTCTTCATCTGTTGGTTCTATCTCTAGGGACATCCCAGAACCATTGCTGGAACCTGGGTGGGGGTGGGGGGGCTAGAAACTGTTACTGGGGAAGTCTGGGAACTGTTGCTGAGGAAGTCTGGAAACTGTAGCTCACTCATTACCCTTGCCTCCAGGCAGGTGTCAGGGCAGCTTCTGACTGAGAACTAGGTTTTAAAAGTAACTGACTTGCTGGGATTTGCCTGGACTTGCTCAGTTCTGGGAAACAGATTTAGGTCTAGGCTCCTAATATGCCCAACTTGAAGCCTGTCATGGAGTCAGTCTGTCTCATTGTTTTTTATTTCTCCCTAATTAGCTGCTGATTCTGTAGAACTTTATAAATATTAATATTAAATTAAATTCCTTTTTTGACACATATTACAAATCTCTCCTTTTAATAGTGTGTTTTCTTACTTTCAAGAATTTTTTTCCGCAAAACATTTTGGTATGAGGTACATATACATGTATGCATTCCTGAGGCTGGTGGAATCCAGAAAATGGCATCAGATCTCCAGACACTGGAGTTATAAATAGTCTTAGACTACCACATGGGTGCTCGGAAGCCCACGTGGTTCCTCTGTAAAAACAGTATGATCTCTTAACTGCTGAACCATCTCTGTAATTGTCATTCTTCATGTCAATAAGAGAACTTATCTACAATTATTTTAGGCATTTATCTACAATTATTTTAGGCAATTTTGATTATAACCCTCCAGCTTATTTTCTACCTTTTAAAATAAGTTTATTTACATCCCAAATGTTGTACCCCCCTCCCACTTCCTCCTCCCAGAGTTCATTACCTATTCACTCTCCCCTTTGTCTCTGAGAGGGTGCCCCTCCCCCACTTCTAGGCTTCTCATTTCCCTCAGGCATCATTTCAACAGGATTAGGTGCATCCTCTCCCACTGAGGCCAGACAAGGCAGTCCTCTGCTACTGCTCCATATTTGCAGGGGCCCATGGACCAGCCCATGTATGCTCTTTGATTGTTGGCTTAGGATCCCAGGGTTCTGGGTTACTTGACAGTATTGGTCTTTCTATGAGATTGTCATACCTTCAGCGCTAACCCTTTTACAAGGATCCATGATCTCATTCCAATCGTTTCCTGTAAATATCTGCATTTGTCTCAGTCAGCTACTGGTAGAGCCCCTCAGAGGACAGTCTGCAAGCATAACATGGCATTAGTAACTGCAGGAGTTTGGAGCCTGCATATGGGATGGATTCCCAAGGTGAACTGGTCACTGGGTGGTCTTTCTTTCAGTCTCTGTTCCATTTTTGTCCCTGTATTAACATTAGACAGGAACAATTCTGGGCCAAAAACTTGAAGGTGGATTTGTGACCCCATCCTCCCACCTGGAGCTGTGCCTATCTACTGGAGATAGTCTCTTCAGGTTCAATCACCCCACTATTAGGCATTTTACCTAAAGTCACCTCTATTCTGTCCTTGGAGCCTCTCACATCACAGATCTCTGGCACTTTCTAGAAGGTCCCTTGTCTCACCCCTAGGCAGCTACATATTTCCATTCACTCTCCTGGCCCTATGGGCTTCTCTTCTGTCCCCCTCCATACCTAATCCTTTTCCCCTCCCTTTCTCCTCTCCCACCCAGGTTCCTCCCTCTGCCCCCTGTGACTATTTTGTTCCTCCTTCTAAGTGCGATTGAAGCATTCTTTCTTGGGCCTTCTTTCTTGTTAGTCTTCTATAGGTTGTATCATGGGTATTCTGTACTTTTTGGCTAATATCCACTTATCAGTGAGTATATAACATGTATGTCCTTTTGGGTCTGAGCTATCTCTCTCAGGATGGTATTTTCTAGTTCCATTCACTTGCCTGCAAAATTTATGATGTCTTCATTTTTAATAGCTGATTAGTATTGTGTACTAATCATAGAGAAGATCATTTTACAATTTGTAGATTGCCATTTTGTCCTATTGACATTTGTTCTATAGAAGCATTTCCGTTTCATGAAAGTCCATTTATCAATTCTTGATCTTAGAACCTGAGCTATTGGTGTTCTGCTCAGGAAACTTTCCCCTGTGCCTAATCTCACTTCTCCTTGATGACATTTCTTGTTCTTATGTTTGAGCCTCTAATAAACATTTTTTTAAATTTTTTGTATTGTATAAGTATGTATAGGGGCTTACTCATTTTTCAATATAATTTCCTTAATAAGCATTATTTGAATTTAAATTAATTCAATGTCTTGTGAAGTATGGATAATGGGTTTATTTCTAGGCACTCTGTTGCATTTATTAAAGTTGTAGATCACTTCATTAATACCACATGATCTTCATTAGTCATGTTAAGTAGTAATCTTTTAATTCATGTATGAACCTTCCAACTTTTTTGTCTTTGAAGTACTTAGATATGCTAGGAAATTTTGACTCTTCCTGTAAGAATTTCTGAGTTAATATCTATATAATGTCTTGCTAGTAGTGGGACTGGATGTTGCATTTTGTCTATGTGTCAAATTAGAAAGCACTGATATTTTATATTTAGAAATTTATTTAACATTTATTTTTATGCTTTATTATATTAATCATTATGTTAATTTTCTTACATACGTCAATTTATGATATGAGTTTTATAATTATTTATAAATAATTATAAATTTATAAAATATAATTATAAAATAATTATATTATTATAATACTGAATTACAATATGGGTTTTATTATGAATTATTTTAGAGATTTTTATATTCCAATTTACTAATAATGATTGTATAAGAAAATTAATTTCCAGGTGTTTATTTTAAGATTATTAACCTTTTCCATATAAATCACAGCAAAGAAAAGTTATAATCTTTAATATCTTTTTGGCATTTTTTTAAATTTTATTTCATAGTTTATATTTGGCTATTTCTTTTATATGTTTTTATTATTTAAAGGAATTCTAAATTGAAATATAGTTTGTTCATATACTTCACCTCCTCCAAGTCCCCCCGGATTCATCTTTCCTACCCACCCGAATTTAAATCTTTCTTAATAAACACAAGAAAACTCAATACAGCAACAAAATCAATAGAACAAAATTAAAACACACTGCTAAACAACAAAAATCAAAATTTAAGTAAAACCATACACACACACACACACACACACACACACTCCACAACAAAACAAAACAAAAATTTGCAGTAAATATATGCTGGTCAACTACTCTTGAACATGAGACTTGACAGGAAGGGCTTGATAACCCAGTACCACTCTGTTGAAGAAAACTGATTTTTTCTTCTCCCAGCAGATATAAGTGACAGTTCAGTTGTTAACTTTTACTGTTTTGTCCAGGTATTCACTCATTTACTCATTCATTCATTCATTTATTAATTTTAAAGTATATCAAAATAACATATAATAAAGTAAATCATAACTATCCCTCCAGAGTTGCACAAGACAAACAAAAGTAAAAGACACCAAGAGAGTGAAAGCACAGAATCAGAGACACACTTGTTTGTTCACTCAGAAATCCCGTAAAATATGTCACATATGTCTTAAAACAGGATTGTTCAGAGAAGTTATTCAGTATTTATGTTAACATTGATGGAGAAAAAACCAATAAAGTCAAATAGAGATAATGTTAGATACAAATTTTTATCCCTAATAATTTAATTGCAGAAATTTCTGTCAACCGTCTAAACATTTTTAAATTTATGAATGGATATTGATTTTCTTGGTCAATGGTATGCTTGTATGCTTTCTCTTTTCACTTTGCTTTTTGGTGTGATGATCTGTCTTTTTTTTTTTAATGTCAAATTATCACCTATAGGTACTAAGTATGGCTTTTGTTAATTTGGATACTGTCTTTGTGCCCTTTGGTTAGTCTGGCTAAGGGTTTATCTATCTTGTTGATTTTCTCAAAGAACCAGCTCCTGGTTTTGTTGCTTCTTCCTATGGTTTTCTTTGTTTCAACTTGATTGATTTCAGCCCTGAGTTTGATGATTTCATGTCTTCTACTCCTAGTGAGTGAATTAGCTTCTTTTTGTTACAGGGCTTTCAGGTGTGCCCTTAAGTTGCTAGTATATGCTCTCTCCTGTTTCTTTTTGGAGGCACTCAGGGCTATGAGTTTTCCTCTTAGCACTGCTTTCATTGTGTCCCATAGATTTGGCTATGTTGTGCCTTCATTTTCATTATATTCTAAAATGTCTTTGATTTCTTTCTTTATATCTTCCTTGACTAAGGTATCATTGAGTAGAATATTGTTGAGCCTCCATGTGTATGTGGACTTTCTGTTGTTTTTTTGCTATTGAAGACCACTCTTTCTCCATGGTGATCTGATAGGAGGCATGGGATTAGCTCGTTCTTATATTTGTTGAGTTCTGTCTTGTGACCAATTATATGGTGGATTTTGGAGAAGGTACCATGAGGTGCTGAGATAATGATATATTCTTTTGCTTTAGGATGAAATGTTTTATATATATATATATATATATATATATATATATATATATATATATATGTTAAATCCAATTGGTCCAAAGCTTCAATAAGTTTCCCTGTGTCCCTGTTTAGTTTCTGTTTTCCTGATCGGTCCATCTGGAATAACAGAAAACCCAGGATAGCTAAAACTATTATCAACAGTAAAAGAACTTCTGGGGGAATCAGTATCCCGGACTTCAAGCAATACTACAGAGCAGTAGTGTTAAAAATTGCATGGTATTGGTACAGTGACAGGGAAGTGGATCAATGGAATAGGATTGACCCAGAATTGAATCCACACATCTATGGCCACTTGATCTTCAACAAAGGAGCTGAAAACATCCAGTGAAAAAAAGATAGCCTTTTCAACAAATGGTGCTGGCTCAACTGGAGGTCAGCATGCAGAAAGGTGAGAATTGATCTACCCTTATCTCCTTGTACTAAGCTCAACTCCAAGTGGATCAAGGACCTCCACATAAAACCAGACACACTGAAACTAATAGAAAAGAAACTGGGAAAGACCCTTGAGAAATTAGCTCAGGGGGAAAGTTCCTGAACAGAACAGCAATAGCTTATGCTCTAAGATCAAGAATAGACAAATGGGATCTCATAAAATTACAAAGTTTCTATAAGGCAAAAGACACTGTCAAAAGGACAAATCAGCAACCAACAAATTGGGAAAAGATCTTCACCAACCCTACATTTGTCAGAGTGCTAATATCCAATGTGTACAAAGAACTCAAGAAATTATACCCCAGAAAACCAAATAATCCTATCAAAAATGGGGTACAGAGCTAAACAAAGACTTTTCACCTGAAGAACTTCAGATGGATGAGAAGAACCTTAAGAAATGTTCAACATCATTAGTCATTAGGGAAATGCAAATCAAAACAACCCTGAGATTCCACCTCACACCAGTCTGAATGGCTAAGATTAAAAACTCAGGAAACAGCAGGTGTTGATGAGGAAGTGAAGAGGAACACTCCTCCACTGTTGGAGGGATTACAAGCTGGTAAAACCATTCTGGAAATCAGTCTGGCGGTTCCTCAGAAAACTGGATGTGATACTTCCAGAGGACCCTGTCATTCCACTCCTGTACATATACCCAAAAGATTCCCTAGCATGTAAAAAGGATACATGCTCCACTATGTTCATAGCGCCTTATTTATAATAGCCAGAAGCTGGAAAGAACCCAGATGTCCCTCAGCAGAGGAATGGATACAAGAAATGTGGTATATATACACATTGGAGTCCTATTCAGCCATTAGAAACAATGAATTCATGAAATTCTTAGACAAATGGATGGAACTGGAGAACATCATACTAAGTGAGGTAACCCAGTCTCAAAAGAATATCCATAGCATGCACTCACTGATAAGTGGATATTAGCCTAGAATCTTGGAACACCAAAGACACAATCCACATTCCAATTGATGTCTGAGAAGAAGGAAGGAGTGGACACTGGATCTAGAAAGCCAATGCATCAGTGTAGGAGAATACCAGATCAGGGAAGTGGGAAGGGGAGGATGGGGGAACAGGGGGATGGAAAAGGGCATATGGGACCTTTGGGGGGTGGGGAACCAGGAAAAGGAAAATGAAATGTAAATAAGGAATATATCCAATTAAAAAAAAGAAAAAAAAAAGAACAGATGGTAGGGAATTCAGCCTCAATACTTCCATATACAACATTGCTGTGAATCCATGGTTCTGTGAACATCACTAAAAAGGAAGTAGAAAGATTGAAAATGCCATCATATCATGAAGTCTGATATGAAGCAATTTCTCCAAGAAATGGATGTCTAAAGAGAGACCCAAACAATAGCAACATCAATGGATCCATTAACTTGAAAGGAGGAAAGATTTTTGGGATCCTACATCTGTGCAAAGATTTTCAGACAACCAATGATTCGTGAGAGAAATAGAACTAGCCTCTTCCAGGCCTGCATCCTCCCGCCCCCATGCATTGGTTGTCCAAGGCAGAGTGGTCATTCCTAAAACTATTAATCTTTTTAATTCCACTGCTTTTGCCTCATATGTCTGACAATCCACCAGGTATAAGCATAATGACAACTCTTACATATTTTTTGAAGAAGGCACTTGCATTGTAAAGTACCTTTCTTTTTTTTCATTTTTATTCCATATTCTTTGTTTACATTCCAAAGGCTTTCCCCTTTCCCAGTGCCCCCCCCAACATATGTCCCATAAGTCCTCTCCCCACCAACTATTCCCCAATCACCCCCCTACCATTTCTCTGTTCTGGTACTCTCCTACAAAACTGGATCCAATCTTTTCAGGCCCAAGGTCCTCTCCTTTCTTCTTCTGGGGAATCATTTGACTTGCTAGTTGTGCCTTGAATATTTAGGGCTTCTGGACTCATTAATATCCACTTATCAGTGATTGCATTTCATGTGTATTCTTTTGTAATTGGGTTAACTCGCTTAGGATGATATTTTCCAGATCTAACCATTTGCCTACAAATTGCATGAATTCATTATTTTTAATTGCTGAGTACTTTTCCATTGTGTGTGTATATATATATACCACATTTTCTGTATCCATTCCTCCTTTGAGGGATATCTGGGCCCCTTCCAACTTCTGGCTATTATAAACAAGGCTGCTATGAACATAGTGGAGCATGTGTCTTTTATGTATGCAGGGGTCTTTCTTTTTCAATATTGCATAATTGCTCCTGTTCTGATATTTGCTTTGTATGTTATGTTTCTGTGCATTCATTTTTATTAATTTAATGTAAACCTAGATTTTTAACACTATTTAGAATTGTCTTCACCTTCTTTTGAATCCATTCATTCAATTTCTATTAATTTATGGTATATTTGATCCTTTAAATTTTAAGTGATTATTAGCATGGAAGTTTGATTAAAAGTGATTGCAAGTTAAATTCATTAATTGTGTTTATCTATATTTCCTTTGTATGTTTCTTCCTAGACTGGTATTAATTATCCTGTTATAAAACAACTGTCTAGGCAGTGACTGTTTAAGTAACAAAGAAAACAAACAAGCTTAAAGGATAATTGATTGTAAGCATATTAATCAATTCTTGTATCTACATTTTTAAACTAGTGGTAGTTGATTAGAATAATGTATTGCAAAGTATATGAAAACACAATGCCGATTTCACTTGCAAGAAATTCCACAGTTAGTGAAATGCTTTGGTTACTTGGTAAAAAGAAGTAAGAGCTTGAGTGTTTTTACTTGGAGCTCGCTGCTTATTACCACTAGCCCATAAGTAAGTACTGAGTGTTTTTAAATTATAAACAATATGGCTTATATATACCTGTCTTCTCCTTACAAGCCTCATCAAGAAGACAATGTATGCTTAATATTAATGAAGTATCAATGTAATTAGTCACAATTAGTTTGCTATCACATATTAAATTGCATGAATAATTTCAACTTAACCTCTTCCTAATGAATATTTAAATAATTTAATTTCAAATAACTACTATAACTAATATAGTAATATTAAATCAGTCAAAATATATTTACCTTGCCCTCTCAACCATCTTACAAATGTTAGATTTTTCTATTTGAGTTCTGATTCCATTAGCCTTATAATATTACATTCACTATGGTCGAATATAATGAATGTGGAAATAATTTGGGCAGCTTTGAGTTTTGTTGCATTCAGATTAAGTGGGTGAGTTCATTTCATTTTTATGTTAAATGACAAAAACTTTCAGCACATGGCTGTATGAATTTTCTATTATTATTGCAATCATAGCAAAATTCCCCAATAATGGATCCATCTCAAATATCAACATGAGCTTTTGTATCTGGTATTGATCAATGATAGTAAAACTATTTAAAATATTGACTCTGAGAAAAGGAATTTGAACTAACCATCTAATATCTAATTTCAAGTCTAAAAGTATTTAAATATTTTGTCCATTTAGATGCAACATGAAATATGTTGTTTGCTGTTTCTATTTAAAAACATAACACAGAATAAACTGGCTACTTATTATGATTTTGTAGTTTAATTAACTAAATGAATTTAATTCACATTATCAATAACATCATAAAAAAAGAAGACCCTTAATCTAAAAGCAGTATCAGTGTCACTTTTTGTAGACCAGTAGTGTAGCCCAGAAAAGTACTAGGGAGGCACAGAGTGCATGTTTTTGGATTGAATTCAGTCATGCTTCTGAACTTCCATCATTGTATCCCATAGAATATTTCAATGTAACTGCTTGACATGGTGCCCTTAGCCAGTCTTCTAACTATATCCTTTTCATTCCCTTGGGCTTGCACTTAAAACTTGAAATAAGTACAAAGTAAATTAGATCTAGTAATTTTTTCCAAGATGCTTTAATGCAATGAAATATACTAAAGTCTAGCTTAAGAGAAAACTTAGAAGTTTTCAATTGTAAGACTTTTTCCAAGATGCTTTAATGCAATTAAATATACTAAAGTGTAACTTAAGAGAAAACTTAGAAGACTTTTCAATTGTAAGGGTTAAAAATGATCTAACTCTAATTGTTTGTCCAAAAGCAAGCCAAATTCTCTCCCTCTCCCTCTTCTTCCCCATCCCCCTCTCCATCTTCCTCCCTCCCCCTCTTACCCTCCCCCTCTTACCCTCCCCCTCTTACCCCTCCCCCTCCCCTCCCAGCCTTCCTCTCCCTCCCCCTCCCAGTCTCCCTCTCCCTCCCCCTCCCATCCTCCTTCCCTCTCCCCCTCCTGCTCTCCCCCTCCTGCCCTCCCCTCCTTCCCTTTCTATCACCCCTCCCTTTCCTTCCTGCTCCTACCATCTCCCTCCCTCCCCCTCCCTCTCCTTCTCCACCCTCCCTCTCCCTCCCCTTCCCATCCTCCCTCTGCTACCCTCCCTCTGCCTCCCCCTCCTCCTCCCTCCCTCTCTCTCTCCTTCCCCTCCCTCCCTCTCCCTCCCTCTTCCTCTCCTTCTTGGTTTTGCATTGCTGTCATTGAGCTGTTAACTTTAAGCCATCCAGTTTTAAGTTAATTGTTCATGTTAAAACAAGGGTTTCTGCCAGGACTCAATGTCATATAAAAAGTGTCATATTGAAGAAATGGAAGCATGAAATCTAGAAGTTTTAGTTTGCTAAACGAATATTGACTGGCTAATAATGCTGTGATGATAAAAGCTTTATAGAATTACAAGCCATATGCTCACAGCATCTGGACCAGTATTTTATTACATCTTAAAGATCAGAATTTTGCTTTGTTTAAAGGTGAGCAGTCTGATTTGGAATGTTTCTCTAAAGCTCCTTTAATTCTTTCAGATGAGCAATGACTAGAAGATAATTATGTAGTCCTTTTCACTATAGAATATGATTCATGATAGATAATGTGCTAGCATTTAAGTATAAACTATTGTCTATGCTGTTCAATAAATAACCAAATGCAATTACATTTATAAATGTTTAAATCCTCTCCCCTGGCAATGAGCAAAGAGACACCTTGTTGGTGGTAGTGTTCTCACATCAGTCAGGGGCATGGCAGAGGGCAGTCCTTTATTCATCCTAGCTTGATAACAGCCTTTGTGGTCAAAGCTTTATTATGCATAGGACACATAAAAGTCAAATCAAATCCAGGTAGTGTAGCCTGGGAGCAGTAAGATAGACAGAGACTTGCATTGCTGCTATGCGACATGATGCAGGCAGGAGAATACCATCATCTGTGCTGTACCTCATGGCCCAGAAAGACCATAGACACACAAAGCCCCACCTACCACCACAGAGGAGGAGATAAACAGGTCTGCAGATACCATACTACCCACAGATCTGGCCTCCTATGCCCATCATAGGCAGGCCTTAGATGCCTGTTTGTAGAGGATCTCATCCAGGAGCTACAAATCTTGTTGCCAGTGGGCAGAGCCACCACAATGTCCAAGTATGTCGTGGACAGATGGTAGAGAAAGAGGAGTGGAGCAGCTTGAGGATTATGAAAGTGATAGAAATGGAGGTTGAAGGTGGAGAGTACTAGTCTGTTGTGAGTGGCCAACTCAGCCACCCTGTCCCAGTCCCAGTCCAATCTGCCACTAATGACCATATCTGGGTCCAATGTTACTCAGAAGCAGGGCTTTATGTTGATGTGTGTGACTCATATCTGGGCTAGAGAATGTGGGAACATCCCCGGTTAGGGCAGCTGCTTGGGATCACCTGGATGTCCAGGAGCTGTGCAGAACTGGCCCTGCTCCTCAGTGCCTAAAACTCTGGAGACCTAGACCCACCTTTCAGAGGCAGTAGTACCCAGGACAGCAGGACCTGGATATTGTCCTGGTCCTGGTAGCAGAGATATGAGTTATCTGTTCCTGAGGGCATAAGTGTGGGAGAGTTGATTCTACTTGTCTGCTGTAGTGTGACCAGGACACAGAGGCGATGTCCTCCAACCTCTTTCAGTCTGAAAAGCTGCCACAGGGTCATGAGCACAGAGAACTAGCCCCGCCCTTCATCAGCTGTGGCACTGAAGAAATCAAGCCCTGCATCTTGCCAGGATAGCACAGCAGAGCTGACCCTGGTGGAGGGGGCAGAGGTGAGCCAACCCCAAGTGCAAGAGTGCAGGAGAGCTGGCCTAGCAACCTGCTGCAGCAGTTTGGAGAGCAGGTCCTTGTGGAGGGCGTAGCGATGAGCCTACCCTGAAGGCAAGAGTCCAGGAGAGCTGCTTTAGATACTGGTCTGCCATGAAGTGTCATGGTTGCAGGGGTCATGCACTTTCCCACTGCCCCCTTGCCACTTGTGGTAGTCAGTAGACTTGACCTTTGGGTCATAAAATCAAGGAGCGCTAGCCTTGCCTTTTCACTGGCTATTGTGCTTGGAAACCAGCCCTGTACATCATAAGGGAAATAGGCAGCTGGCCGTGATGGCAAAGGCACAGCTGAGGCAGTCCTGAGGGCTGGAGAGTGAGAAAGCAGTACTTGGGAACAAGGTGCGCCATGCTTGCACTGGGTAGCACACTGGAACTGCCTCTGGAAGTGCAGGTGTGGGTGGGACAGCCCCCGAGGGCATGAGAGCAGGAGCGCCTCCTGCTGCTGATGGCATTGCATGACCTAGCGAGAGCAATGCTGGAAAGCACTCACTCCCTGGGGGTCAAGGGGCAGGAGAGCTAGCATGGTGACCAATTCAGCAACTATACAGGCCCTGATCCATGTCTTTGAGTTGTCTTACCCCAAAATCTACTTCACTCATGAACTGCTGGAGCAAGAGAAAAGGCAGGTCCTGCAGATTCAGACTGCAGGATCTCTATGACACAAGGCAACAACATGGAGAAGACCCCGGTGAGGATCCAATATTGATAACATCACAGAAGCCAGGTATCTCGAATCAGATTGTTGACTCATTGCAATCAACATTTCCAAAGAGAAATGTGTGGACAAAGGGATGTACTGAGGGACACACTGTAACATCCTGCTGCTTCTGTGATAAGATGTTCTCTATGCTTTACTCTTGTTTGTAAGTGCAAAGGGCAGATATGAGGGAACTGCAGGAGGAGTGGGACTGGGATGCATGATGTGAAACTCACAAAGAAATGGTTTTAAAAAATCTTTAATTCCTCAAAATAGCATAATTAGTAATAGTACATTAATTTACTTACTACTTTATAAAGTAGATTATATAAGTTCAAAAATAAAAATTTTAATATATAAAGTACATAACAACATTTTCAGTAATTACAATGTTTAATCACTAAAAGAACCACTTGAGAAACACAGAATATACCTATATCCATATTTATAATATATTAGGTATATATTATATGCATTAGATGTATATATTCCCTTTTCCCCATACGAAACACTGAATCTCAGAAAGTTTAAGTGATTTACCTAGAATAGACATGTGTTCCATAATTAGACAAATTATGGTATAACAAAGGCATACTTACCCTTCCTTCCTCTCTCAATTATAATATTCTGTATTCCCCCCAAAGGGCTAAAAGCAGAGATAGTTAACAAGATGCTTATTCCAACCCATCTAGCCTAAGTTCCCTTCCCTTGTGTGTTGTTTATGTGTAGATATGCTATTGTTAAATCAGTGTCCCTTAAAGGTATCCTTGTTCTACTGAATAAACACACATGGACAAAACAATCTTGCAAATCTGTTTAATGTAAGAATTTTTGTTGGTACACAAATTTATTCAGAAACTGTGGCAGCATACACAGGGTCTACAGGGTTCTGCATCAGATGAAGTCCTAGGGCAAAAAGGAGAAGTGGACATATGTACCCATCCCTAACCTAGAATATATCTCCAATAGCTGCACTACCAAAGCAAAGATTACTTTTCAACAGAGGAATCTCACTGGAAAAACAAACCACTTCTAAGGGTAGGTCACAAGCCCAAACTGAATCTTTGGAGGTTCTTTGTCTTGTAATGTTAGCATGGGGTCCTTTTGTTTGTTTGTTTTCCGGCTGTTAGTTGGGTTGATTGTTTCATTTGTTTTTTGATTGTTTGTTTTCTTTCTTCCTTATAGATAATTTATGCATATATAATCCCTTTTAAGTTCTGGGTTTTTTTGGATTCCAGAGTGTGTGTGCATTGTGTCTCTGAACCTATATGTGACTCTTGAGCCTTTTCTATGGTTATTTTTTTCTTTGCTGTATTTTAAATATTTTGTTTAATATTTTTATTTTATTGAATTTTTATTATTATTCTTTAAATGCCTTTTAGTTTTCTTTTTTTTAATTAAAATGTTTTTATTCCTCTTTGTATTTTTTATAATACATAGAGGTAAATCAAGGGAAAAAATGAAAGGTGGTCTCAAAGTAATTAGTGCTTCCCAATGCCTGAAACAAAGTCTGAACCCTTGGTTATATGGGCATTTATACCTGACTTGCATCTAGTTTTATTATTTCTATTATATTTACATAAGGATAATATTTGTATCTTCATACTTGAAGGCCACAGCAAATTCAGTAAAGATGAGTTGACAGAGTACATTCAGGGATCTACTCCCATGCCCAGCTTGGAGCAACTTATCCACCCTTTGAACTACCCTCTAGGACAAAATAAGGCCATCTAATCCAAGGTGATGGGGACTTCAGCTCTCCCAGAAACAGCTGAGTTTCTGACTTAAAAGGGCAAAATTTATGCTTTATTTTAAGGACATGTATACAAGGTCCTTTGTTTCCAAGGCGACCTTGAAATGAGCAAGTCTTTGATGGATTTTAAGTGAATTGTTTTAAGAAACAGCCACAAGTGACTCATCACATGAGATGGAATGGGATTGCTCCCAAGCAAGCGTGAGTTCCAAGGTGGACCTGTGCATGATGCTTAGTATTCTAACATAACATGATGTGGTGGTAAATTTTATATTTTCCTGAAAAAAAATATGAATTAAGTCACAGCAAGACCCCATAGAAGAGGACCTGGATTAAGCACATCTGTCACATCCATCTTTACCTTTTCCCTCCTCCTTTTCATTAATTAATTATTTTTATACACTCCATATTTTGTTCCCCACCCTGCCAACCCCTGTCCACCCTCGGACTATTCCACTAATGAGAAACATAAGAGGATAGATCCGATGGGAGAGGTTGGGAAAGATTAGGAAGATTACTGAAAGCGAGACTGTAATAAGAATATATTGAATAAAAAAATCCATTTTATTTTTTAAAATAAATAAAATAAAATGTAGTAAGAAAAAAACAAAATCTAACCATTAGAATTGGAGAAAATACAAAAAAACAAACAGAAAGAAAAAAGAGCCCAAGAGAAAGTACAAGAAGAGACCTACTCATTTACACACTCTGTAATCTCATAAAAACACTAAACTGGAAGACCTATACATAAATGGTCTTCTGTATATCTATGTAGACCCCAGGCATGCTGCTTTAGTGTGTATGAATTGTATTGGAATTTTGATGGAGATTGCATTAAGTCTGAAGATTGCTCTTGACAGGATGACCGTTTTACTATATTAATCTGAAGAATCTATGAGCATTGCAGATCATAATATCTTATGATTTTTCTTACTTTTTAGTGTATTACTGTTTTTATCATACAGATTTTTCACTTGCATGATTAGACTTACCAAGAGATAATTAATATCTTTTGAGAATTAATATCTTTTGAAGATGTTATAAAAGGTATTGTTTCATTGATTTAATTTCTATTCCATTTGTAATTTGTATATAGGAGGGGTGCTGATGTTTTTTAGAAGTTAATTTTATTTCCAACTACTTTTCTAAAAATGTTTATGATTTTCTTTTGGTTCCTGGTGCATATTTTAGGTCCAGTTACATACACTATCATATCGACTCTAAATACAGGTAATTTAACATCTTTTCTAATTTGTATACTATGTTGATTTCCTTCACTCGGGGTAAGGCTTCAAATACTATATTGAATATCCATGGAGAGAGTAGACAACCTTGTATTTTTCCCAATTTGTTGGAATTGCTTTGAGTTTCTCTCCATTTAATTTGATGTTGGCTGTACCCTTGCTGTGAAGTACCTTTATTATGTTGGTGTATATATCTTGTATCCTTAATCTCTACAGGACTTTTATCATGAAGGGATATTTTAAAAAAAGAATTCTTGAGCTATGAAGTTTACTGTAGTATTTCCCATGTTTCTTGTTAAACCATGAGGTATCGTTCAAATGGAGCGGGGAGACAGCAGAGTCAGAAAGTGGATGTGAGGACTCCATATGTCTTCCTGGCTTTGAAAAATTGAAGGTTTTGAGTGAAGGAACTCAAATTGTCCTGAAAAGCCAGAAAAGGCAGGGAAACAGACCTTCCTCTACAGTTTCCATAAGGAACCACCCTGGCAGAATCGTGGCTTCAGACCTGTGAAAGACATTTCAGATTTCTGAATTTCAAGGCTGTGACTTGTTTTAAGTCACTAAATTCTTGCAGTCTGTTAATGAAGCAAAGGGAAATGTATATGTATATATGTATATGTGTATGTGTATATGATGTATACATGTATATGATGTATATATTTATATGATGTATATGTATATGATGTATATGATTATGATATATATGTATGCTATGTATATGTATGTATATGATGTGTGTATATATG
Organism: Apodemus agrarius; assembly: GCA_964023405.1. NCBI lineage: Eukaryota > Metazoa > Chordata > Mammalia > Rodentia > Muridae > Apodemus > Apodemus agrarius. The sequence goes on along the minus strand of OZ030020.1, from coordinate 78,033,814 downwards.
TATGTGGGAATATATATATATATATTGCCAAAGCAAAATTTCTCAAAAGTTTTCTTTTTATTATTCCTACTGCTTTTGCTTTACACTATGTACATTCCATAAATATTTGGAATATTTTAGCAACATATAATCATTTGAATTTATTTATGAGCCACAAACTCTAGGGAATGACCAAAATGCCAAGCACTACATACCCCTGCTTGATTAATGCTCATTTAAGGCAAATTATGGGCTGTGTACTGGCTAGTTTGGTGTGTCAACTTGACACAGGCTGGAATTATCATAGGAAAAGGAGCTTCACTTGGGGAAATGCCTCTATGAGATCCAGCTGTGGGGCATTTTCTCAATTAGTGATCAAGTGAAGGAGGGCCCCTTGTGGGCGGTGCCATCTCTGGGCTGGTATTCTTGGGTTCTATAAGAGAGCAGGCTGAGCAAGCCAGGGGAAGCAAGCCAGTAAGTAACATCCCTCCATGGCCTCTGCATCAGCTCCTGCTTCCTGACCTGCTTGAGTTCCAGTCCTGACTTCCTTTGGTAATGAACAGCTGTGTGGAAGTGTAAGCTCAATAAACCCTTTCCTCCCCAACTTGCTTCTTGGTCATGATGTTTGTGCAGGAATAGAAACCCTGACTAAGACAAATTGGTACCAGCATAGTGGGGTATTCCTGTGACAACCTGACCATGTTTTGGGGAAGACTGTGGAAGGACTTTGGAACTTTGGATTAGATGGTCCATTCACTGTTGAGACCTCTGTGAGATGTGTAGGAGCTTGGAAGATTATGTTGAGAACAGTGCAGAAGATGGAGGCCTGGCTTGTGAAGTTTCAGAGGGAAAATTAAAGACTCTTATCAGGGCCATGAAGATTCTGTGGTTTTGGTTAGCTGGGGCTGAAGAATCAGCTGTGAGTAACAAGATACCAAAACCATTAAAGTCAGCCTTTGTGTTACTGGGACTATTGATGCTGGTTAGCTGGAGCTAAGAAATTAGCGGTGATTAAGAAGAAACCAGCATCACTGAGGTGAAATCTTCTGGGAAGTGTTTTCTGAGAGCACAGAGGATGTGTTCCAGATAGCCAAGGTTGTGCCTCGTGCTGTAGCAGGACTTGGTACTGTGTAAGAGTCACCCACTTCATGAAGGCATGAAGGCATCATGAAGAACAGCTGAGGCTTGGTACAGTGAGAGGCCATGGAAGGCCATTGGTGAAAGTGTACCCTCAGTTGTAATTGATGGCCCAGGACTGAAGGGGTCATGCAAAAGAGTTGAGGCTTGGAGATGCCAGTACTATGTGATGACCACCAAGGACAGCAGCAGCAGTGGAGTACAAGCAGCTGGAGCCTAGAAGACAAGGTGTGTGCTACAATGGGAAGAGCTGGAGAAGTGACCCAAGCCCTTGGAGGAGCCCAGAAGATCGTGAGTTGGATCCCAGACTTTGGAGTTTGAGTTTTGCCTTTGATTGTGACTGTGCCCTGATATTTTTCCCTCTTGAAAGAAGGTATTTTAGTGGAACCCACAGTTCAGAGACTTGAATTTTTAAAAGACTTTGAATTTTAAGATATTGGACATTTTAAAGGGATTGAATTTTTAATATGTAAAGACTGTGGGACCTTTTACACTATTGAGATCTTGGGGATGAATAAGAAAGTAAAGGTTGAGGCTTAATAGTGATATGTTGGTGTGTCAAGTTGACAAGGGGTCAATTGTACTGGCTAGTTTGGTGTGTCAACTTGACACAAGCTGGAGTTATCATAGGAAAAGGAGCTTCACTTGGGGAAATGCCTCTATGAGATCCAGCTGTGGGGCATTTTCTCAATTAGTGATCAAGTGAAGGAGGGCCCCTTGTGGGCGGTGCCATCTCTGGGCTGGTATTCTTGGGTTCTATAAGAGAGCAGGCTGAGCAAGCCAGGGGAAGCAAGCCAGTAAGTAACATCCCTCCATGGCCTCTGCATCAGCTCCTGCTTCCTGACCTGCTTGAGTTCCAGTCCTGACTTCCTTTGGTAATGAACAGCTGTGTGGAAGTGTAAGCTCAATAAACCCTTTCCTCCCCAACTTGCTTCTTGGTCATGATGTTTGTGCAGGAATAGAAACCCTGACTAAGACAGGCTGCATTTTATCTTTCATTTTGTTTTTTAGATTTTGGGTCATGTTGAGGCTATGTGGGAAGAACCATTCCAAGACAGGAAAGAAACACTGAGAAGGAGTGTTCCTTTAGAGGAAGTAGGGAGGAAATGATCTTTGCAGTTCATAATTAAAACTGAAGGAATTGGACAAATGGTAATGAACAGGGTACACAAAATGTTGCAAAGAAAAAGGCTGAGTTACCTATTTGAAGCATCTTTCTTGGAATGACCTACTTGTGTGTGTTACAGAATTAGATCACTAGTCTTCAAGCATCCTAGTACAATAATAAGCCTTTTCCCAGAGTAAATTTATTTAAATTCTTAAACCATGTGTTATTATCATAACAGTTGACAAAAATACAATACAAGTGTATTTTTAGTACCTAGGTATTTCAAACTTAAAGTGGCCAAGATACACTGATAATTAAGTTGCATAATTTTAAACTTTGAATTTTGCGTAATGGGCCGTAATTGAACACAGGATTTATTATTTTTATTCTTTATTCAAGATGATATCACTTGAAGAATTATTTGTGGAAATGAGTTGCTGAATGCACCTTTCCATAATCATAGCTGCCCTCAGCTCTGTTTATAGAGTGAAAATACTCCCACTTATTTGTGGTTCTCAATGTTTCCTGGCCTTATGAGGGTGTGAAACTCACACACTTACAGATTATGGTATTTTGAACCCACTTGATGTAATGGGTATTTATATTCAGGAGTTGGAGACATGACCCATGCTGAAGAATAAGAACTCGTTTGATTCCCAGCACTCACATAGTAGTCTACAATCTTCTGTAACTCCAGTTCTATGGAATCCAATGTCCTATTTCAGTCTCAGAAATTGTCAAGCATATAAGACAGAGATAGACATGTGCAGGCAAAATGACTAATCACATTAAATTAAATTATCTGAAAACACACAGCAGGCATTTATCTTCCAAGATTTAATCATATAATTTTCTTTTCATTTATGTGTAACCTAATATATATTGATTTGAACATTTTTGTTTTTTGCAGAAATGAGTAAAACCACATTAATACCTAGCTACAGAAATAAAAAATTTTCTCAATTAATGTAACCATTATTTTAATTTGGAATAGTTATAATCAGACATAATTTTTGGAAGATAAAATTACAATAGTTTTTATATTATGTAAATATAACTTTTATTCACTCGATGAAAGTGTTGTCTTGGACTGAATAACCTCACCCTTTCTAGTTCTTTCAGAAATCTGCCTGGCTGGTTCAAGTCATCTGTTCTAGCTCAATACTCCACTCTAAGCTGACTGAATCAATCTGGCTTCTCTTCTCATTGAATTGCTCTGTTTGGAAAAACTGCCTCCAAATTTTGGGAACCAAATTGCACTAAATAGAATCCAACTGCATTGTCTGAACTCAATTGAACTTTACTGACTAACTTGTCCTCCGTTTCTGAGCCACTCTGTGCTGCTTTCTTAAGCAGCCTCTTTCTCCTGTATTCCTTGTGACAGTTGGGCTCATCCAATCTCTGACACTTTCTGTCAAATCTGTCTTTGATTCATTACTTTGTCTATCCTACTGTTAGACATCACAAAAATTGCTGCTTAGTTTTACAAACTAACTTTACCTTCATTGTTTGGGATTAAAGGTATGTACCAAGGTTATGTCTGTATTCTAGCCAAATCATAACTATAAATCCAGTGTGTATCTGCATTCCAGTTGGATCATGTAGATCTAGAAGGTTTTTGGATGAGTTATTTTCTCACATGTTACTGGATTAAAATTTCTGTATAAGTTTATTTGCTATGTTAACTTGCTGTGATCAAGTCAGCTTTTATATTATGTGCTAATTTAATAGTAGATATATTCTGTAATTAAAATTCCCATCAAAATATTTATAAGTGAAATAACATTAAATCTACAAGTTAATAGTACATGTAAATTGGATTTATTATATATAAACAAGTTACCAACTAAATTAGCTGTTAACTAAATTAGTAACACATTTTAGATGAAAACAGGTTTCTAATATATAATATCCATTCCAAAGTCAGTTTAAATTTTCATAGTTAAGTACATTTAAGACATATGAAAGTAACTAGGATTGATAGAGAAGGACAGTCTGCAAGAAAAATTAAGTTTCTTCTGCACCTGCCTTAAATAAAGCATCCAGCATATGATAGAAATGGATCACTTGTTCTCATAAATCAGGCATTTAAACTGAACTAGTTATGAATATTCGTGACAGAAAGATTTAACTCTGTGCCTCATCCCCAACCAGTGACTAAATAATTAGTCTTCCAGTTAATCTTCATTAACATTGTCATCTTCCACCTTGTCCTTTGAAAACAAAATTGAGATAGAAGGATACTTACAAATTCATATTGAGAAATATGAAGACTATAAGCCATTCATATGACAAAGGTGGTTTGCAAAGACAGCAAAAGTTATTCCGTGTAATCTATAGATACACCAATGTTAAACTGATTAAAATTTCAAAGACTATTTCAGGGCACGGTAATGCTGATGCATAGTCCACAGACAGCAAAGGGTAAGATGAAATGCAGGCTGGCTGGAAGCACTAAATTGTCTTTCACATGCTTTGTACCTCTATAACATGCCTGCTCTTTATTGCAACACATTATGCTATTCCTTCAGAGAGACTAGTTACAACTAAAAAGAGTTTATGATGAGACATAATGTATAGATATGATGTTTTGCTATTCCTTCCCAAGATTTGTCATCAGAATCAGAGAAATTGGTGGATATTTACCCTTAAAATTCTATTCTGTAATACTCAAAGAGAAACTTGTTTTAGTAACTAAAGTATATAAAGGAAAAATATAATGTGATTTATTTAATATATAATGGGAAATAAAACTAGACAGATTTATTTAATGTTGCTTCATATTTAAATTATATCTTGTCCATATTAGTTTCCTGACTAGGATATTGAGGTTATAGATATAAAGAATTTGGTTAACTTAATTTTAAATCTGTGATGAGCAGGAAGCATTGGGAGCATGTTGACTAGATCCAGCAAAAATTGTCAGATGTTTCATTAATTGTTTGAGATACATTTCAATTACTGCTTTGTCTTTTTTGGTAACTTAGGAAGAAAGTATCTAAGAAGAGTAAAGTAAAATGAGCAAAACAATAGAATTTACTAAAATATAATTTTCATTGGTATTAAATTATTAGGCTGAAATTATTCAATTAATAATCTTTTAATCGTCGAAAAGGTCTGCAAATGTATATCTGTACAGGAACCAAGAGGTTTCTGTAAAGATAACATGTATTATTGTTCTTATCTTTTGTAATAGAATATAGGTCTCATCAGTAGGAACTTCAGTTTTATTCACATCCACAGACAGCTCTACGAGGAGCTCCACTGGGCTTTTTACCTGGTTTTCCTTGTCTGTGTACAAGACTACATGAGCAAAAATGTCACTGTCATTCAAAAAAAAGGGGGTGGGTAACTCTCCAATAATATTTAGAGAATTTACCTTATGGTCACGAACATATTTGAAAAATGTTCAGTCTAACATTCTCATGTAACATTGGTCACTTTTGTTTGATAAGGTCTAACTATCTTTTATCAAGTGATTAATTTGTTAGTGGAAGAATTAATCTTTGTTCTTCACATAATAAATAAAATTTTTCTTCCCAAACATAAATTAATTATTATGTTTATTTTCTAGACACCTATACTAGGTAATGGATATAAATATAATGTTCTCAAAGTAATTAAAACGAAAATAAAAGTTGAAAGACAGAGTATAGTCTACCAGTACATTTTAAAACATTTTTTTCATTATAAACTAATTTGATTTTGTGGTTCAAAAGGAAAAGGAGTTTAATTCATTTGTTTGTTTTGCTGTCTATTGTGTGCATTCCTGCAAAATATAACAAAAAATGGGCAATTGGTTATGTTTGCAAACAAACTTCTCATATTTTAGGTGCATAATCCTAAAGAAACTAATGATTTTGCTTATAGATGCCATTTCTTAGATTGCAACAAAATTGTTTTTAATCAAATTATAACACTAGTTAAGATCATAGTAACTCAAAAGTTTAAAGTGAGCAATTGCACCATTTTTGCTGAGAGAAACACACAACCCTCCAGTCTTCTGAGGCCAGGTTCGGGTCGTATTCAGACAACAGTTACAATACTTTCATTTCCCGCTGGACAAACATAGTGGGCAAGATCTCTCACAGAGAGGTTGTGTTCCTTCTTGGTGCCCATATAACATGAGACAGAAGCCACTGTGTTCTTACTTGCAGATGATCAGATGCTTCCTGCCAGTTTCTAAAGACACACATACACAGTACTCATATACTTAAGCTAGTGTGCACACATATAAAACAAGTAAGTAAGTCTTTTAAAATATTTTAAAATATTAATAGCTAAAAACCCAGATTCATAATTAAGTGTTTAGTTTAGGCAGAAGCTAAGGGATGCTCTGTAAAGTGTCATTCTCACGTTTTACCCTACCGATTTTAGAACTGGCTCTGAACTCATCCTGGATTGTGTTTTGTGTATCTTTAAAAACATTTATAAATCTGCTCTTTTGTACTACATTGTTGAGTTTTCCTTGAGGATATTTTAGAAAATTTCAAATAAAATATGTTTATATGTATTAGAGAAATTCTGAAAATATCAAAACTAACTTACAAATTTCAGGAATGGATCTCATTTTTGAGACAGCATTTCTCTGTGTAGCTCTGGCCATCCTGGAACTTGATTTTTAGATCAGGATGCCCTTTAACTTCCAGGGATAAGCATCTGATTCTCCATTAAAGACATGCACCACCATTTTCCAGCTTATTTATCCTTTTTAAAAGGGTGAACAATTATATACTACATCTTTAATATGTTAGAACAACTGCAATGTTGGGTACCTATCCTTCAGCACCACAGTGCATGGAGGCACGGCCTTCTGGAGGCATTTTATGTCTTGAGGGTTATGACTTTTGAACAGATCCTCTGGAAAGTTCCATGAGCTAATAACACTTTCATTCTTCTGCTCTGTTTGGAGATAGAACCTGCTCTTCTTTGCAGTTCCTTGTCTGCTTGCCCAAGCTTTTTGCCATATAAGGATACAGCATAAAGTCTCTAACATCAGGTGCCAGTACATCCACCTTAATCCTTCCAGCTTCTCTGTGAAACTCTGAGAAATGTGGGCCCAGGGCTATGATGGAATATGCCTAACATCTCTCCAGAGGCTATGTTGTTTCTGAATAATATTATTCTTGAGTAACTGTATTAACTAAATAAATGTAGTATATTTAAACTGAATCTGTTTTTAACAAGCTGGCCTCTAACAAGCTGGCCTCTAACTCCTAAGCAAAGTATAAATAAATAATCATATATAATAATGCCTCAAAAACTGTACCAAAGACCAATAATTAACCATCTCATTACTGAATTGATTTCCTAAATTTTTATTTTATTGTAATTAATTGTAAAAATTTTTATATTCAAAATTTCATAATTGTTTACAGAAAATAGAATTTCTTAGTTCTGGTCAATTGATCTGGACTGATATGACATAGTCTCTCATATGTATCATGTCTGTTACAGAAGAAACTACAACAATGTAGATTGCAGGCAACATGCTCTCAAAAGGTATTTTCATGTTTCCTTAGCAGATAATACAATTTACAGTAAATTAATCCTGTCAAAATTCAGTAGTATCTTTACGTTTGATTACAACAGTGAGTAGGAGGCATTTGCTCAGAACTGACTATATTAAGAAGAACTGTATGAATGTGTTACAATTTGCCTCTTTTCATATTCACTCTCTCACAATGAGGACGTTTACTATCATTCAAACTTAAGGACAAGAAAATTGAGTTTTAAAATCTCAAAGATATCTTCACACAATAGATAAATGAAACAACCAGACTAACTTGAAAAAACAGTATTTTCAGAAATAGTCAAGTATTTTTGTATGGGTTTATGAGGTACTGTCAGCATCCTGCCCAGAGCTGGGGCCACAAGGCAAGGCAGACATAGGTGGTTGGTCTGCGCACATGCCCATAGAACCTCAAGGAGGGTGTCACACTTTGGTGGCCATGGCTTCCTGCTCTGGTTGTGGAAAAGGGGAGTCCTTGGGTTCTTAGTCTTAGACATACTAGACACTGCACGATGTCGCAGAAGAGCTGATAACTGGGAGGGGTCCCCGGGGACTGGGATCTGGCCCAGCTCCAAAGGGAAAGGGGCAGAGGGAGAGCTATGGCTGGGTCCAACTGGGACAAGAGTCCTGGCTTGGTTGGCAGATGGCTTGGGTTGGTGGTAGCTGTGGCTGGGAATGCTGGGAGGTCTTCTAGCAAGAGACTAGTTGCATGGCTCTTTAAGGGAAGACCTGCCCCATTGTTCCATTATGGTGGGTGCAGACAAAAGAAAAGCAGTCCATGGATTTCAAGAGTTTATTGTAGAGAAATAGAGAGAGAGAAGGTAAAGAAGTAGAGGCCAACCATGGCCATGTGGAGAAAGGAGGAACAAGAAGAGAGAGAGAGAGAGAGAGAGAGAGAGAGAGAGAGAGAGAGAGAGAGAGAAGAGCAAGAGAGAGAGAGAGAGGAGGGGGCAAGTACCCCTTTTATAGGTAATTGTGGGGAGGAACACACCTGGCTGTAGCCATAGGATTGTAGAGTTGAGGATCTCCTGTTAGAAGCGTAGTATCTGGGAGTATGGTCAACAGATCTGTCCCTTGTAGAATTAATCTACAGTGTCTTGGGAAGTTAAGCCTCACTCTACCAGAACAGAGACGGCCTTTCATAGTCCTACATTTTTGGTATCCCCAAACTAGCTTATAAAACAAATATATATTCAGCATTCTTCAGTAATCAACCCTACACTTATACAGTTACAGGTGCCACTACAAATGCATGCAATCATGTTTCTAAAACTTTTAATATCTTACAAATAAAATGAGTCTATCTTTAAAAGAATAAAAATTATATAGACAATAAGCCATGTAGTATTTGTTTTTTGTTTGTTTGTTTGTTTGTTTGTTTTGTTGTTGTTCTCCTGGCTTACCTTAAAGAACTGTATTTTCGAATCAATTAGACCATATTTACAAGAAACAAAATACTCATTTCTCCCAAATTTCAAATAAATTCCTAAAACTGTGAAGTAACATTTATTATATAGTAATAGTAAATGTGTGCAATCTATTTATTATGGGTAGGGATTTTTTGCTTTTGAGTATGCATCTGGTCTTCATTAATATTTTTGTTTTGATTTCAACAAAACACAAATTGGATCTAATTAATTCTTGCTATTTCTTGTTATGGTTTAACTATAACTCTCCCTTCTAAAATTTCAATCTTTCTGAGTTTATCTCCTTTAATTCTCTGAGATCATTCACTGACAATATGACCAATATTTTAATTTTTCCAATTACATTTCATATTCCTATAGAGCATATTTTGTTATTGTATATTCAACAAATAATTTTAAATATGTTTATATATGTATTTGTTTTCTGATATTAAACTATTCTTTTGCTTCATCAAATTAGTTTTATTTTTATTATTAATGATGAGCTTTTCATGTAGTTTTCAAATATTGCTTGTGATTTTTCAATTACATTTTTGTTTATAAAGTTTTTCTTTATTTGTTTTCTATGTTTTGCTAAAATTATAAAATACTTAATATTTTCCTTTGGTTTTAACTTTAAATTAAATTAATCAAATATATAATTTATTTAGGAATTCATGGTATAGCAAATTCAACCTTAGCTTTTATATTTATGACTCTTTAACTGCAATAATAATGGCTGAAAAATAGATTTCTTTCTTTTTTTAGATAGAAGTTGCATGTCTTAGTCCATAAGCACATAGATGGAATTTAGTGAAATTAGAAACAAAATATACTTGCCTTCTGGTGTCACATTCTTATTCCTGAGAGATGACTTTTCAACTCTCAAAAAGCCACAAAATCTATTAAAAATAACAACTAAGTTTTTCTACCTAGGAGTCAAAGTACATAGTATGTCCTTGCAGAGACTGACATTTTATAATGGAATACTCATAGGACAGATAAAATGCCTTTGCATTTGTTATTCCTCTTTTTTATTTTTTATTAGATATTTCCTTTATTTACATTTCAAATGTTATCCCCTTTTCTTGTTTCCCCTCCAAAAATCCCCTATCCCATCCCTCTTCCGCTGCTCACCAACCCTCCCACTCCCACTTCTCTGTCCTGGCATTCCCCTACAACAACCTAGAAAAAAAAAAAAAACAAGAAAATAATCGTCTTTTAACAAACCAAAAAGAAAAAAGCTACACAAACATAATTCCACCTCTAATAACAAAAGTAACAGGAAGCAACAATCACTTTCCCTTAATATCTCTTGATTTCAATGGACACAATTCCCCAATCAAAGGACACAGACTAACAGCCTGGACACTTAAAGAGAACCCAGCATTTTGCTGCATACAGGAAACCCAACTCAATGACAAAGACAGAGACTACATCAGAGTAAAGGCTGGAAAACAGTTGTCCAAGCAAATGGTCCTAAGAAACAAGCTGGAGTGGCCATTCTAATAGTAGATAAAATTGACTTTCCACCTAAAGTTATGAAAAAAGAGGAGGAAGGACACTTCATAATCAGAAAAAGAAAAATCTACCAAGAAGAACTCTCAATTCTGAACATCTATGCTCCAAATGCAAGAGCACCCACATTCATAAAAGAATTTTTAGTAAAGCTCAAAGCACACATTGTTTCTCACATGATAATAGTGGGAGACTTCAATACCCCACTCTCAGCAATGGACAGATTATGGAAACACAAACTAAACCAAGGTACAGTGAAACTAACAGAAGTTATGAACCAAATGGATTTAGCAGATATCTATGTAACAGCTCATCCTAAATCAAAAGAATATACCTCTTCTCAATGCCTCATAGAACCTTCTCTAAAACTGACCATATAATCATTCCTAAAACAGGCCTCAACAGATAAAAGAAGATTGAAACAATCCCATGCATCCTATCAGATCACCATGGAATAAGACTGGTCTTCAATAACAACAAAAATAATAGAAAGCCCACATATATGTGGAAGCTGAACAACACTCTACTCAATAAAGAAAGAAATTAGAGACTTTTTAGAAATTAATGGAAATGAAGCCACAATATACCCACACTTATGGGGCACAATGAAAGCAGTGCTAAGAGGAAAACTTAGCCCTGAGTGCCTCCAAAAAGAAACTGGAGAGAACATACACTAGCAGTTTGTTATGCCTCTTAAGTTCTTCTTATTCAGTGACTGATATGAATGCTATTTAACAGCCTTTCATAGACAGGGTTTCTAATTAATTTTCAAATAGAAGTGCTTATAAAATAGAATCAATGTAATAATTTTCTGAATATAAAATAAAAGCTTAGAATCACAGAAGTTGAATGTAGCAGGTAAAATTTATACATGTTGCTAGGGTTTGAAATATATTATGGAATACATATGTGATGGAAAATTATTGCAGCAATTTCAAGAAAACCCTTTCTAGCAGGGGCAGAAAGAATCTTTGCTAAGACATAAAAAATACTCTTACCCCTTGTTTTCATTTCCATAGGCAGTTCTCTGAATGGTTTAATTGTGTTGGCATCTTTCACTCTGTCCATAACTCTGAACCCATTGGAACACCAAAACATAGGTACCTGAGGACTCATTATTGTACTGCAGATCCAGAATTAACTCCAAAGTGTGTTCCCATGTTCCAAGAAGTCCTTAATATTGGGAAGTTATCTCAAAAATTCTGAAATCTTCAGCTCTGTTCTTCAATGTTCTTGTGCCCCCAGATTGTGAACTATTTCTTGGATTCAGTTTCAATCTATCAAATAGAAAGTTCTTACTTCTCTCCAAGATGATTGTGATGCAGAACTAACACATGTAACACAAAGAACAATGTGCATGTGAATTCTTCATCTCTGTGCTGCTTGTAATAAAATCTCAGAATAATGACATATGAAGCTTCAGTGACATACACTTCAGAATTTATCCACCATTTAGTCAAATACATATATAATAAGTGGTATGTCTTATGGTGATTACCATGAGAGCAAAGGTCCCCATTCTTATGGAGCCTTAGTGAAGTTTAATAAATGAGGAAGACTTTGTTGAAAATAAACCACAATCCAAGAAATGCAGAATTCTGACTTCAATTCAAAGAATCAAATCACAGCATAACTTTCTATACTTAACACCATGAAAATCAATTCAACGGAAGAAATATTTCACAGAATACTTTTTAGAATTAAATCCACAATGCATTAGAAGGGAGAGAAACTGTTCCATGTGAAAAATTATAAAAAATTATGTTTCCTCTCATCACTAGTGAAGATGGTTGTACCATTCTGGAAACAATGTGAATTTATGTGTGTGCATATGGGCATGTGTGACAATGTGAATTTGTGTTCATGCATGTTTCTGTGTGTGTTGTGCATATAGTGTACATATATAAGTGACGATGTATGCATGAGTTATGCACTGTACACAGATGAAAGCTAAAGTTCATGTCAGATGTCTTTCTTTAATAACTCCATTCATTCATTCATTCATTCAATTATTCATTCAGTTGGTTATTGACATATGCTATCCAGTCTCACTCTCAACCCCACCAGCTAAGTACCATCAAGAAAATCTGTACTTGATAGAACATTTTTTACTTTAATGCTTGAGATCTGAACTTAACAAGTTATGTTTCCTTAGCAGGCATAATACCTATATGAACCATTTCCAAAGCACCCGATAAACAATTACCAAGACTAGAATCGAGACCAGTCACTATACACTGAGTTCATTTTTACTTAAGTTATCATTCAAAAGCTAACAGTTGGAAACTAAGATTTTGAACCTTACTCTAAACCAGAGATAGAAGTGATTAAGTTAAACTACCAATTCCTCGTCCTTGGAGAAAGAACGTAGCAAAATATCACCAACAGCCAATTAAGCACTTTGTCAATAACTAAGAAAAAGTATCAACTAATCTTGATAATTAGTCAGGAAAATCAACCAATCTGGCATCAAATAAAATAAACTGATAGAATTTATAATGTTAACAAATCTGTTTTATTGTAAGATCAGTGACTCAAAACATTATACTTTGGTTTTAGTTTGCAATTGTTTTCTGGTTAGATCAGCAAATGATCAATACAGCAAACTAGACAAAATCTCAAAATAAGCCATGTCAACAAAGAAAACTTTAGGCAAAAATCATACTATTCCAAGCTGTGTTGTAAGATATGAGCAAGCCTTGAAATAACACTAAATTCATAAGAATTATGCTGCATAGTGATATATCTATAGTCCTGTGGGTTTCCTTATAACAGCTTTACTCATGTGTAACTTCTCAGTGCCATAACCACATGAAGATCAAATTATGAATTTCTGAATTTTAATACAAAACACATTTATCTAACTAACTGAAAAGCATCTTGAAAATTTAGCAGCAGACATTACCTGAAAGAGATTAGCTGAGTCAACAGCTTTCAAGATTTCCATTTTCTTTATATACCCATTTGATGTTCTCTGACACTCATGTCTGAAATAGTTATCTACTTAATTTGATATCTCAGCATTTTATGTCTTCTTGTATATTGGATTATCTGAATGTTACACTATAATACCAAATGTAAACATTGTATAAATATTACCTTTTTTACCCACTATTGTACCAACATGCTGTACTAAGACTGGATATCTATCAAATGCTTCATAGATGCTAAATAATCATTAATTAAAATGCCTGCAAAGATAAATTGGTGTAATAGCACAAACTGGAGATCTTAGAAAGAATAATTCCTTTTAAAATGTTATTTTGCTGTATTCTTCTAATTTTTTGTAAAGTTTTAAGTTAATTTGATATATGGGGCTCCATGATGGAAAGTTTTGCTTTGTTTTTAATTTCAAAAAGGCAATCATTATGTTATTTGAAACTTGGGATGATGTTGGCAATAATTGTTACCCCTCTCCCAAATACGTACATGGTGCAAAGTTGGCATTTATAGTTTCCCAACATTTCAACTCTGCTTGAATTTTGAGAAGGAAGCTTTACCTATATAGAATATGAAAAAATAAATGAGAAGCATCAAATAAGAATTCATCTCCAAAAGATGTCCATCTGTTTCCTTTCATGAGTTCTAAACTTACATGGTAAAGAGACAGAAACATAATAAATATATTTTTCAATAAGAGACAGTTTAAATCAAGTGCATTGACAATGAATTGTGTAACAAGTTTTGACACATCTAATTTTGAAATCTGTTTCCATCCTGAGAGGATAAAGGAGAAGTCAGAGCCTGTAGCCTTTTGCAGTTGAGGAATTTTAGTGATCTATGGCTGAACACCATAGGCGGAGAGTTTCAGTTTTGCTCTTGAACATGCATCAAGCCCTCTGCCAACACATAGTCTTTCCTGTCACACTTTGCACTGATTCTAAATCAGTGAGTGAGCTATGTCTTCTGGCAGCCTTACTGCATTTCAATCTCCTCTTCAAATCCAATCTGCACTTGCTAAACCTGGTGATCTGCATTTCAAACAAATGGCAGTGACTGCATAATTTTATATCATTAATATTCTCAGGAAGTAGGCTAGCTGGAAATATTCTCTGGAAGAAGGCTACCTTCTAGAGTAAAGGGGAAGAGAAGTTGTAGGTGATGCTTCTAAGATATTTTCAAAAGTAGAAAGGCTGAGTAGGGAGCAAAATCAGATTAGCAGTGTGAAAACATTAAATGCATTGATTTTATTGCAGAGGTTCAGTCGCAACACCACCCCCGTGTGACAGACACAGCCAAAAAGAAGAAGTGCATATCACTGAGTAACATACTGGAAACTAGAGACTTCTGAGTCATAAATACCAGACTTGCTAATAACTGTTGCATGACAAACCACTTAATTTCTGTCTTCACTTTCCATGAAATATTAGACAGGTTGAATCTGCCCAATGAAGATTTTGTGATTAAAGTGAACTGACAGTTACAGGAAAAGGGCTTTTAGATTGGGGGTGTATTTTTGCTCTATTTTCTGTGATAATGGATGCCTGCCAAGCAAAAAGTTATTGTTTTTACACTTCAGCTCGTCTGGGTCTTGTCTGAAGTAGATATCAAAATGCTGGGAAATTAAAAAATGGGTAGTAAGCTATCAGTGTATGTATATGTATATGTATGTAATATGGATTAGTAAGGCAGATCATTAGAGATTGTTGCGAGAACATGTTTATGAAGGGAGATGAATGACATTTCTGCCAACACACCTGAGATTCTCCTATTTTTTGTCTGTTGATGATGCTTACATCTATGGTTTTATGTGGAGGTCCTTGATTCACTTTGTATAAGGAGATAATAATGGATCAATTTGCATTCTTCTACATGCTGACTGCCAGTTGATCCAGCACCATTTTATGAAAATGCTGTCTTTTTTTTCACTGGATGGTTTTAGCCCCTTTGTCAAAGATAAAGTGACCATAGGCATGTTGGTTCATTTCTAGGCCTTCAATTTTATTCCATTAATCTACCTTCCTGTCTCTACACCAATACCATGCAGTTTTTATTACTATTGCTCTGTAATACAGCTTGAGGTCAGGGAGGGTGATTCCCCAGAAGTTCTTTTATTGCTGAGAGTACTTTTCACTATTCTGGGTTTTTGTTAATTCAAATGAATTTGAGAATTGATCTTTCTAGCTCTATGTAGAATTGAGCTGGAATTTTTATGGGGATGGCATTGAATCTGTCGATTGTTTTAGGAAAGATTGCTATTTTTACTTTATTAACCCTGCCAATGCATGAACATGTGAGGTTATTCCATCTTCTGAGATCTTCTTTGATTTCTTTCTTCAGAGACTTCAAGTTCTTGTTGTATAGATGCTTCACTTTCTTGGTAGGAGTCACACCAAGCAATTTTATATTACTTGTGACTATTTTTCAGGGTGTCATCTTCCTAATTTCTTATCCTTTGAGTAGAGGAAGACAACTGATTTGAGTTACATTTATATCCAGACACTTTGCTGAAGTTGTTTATCAGGCTTAGGAGTTCTCTGGTAGAATTTTGGCTATTGTATCATCTGCAAATAGTAATATTGTGACGTCTTCCTTTGCAATTTATATCCCTTTAACTTCCCTTTTTGTTGTTGCTGTTGTTGTTTAATTGCTCTGGCTAGAACTTCAAGTACTATATTGAATAGATAAGGAGAGGGTGGTTAGCCATGTCTAGTCCCAGATTTCATTGGGATTACTTCAAGTTTCTCTCCATTTAGTTTGATGTTGGTTACTGGCTTGCTGTATATCTTTTACTATGTTTAGGTATGGACCTTAAATTCCTGATCTTTCCAAGACTTTTATCATGAAGGGGTGTTGAATTCTGTCAAATGATTTATCAGCATATAATAAAATGACCATGTGGCTTTTTCTTTGAATTTGTTTATATGGTGGATTACATGGATGGATTTCCAGATAATGACCCATCTCTGCATCCCTGGGATGAAGCCCACTTGATCATGATGATGGAACATTTTGATGTGTTCTCAAATTTGGTTTGCAATAATTATTTTATTAGATATACTCTTTATTTACATTTCAAATGTTTTCCCCTTTCCTGGTTACCCCCCCCTGAAAAATCCCATAAGCCATTTCCACACCCCCATTCCCCAATTAACCCTTTCCTGCTTCCCCTGGTATTCCTCTACCTCATATTCCTCTAAGGTATCTAGCCTTTCTAGGACCAAGGGCCTCTCCTTCCTTTGGTGTCTAGCAAGATCATCTTTTTCATTTATTTTCATAAGGGAAGTTGGTCTGATGACCTCTTTCTTTGTTGGGTCTTTGTGTAGTTTAGGTATCATAGAATGAATTAGGTAGTTTTGTTTCTGTTTCTATTTTGTGGAATATTTTGAAGAGTATTGGTATTATATCTTCTTTGTAGTCTGATAGAATTCTGCACTAAACCTATCTGGCCCTGTGCTCTTTTTGGTTGAGAGATTTTAATGACTGCTGCTATTTCTTTAAGGATTATGGAACTGTTTAGATGATTTATCTGACCCTGATTTAATTTTGATATCTGGTGTCTGTCTAGAAAATTGTCCATTTCATTCATATTTTCTACTTTTCATTACTATTGCCTTTTGTAGTAGGATCTGATGAATTTTTTGATTTCCTTAGTTTCTGATGTTATGTCTCCCTTTTCATTTCTGATTTTGTTAATTTGAATACTGTCTTTGTGCCCACTGGTTAGTCTGTTTAATGGTTTATCTATCTTGCTGATTTTCTCAAAGAACCAGCTCCTGGTTTTGTTGATTCTTTATATAGTTTTTTTTGGTTTCTACATGGTTGATTTCAGCCATGAGTTTATTTCCTGCCATGTGCTCCACTTGGTTGTATTTCCTTGTTTTTGTTCTAGAGCTTTCAGGTGTGCTGTCAAGCTGCTAGTGTATGCTTTTTCCAGTTTATTTTTGGAGGCACTCTAATTTTCCTATTAGCACTGCTGTCATTGTATCCCATGAGTTTGGGAATATTATGGCTTCATTTTCATTAAATTCTAAAAAGTCTTTAATTTCTTTCTCTATTTCTTCTTTGACTAAGTTATCATTGAATAGAGTATTGTTCAGCTTCCACATCTGTGTAGTTTTCCATTATTTTTGTTGTTATTGAAGACCAGACTTAGTCTGTGGTGATCTGATAGGATGTATGGGATTGTTTCAGTCTTCTCATATCTGTTGAGGCCTGTTCTGTGACCAATTATATAGATTAGGTTCTGTGAGGTGCTGAGAAGAAGTTATATTCTTTTGTTTTTGGATGAAATTTTCTATAGATATCTTTTAAATCCACTTGGTTCAAAACTTCTGTTAGTTTCATTGTGACTCTGTTTAGTTTGTGTTTCCATGATCTGTCCATTGCTGAGACTGGGTGTTGAAGTCTCCCACTATTACTGTAGGATATGCACTATATACTTTGAGCTTTAGTAAAGTCTTTTATTGAATGTGAGTGCCCTTGCATTTGGAGCATAGATGTTCATAATTGAGAGCTCATCTTGGTAGATTTTTCCTTTGATGAGTTTGGGACCATTTGCTTAGAAAATTATTTTCCAGCCTTTTATTCTGATGTAATATCTGTCTTTGTCACTGAGATGCTTTTCCTGTTTGCAGCAAAATGCTGGTTCCTATTTAGGTTTCCAGTCTGCTAGTCTATGCCATTTTATTAGGGAATTGAATCTATTCTAAGAGATATTAAGGAAAAGTGATTGTTGCTTCCTGTTATTTTTTCTCATTTTATAAGGAGATGATAATGGATCAATTTGCATTCTTCTACATGCTGACTGCCAGTTGATCCAGCACCATTTTATGAAAATGCTGTCTTTTTTCCACTGGATGGTTTTAGCTCCTTTGTCAAAGATAAAGTGACCATAGGCATGTTGGTTCATTTTTGGGCCTTCAATTTTATTCCATTAATCTACCTGCCTGTCTCTGCACCAATACCATGCAGTTTTTATTACTATTGCTCTGTAATACAGCTTGAGGTCAGGGAGGGTGATTCCCCAGATGTTCTTTTATTGTTGAGAGTACTTTTCACTATTCTGGGTACAGTGAATCTAACAGAAGAGAGAGTAGGAAAGAGTCTCAAACACATGGACATGGGGAAAATTTTCCTGAACAGAATAACAATGGCATATGCTCTATGATAAAGAATTGACAAAAGGGACCTAATAAAATTGTAAAGCTCTTTTGTAGGGGAAAGGACACTGTCAATAGGACAAAACAGCAACCAACAGATTGGGAAAATATCTTTACAAATCCTACATCCAATAGAGGCATAATATCCAATATATACAAATAACTCAAGAAGTTAGAATCCAAAGAATCAAATAACAGTATTAGAAATGGGTACAGAGCTAAACAAAGAATTTTCAACTAAGGAATACCAAATGGCTGAGAAGCACCTAAAAAAATATTCAATATCCTGAGTCATCAGGGAAATGCAAATCAAAATAACCCTGAGATTCTACCTCATACTAGTAATAACAGCTAAGATCAAAACTCAGGTGACAGCAGATGCTGGTGAGGATGAAGAGAAAGAGGAAAACTCTTTCATTGTTGTTGGGATTGCAAGCTCGTAAAACCACTCTGAAAATTAGTCTGGAGCTTCCACAGAAAATTGTTTGTAGTACTACCTGAGAACCCAGCTATACCAGTCCTGGGCATATACCTAAAAGATGCTTTAACATATAACAAGGATATATTCTCTACTATGTTCATAGCAGTCTTATTTACAATAACTGGAAGCTGGATAAAACCTAAATGTCCTTCTCTGGAGGAATGGATACAGAAAATATGGTGCATTACACAATTGGAGTACTACTCTGCTATGTAAAAACAATGACCTCATGACATTCATAGGTAAATGGATGGTATTTTCTAATACCATCCTGAGTGATTTAACCCAGTCACAAAAGAACACAATGACATACACTCACTTATAAGTGCATATTAGCCCAAAACTTGAAGTACCCAAGATACAATTCACAGACCACATGAAGCTCAAGAAGAAGGAAGACCAATGAGTGGATGCTTCTGTCTTTCTTAGAAGCTGTAACAAAAATACTCATGTGAGGAAATATGGAGACATATTGTGGAGCAGAGACTGAAGGAAAAGCTATCCAGAGACTGCCCTACCTTTGGATAGACACCAGCCCCAGACACTATTGTGGATGCCAAGAAGTGCTTGGTGAAAGGAGCCTGGTGTAGTTGTCTTCTGAGAAGCTCTGCCATAGCCTGACAAATACAGAGGCAGATGCTCTCATCCAACCACTGTACTGATTATGGAGTCCCCAATGGAGGAGTTAGAGAAAGGAGATGAAGGGTTTTGCAGCCCATAGGAGGAACAACACTGTCGACCAACCACCACCACCCCAGGAGGAACAACACTGTCGACCAACCACCACCACCCCAGAAGTCCCAGGCACTAAACTACCAAACAAACAGTAATGTGGAGGCACCCCTGGCTCCAGATGTATATATAGCAGAAGATGGCCTTGTGGGACATCAATGGGAGGAGAAGCTCTTGGTCCTGGGAAGGCTTGCTGCCCTAGTGTAGGAGAATGCCAGGGGGGAGAGTCGTGAGTCAATGGGTAGTAGAGGAGCACCCTCATAGAAGCAGTGGAGGGAGGCAAAGATAGGATTTTATGGAGGGAAAACAGGTAAAGGGATAACATTTGAAATGTAATTAAATAAAATGTCAAAGAAAATATCAAAAAAGTTTATGAAAACACTAATTTGACAAATACTATTGTTATCTCTGAGTAATCATCCTATAAAGTAGCCATATTTTCTATTGGATGTTTCTTTAATTGACTCTACAATCAGAGCTGTGTTGATTCATATATTCACATTTGCCCCTCTTTCACTTTGTGATCAGCTCTTGGTTTTGAATTGCCAAGCTCAATGGTTTCCATAATTTCCCATGTATAGTGTACATTGCAAATTAGTTTAAGAAACATATTCTCTGTTCACAACCTATATGTTATATGACTATCAAAGGAGTGGATTAGAAATAGGACTGTTTTATTTTATTATTTATTTATTTTTATTTATTTACATTTCAGTGTTATACCGTTACCCAGTGCCCCGCCCTTCCGGAAATCCTTATCCCTTCCTCCCCTGCTTCTATGAGGGTGTTCCTCTACCCACTTACCCACTCCTGCCTCCCCAGCCCGATTCCCCTACTCTGGGGCATATATGGAACCTTCATAAGACCAAGGGCCTCTCCTACCATTGATGCCTGACAAGTGTATGGAGCCATGTGTACTCCTTGGTTGGTGGTTTAGTCCTTGGGAGCTCTGGGGGATATGGTTAGTTGATATTGTTGTTCTTCCTATGGAGTTTCAATACCCTTCAGCTCCTTCATTCTTTTCTCTAACTCCTTCTTTGAGGACCATGTGATCACTTCAATGATTGACTGCAAGCATCCACCTCTGTCTATTTTAAATGACTACCTCAATTATATTCTCAGACATTCTTAGGGTATGGCTTGGAATTGCAGGCTGGTCTTGAGTTCTTCTGCAGTTCTGTATAAACACACAATTGACACATATTTCATAAATTCATTTCCTGAATATCTTTTTTATTTTAGTGAATATAATGTAGGATTGAAAATAAGTCAAGTTAATTAGTTAATAACTAAATTAATTATAAAGGTGTTCAACTCTAATATAGCTTAAGGTCTAAATTCTGAAGGATTTAAATACTTTGTACAATTCACAAGAAGAATGCTTTGGACAGTCCTTATTCTCAAGAAATAATTTTCAGCAGATGTTCTAAGTGACTTACATTTCTTTGGTTAACTAAATTACATGAAAAAATTTAAATTGGGTCAGTGATCTCTCACTATATTCAATAGCTTTGAGTGTACTCATGGAATATTTTTATAATCTTGTGTTAATTACTAACTGCCCTATTCTTAGAGGAAAAATAATTTTAAAATGAAGGCTAGGAACCTTATATAGTTTTGGTACTTTAAAACGCATCTTTATTTGATGCCATCTGTCTTGAGATTTGAAATTTTATTCCCAGACTTTTGAAAAATAAACATGCATATGTAAAAAGGTATACTATACTTTTTTGGTAAGATATTTATTAAAAATATTTTCAAGCTAAACTATATTTTTTTTCTGAAATTTCTATGAAAACATATCACACGGTAAAATTATTTAGGGATTAAAGCCCTAATTTGTGTAAAGCAATGTATATTTGCTATTATACTATAGGTTAAGCACTGGGCAATAAATCAGATTCATTCTCAGCATCCCACCGGTGGGTGGGACTTGTTCTAAATTTATAAAATTTGGGAAGCAAGCTGAATAAAAATTGCTTTTATAAAACTCCCAGAACTATAGGCACAGCTGCAGGTGCAAGAGAACAGAGTCCTGGGACTGGTATTCCACCATCCCCATCAGACAATGCTCCTGAAATTTTGTCTTCCTGTACATCCTGTGTTGTATGGGGACAGTGAGCCTCTAGACTATCTTAAACTACATCAAGCAGACCCACTACGAATTTCCCAAACTCTTAGACGTTGTGATTTACAAAACTGTAATTCAAAGAGATTTCTGATTTATTTTGCCATATACTTTCCAAAGCTTCCTTCTTTAGCTTGATGTCTGCCTTACATGGACATGAGAATGACCAACAAGATAGCCTACTGACATGATTCGGAAATCCTAATAATCTTAAAACAGTACCACACATTTTTGGTTTTTCTTGCCTGCTAATTTTGTGAGCATTCCTAGTAACCTACTCTGTCTCTTCTGTTTAAAAATCAAGATAACTGATAATTGCTTTTCACTTTTGGTGCAACTTTTTAAACAGCCAGATCATTCTCTTATAATGTTAAACTACAACAGCTTTACTTAATTACTCTTTTGAAAAAATAAGTGTGATTAGTTATTTCTATATGAGTTGATATTCCCACTCTGAAGCATCTATCAAAATAATGACCTGGGCTCTTTATTGATTTAATTATTTCCCCAGAATAACTATGGTTTCATAAGAGGACAGTCTTTAGTTTTATTAAAATTTCATTTCAGTGACTTGAAGTTAGCTTTAATAAAATTTAATGTATCAATAAAGTTCAATGAATCTAAAGCATAAGAAGTCTATATTTGAGTAACCCAAGACAAAACTGTCAAGGTAGGCTGGACAAGGTAGAGATATTTGTCTTTATCTTTCTTAAGGTAAATAATAATAATAATAATAATAATAATAATAATAATAATAATAACAATAATAGAAATGCAATGGGAATTTTATTATTTTATTATTATTTATTTTATTATTAGGATTTGGGGTACTTAACTGTTTTTATGTTTTCAAATAAAAGTTAACTCTACACATCATGATATACAACTTTAAAAAGAAAGATTACTTCTATCAGTTTGGAAGACATCAGTGAATTTTCTCAGTTTAGTGTTAATTAAAAAGGTTAAGCTACAATCTAGCCAGTTTGCCCTAACTTTTTTCCCAAGGATAAGCAGGATAGAGAAATCACTTCTAAGTAAGGATCTCAAGGGTCACTCAGCACAAGACAATGGTGATTCTGTACACCCCAAGTGCTCAGAACCACTCAGGACAGGACAATGGTAGTTCTGTGTATCCACAAGTATTTAGGTCATTTAACCTTTGACAATGGTAGTTCTGTGCATCTCCAAGTATTCAGATCACTCAGCACATGACAACAGTGGTTCTGTGAATCCCCAAGTGCTCAGGTTACTCAGCACATGGCAGTAGTTATTATTCAATATTACACAATTACATTTTTTCCTAGAGAACATCTTGTGATTTCTAGGTGTATATTCTTTTCCCAAACTCAAATTATACATTCAGTTACAGGAATCATATAATCCAGTTTGTAAGTATATAGAAAAGTCAAATAGAATCTATGTTTCCCATGTACCTGCTTCACATGGTACTATGCTAAATGATATAAAAATGCCTTCGAAGTATTTTGAAGTTCTTGGTGGAAAGATGTAAACATGGGCTTGTATTTTTAGAAGACTAATTCCAGTGGCCTTTTGGAGAATCCCATAATACAATTTGAAAGAAAGAAGAGTTAGAGCCAACATGTGGAAACATTTCATAATGCTTGCACTTCAGAAATAGGATTTCTTTTCTTATTTTAAATATTATTTCTTTTTGTTTTACACTCCAGATTTTATCCCCCTCCCAGTCCACCCTTTGTTCATCTCATATCTTCTCCCCTGACCTACCCCCTGTTTCCACGAGGATTTCCCCACACACCTTTGTACTCTTTACCCCACCAGACCTCCCCACTTCTTGGGGCCTCTCGTCTCTAGAGGGTAAGGTGCATCTTCTCTCACTTAGCCCAGACCCAGTATTCCTCTGCTGTATAAGTGTTGGGGGCCTCATATCAGCTGGTGTGTGCTACCTAGTTGGTAGTCCAGTGTCTGAGAGATCTCGGGAGTCCAGGTTAATTGAGACTGCTCATCTTCTACAGGGTTGCCCTCCTCCTCAGCTTCTTCCAGCTTTTTCCTAATTCAGTCACCAGGGTCACCAGATTATGTTCATTGGTTAGGTACAAATATCTGCATCTGACTCTTTCAGCTCCTTGTTGGATTTTTCAGTGGGCAGCCATGATAGGCCCCTTTTTGTAAGCATTTCATGGTTTTAGTAATATTGCCAGGCCTTGGGACATCCCCTTGAGCTGGATCCCATTTTGGGACTGTCATTGGACCTCCTTTTCCTCAGGCTCTTCTCCATATTTGTCCCAGCAGTTCTTTCAGACAGGATCAATTATGGGTCAGAGTTTTTGACTGTGGGATAGCATCCTTATACCTCACTTGATGCCCTGTCTTTCTGCTGTAGGTCATCTCAACACATTTCCTCTCCCCACTGTAGGGAATTTCATCTAAGGTCCCTCCCTTTGAGTCCTGAGAGTCTCTGCTATATTCCTAAGGGGTCTCTCACCTCCTCCCTCCCAAGGTTGCCTGTTTCCATTCTTTCTTCTGACCCTCAGACCTTCAGTCCTTTTCCCCCACTCAATACCTGATCATAGGGGATTTCTTATAGTGCTATCAACTCAATTCTTTCTGCATTCCAAGCAAAAGCAAACTTTAATTCGGTGGATCTTTATAATTGATTTCTAAGTTTGAGCATTAAAGAAGGCTGTAATGGAAACTAAGCATAGACTAGCTGGGTTGTTGTGACAAAACTCCAGATACTAGGTGGCTTAAACAGTACATAGAAAGTTTCTCGAAGTTTAGAAATGTAGACATTTGAGGTCACATTGGTGGCAGGCTTGGTTTTGACTTAGATGTCTTCCTTGATTTGTCTTATTTGTTCATGTGAGACTTACTGTCTTCATGTACTTTGAATAGTATTTCCCAATGTTCCCTTTTTTCCTGGCTCTTATCCCGGACATTCTTCTTCTCAAACACAAGAAGTCATAGATGATGCTTGTCTTTCTCATTTTGGCTTACTTCTCATAAAATGTGGATCTCTAGTAGAGATATTCAACTGAATATGGCATAACCTAGCTATTGTTTATGGCTGAATAAAAGTTCAGTTTTTGTGAATATGTTACAGTTTCCTTATCTATTCATATGCTGTTGCATTTAGCCAGATTATACAATTTGTCTGTTTTGAATACTGCTGTAGTGTCTTAGGGTTTTACTGCTATGAACAGAAACCATGACCAAGGCAACCTCATAATAACATTTAATTGGGGCTGCTGGCAGGTTCAGAGGTTCAGTCCATTATCATCAAGGCAGAAACATGGCAACATCCAGGCAGGAATGGTGCAGGAGGAGCTGAGAGTTCTATATCTTCATCTGAAGACTGCTACCAGAATACTGGTTCCCAAGCAGCTGGGATGAGGTCTTAAAACCCACACCTACAGTGACATGCCTACTCCAACAGGGCCACACCTTCTAATATTGCAACTCCCTGGGCTTAACATATACAAACCATTACACATGATGCAGCTGTTTTTCTTCTGTGCTGACAATGAGTCCTCAAAGTGCCATAGCTAGGTTCTATTTTTAGTTTTTTGAGAATCTTTATACTGGTTTCTATAGTGGGTAAACTATTTTACATTTTTGCCAACACTATACAAAGATTCCTTTCTCCCTTATTCTCATGAGCTTGTTTTCTTACTGATAGCCACACTGGAGAGAGTTAGATACTATTTCCAAAGGCAGTCACCTTCCAAAGTATAAGGGGAGAGAATTTCAAATAGGAATTGACAAAGATGCACCATTCAGTCATCACTACTCAAATATTTGTGGCTGTGCCTAGAAAGAACACTAATTAATCACTTCTTACAACTTCATGAAGAGGAACTTCACCTTGTCTTTTGTAGCAGGATCTTCCAGGCAAATTCATTCCATGCCTCCATTTCTTCTGTCTATTCATTTTCTAAACATGCTATTCTCCTTCATGTATTTCACACATTGTTTTTATTTTAATTTATTTACATTTCAAGTTCCCTCTCTCCTGGAAACCCCCTCTGCTATCCCTCCTGCTCCTGCTTCTTTAAGGGTATTTCTCCCCCCACCTACTACACCCTCCTCCTTGCCCTCAATTCTCTTACACTGGGGCATCTATCAAACCTTCATAGGACCAAGGACCTCTCCTCACACTGATGTCAGACAAGGCTGTCCTTTTCTACATATGCAACCAGAGTCATGTGCACATCTTTGTTGGTGGCTTAGTCCCTGGGAGTTCTAGAAGGTCTGGTTGGTTGACATTGTTGTTTTTCCTATGGGGTTGCAAACCCCTTTAGCTCCTTCAGTCCTTTCTCTAACTCCTCCATTGGGGACCCCACAATCAATGCAATGGTTGTCTGCTGGCATCTGATTCTGTATTTGCAAGGTTCTGGCAGGACCTCTCAGGAGACTGCTATTCAGAGTCCTTTCAGCAAGTCTTTCTTAGCACCCAAAATAGTGTCTGAGTTTGATGACTGTATCTGGGATGAATCCTCAGGTGGGAAAGTCACTGGATGGCCTTTCCTTCAGCCTCTGCATTGCACTTTGTTTCCATATATGCTCCAGTTGTATTCTACTTTCTAAGAAGTATGGAAGTACCCACACTTTGGTCTTCCTTGTTCTTGAGCTTCATGTGGTCTGTGGATTATATCTTGGGTATTCAGATATTTTGGGCTAATATCCACTTATCAGTGAGTGTATACCCTGTGACCATGTATGCTTTTTTTTGTGATTGGGTTATGGCACTCATGATAATAACTTTTAGTTCCATTCATTAGCCTAAGAGTTCCATGAATTCATCATTTTTAATAGCAGAGTAGTACTTCATGGCGTAAGTATGCCACATTTTCTGCTGAAGGACATCTGGGTTCCTTCCAGCTTTCTAATATTATAACCAAGGCTGCTATGAACATAGTGAAATATGTACCTTCTTATACATTGGAACATCTTTTGGGTATATGCCCAAGAGTGGTACAACTTGGTTTTGTGTACCATTTTCTGAGGAAACTCCAGACTGATTTCCAGAGTGGTTGTACCAGCTTGCAATCCCATCAAAAGTGGGGAAGTGTTCCTATTTCGCCACAAACTCGCCAGCATCTGCTGTCATCTGAGTTTTTTATCTTAGCCATTCTGACTGGCATGAGGTTGAATCTCAGGGTTGCTTAGATTTGCATTTCTTCAATGTCTAAAGATGTTTAACTTTTATTTAGCTGCTTCTCAGCCCTTTGAGTTTCCTCAGTGAAGAATTCCCTGTTTAGTTCTGTTCCCCATGTTTAATAGGGTTACTGGGTTCTCTGTAGTCTAACTTCTTAAGTTCTTTGTATATATTGGATATACAAATGTAGGATTGGGTAAAAATATTTTCCCAGTCTGTTGGTTGCCCATTTGTCCTATTGACAGTGTCCTTTCCCTTGCAGAAGCTTTGCAATTTTATGAGCTCCTCATCTTAGAGCATAAACAATTGGTGTTCTGTTCAGGAAATTTTCCCCTGGGCCCACGTGTTCTAGAATTTCCCCCACGATTTTTTTCTGTAGTGTTCAGTGCATCTGGTTTTATGTGTAGGTCCTGGATCCCCTTGGACTTGAGCTCTGTATAAGGAGATAAGAATGGATCAATTTGCATCCTACAGGCTGACTGCCAGTTGAACCAGAACAATTTGTTTAAAATGCTGTCTTTTTTTCCACTGGATGGTTTTAGCTCCTTTGTCAAAGATCAAATTAGGTGGGCAGGTTCATTTCTGGGTCTTCAATTCTATTCCATTAATCTACCTGCCTGCTACTCTACCGGTACCATGCATTTTTTAAACACAATTGTTCTGTAGTACAGCTTGAGGTCAAGGATGGTGATTCCCATAGAAGTTCTTTTATTGTTGAGAATAGTGTTTTTGCTATCCTGGAGTTTTTTGTTATTCCAAATGAATTTGAGAATTTCCCTTTGTAATTCTGTGAAGAATTGAGTTGGAATTTTGGTGAGGATTGCATTGAATCTGTAGATTGCTTTTGGAAAGAGGGTCATTTTTACTATATTAATTCTGCCAATCCATGAGTATGGGAGATTTTTCCATCTTCTAAGAACTTTGTTTTCTTTCTTCAGAGACTTAAGGTTCTTGTCATACAGATCTTTCACTTGCTTGGTTAGAGTCACAACAATGTATGTAATATTATTTTTGAGTATTGTTAGGGGTGTTGTTTTCCTAATTTCTTTCTCATTATCTTTATCCTTTGAGTAGAGGTAGACTACTGATTTGTTTGTGTTAATTTTATATCTAGCCACTTTGCTAAAGTTACAATTCCTGTATGCAGCAAAATGCTGGGTCCTGTTCAAGTATGCAGTCTGTTAGTCTATGTTTTTTTTATTTGGGAATTGAGTCCATTGATCTTAAGTGATATCAAGGAAAAGTGATTGCTACTTTCTGTTATTTTTGTTGTTAGAGGTAGACTTATGTTTATGTGGCTATTTTCTTTTGGATTTGTTTAAAGATTACTTACTGTCTTGCTTTTTCTTGGCTGTAATTTCCCTCCTTTTTGGAATTTTCCATCTAATATCCTTTGTTCAGCTGGATTTGTGGAAAGATAAAATTGGTTTTGTCATGGAATATCTTGTTTTCTTTCTCTATTGTATTTGAGAATTTTCCTGGGTGTAGTAGCCTGGCTGACACTCATGTTCTCTTAGCATCTGTATGACATCTGCCCAGGATCTTCTATCTTTCATTGTTTCTGTTGAGAAGTCTGGTGTAATTCTGATTGGTCTGCCTTTATATGGAATTTCTGTTCTGGTCCAGTCTATTTGGAGTTCTGTTGGCTTCTTGTATGTTCATGGGAATCTCTTTCATTAGGTTAGAGGAGTTTTCTTTCTATATTACAAACTTTTTGCCTTTTACATTTTCTTTGACTGTTAGGTCAATGTTTTCTATGGTATTTTCTGAACCTGAGATTCTATCTCCTACATCTTGTATTCTTTTGGTGATGCTTGGGCATGTCTTCTGATCTCTTTCCTAGTTTTTCTATCTTCAGGGTTGTCTCCTTTTGTGATTTCTTTATTTGTTTTCTATTTCCATTTTTAGATCTTGGATGGTTTTATACATTATCTTTTTCTATTTGATTGTGTTTTCTTATAATTTTTAATGGACTTTTGTGTTTCCTCTTTAAAGTCTTCTGTTTGTTTACCTGTGCTCTACCATCTTCTTTAAGGGAGTTATTTATTTCCATCTTAAAGTCCTCTATTATCTTCATGAGAAGTGATTTTAGATCCGAATCTTGGTGGGAGAACTGGGTTGTAATAATGCCATGTTACTTTAGTTTCTGTTGCTTGGGTTCCTATGTTTGCCTCCCACCATCTGCTTATCTCCAGTGCCACCTGCCCTTGCTATATCTGACTGGAGCTTGTCCTTCCTGTGATCCTGGTTGTGTCAGAACTCCTCAAAGTCCAGCTGTCTATGTGGTCCTGTAATTCTGGGACACTGTGATCCTGAGATCCAAGGTGTGTCAGAACTTCTGGCCTTCAAACTGCCTCTGTGGCCCCAAGATCCAGGAGACCAAGATCCTGGAATCCTAGGATCTTGTGATCCTGTGATGCTGGGTGTGTTATGGTGCCTAGGAGTGGAGCTTCCTCTGGGTGTTACAGCACTGGCTGCAGAGTTTGAGCTCAATGTAAACCAGGACAGCCCAGAAGGTATCCGTGCCACTGATTAGTCAGGATTCCTGTGTCACTGGATCCCCCTGGTTCCAGTTATGCTCCATGGTGCTGGCACAGTTGTTGTGTCCTCCTCACCTCCGATCCTACTTCTTCTGTATTTCTTTTTTATTTTTTTATTTTCTATATTCTTTGTTTACATTCCAAAGGCTTTCCCCTTTCTCAGTTTCCCCTTAACCCTATGTCCCATAAGTGCTCTTCCCCGACACCCCCCCTCCCGCCTCCCTCCTATTTCCCCCCACCCACCCCTCCACCTTTTTTCTGTTCTGGTACTCTCCTAAAAATCTGAATTCAGTCTTTGCAGGACCAGGGTCCTCTCCTTCCTTCTTCTTGAGAATCTTTTCATTTGCTAATTATGCCTTGAGTATTCAGAACTTCTGGGCTCATTAATATCCACTTATCAGTGATTGCATTTCATGTGTATTCTTTTGTGATTGGGTTAACTTACTAAGGATATTTTCTAGATCCAACCATTTGCCTACAAATTCCATGAATTTATGATTTTTAATTGCTGTGTAGTATTCCATTATATAAATATATCACATTTTCTGTATCCATTCCTCCTTTGAGGGACATCTGGGCTCCTTCCAACTTTCTGGCTATTATACATAAGTTTGCTATGAACATAGTGGAGCATGTATCTTTATTGTATGCAGGGGAATCCTCTGGGTATATGCCCAGGAGTGGTATGACAGGGTCCTCTGGAAGTGTCATGACCAATTATCTGAGGAACCACCAGACTTATTTCCAGAGCAGTTGTACCATCTTGCAATCCCACCAAAAGTGTAGGAGTGTTCCCCCTCCTCTACATCCTTGCCAGCACCTGTTGTCTCTTGAGTTTTTAATCTTAGCCATTCTGACTGGTGTGAGGTGGAATCTCAGCGCTGTTTTGATTTGCATTTCCCTGATAACTAATGATGTTAAACATCTTGTAAGGTGCTTCTCAGCCATCTGAATTTCTTGTGGTGAAAATTCTTTGTTTAGGTCTGTACCCCATTTTTTGATAGGGATATTTGGTTCTTTGGCGTCTACATTCTTGAGTTCTTTGTATATATTGGATATTAGCCCTCTGTTGGATGTAGGGTTGGTGAAGAACTTTTCCAATTTTGTTGATGACTGTTTTGTTCTTCTGACTGTGTAATTTGCCTTACAAAAACTTTGTAATTTTATGCGGTCCCATATCAATTTTTGATCTTAGCGTATAAGCTATTGGTGTTCTGTTCAGAAACTTTCCCTCTGTGTCCATGTCCTCCAGGGTCTTCTCCAGTTTCTTTTCTATTAGTTTCAGTGTGTCTGGTTTCATGTGGAGGTCCTTGATCCACTTGGAGTTGATCTTGGTACAAGGAGATAAGAGTGGGTCAATTCGCATTCTTCTGCATGTTGACCTCCAGTTGAACCAGCACCATTTGTTGAAAAGGTTATCTTTTTTTCACTGGATGGTTGTAGCTCCTTTATCAATGATCAAGTGACCATAACTCTGTGGGTTCATTTCTGGGTCTTCAATTCTATTCCATTGTTCTACTTGCCTGTCGCTGTACCAATACCATGCAGTTTTTAACACAGTTGCTCTGTAGTACTGCTTGAGGTCAGGGATATTTATTCCCCCAGAAGTCCTTTTATTGTTGAGAATAGTTTTAGCTATCCTGGGTTTTTTGTTATGCCAGATGAATTTAAGAATTGCTCTTTCTAGATCTATGAAGAATTGATTTGGGATTTTGAAAGGGATTGCATTGAATCTGTAGATTTGTTTGGGCAAGACGGCCATTTTTAGTATATTGATCCTGCCAATCCAAGAACATGAAATATTTTTCTATTTCCTGAGGTCTTCTTCCATTTCTTTCTTCAAGGACTTAAAGTTCCTGTCATAGAGATCTTTCACTTGTTTGGTTAGAGTCATGCCAAGATACTTTATATTGTTTGTGGCTATTGTGAAGGGTGCTATTTCCCTAACTTCTTTCTCAGCCTGCTTGTCCTTTCAGTACAGGAAGGCTACTGATTTGCTTGAGTTGATTTTATAACCAGCCACTTTGCTGAAGTTGTTTCTCAGCTGTAAGAGTTCTCTGGTGGAGTTTTTTGGGTCACTTAAGTATACTCTCATGTCATCTGCAAATAGTGATAGTTTGACTTCTTCCTTTCCAATTTGTATTCCTTTGAATATCTTATGTTTTCTAATTGTTCTCGCTAGAACTTCAAGAACAATATTGAAAAGATGGAGAGAGAGGGCAGCCTTGTCTAGTCCCTGATTTTAGTGGGATTGCTTCAAGTTTCTCTCCATTTATTTTGATGTTGGCTACTGGTTTGCTGTAGATTGCTTTTACTATATTTAGGTATGGACCTTGAATTCCTGTTCTTTCCAGGACTTTTAGCATAAAAGGATGCTGAATTTTGTCAAATGCTTCTTCAGCATCTAAGACGATGACCATGTGGTTTTTTCTTTTAGTTTGTTTATGTAGTGGATTGCATGGATGGATTTCTGTATATTGAACCATCCCTGCATTCCTGGTATGACGCCTACTTGATCATGGTGAATGATCATTTTGATGTGTTCATTGGCGAGAATTTTATTTTTTATTTTTGCATCAATATTAATAAGGGAAATTGGCCTGTAGTTCTCTTTCTTTGTAGGATCTTTGTGTGGTTTTGGTATCAGCATAATTGTGGCTTTGTAGAATGAGTTGGGCAGTGTTCCTTCTGTTTCTATTTTGTGGAATAGTTTGAAGAGTATTTGTGTGAGGTCTTTTTTGAAGGTCTGATAGAATTCTGCACTAAAACCATCTGGTCTTGTACCTTTTTTGGTTGGGAGACTTTCTATAACCCCTTCTATTTCTCTAGGGGTCATGGGACTATTTAGCTGATCTTATTGATCCTGATTTAATTTTGGTATTTGGTATCTGCCTAGGAACTTGTCCATTTCCTCCACATTCTCCAGTTGTGTTGAGTATAGGCTTTTGTAGTAGGATCTGATGATTTTTTGAATTTCCTCAGTTTCTGTTGTTATAACCCACTTTTCATTTCTAATTTTGTTAATTTGGATACTTTCTCTGTGCCCTTTGGTTAGTCTGGCTCAGGGTTTATCTATCTTGATGTTTTTCTCAAAGAACCAGCTCTTGGTTTTGTTGATTCTTTGTGTGGTTCTCTTCGTTTCTACTTGATTGATTTCAGCCCTTAGTTTGATGTTTTCATGTCTTCTACTCCTCTTGGGTGAATTAGCTTCTTTTTGTTCCAGGGCTTTCAGCTGTGCTGTTAAGCTGATAGTGTATGCTCTCTCCAGTTTCGTTTTGGAGGCACTCAGGGCTATGAGTTTTCCTCTTAGCACGCTTTCATTGTGTCCCATAGATTTGGGTATGTTGTACCTTCATTTTCATTAAATTCTAAAAATGTCTTTGATTTCTTTCTTTATTTCTTCCTTGACTAAAATGTCATTGAGTAGAGTATTGTTCAGTCCATGTGTATGTAGGCTTTTTTTCGTTTTTGTTGCTATTGAAGACCACTCTTACTCCATAGTGATCTGATAGGAGGCATGGGAGTAATATGATCTTCTTGTATTTGTTGACATCTGTCTTGTGACCAATTATACGATGAATTTTGGAGAAGGTACCATTCGGTGCTGAGAAAAACGTATATTCGTTTGCTTTAGAATGAAATGTTCTATATATATCTGTTAAATCCAATTGGTCCAAAGTTTCAATTAGTTTCACTGTGTCCCTGTTCAGTTTCTGCTTTCCTGATAGGTCCATTGAGGAGAGTGGGGTGTTGAAGTCACCCACAATTATTATATTAGGTTCAATGTGTGCTTTAAGCTTTAGTAAAGTTTCTTTTATGAATGAGGGTGCCCTTGCATATGGAGCAAAAATGTTCTGTATTGAGAGTTCTTCTTGGTGGATTTTCCCTTTGACCAGCAAGAAGTGACCTTCTGTGTCTCTTTTGATGACTTTAGGTTGAAAGTCAATTTTATCTGATATTAGAATGGCTATTCTGGCTTGTTTCCTGAGACCATTTGCTTGTAAAATTGTCTTCTAGCCTTTTACTCTAAGGTAATGTTTGTCTTTGACATTGAGATGTGTTTCTTGTATGCAGCAAAATGTAGGGTCCTGTTTCTGTATCCAGTCTGTTAGTCTATGTCTTTTTACTGGGGCATTGGGTCCATTGATGTTAAGAGATATTAAGGAATAGTAATTATTACCTCCTGACATTTTTGAAATTATTTTTTTTATATTTGAGAGGTTATCTTCTTTTGGTTTTGATGGGAAGAGGTTTCTATCTTGCTTCTTCCTGGGTGTAACTTCCCTCCTTGTGTTGGTGTTTTCCCCCTATTATTCTTTGTAGGGCTGGGTTTGTGGAATGATATTGTGCAAATTTGGTTTTGTCATGGAATACCTTGGTTTCTTCATCTATGGCAATTGAGAGTTTTGCTGGGTATCGTAGTTTTGGCTGAAATTTGTGTTCTCTTAGAATCTGCATGATATCTGCCCAGGATCTTCTAGCTTTCATGGTCTCTGGTGAGAAGTCTGGTATAATTCTGATAGGTCTTCCTTTAAATGTTACTTGGCCTTTTTCTCTTACTGCCTTTAATATTATTTCTTTGTTTAGTACATTTGGAGTTTTGATTATTATGTGATGGGGGTATTTCTGTTCTGGTCCAGTCTGTTTGGAGTTCTGTAGGCTTCTTGTATATTCATGGGCATCTCTCTCTTTAGGTTGGGGAAGTTTTCTTCCATAATTTTGTAGAAGATATTTGCTGGTCCTTTAAATTGTAAATCTTCACTCTCATCTATACCTATAATTCTTAGGTTTGGTCTTCTCATTTTGTCTTGGATTTCCTAGATGTTTTGGGTTACAAGCTTTTTACATGTAGCATTTTCTTTGACTATTGAATCAATCCATGGTTCCTATAGTATCTTCAGCATCTGAGATTCTTTCTTCTCTCTCTTGTATTCTATTGTTGATATTTGCATCTCTGGTCCCTGATTTCTTTCCAAGGTTTTCTATCTCTAAAGTTGTCTCCCTTTGTGATTTCTTAGTTGTTTGTACTTCTGTTTTTATATTCTGGATGGTTTCTTTCGCTTGCTTGTTTGTGTTTTCATGTAATTCCTTAAGAGATTTTTGTGTTTCCCCTTTTATAACTTCTACTTGTTTGCCCCTGTTCTCTTGTATTTCTTTAAGTGATTTTTGTGTTTCCTCCTTATTGGCTTCTATTTTTTGATCCATATTCTCCTGAATTTCTTTAAGTGATTTTTGTGTTTGCCTTGTAAGGGCTTCTAACTTTTGATCCATTTTCTCCTCTATTTCTTTAAGAGATTTATCTATGTGTTCTGCTATCAGCATCCTGACCAGTGATTTTTACATCCAAAGCTTGTTTTTCTGGTGTGTTGGGGTATCCAGGATTTCCTGTTGTTGGCGAACTGGGTTTGTATGCTGGCATGCTGCCTTGATTTCTGTTAGTAACATTCCTACATTTGCCTTTTGCCATCTGGTTATCTCTGGCGTTAGTTAGTTGACCATGTTGTCACTGGCTGGTGTTTGAACCTCCCGTGAGCCTGGGCCTGTCTGTTAGTTCTCTACTGATGACCAGGCTGCAAGATGGAGATTACTGCTGAGAACGCTGAGAGGACCTCAGAGTAGGCAGTTCCCAACCAAGTTGGTACAAGGCCCTGGGGCCGTGGAGATGTCCGCCGCGCTGCCCAGGCACTGGCCACTGGCAAGAGTCAGGCAGATGTTCACCTGAGTGATGGTAGTCACAGATTAAGTCTGTTTCTCTGGCCCTCTCTATTAGTGGCCTAGCGGCAAGATGTAGACCATTGGTGTAGGGGCCTGGGAGAACCGCGGGGCAAGCAGCTCCCAGCCGCGCCATGGAGATGTTCTGCCAAGCTGCCCCGGCTCTTGCTACTGGCGTGAGCCTGGCATGTTCCCACCGGAGCGATGGTAGGCATAGATTAAGTCTGGATACCTGCACCTCTCTACCGGTGACCCAGCCGCAAGAAGAAGACTGTCAGTGTAGGGGCCTGGTAGAACCGTGGGGCAAGCAGCTCCCAGCAATGCCATGGAGATGTTAGCCGAGCCGCCCTGGCTCTGGCTACCAGCGTGAGCCTGGCAGATTCCCACCGGAGCCTCTTCTGTATTTCTTTATTTATGTCCTTTTTAAAGTTTCTATCAGCATCATGAGATGTGATTTTAAATCAGTCTTACTTTTCTGATGTGTTAAGGTATCAAGGACTCACTGTGGTGGGAGAACTAGGTTCTTATGATGCCAAGTAGCCTTGGTTTCTATTGCTTATGTTCTTTCCCTTGCCTTTCGTCACCTGAGTATCTCTGCTGATAGCTGTTCTTGCTGTCTCTGACTGTGGCTTTTCTCTCCTCTAAGCTTCTGTTAAGAACTGGAAGTCCAGTTCTCTCTGAGAAGAATTTAGTATGAAGGGCTGTGGTACAGGGTCAGATCTGGAGTGCAGGCAGAAATAAGTAGTATCCTGTCCCCAACTGTTCCTTGGTTCCTATGATCTGAAGGCCCTGGGATGGTTCCTATTGAGCCAGGAATTTGTAGAGAAGTGATTGTCTTACTGGTGCTCACAGGTGTGTCAGCAGTCCTGGGAGAGCAGCTCTCTCCTGGCATTTATTTTGGTATGGATCCAGCTCAGATCCAGAGGATCAGCTCAGTTGGCACAGACAGAAACCAAAAGGCTACTGTGCCAGGCCACTCTTAGGTTCCTGTGTCCTGAGGGTTCTGGGCAGTTCCCTCTGAGCAGCAGTGGTAGTTTTTCCTGCACTCAAAGGCATTTTGCCACTCCTGGGAGGATAGCTCTCTCAGTGTGCTGCTTGGGTATGGATCTCTCTGACAGATGATCAGCTCAGGTGGCCCAGAAGGAAACCCGATTTCATACATTTTATCCCCTCTTTCCAGCCATTTACATAGGCAGCTATCTAATATAACAGTTATCAACCTGTGTGTCATGATCCCTAGTACCATTGTAAAACACAGAGCTTTCATTATGACTCATGAGAGTAGCAGAATTACATTTATGAAATAGCAGCAAAAATAATTTTATGGGTGGGGGTCATGACAACATGAGGAACTGAATTAAAGCACATATTAAAGCTGTATAAAGTCACAGAAATAGGAAGGTTGAGAAACACTAATATAATGCACTTGTTCTAAGCTCTTCAACTCATTATTCCAGCATTCTAAGCTGAACATTATTTCTAAAAGCTATTATATTGGACCTATTATGCAAACTAGTTCTGTGAACATTTTGTATTTATCCTTATTTCTTTTAGAATAATCTATGAGAAAAAAGGATCTAGCCCTTCATTTTGGAGAGGTGATGCATGCTTTAAGTGTGGCATGTAATTGTTAATCATTAGACTCTTACAGAAAAGTCACCTTATTTTGTATTGGTATAAAACTTCTGAGAACATTCACATCAGAAAGAACACTGAGAAATCCACAATGTAAAAGCCTGTCCCATCACACAACAAAGTGATCTCAAGTGTGTTTATCTAATTATCTCAATTTTATAATTTAATTTTATTTGTGTTTCAAGTCATTGAAGTCCACTATAACCACATCATTAGCCTCTGATAATTTAGGTTAAGGCATATTTAATGTTAGAAAATATATCTAAATTTCCCAAAGTCAGATGCATAATATGTTGAACCGTTTCAATAATTCTTGAAAGTAAATGGTTGAAACTACAAGTTCTAATTTCAGTTCAAATTATGATATTTGAAAATTATTGTGACAATATTTAATCTAAGCTTTTCATTTACTTTCTAGAACAGTAACTGGTTTTCTCATAAAGAGAAAAACAAAGAACTATCATTTTATATTAATGAAAATATTGTTTGATTTTATATATAAACATACATATCTCCCCCCTGAAATTCAAAAGAATAAAAGAATAGACTGAAGGCCTTTGATAAAGGGTTTGTGCATATAAATCTGTAAATAGCTACAATCATATCTAGTCATTCAACTTCATGAAAACAGATAGTCTAGAACAAACCTATTCTTCCTAAATCTCTCTTCAATTGTACCCAGTGAGGACACAAATCCCATAACAGCTTTTCTAATGGTAGTCACTCTGACAGACTTCACGTTGCTCATTTGCAGGTATTTTTGATAGAATGGACCTTTTTTACTTTTATTTTTTGATAGAAGAGGCCACTAACCTCTCTGCTGACAAATAATTATGAATTGAAAGCAATATTTTGTTAGTAATACTTTTTTCCATTTCTATGTCTGAATGCTTCATTTCTAAACATGTAAGTTGAAAGTCCAGTGTTTTGTGGCCATGGTTGAAACCTTTTGTGTTTTGTAACTTCTTACAAGAGATAGGACTCATTTTGTGACTTTTCATCTTTCAGTCTTGAGTTCCCTAAAGGTCATTCAGATTATAAGTTTAATGCTATCACATAAGAACTGGATTTATTTATTTACATATGAATTTCTTCAGAGAGTAATTTTGTTATTTATTTTGTTGGACATGTCTAAAATTTCACCCAATAAAATAAACTTTTGGATATCTAAATTGTAGAAGATTTTGTTTTATGGAGTGTGAAAATCTCCTAAATGCAAGATTAATGTTAAAGTTATAATTGGAGACAAATGTGTGGAATTTTGTGTGGATTTAGTTTTTAAAACTAGGCTTGAAGTGCCACCTTCATGTGGCAAAGCAATAAGACAGCATTAAGGGAACCTTCCAGGGCTTGTGGCAGGAAATGTCCTTTAATGATACTTGTGTCTTTTAAAATTAAATTCCACCAGGCTATTTAGTTGTAGTAACTCAGAAATAATGTTTTTCTTCTTTATTTATTGAAATTTAAGATTTCAAATTGACCAATTTTTGAACCTCAAATATGTCTGGACATCTAAATGTACCTCCTGTGTGTGCACATATGGAAAGTAGAGCTTACCATCAGATTATTTTTCCACTTTTAATCTTTGATAAACAATTTTATTTGAATCCAGATATCACCGTTTCAATTATATTGGCTGACAAATGAGTGCCCTAAACTCACCTGTCTCTGCTTCCTCCAGCACTGGGATTGGAAGCATATACCAAAACATCTGAGTGTCCTTGGGATAAAAACCTCAGGTCCTGAGAAGCAAGTACTGTACCTATTGAGTTTCTTCCTTGGCCATTCACATATTTTAGAAGTGATAACTGCTATACATTATTTCTATTTCCATGGTGATTATTAGAATCAAAGGAAAGAAAAATCCATGCACCAATCGTTTATTTAATTCAGTTTACCAATATTTCTTTAGAAAATAGATAAGATCTTGAATTCTGGAATGTTGAAATGGACTGAAACTATGTTCCTTTGGGGTTTCTGTCTACTGAGAATAAAGCTTCCTTTTCTTATGTACTGCCAACACTTTTTTTTTTTCACATTGCAAGTGATTTTTTTTTTTAAATTCCATTCCATAACCTTTGGTACTCTGTAGAATGGATTAACTAATACTTGTTCTTACAGTATTTCATCTAAGGAACTACTCTTTTTCCAAATAAGATTTTCAGGCTTGTAGCCGTGGTGGCGCATGCCTTTGATCCCAACACTTGGGAGGCAGAGACAGGCATATTTCTGAGTTCAAGGCCAGCCTGGTCTACAGAGTGAGTTCCAAGACAACCAGGGCTACACAGAGAAATCCTGTCTCAAAAAAACAAAACAAAACAAAACACAACACAACAAAACAAAACAAAAAAGTATTCTTTGTAATTACAGGGAGGGGGAACCAGGAAAGGGAAAATCATTTAGAATGTAAACAAAGAATATAGAAAATTAAAAAAAGAAAAAAAGATTTTCAGGCTTAACATTCATAATTCATAACTCTTGTTTATAACTTTGTACAATATATTTTATAAGTGTTAGTTCTCATGAATGTGTCTACATTTATTTTGATTTTTAAGCACAGTTCCATTTCAACAGGCATTGACTTGATATGCAGAGCCATGTTTGGTGGGCTCCATCAAGTTTACTTGCAATAGTAAGCATATTTAAATAATATTTTCTTGAGTGCAATACAGGTATATACTTCCACATGTGTATATAGTACCAAGAGCAAGGCTGTATGATCTATGTTTAATGCTTTTTTCTCTAGTTTATAAAGAAATTGTTGAACAATTATGTAGGGGCTCCTCTACACAAGTGGATGTATGCAATGCTTAACAGCCTCTCCATATTTCATTATTTTATTACATAGATGATCCATGTTAGTAGAAAACATGTAAGAATGTTTTCATCTTTAATACTATACAAATAATTGTTAAAAAGCAAGACCTCTTGTATTTCTTAAATATTTTCACGTAAAACTGAGGTGTTCTGGGAATTTCAAGCCCAAACCCTATCTGTTTCTCAGATATCAAGACAATGAGCACTGAATGGCTCTACAGTCAGATATCTCATTGCTATTTCTTACGATTAGTCAAGTATCATATTCTAGGCAGCTATGCCCTAGACAAACTAATCAATGCATCAAAAACTGGACATTTGTAACACCATGTATACTCTCTGGTTGATGGTTTTGTCCCTGGGAGCTTTGGGAGTACTGGGTGGCTCATATTGTTGTTCATTCTTTGGTGCTGCAAACCCCTTCAGCTCCTTGGGTCCTTTCTCTAGATCTTCCATTGGGGACCCTATGCTCAGTTCAATGGCTGACTGAGAGTATCCCCCTCTGTATTTGTCAGGCACTAGCAGAACCTCCCAGGTGACAGCTATATCTGGCTCTGGTCAGCAAGTACTTGTGGGCATCTATAATAGTGTCTGGGATTTTTAACTGTATATGGGTTGGATGACTAGGTTGGATAGTCTCTGGATGGTCTTTCCCTCAAACTCTGTTCCACACATTGTCTCTGTATCTCCTTCTGTGAGTATTTTGTTTCTCCTTCTAAGAAAGACCAGAGTATACTTTGTTCTTCCTTCTTCTTGGGCATTTTTGATATCTGAATTGTGTCTTCGGTATTCCAAGCTTCTGGGCTAATATCCACTTATCAGTAAGTGCATACCAAGCATGTTCTTTTGTGATTGGGTTACCTCACTCAGGATATTTTCCAGTTCTGCCCATTTGCCTAAGATTTTCATGAATTCATTGTTTTTAATAGCTGAGTAGTATACCATTGTGTAAATATACCACAATTTTTGTATCCATAACTCTGTTGAGGAACATCTGGGCCCAGAGATGACAGGGACAAAACCATCAACCAGATAGTACACAAGGTGTTACTCATGGCTCCAGATGCATAGGCAGCAGAAAATGACCTTGTTGAACATCAAAGGGAGGAAAGACCCTTGGTCCTTGTAAAGCTCAATGATGCAGTGTAGGGGAATACTAGGACAGGGAAGTGGGAGAGGGCTGATTAGGGAACAGAGGGAGGGCAAATGACTTATTTGATTTTCAAGGGGTTGGGAACCAGTAAAGGTGAAATCATTTGAAATGTAAATAAAGAATGTATCTAATATAAAATAAAAAAACTAGATATTCAGTTATATACTTATATTCATAAACTTGTACTTTTCTCTCTCTCATGCTTACTCATCTGTTACCTCAATAATTTATTTTCATGACTGTAAAATCATATTTTGAAAGGCTCTTCATTGAGTATTTATTGTAAATCAAAAATTAGTCTTGTTTATATACCCAGAAAAATAGGCATACTGAGCTGGAAAGATGAGTCAGTGGTTAAGAGAGCTGAATGCTATTCCACAGAGTTAAATCCACATGGTATCTCAAAACCATTTCAAGTCCCAGGGAATTCATCTCTCTTTTCTAGCCTCCACAGGCAGAAGACATGCAACACATGTAGACAAAATACTTAAACATTGTCTTAGTTTGGGTTTCCATTGCTATGAATAGACCCCCTTATAACGACAACATTTAATTGGGGCAGGCTTATAGTTTCAGAGGTTCAGTCCACTATCACCATGGCAGGAAGCATGGCATCAGCATCCAATTGAACATGGTTCTAGAGGAGCAGAGAATTCTACACCTCGATGCAAAGGCAGCAAGGAGACTACACTGGGCAGAGCCTGAACCTAGAGAATCTCAAAGCCCAAATTTGCATTCCTCTAATAAGGCCATACCTATCCCAACAAAACCATACTTCCTACTACCTCCATTGTTCATGGGCCAAGCATTCAATCACATGAGTCTGTACAGGTCAAATATATTCAAACCACTGAGATCACGTATAAAAAAAGATTCAGAATAATATGCATCTTCATAGTTCAGTAGTCTCTTTTTTCAATACCATTTTGTGCATCAGAAGGATTACATGGGAATGGAAGAAGAAGAAAAATGTGAAGAAGGAAGAAGAGTTGTGGGATGTGGGTGAAGTCCTAAGCAAATGTGTATTGTTGACACTATCACAGCCAAGTCAAAGACAACAATACCTATCATCCATGCAAAGACTTTCCTGAGTTTATGGCCAAGGCAATGCAAAACCTTCCTCTGGTCCAAGTAGAGATATTGATAGTGTCTACAGAAAGTGCCAAAAGAAGCTTCCTCATCCTCAGTAACTGCAGCCTGAGAACACTAACCTACTCATCCCACAGAGGTTAGCTATCCTATTCCTAGTTCATGTTGTGAACAGAAAACAGCTGAGTGCATGTCCCCCTCCCCCCTTTTTTTGTTTTTTCGAGACAGGGTTTCTTTGTGTAGTCCTGGCTGTCCTGGAACTCACTCTATAGACCAGGCTGGCCTCAAACTTAGAAATCGCCTGCCTCTGCCTCCCAAGTGCTGGGATTAAAGGCGTGCACCACTACCAACATGTCCCTCCTTAATTCCAACTTTTCTTTGTGTGAGTATTCATTCTATGTATACCAAGTATTGTGAGTGCCGAAGGTCTACAAGTTGAGTCACGGAGAGGGAAGTAAAAGGAGAAGGGAGCTAGAAAGGAGTTTGAGTGAGATCAAGAACCAAATGAGTAGGGAGAAGAGATGGGGAAAGAAAAGAAGTCAAACTGCATAAACATAATAAATTGTGAATTAAATGGGTCTTGGGACACTTTTTCATTTGCCTATTCAAGTTTTTGAGTGTGTCTCAGCTTCATAAACACTGCTTCAAATCTTCTTATTGATATTTGTAAATATTTCCTAAGTATTTATTGAGATAAAGTTACTATCTAAAATGCAAAGACATTAAGAAAATGTGTTCACAAACAAACCAAAGCTATGGTATGTGTTACTTCATATTTCTCTGTTTGCCTTGGTCAGCAACTTAGAGAGAATGAGCCTAGTAAACTTTGGTTTATTTACTAGTTGGTTCTTTTATTTATTTTTAATTTTTTCCTTTATTTTCTATATTCTTTGTTTACATTCCAAAGGCTTTCCCCTTTCCCAGTTCCCCCCTCACCATATGTCCCATAAGTCCTCTCCCCCTAACTATTCCCCAATCACCCCCCTCCATTTCTCTGTTCTGATGCTCTCCTACAAATCTGTATCCAGTCTTTTCAGGACCAGGGTCCTTTCCTTCCTTCTTCTTGGGAATCTTTTGATTTGCTAATTGTGTCTTGAGTATTCAGAGTTTTGGGCTCATTAATATCCACTTATCAGTGATTGCATTTCATGTGTATTCTTTTGTGATTGGGTTAAATCACTTAGGATGATATTTTCCAGATCCAACCATTTGCCTACAAATTGCATGAATTCATTGTTTTTAATTGCTGAGTAGTAATCCATTGTATAAACATATCACATTTTCTGTATCCATTCCTCCTTTGAGGGACATCTGGGCTTCTTCCAACTTCTGGCTATTATAAATAAGGCTGCTATGAACATAGTGGAGCATGTGTCTTTATTGTATGCAGGGGATTCCACTTGGTATATACCTAGGAGTGGTATGACAGGGTCCTCTGGAAGTGTCATGCCCATTTTTTTCTGAAGAAACACCAGACTGATTTCCAGAGCAGTTGTACCATCTTGCAATCCCGCCAATAGTGTAGGAGTATTCCTTTTTCTCCACATCCTTGCCAGTACCTGTTATCCCTTGAGTTTTTAATCTTAGCCATTCTGACTGTTGTGAGATGGAATCTCAGGGTTGTTTTGATTTGCATTTCCCTGATGACTAATGATGACTTTAACCAAACAAGTGAAAGAGCTGTATGACAAGAACTTCAAGTCCTTGAAGAAAGAAATCGAAGAAGACTTCAGGAGATGAAAAAATATTCCATGCTCTTGATTTGGCAGGATCAATATAGTAAAAATGACCATCTTGCCAACAACAATCTACAGATTCAATGTAATCCCCATCAAAATCCCAACTCAATTCTTCATAGATCTAGAAAGAGCAATTCTCAAATTCATCTGGAGTAACAAAAAACCCAGGGTAGCTAAAAATATTCTCAACAATAAAAGGACTTCTGGGGGAATCAATATCCCTGACCTCAAACAGTACTACAGAGCAATTGTGCTAAAAACTGCATGGTATTGGTACAACGACAGGCAAGTAGATCAATGGAATAGAATTGAAGACCCAGAAATGAACCCAAAGACTTATGGTCACTTGATCTTTGATAAAGGAGCTACAACCATTCAGTGGAAAAAAGACAGCCTTTTCAAGAAATGGTGCTGGTTCAACTGGAGGTCAACATGCAGAAGAATGCGAATTGACCCACTCATCTCCTTGTACTAAGATCAACTCCAAGTGGATCAAGGACCTCCACATAAAACCAGACGCACTGAAACTAATAGAAAACAAACTGGGGAAGACCCTGGAGGACATGGGCACAGAGGAAAAGTTCCTAAACAGAACACCAATAGTTTATGTGCTAAGATCAAGAATTGACAAATGGGACCTCATAAAATTACAAAGTTTCTGTAAGGCAAAGGACACTGTCAGAAGGACAAAACAGCAACCAACAAATTGGGAAAAGATCTTCACCAACCCCACATCTGACAGAGGGCTAATATCCAATAAATACAAAGAGCTCAAGAAGTTAGACCCCCAAAAAATGGAGTACAGAGC
This sequence comes from Apodemus agrarius, assembly GCA_964023405.1. NCBI lineage: Eukaryota > Metazoa > Chordata > Mammalia > Rodentia > Muridae > Apodemus > Apodemus agrarius. The sequence goes on along the minus strand of OZ030020.1, from coordinate 77,989,081 downwards.
TAAACAAAGAATTTTCACGAGAAGAAATTCGGATGTCCGAGAAGCACCTTAAAAGATATTCTACTAGTTGGTTCTTAATCTTGGTTCCCCTTCTATACTTTTCTGCATTTTCTCTTTCCTCTACTATAATATACCCTCAACTTGATAATATATTTATTTTCTTCTATGTAATTACCATTTATCACTAATATCTAAGACTGCATTTTAAAATTTTATATCTTACATGCTCTCTGGAATCACACAGTCCAATGTGTGGTAAGATTAAAAAGGAAGAAGTGTTATATAATTATTAAATCAATTAAATCTTTACAAATGGTTTAATGTATTGCCCATTTTACAACCTGCATAGATTATGCAGAAAACAAACTCAGAGAATAGACTATGTTAATATCCATAGGCACAGAATATTAGACACAAAATATTCTTAAGTAATTAGAAGTGCAGAAGAAAATGACATAGGGGTAAAAGTTAATGAACTAGCTATGAAAAGTATGAGTTTAGATGTCGGTTTTGCTCTTTAGATGGTACTGGCACCTCTTAATCTTTGCTTTTTAAAATCTCCATACTAATAAGATGTGGGATTTCTCTAAGATTTGACCATCTCCTACTAAATTAAGATTCTGGAAATAATTGTAAATAGCAATTACTTTATATTATCCTTAAGACCAGGAATTCATTTAAACCAATCCCTGAGATCTCTAGAACACTGGACCACCTACCTCACAGCATACACCAGGTGATATGAGGCCCCTGACACATATAGAGCAGAAGACTGCCTGGTCTGGCCTCAATGAGAGAAGATGTACCTAACCCTTGAGAGACTTGAGGCCCCAGGGAGTGGGGAGACCTGGTAGGGTGTGGTGGGGTTTGGATGGGGTGGTTTTGGGTGGGGGTGTGGTGAGGTTGGGATGGTGTAGTTTGGGGTGGGGTGAGGTGGAGGTGGCGAGGACATTCTCTTGGAGACAGGGAGGAGGAATGGGATAAGGAACAGTAAGAGGATGGACCAGGAGGGGGATAACAACTGGACTGTAAAAAAAAAGATTAAAGATAATTTTAAAAACTAAATAAATAATAGATCATCACAAAATAGTTAGATAAAGAAAGGAAGAGATTAATCATAACATTATTTTATTATTCATTAGGACATGATAGCTTTACAATTTTATTTGCAACTTTATTTATTTATAGTTCAAATGTTATCCACTTACCCAATTTCCTCCACAGAAACCCCCTATTCCATCCCCATTCCTCTGCTTCTACAAAGGTGTGCCCCCCCACACCTGCTTCCTCCCTTCGCATTCCCCTACACTGGAGCATTGAGCCTTCAAGGGGCCAAGGGCCTCTTCTCCCATTGATGCCCAGCAAGGCCATCCTCATCTACATATATGGGTGGAACCGTGGATCCCTCCATGTGAACTCCTTCGTTGGTGGTTGTACTGGCTAGTTTTGTATGTCAACTTGACACAGGCTGGAGTTATCATAGGACAAGGAGCTTCAGTTGGGGAAGTGCCTCCGTGAGATCCAGCTGTGGGGCATTTTCTCAATTAGTGATCAAGTGGAGGAGAGCCCCTTGTGGGTGGTACCATCTCAGGGCTGGTATTCTTGGGTTCTATAAGAGAGCAGGCTGAGCAAGCCAGGGGAAGCAAGCCAGTAAGTAACATCCCTCCATGGCCTCTGCATCAGCTCCTGCTTCCTGACCTGTTTGAGTTCCAGTCCTGACTTCCTTTGGTAATGAACAGCTGTGTGGAAGTGTAAGCTCAATAAACCCTTTCCTCCCCAACTTTCTTCTTGGCCATGATGTTTGTGCAGGAATAGAAACCCTGTCTAAGACAGTGGTTTAGACCCTGGGACCTCTGGTTAGTTTATAATGTTTTCCATCCTATGGAGTTGCAAACCCCTTAAGCTCTTTCAGTCCTTTTTCTACTCCTCCCTTCGGTATCCCATGTTCACACCAATGGTTGTCTGTGAGCATCCACCTGTATAAATGTCAGTCTCTGGCAGAGCCTCTCAGGAGACAGCTATATCAGGATCCTGTCAGTAAGCACCTCGTGACACCCACTATAGTGTCTGAGTTTGGTGATTGTATGTGGGAAGAATCTCCAGGTGGGGCAGTCTCTGAATGGCCTTTCCTTCAGTCTCTGCTCCACACTTTCTCCCTGTTTGCTCCTGTTTTGTTACCCCTTCTAAGAAGGACTGAAGCATCCATATTTTGGTCTTCCTTCTTAAGCTTCATAAGTTCTATGAATTGAATCTTGGTTATTCTCAACTTTTGGGCTAGTATCTACTTATCGGTGAGTACATACCATGCATGCTCTTTTGGGACTGGGTTCCCTCACCTGAGGTGCTATTTTCAAGTTCCATCCATTTGCTTGCAAATTTTATGAAGTAAATGTTTTTAATTGCTGAGGAGTATTCCATTGTGAAAATGTATCAGATTTTCTGTATCCATTACTCTGCTGAAGGACATCTGGGCTCTTTCCAGCTTCTGGCTATTATAAATTAGCCAGAAGCTGAATATATATATATATATATATATATATATATATATATATATATATATATATATTATAAATAAGGCTACTTTCATAGAGGAGCATGTGTCCTTGTTATATGTTGGAACACCATTTGGGTATAAGCCCAGGAGTGGTATAGCTGTGTCTTGAGATATTACTATATCCAGTTTTCTGAGGAACAGCCGGACTGATTTTCAGAGTGGTTGTACCAGCTTGCAATCCCAGCAACAAGAGTATTCCTCTTTCTCCACATCCTGTCCAGCATCTGCTGTCACCTGAATTTTTGATCTTATCCACTCTGATTGATGTGAGGTAGAACCTCAGGGTTGTTTTGATTTACATTTTCCTAATGATTAAGGCTGTTGAACATTTTATTAGGTGCTTTTCAGACATTTGGTATTCCTCAGATGAGATGACTTTGTTTAGCTCTGTACCCAATTTTTAATAGGGTTATTTAGTTCTCTGGAGTCTAACTTCTTGAGTTCTTTGTATATATTGGATATAAGCTCTCTCTCAGATGTAGGGTTGGTAAAGATCTTTTCCCAATTTGTTGGTTGCCAATAGCTTTGCAATTTTATAAGGTCCCATTTGTCAATCATTGATCTTAGAGCATAAGCCATTGGTGTTCTTTTCAGGAACTTTTCCCCTGTGTCCATGTGTTTGTGGCTCTTGCCCATGTTCTCTTCAATTAGTTTCAGTGTATCTGGACTTGACTTGAGCTTTGTATAAGGAGATTAAAAATGGATTGATTTGCATTCTTCTACATGCTGACTACCAGTTGAACTAGGACCATTTGTTGAAAATGCTGTCTTTTTTCCACCAGAAGGTTTTAGCTTCTTTGCCAAAGATCAAGTTACAATAGGTGCACAGATTCATTTCTGGGTCTTCAATTCTATTACTTTGATAATTCTGCCTGTCTCTGTACCAATACCATGCAGTTTTTATTACTATTGCTCAGTAGTACAGATTGAGGTCAAGGATGGTGATTCCCCCAGAATTTCTTCAGTTGTTGAGAATAGTTTTCACTATCCTAGGTTTTTTGTTATTCCAAATGAATTTGCAAATTGCTCTTTCTAACTCTATAAAGAATTGAGTTGCAATTTTGATGGGGATTGCAATATATATCAAATCCATTTGGTTCATAACTTCTGTTACTTTCACTGTGTTTCTGTTTAGTTTCTGTTTCTATGATGTGTCCATTGCTGAGAGTAGGGTATTGAAGTCTCCCACTAGTATTGTGTGAGATGCAATGTGTGCTTTGAGCTTTAGTAAAGTTTCATTTATAAATGCAAGGGTGCCCTTGCATTTGGAGTATAGATGTTTAGAACTGAGAGTTCATCTTGAAGATTTTTCCTTTGATAAGCATGAAATGTACTTCCTTATATTTTTGATGACTTTTGGTTGAAAGTCAATTTTATCTGATGTTAGAATGATTACTTTAGCTTGTTTCTTGGGAATATTTGCTTGGAATACTGTTTTCCAACATTTTATTCTGAGGTAGTGTCTGTCTGTGTCACTGAGTTGCATTTCCTATTTGTAGGAAAATGCTGGTTCCTGTTTACATATACAGTCTTTTAGTCTATGTCTTTTTATTGAAGAATTGAGTCCATTGATGTTAACAGATATTAAGGAAAAGTGGTTGTTGCTTCCTGTTACTTTTGTAGTTAGAGGTGGAATTATGTTTCTGTGGATATCTTCTTTTGGGTTTGTTTAATGATTACTGTCTTCCTTTTTCTAGGGTATAGTTTCCCTCCTTGTGTTGGAATTTTCCATCTATTATCCTTTGTAGGGCTGGAGTTTGGAAACAGATTGTGTCACTTTGGTTTTGTCATGGAATATCTTGTTCTTTCTCTATGGTAATTGAGTTATGCTGGCTATTGTAGCTTGGGCTGGCAATTTTGTTCTCTTAGGGTTTGTATGACACCTGTCCAGGATGTTCTGGCTTTTAGAGTCTCCAGTGAGAAGTCTGGTGTAATTCTGATAGTTCTGCCTTTATATGTTTCTTGACGTTTTTCCCTGATTGCTTTCAATATTCTTTCTTTGTTTTGTGCATTTGGTGTTTTGATTATTATGTGACAGGAGGAATTTCTATTCTCTTCTATTCTATTTGGAGTTCTGTAGGCTTCCTGTATGTTTGTAGGCATCTTTTTAGGTTAGGGAAGCTTTCTTCTATAATTTTGTTGAAGATATTTACTAGCCCTTTCAGTTGGGAATCTTCACTCTCTTCTATACCTATTATCCTTAGGTTTGGTCTTCTCATTATGTACTATATTTCCTGGATATTTGGTTTAGGATCTTTTGCATTTTACATTTTCTTTGACTGTTGTGTCAATGTTTTCTATGGTATCCGCTGAACCTGAGATTTTCTGTTCTATCTCTTGTATTCTGTTAGTGATGCTTGCATCTATGACTCCTGTTCTGTTTCCTAGGTTTTGTATCTCTGAGTAGCCTCCCTTAATTTCTTTATTGCTTCCACTTCCATTTTTAGATACTGGATGGTTTTGTTCAATTCATTTACCTATTTGGTTGTGTCTTCTTTTAATACTTTAAGGGATTTTTGTATTTCCTCTTTAAGGATTTCTTCCTGTTTACCTGTATTCTCCTATATATCTTCAAGGGAGTTATTTATGTTCTTCTTAAAATTCTCTATCATCTTCATGAGAAGTGATTTTAAGTCTGAATCTTGCTTTTCCTGTGTAATGGGGTATCCAGGATTTGCTATGGTGGAAGAACTAGGTTCTGATGATGCTAAGTTACCTTGGTTTTTTACTTATGTTCTTGTGCTTGCTTCTCAACATCTGGTTATCTCTAGTGCTACGGGCAGTCACTGTCTCCAACTAGAGCCTGTCTCTCCTGCTACCTTGTTTATTTCAGAACTCCTCTGAGTCCAGTTGTCTCTGTGATACCATAATCCTGAGATTTTGGGTGGAATAGCTGTTAGGAGTTAATAAGCCTTGAGCCCCTGGGATCCAGAAATCCTGGTGTAACTAAGCTCCTGAGATCCTGTGATCCTATGATCCTATCATCCTGGGCTTGTTAGAGGACCTGGGAGTCAATTTTCCCCTTGGTGTTTTGTTACTTGGTGTGGAGCTAGTTCCAGAGGTCAGAGGTCAGCTCAGGGCACTGGCTCAGACCTGAAGGCACCTGTGCACTGGTTGAGTGGGTGGTTCCTGTGTTCCTGGATCCCTGAAGGTCCCAGTAACTCCTGGTGTTTTGCTATGGATGTTGTGACCTCCTGACCTATGATCCTGGTCATAGGATTCCAGCTTTCTCTGAGTGTTGTGATATTGGGTGCAGAGCTAGTGCTCAAGGTCTGCTTGGGGAACTGGTTCAAACTAGTAGGAAGACACTTTTATATTTACTAAAGAGTAGAAATCATTATGATGACTATTTAGATACCTTAAATATTACTTATTATTAAAGGTACATGATCATCATGGAGATAATAGGTTCTGAAAAATACAAGGAGTTTCATATTTTCTTCTCTCATATTAATTTGTTATTGAGTGTGTCCTCTAAATCAGTTAAAGACTTCTAGAAGATTGACATATTGACTTTGGTTTAAAAAAATTATGTAGGAAAACAGAATTGAGTGATTTCTAGACAGAATTAACATAGAAGATGATGTTTTCATTGTTGAAATTAAGTTGCAATATTATTTCAAATATATGTATCAGTAGGTTTTATGTACTCAAGTTTGACCTTGTCATATTTTAATACTTTGATTCCTGAAAAGAGAATACAAAGATATACTAGTATTTTTGATAGAGAAACATGGAAATTTGTACATAAAGGTTTAATTACCACAATACTTCTTAGAAAATTCCATCAATTACTAATTATATTCCTAAGAAATTATAACTTATTTCCTTAAAATATGATTGGCCTTTTTAATACATTTTCTATTTTGTTACCTTTTAATCTTTTTTTGCAATTTTTTATTGGATATCGTCTATATTTACAATTCATTTCCCTTTTTCTGGTTCCTCAGCCCCCCCCAAAGGTCCCACATGCCCTTTTCCCTCCCCCTGCCCCCTCTTCCACACCTTCCCTCTTCCCTGTTCTTGTATTCCCTACACTGATGCTTTGATCCTTTCCAGCACCAGTGTCTACTCCTTTCTTCCTGTCAGACATCATTTGGTATGTGAATTGTGTCTTTGGTGTTCCAAGATTCTAGGCTAATATCCACTTATCAGTGACTGCATACCATGCGTATTCTTTTGAGACTGGGTTACCTCACTTAGTATGATGTTATCCAGCTCCATCCATTTCTCTAAGAATTTCATGAATTCATTGTTTCTAATGGCTGAATAGTAGTCCACTGTGTATATATACCATAATTTTTGTATCCATTCCTCCGTTGAGGGACATCTGGGTTCTTTCCAGCTTCTGGCTATTATAAGTAAGGCTGCTATGAACATAGAGGAGCATGTATCCTTATTGCATGCTGGGGAATCTTCTGGGTATATTCCAGGAGTGGTATGGCTGGGTCCTCTGGAAGTATCATGTCCAGTTTTCTGAGGAACCGCCAGACTGATTTCCAGAGTGGTTGTACGAGCTTGCAGTCCCACCAGCAGTGGAGGAGTGTTCCCCTTTCTCCATATCCTCACCAACATCTGATGTCTCAGTTTTTAATCTTAGCCATTCTGACTGGTGTGAGGTTAAATCTCAGGGTTGTTTTGATTTGCAATTCTCTAATGACTAATGATGTTGAACATTTTTTAAGGTGTTTCTCAGCCATCCGAATTTCTTCAGGTAAAAAGTTTTTGTTTAGTTCTGTACCCCATTTTTGGATAGGGTTATTTGGTTTTCTGGGGTCTAACTTCTTGAGTTCTTTGTGTACATTGGATATTAGCCCTCTGTTGGACATGGGGTTGGTGAAGATCTTTTCCTAATTTGTTGGTTGCCGATTTGTCCTTTTGACAGTGTCTTTTGTCTTACAGAAACTTTGTCATTTTATGAGGTCCCATTTGTCTATTCTTGCTCTTAGAGCATGAGCAATTGGTGTTCTGTTCAGGAATTTTCCCCCTGAGCCAATGTCCTCAAGGGTCTTCCCCAGTTTCTTTTCTATTAGTTTTACTGTGTCTGGTTTTATGTGGAGGTCCTTGATCCACTTGGAGTTGAGATGGTTTTAGTGCAGAATTCTATCAGACCCTCAAAGAAGTCCTGATACCAATACTCTTCAAAGTATTCCACAAAAAAAAAAAAAAAACCAGAAGGAACACTATCCAACTCATTCTATGAAGCCACAATTACCCTGATACCAAAAGCACACAAAGATGCAACTAAGAAAGAGAACTACAGGCCAATTTCTCTTATGAATATTGATGCAAAAATACTAAATAAAATACTTTCCAACCAAATCCAAGAACACATCAAAACGATCATTCACCATGATCAAGTTGGCTTCATCCCAGGGATGCAGGGATGGTTCAATATACGGAAATCCATCAACATAATCCACTACATAAACAAACTCAAAGAAAAAACCACGTGGTCATCTCATTGGATGCTGAAAAAGCATTTGACAAAATTCAGCATTGTTTCATGCTAAAAGTCTTGGAAAGAACAGGAATTCAAGGCCCATATCTAAACATAGTAAAAGCAATTTACAGCAGACCGATAGCCAACATCAAGGTAAATGATGAGAAACTTGATGCAATCCCACTAAAATCAGGGACTAGATAAGGCTGCCCCCTCTCACAATATCTCTTCAATATAGTACTTGAGGTACTAGCTAGAGCAATTCAACAACATAAGGAAGTCAAAGGGATACAAATCGGAAAGGAAGAAGTCAAACTATTACTATTCACAGATGATATGATAGTATACTTAAGTGACCCAGAAAACTCCACCAGAGAACTCCTACAGCTGATAAACAACTTCAGCAAAGTGGCTGGTTATAAAATCAACTCAAGCAAATCAGTAGCCTTCTTATATGCAAAGGATAAGCAGGCCAAGAAAGAAATTAGGGAAATGAAACCCTACACAATAGCCACAAACAATTTAAAGTATCTGTGTGTGACTCTAACCAAACAAGTGAAAGATTTATATGACAAAAACTTCAGGTCTCTGAAGAAGGAAATTGAAGAAGACATCAGAAAGTGGAAAAATCTTCCATGCTCGTGGGTTGGCAGGATTATTATAGTTAAAATGTAGATCTTGCCAAAAAACAATATACAGATTCAACGCAATCCCCATCAAAATCCCAACTCAGTTCTTTATAGAGTTAGAAGGAACAATTCTCAAATTCATCTGGAACAACAAAAAACCCAGGATAGCTAAAACTATCATCAACAGTAAAAGAACTTCTGGGTGAATCAATATCCCAGACCTCAAGCAATACTACAGAGCAGTAGTGTTAAAAACTGCATGTTATTGGTACAGTGGATCAATGGAATAGGATCGAAGACCCAGAATTGAACCCACATATCTATGGCCAATTGATCTTTGACAAAGTAGCTGAAAACATCCAGTGGAAAAAAGATAGCCTTTTCAACAAATGGTGCTGGCTCAACTGGAGGTCAACATGCAGAAGAATGAGAATTGACCCACTCTTATCTCCTTGCACTAAGTTACCTTTTAATCTTAAAAATATATTTTATTAGACAGATCTAACAGACAGCACCAGGTACACAGACATAGCCTGAGTCTAACATCGCTTGGGTTTCAACCTGTCTGGCTTCTGCCTGCACCCAGGGCCTGGTCAGCTCTGCAGGCCATCTGTGTGCCAGCCCTGTTGGGGGGAAGTTTGCCCTGCAGACTGACAAGCACTTAGAGGGGATCTACACCATCTTGGCTCCCAGACTCCCGACAGATCTAACAGACAGTGCCAGGTACACAAACATTGCCTGATTCAAACATCACTTGGATCTCAGACTGTCGGGCTTCTGCCTGCACCCAGGGCCCAGGCAGCTCTGCAGGCCATCTGTGGGACAACCCTGTCAGGGGTCATTTGCCCTGCAGAGTGATCAGCACTTGGAAAAGTTCCCTGCAGTATCCACCATCTTTACTCCCTTACTGAGCAGACGGGCAGCACCAGGTTCACAGAGACAACCCAAGTAGAACATTGCTTGGGGCAAGACACACCAAGTCTCCAAAAGCACCCAAGAAGAGGGCAGCACATCAGCAATCTGTGCCAGGGGAAACCCAGTCATCCAGCAGTGCAGAAATAGCCTTACAGACTCAGAGGAGGTTCAAAAACCAGCCAGTCACAACAAGACCAACTAACTCCAGAGATAAACAGATCTCAAAAGGCAAACATAGGAACATTACTAACAGAAATCAAGGCAACATGGCAGCATCTGGATGCAATTCTCCAACAAGTCCTGGATACCCCAACACACCAAAAACAAAACAAAAAAAAAATCAAGGTTTGAATTTAGAATCACTGGTCATGATGCTGTTAGAGGAACACAATAAGCACATAGATAAATCTCTTAAAGAAATACAGGAGAAAATGGATCAAAAGGTAGAAGCAATTAAAAGGGAAACACAAAAATCATTTAAAGAAACTCAGGAGAATATGGGTCAAAAGATAGAAGGCAATAAAGAGGAAATGCAAAAATCACTTAAAGAAATACAAGAGAACTTGGATCAACAGGCAGAAGTCATGAAAGAGGAAACACAAAAATCTCTTAAAGAATTACAGGAAAACACAAACAAGTGAAGGAACTGAACAAACCCTCCAGGATCTGAACATAGAAGGAGAAAGAACTAAGAAATCGAAAAGGGCGACAACTCTGGAGATAGAAAACCTTGGGAAGAAATCAGGGACCATAGATGCAAATATCAACAACAGAATACAAAAGATAGAAGAAAGAATCTCGGATGCTGAAGATACCATAGAAACCATTGATTAACAGTGAAAGAAATGGCAAAATGCAAAAACCTTGCAACCCAAAACATCCAGGAAATCCAGGACACAATGAGAAGACCAAACCTAAGGATTATAGGTATAGATGAGAGTGAAAATTTACAACTTAAAGGGACAGCAAATATCTTCAACAAATTATGGAAGGAAATTTCCCTAACCTAAAAAGAAAGATGCCCATGAATATACAAGAAGCATACAGAACTCAAACAGACTGGACCAGAACAGAAATACCTCCCATCACATAATAATCAAAAATCCAAATGTACTAAACAAAGAAAGAATATTAAAGGCAGTAAGACGAAAAGGTCAAGTAGCATATAAAGGAAGACCTATCAGAATTACACCAGACTTCTTGCCAGAGACCATGAAAGCTAGAAGGTTCTGGGCAGATCTCATGCAGACTCTAAGAGAACACAAGACTACTATACCCAGGAAAACATTCAATCACCATAGATGGAGAAACCAAGATATTCCACGACAAAACCAAATTTACATATTATCATTCAACAAATCCAGCCCTACAAAGGACAACTGTCAGAAAATGCCAATACAAAAAGGGAAACTACACCCTGGAAAAAAATCAAGATAGTAACCTTCTTTCATCAAACCCAAAAGGAGATAAGCACTCAAATACAAAAATAACATGAAAAATTGCAGAAAGTAATAATCACTATTCCTTAATATCTCTTAACATCAATGTATTCAATTCTCCAATAAAAAGATATAGACTAACGGAATGGATATGAAAACAGGACACTATATTTTGCTGCATACAGGAAACACCCTCAGTGTCAAAGACAAACACTACCTTAGAGTAAAAGGCTAGAAGACAATTTTACAAGGAAATGGTCTCAGAAAACAAGCTGGAGTAACCATTCTAATATCAGATAAAATTGACTTTCAACCTAAAGTCATCAAAAGAGACACAGAATGTTACTTCTTGCTGGTCAAAGGAAAAATCCTCCAAGAAGTACTCTCAGTTCTGAATATCTATGCTCCAAAAGCAAGAACACCTTCATTTGTAAAAGAAACTTTACTAAAGCTCAAAGCACACATTGCACCTAACACAATAATTGTGGGTGACTTCAACACTCCACGCTCCTCAATGGACCGATCAGGAAAACAGATACTAAACAAGGACACAGTGAAACTAATTGAAGGGTCTGGAGAGATGGTTCAGAGGTTAAGAGCACTGACTGCTCTTCTGAAGGTCCTGAGTTCAATTTCCAGCAACCACATGTGGCTCACAACTATCTGTAATGGGAACTGTTGTCCTCTTCTGGTGTGTGTATACTCATATACATAAAATAAATATATGTAAAAAAAGAAACTAATTGAAGCTTTGGACCAATTGGATTTAATACATATATATATATATGTATGTATATGTATATGTATATGTATATGTATATGTATATGTATATGTATATACATATACATATACATATACATATATATACACATACATACATACATACATACATATATATATATCATTTGATCCTAAAAAAAAAAAAGAATATACCTTTTTCTCAGCACCTCATGGTAGCTCTCCAAAATCGATCATATAATTATTCACAAGAAAGACCTCAACAAATATAAGAAGATCGAACTAATCCCATGCCTCCTATCAGATCACTATGGAGTGAGAGTGGTCTTCAATAGCAACAAAAACAGCAGAAAGCCCACATACACATGGAAGCTGAACAATACTCTACTCAGTGATACCTTGGCCAAAGAAGAAATAAAGTAAGAAATTAAAGACTTTTTAGAATTTAATGAACATGAAGGCACAACATAGCCAAATCTATGGGACACAGTGAAAGCAGTGCTAAGAGGAAAACTCATAGCCCTGAGTGCCTCCATAAAGAAACTGGAGCGAAAATACACTAGCAGCTTAATGGCACACCTGAAAGCTCTGGAAGAAAAAGAAGCTAATTCAGCAAGGAGTAGGAGTAGACAGGAAATTATCAAACTCAGGGCTGAAATCAATCAAGTGAAAACAAAGAAAACCATACAAAGAATCAACAAAACCAAGAGCTGGTTCTTTGAGAAAATCAACAAGATAGATAAACCCTTAGGCAGACTAACTAAAGGGCACAGAGACAGTATCCAACTCAACAAAATTAGAAATGAAAAGGGAGATAAAACAACAGAAAATTAGGAAATTTGATAAAACATCAGATCCTACTTCAAAAGCCTATACTCAACACAACTGGAGAATCTGGAGGAAATGGACAATTTCCTAGACAGATACCAAATACCAAAATTAAATCAGGATCAATTAGATCATCTAAACAGTCCCATAACCCCTAAAGAAATAGAAGGGGTCATAGAAAGTTTTCCAACAAAAAAATAAAAGCACAGGACCAGATTGTTTTAGTGCAGAATTCTATCAGATCTTCAAAGAAGACCTAAAACCAATACTCTTCAAACTATTACACAAAATAGAAATAGAAGGAATACTACACAACTAGTTCTACAATGCAACAATTACATTGATACCAAAACCACACAAAGATCTGACAAAGAAAGAGAACTTCAGGACAGTTTCCCTTATGAACATATATGCAAAACTACTCAATAAAATTCTTGCCAACTGAATCCAAGAACACATCAAAATGATCATTCACCATGATCAAGTAGGCTTCATCACAGGGATACAGGGATGGTTCAATATACAGAAATCAATCAATGCAATCCTCTATATAAACAAACTCAAAGAAATACCCACATGATCATTTCATTAGATGCTGAAAAAGCATTTGACAAAATTCGACATCCTTTTATGCTAAAAGTCTTGGAAAGCACAGGACCTCAAGGTCCACACCTAAACATAGTAAAAGCAATATACAGCAAACCAGTAGCCAACATTAAAATAAATGGAGAGAAACTTGAAGCTATCCCACTAAAATCAGAGACTAGACAAGGCTGTCCTCTCAATATCTTTTCAATATAGTACTTGAAGGTCTCATGATAGCAATTAGACAACATAAGGAAGTCAAAGGATACAAATTGGAAAGGAAGAAGTCAAACTATCACTATTTGTAGATGATATGATAGTATACTTAAGTGACCCAAAAAACTCCACCAGAGAAGTCCTACAGCTGATAAACAACTTCAGCAAAGTGGCTGGTTATAAAATCAACTCAAGCAAATCAGTAGCCTTCCTATACTCAAAGGATAAGCAGGCTGAGAAAGAAGTTAGGGAATTAGCACCCTTCACAATAGCCACAAGCAATAAAAGTATCTTGGCGTCCATCTAACCAAACAAGTGAAAGAATTGTATGACAGGAACTTCAAGTCTTTGATGAAAGAAATCGAAGAAGACCTCAGACGAAGGAAAAATATTTCATGCACTTGGATTGGCAGGATTAATATTGCAAAAATGGCCAGCTTGCCAAAAGCAATCTACAGATTCAATGCAATCCCCATCAAAACCTCAATTCAGTTCTTCATAGAGTTAGAAAGAGCAATTCTCACATTCATCTGGAATAAGAAAAAAACCCAGGATAGATAATACTATTTTCAAGAGTAAAAGAACTACTGGGGGAAATCAGTATCATGGACCTCAAGCAATACTACAGAGCAGTGGTGTTAAAAACTGCATGTTATTGGTACATTGACAGGCAGGTATCAATGGAATAGGATTGAAGACACAGAAATGAACCCACACACCTGTGGTCACTTGATCTTCAACAAAGGGGCTGAATACATCCAGTGGGAAAAAAGGTAGCCTTTCAACAAATGCTAATGTTTCAAATTGGAGGTCAGCATGTAGAAGAATGTGAATTGATCCATTCTTATCTCCTTGTACTAAACTCAAGTCCAAGTAGATTAAGGACCTTCACATAAAACCAGAAACAATGAAACTAATAGAAAAGAAACTGGGAAAGACCCTTGAGGACATGGGCACAGGAGGAAAGTTTCTAAACAGAACAGCAATTGCTTGTTCCCTAAGATCAAGAATTGACAAATGGAACCTCATAAAATTACAAAGATTCTGTAAGGCAAAGGACAATGTCAAAAGGACAAAAGGGCAACCAACAAATTGGGAAAAGATCTTCACAAACCCTACATCAGACAGAGGGCTAATATCCAATATATACAAAGACTTCAAGAAGTTAGACCCTAGAAAACCAAATTACTCTATTAACAAATGGGGTAGAGGTAGGCCTCCATATTGCTACCAGGACAGGGCTAGAGAGGCCCAGGTAGACAGACTCCAGCTGGGGCTACCATCCTGCAGGTGGATCTGTCAGGCTCTTGCCACCAGGAAGGGCCAGGGACAAGGCTCTGCAGGACTTCTCCACGCCCTCTGGCCTTACACCAAGGCAGCTGGGAGCAGCCAGCTCATGGTCCCTTAGAGCAGAAGTCTCAGTAGGCCTCCATATTGCTACCAGGAAAGGGCTAGAGAGGCACAGGTAGACAGATTCAATTCAGGGGCTACCATCACTTGGGAGGATCCTCCAGGCTCACATCACTAACCAGGGCAAGGGCAGCAGCTGGAGAGACATCTCCATGCCCTCAGGCATTGCACCAACTCGGTTGGGAACCGTCCTCCCTGAGGTCCCCTCAGCACTCACAGAGGGAGTCTCTATCTTGCAGCATAGTCACCAGTAGAGAAACAACAGGTGAGCCAGCCTCGCGAGAGGTTCAAACACAAGCCAGTGACAACAAGGCCAACTAACACCAGAAATAACGAGATGGCAAAAGGAAAATGAAGGAAGGTTACTAACAGAAATCAAGGCAGCTTGACAGCATCTGAACCCAGTTCGCCGACAACAGGAAGCCCTGGATACCCCAACACACCAGAAAAACAAGACTTGGATCTAAAATCACTGGGCAGGATGCTGGTAGCAGAATGCATAGATAAATCTCTTAAAGAAATAGAGGAGAAAATGGATCAAAAGTTAGAAGCCTTTACAAGGCAAACACAAAAATCACTTAAAGAAATTCAGGAGAATATGGATCAAAAAGCAGAAGCCAATAAGGAGGAAAGACAAAAATCACTTAAAGAAATACAGAAGAACGTGGGTCAACAAGTAGAAGCGATGGAAGAGGAAACACAAAAGTCTCTTAAAGAAATACATGAAAACACAATCAAGCAAGCGAAAGATCTGAGCATATCCATCCAGGTTCTAAAAACAGAAGTAGAAACAACTAAGAAATCGCAGAGGGAGACAACATTGGAGATAGAAAACCTTGGGAAGAAATCAGGGGCCATAGATGCAAATATCAACAATAGAATACAAGAGATAGAAGACAGAATCTCACAAGCCGAAGATACCATAGGAACCATTGATTCAACAGTCAAAGAAAATACTAAATGCAAAAAGGTTGTAACCCAAAACATCCAGGAAATCCAGGACACAATGAGAAGACCAAACCTAAGGATTATAGGTATAGATGAGAGGGAAGATTTACAAGTTAAAGGGCCATCAAATATCTTCTACAAAATTATGGAAGAAAACTTCCCCAACCTAAAGAGATAGATGCCCATGAACATACAAGAAGCCTATAGAACTCAAACAGACTGGACCAGAACAGAAATACATCCCGTCACATAATAATAAAAACTCCAAATGTACTAAATAACAAAAGAATATTAAAGGCAGCAAGAGAAAAAGGCCAAGTAACATATAAAGGAAGACCTATCAGAATAACACCAGACTTCTCACCAGAGACCATGAAAACTAGAAGATCCTGGGCAGATATCATGCAAACTCTAAGAGAACACAAATTTCAGCCAAAACTACTTTACCCAGCAAAACTCTCAATCGCCATAGATGGAGACATCAAGGTATTCCATGACAAAACCAAATTTGCACGTTATCTTTCCACAAATCCAGCCCTACAATGGATAATAGGGGGAAAACACTAACACAAGGAAGGAAACTACACCCCAGAAGAAGCAAGATAGAAACCTCCTCTCAAATATAAAAAATATAGACCTCTCAAATATAAAAAAATAATTTCAAAAATGTCGGGAGATAATAATTACTATTCCTTAATATCTCTTAACATCAATGGACTCAATTCCCCAATAAAAAGACATAGATTAACAGACTGGATACGGAAACAGGACCTATCCTTCCTGCATACAGGAAACACATATCAGTGATAAAGACAAACACTGCCTTAGAGTAAAAGGATGGAAGACAATTTTACAAGCAAATGGTCTCAGGAAAAAAGCTGGAGTAGCCATTAAAATATCAGATAAAATTGACTTCCAACCTAAAGTCAGCAAAAGAGACTCAGAAGGTCACTTCTTGCTGGTCAAAGGGAAAATCCACCAAGAAGAGCTCTCAATACTGAACATCTATGCTCCAAATGCAAGGGCACCCTCATTTGTAAAAGAAACCTTACTAAAGCTTAAAGCACACATTACACTAACAATAATTGTGTGTGACTTCAACACTCCACTCTCCTCAATGGACCGATCAGGAAAGCAGAAACTAAACAGGGACACAGTGAACCTAATTGAAACTTTGGACCAATTGTATTTAACAGATATATATACAACATTTCATCCTAAAGCTAAAGAATATACCTTTTTCTCAGCACCGCATGGTACCTTCTCCAAAATCGAACATATAATTGGTCACAAGACAGATGTCAACAAATACAAGAAGATTGAGCTAATCCCATGCCTCCTATCAGATCACCATGGAGTAAGAGTGGTCTTCAATAGCAAAATAAATAAATAAATAAATAAATAAATAAATAAATAAAATTAAAACAAACAAACAAAAAAAAACCAGAAAGCCCACATACACATGGAAACTGAACAATACTCTACTCAATGACACCTTGGTCAAGGAAGAAATAAAAAAAGAAATCAAAGACTTTTTTAGAATTCGATGAAAATGAATGTACAACTTACCGAAATCTATGGGACACAATGAAAGCAGTGCTAAGAGGAAAACTCACAGCTCTAAGTTCATCCAAAAAGAACCTGGAGAGAGCATACACTAGCACCTTAATGGCACACCTTAAAGCCCTGGAAGAAAAAGAAATTAATTCACCCAAGAGGAGTAGAAGACAAGAAATCATCAAACTCAGGGCTGAAATCAATCAAGTAGAAACAAAGAGAATCATACAAAGAATCAACAAATCCAGGAGCTGGTTCATTGAGAAAATAAACAAGATAGATAAACCCTTAGCCAGACTAACCGAGGACACAGAGACAGTATCCAAATTAACAAAATTAGAAATGAAAAGGGGAACATAACAACAGAAACTGAGGAAATTCAAAAGATGATCAGATCCTACTACAAAGGTCTATACACAACACAACTAGAGAATCTGGAGGAAATGGACAATTTCCTAGACAGATACCAAATACCAAAATTAAATCAGCATCAATTCAATCAGCTAAATAGTTCCATAACCCCTAAATAAATAGAAGGGGTTATAGAAAGCCTCCCAACCAACAAAAGTACTGGACCAGATGGTTTTAGTGCAGAAATCTACCAGATCTTCAAAGAAGACTTAACACCAATACTCTTCAAACTATTCCACAAAATAGAGACAGAAGGGACACTGCCCAACTCATTCTTCGAAGCCACAATTACGCTAATACCTAAACCACAAATAGATCCAACAAAGAAAGAGAACTACAGGCCAATTTCTCTTATGAATATCTATGTAAAAATACTAAATAAAATTCTTGCCATCTGAATCCAAGAGCACATCAAAACGATCATTCACCATGATCAAGTTGGCTTCATCCCAGGGATGCAGGGATGGTTCAATATATGGAAATCCATCAACGTAATCCACTACATAAACAAACCAAAAGAAAAAACCACATGGTCATCTCATTAGATGCTGAAAAAGCATTTGACAAAATTCAGCATCCTTGCATGCTAAAGGTCTTGGAAAGAGCAGGAATTCAAGGCCCATACCTAAACATAGTAAAAGCAATCTACAGCAAAACAGTAGCCAACATCAAAATAAATGGAAGGAAACCTGAAGCAACCCCACTAAAATTAGGGACTAGACAAGGCTGCCTTCTCTCTCCATATCTTTTCAATATAGTACTGGAAGTTCTAGTGACAGCAATTAGACAACATAAGGAAGTCAAAGTGATACAATTTGGAAAAGAAGAAGTCAAACTGTCACTATTTGCAGATGATGTGATTGTTTATTTAAGGGACCCCAAAAACATCACCAGAGAACTTCTACAGCTGATAAACAACTTCAGCAAAGTGGCTGGTTATAAAATTAACTAAAGCAAATCAGTAGCCTTCTTGTACTCAAAGGACAAGCAGGCTGAGAAAGAAGATAGGGAAATAACACCCTTCACAATAACCACAAACAACATAAAGTACCTTGGCGTAACTCTAACCAAACAAGTGAAAGATCTGTATGACAGGAATTTCAACTCCTTGAAGAAAGAAATCTTCGACCTCAGAAGATGGAAAAATATTTCTTGCTCCTGGATTGGCAGGATCAATATAGTAAAAATGGCCATCTTGCCAAAAGCAATCTACAGATTCAATGAGATCCCCATCAAAATCCCAACTTAATTCTTCATAGATCTAGAAAGAACAATTCTCAAATTCATCTGGAGCAACAAAAAACCCAGGATAGCTAAAACTATCCTCAACAATAAAAGGACTTCTGGGGGAATCAATATCCCTGACCTCAAGCAGTACTACAGAGCAATTGTGTTAAAAACTGCATGGTATTTGTACAGCAACAGGCAAGTGGATCAATGGAATAGGATTGAAGACCCAGAAATTAACCCACAGACTTATGGTCACTTGATCTTTGATAAAGGAGCCACAACCATCCAGTGGAAAAAGATAGCCTTTTCAACAAATGGTGCTGGTTCAACTGGAAGTCAACATGAAGAATTGGAATTGACCCACTCTTATCTCCTTGTACTAAGATCAACTCCAAGTGGATCAAGGACCTCCACATAAAACCAGACACACTGAAACTATTAGAAAAGAAAATGGGGAAAACCCTGGAGGTCATGGGCACAGGGGGAAAGTTCCTGAACAGAACACCAATAGATTATGCTCTAAGATCAAGAATTGACAAATGGGACCTCTTAATTTACAAAGGTTCTGTAAGGCAAAGGACACTGTCAGAAAGACAAAACGGCAACCAACAAATTGGGAAAAGATCTTTACCAACCCCACATCGGACAGAGGGCTAATATCCAATATATACAAAGAACTCTAGAAGTTAGCCCCCAAAGAACCAAATAACCCTATCAAAAATGGGGTAAAGAGCTAAACAAAGAATTTTCACCACAAGAAATTTGGATGGCCGAGAAACACCTTAAGAGATGTTCAACCTCATTAGTCATCAGGGAAATGCAAATCAAAACAACCCTGAGATTCCACCTCACACCAGTCAGAAAGGCTAAGATTAAAAACTCAGAAGACATCAGGTGTTGACAAGGATGTGGAGAAAGAGGAACCCTCCTCCACTGTTGGTGGGATTGCAAAATGGTAAAACTGCTCTGGAAATCAGTTTGGCGGTTCCTCAGAAAATTGGGCATGTCACTTCCAGAGGACCCTGGCATACTACTCCTGGGCATATACCCAGAGGATTCCCCTGCATACAATAAAGACACATGCTCCACTATGTTTATAGCAGCCTTGTTTATAATAGCCAGAAATTGGAAGGAGCCCAGATATCCCTCAAAGGAAGAATGGATACAGAAAATGTGGTATATTTATACAATTGAATACTACTCAGCAATTAAAAATAATAAATTCATGCAATTTGTAGGTAAATGGTTAGATCTGGAAAATATCATCCTAAGTGAGTTAACCCCATCATAAAAGAATGCACATGAAATGCAATCACTGATAAGTGGATATTAATGAGCCCAGAAGCCCTAAATACTCAAGGCACAAATAGCAAGTCAAATGATTCCCAAGAAGAAGAAAGGAGAGGACCCTGAACCTGAAAAGATTGGATCCAGTTTTGTAGACCCAGAACAGAGAAATCGTGGGGGAGGATGATTGGGGAATAATTGGGGGGAGAGGAATTATGGGACATATTGTGGGGGCAACTGGGAAAGGGGAAATCCTTTGGAATGTAAACAAAGAATATAGAAAATAAAAATTTAAAAAAGGGCAGTAAATAGCCCACCCAATCCAAAAAAGGGGGGTACAGAACTAAACAAAGAATTTTCACCAAAAGAACTTAGGATTGCTGAGAATAACCTTAAGAAATGTTCAACATCATTAGTCATTAGGGAAATTCAAATCAAATCAACCCTGAGATTTCACCTCACATCAGTCAGAATGGCTAAGTTTAAAAATTCAGAAGAAAGCAGGTGTTGACAAGGATGTGGAGAAAGAGGAACAATTTTCCACTGCTGGTGGCATTGCAAGATGGTACAACCACTCTGGAAATCACTCTGGAGGTTCGTCGGAAAACTGGGCAAGTCAATTCCGGTGGACCCTGGTGTACCACTCCTTGGCATATACCCAGAGTATTCCCTGGCATGCAGTAAAGACATATGCTCCACTATGTTCATAGCAGCCTTATTTATAATAGCCAGAAGCTGGAAAGAACCCATTTGTCCCTCAATGGAGGAATTGATACAGAAAATGTGGTATATTTACATAATATAATACTACTCAGCAATTAAAAAACAATGAATTCATGAAATTCTTAGGGAAATGGTTGGAACTGGAAAATATCATACTAAGTGAGTAACTCATTCACAAAAGAACACACATGGAATGCATTCACTGATAAATGGATATTAGCCCAGAAGCTCAGAATACCCAAAACAGAACCCACATATCAAATCATCCCCAAGAAGAAGGAAGGAGCGGACCCGGGTCCAGGAAAGGCTTGATGCAGCATTGTAGGGGATTGCCAGGACAGACATGTGGGAGGGGGTTGATTGGGGAACTGGCAGAGGGAAGGGAAGAGGGCTTATGTTACTTAGGGGGAGGGGGAACCAGGAAAAGGAAAATCATTTGGAATGTAAACAAAGAATATATATATATATATATATATATATATGTATATGTATATGTATATGTATATGTATATGTATATGTATATATGTATGTATATATACATATATATATATATGTCTACATCAACATGTAGACAGTTTTATCTTTCATTTATTATGATGATTCAGATTAGATTATGCCTGATCGACTAGTTCATAAAGAAACACACATGACAGAGTCCTTGAAGTTTGCTTTTCAGTATGTGCTGTAATGCCACACTTACTAAGTCTACTATATTGGCTTTAGAGCTGTGGCCATTTCTATTAGGTGGCCATTTGTACAACTGGACAGTTTTGCTAAAACTAATCATCAGTGAATGATTTCTTTTCTGTGCCTCTTTAGTTTTCAATGAAAACTAATATATGAACATTTATTTAATCTGTCCTAGAAAATGTCACAAATTTAGCAGTTTAATATTTTTTGTAATAATACCTGTAAATATGAGAACCTCGTGAAATCTTGGGTCATTTCTTGCTACATGTATAGTAATAATTGTTATAGCAGCAATAGTATTTGTAGCTGGGTTGTATGATATGAAGTCTCTAGAAGCAGCAATACCCCTACAAATATCAGAGGATGGGTAATATTTCACATAGTGGTATGTATTGCACACTGATAGAAAACAACTATATCTTGAATTCTGGTAAAAAAATTGGTTTCAGTGTTAATCCTACTTATGTCTTTGGGAAGGCATTAAATAACTAATCAGAGGATTTAGGTTTAGACTGCAGCTGGTAAAATGATGTAACCTCTAACTACCTTTTCTTTTTATATTGGTGATTCTTTCAAACACAAAGAAGGTACCACAAAATCTCTTTATGTGGCATTTATTTTTCACCCATTGTTATCCTGTTATGATGGATTATGCCCAACTTTTCTAGTGTCCTGTTAACTCCATATAGCTCTAGGACATGCAGATTGAGCCTATGGAGAAAATACTGCCCTCATTACCAAAATGAAGTAACCTAAAGCACACATTAAACTTCTATCTTCCACTCTAGGGTATTTCGTTTCCAGAAGTGGTCCCCTAATGGATATTAGACTTAAATAATAGTATGATAGTTAAACATATATTGGCTCTTTCCAAATCTTCCACGACAAAGACAAAAAAGATAATATGCTAATTTTCCTTTGTAGTCTTATTGAAGAATTAATATTAGAGAATATTAGAATGGCAATCAACATTTACTCAAAAAGCAAATATCTACAAAGCAGAGGAATTATTTGTAAAATGTATGTAATGTAAATTTTCTTGTACAAAAGGACAAAACAGAATTCATTTTATGCAGACATGAACCAACTCAACTCAATCTTGGAATGATGATTTTAATGGTGGCCTTAGCAAAATTGCATATTTTAACAAGGCATATTTACAGTGCATAATAAATGCTTAGATCAGATCAATTAATATGTATGGTTGGGACTTTTTACTCTTTAGAATTATTTGCCTTGCTAAAGTAGTAAATCTACATGAGTTGAGTGCTCAAGTGATTCTAATAACAACACTTGGCATTTGTACAGTGCATTATATTTTCTAAGTGCTTTATAATTACAGTATTAATTAGGTAAGTGACACAGTGATCTTGTGAAGCATTCTACATCATTATCCCCTTTTATAAATGAGGAAACTTTAAATAAGACACAGCTACTCACATAGCTTCTAAATCAGGTTAATACTAAGATATCCTTTGCCTGGCTTGTGTTGTATTTTATCAAGAACAATTTATATTGTTGTGACATTATTTTGCTTCAGAGTATCAGATAATAAGTCCACTCACTATGTAGGAATTTTAACTCACACATACTTTTTCACAAAGCTAGTTAACCTAAAACAAACAGAAAAAAAGAGGATTATTTTTCTTCTTAGTTTGAACATATTGTGTCTCCTCTTATAAACCATATTTTTGAGTATGAGACATTGATTAAGGCATCTTAATATATATTTGAGTAATATATATTTCAGGTAGCCCACCCTCGTCCTTTCTGTAGCATTTCTAAAGATTTATGTCAGAGCATTTTGGAATAATACTTGAAAGACTAATGAGGTTTGAAAATTCAGTAACATTTCTTTAGTTTATATACTTCATGTTAATGAAATAAATTTCCAAAACATTATGAAATCATTTCAGATTACTTTAAGCAAACAACTTGAACATGCATTATTAATCACTTATTTCTGTTTGAGCATCTTAGAGAGTTTCTAAATTAATAAGACAAGGTGTCTGTACTCAACTGGCTTGCAGTTTATTTAGAAGGATCTAAACATGAAAAATTAGAACAATATCCAACAAATATTTGTTACATACTTACCATCTATCAGGCATAATTTTAGATAACAAAACAGATAAAAATCAGTTACAGTAGCTTGCATTATAGTGAGCAAATTACAATATTATTCACTTCAAAATAACAGGGATTTGAAATACTTTCTTATGAGGCTTAAAGAAAGGAGGGTTCAGTAATTATCTGACATACACTATTCTGAAAATTTACTGATAATAACAGGACACTAGTTATATATTACAAATTAAGTATATAAAGAATATCAGAAAGATGCAATATAGTCACATACTTGGGAGGGTCATGGGATGTAGAGTACAGGAGTGAGTGTGAGTAAGGAATAGGAAACAAGACAGTAAGCAGAGCACTGTGGGGCCAATGCTCAAGTGTTTGAACCATGGTATCTGGGAGCAACAGGGCATGGCTGGATTTTAGAATTTGGTTCAAAGAGACAATAGGGACAGAGGCAGGAATAATCTGCAAAATTATAGCATTTTTGTTTACTCAGGTCGGTATTGGCAGATTTGATGACCATGACAGATGGTTCTTACCTTTTCTCTTCTCAGAAGAGAATTGGCAGCAAAGTAGGTGAGGCATTTCTTTTCTTGTCCACCTGTACAAAGCAAAGAAGGAAGAAAAGCAAGCATTAACAATAAAAGTATATTCTTATATATTATCATTTATTTCATTCTTTCTCTATTTTTTCTTCCATAAGCTGGTCTTCTCCTGTAAACAGGGAAGAATTCCAAAGGAGGGATTGGGACACTAACCCAACCACAAAATCTTAGACCCACAATATTTCCTGCCTACATGTTATTCAGGGGGAAAAAAAGGGAGCAGAATCTGAAGAAAGGGCCAACCAAAGGCATGAGAGGGCACCCATCCCTGACACCATTAATGATATTCTGCTATAATTGCAGACAGGAACTAAGCATAACTGTCATTAGAGAGGCTTCACAAAACAACTGTTACAGAGACCCACAACGAAACATTAAGTGGAGCTTAGGGAATCCTGTGGAAAGTGAAGAAAAACTACAGAATCAACTATCCTGGGCACATAAGAGCTCATTGAGACTGAAGCACCAACCAGAAGGCATGCATAGGATGGGCATAGTCTCTGTGCACCTATGTAACAGTTGTGTAACTGAATCTTCATGTGGAACTTCCAAAACAGAAACTGTCTGTCTCTGACTACACTGCCTGTCTTTGGATCCCTTTCCCTGACTGGGACGCCTTCTCTATTCCCAACAGAAGAAGATGTCCAAAGTCTAACTACAACTTGGGGAAAAGTGTCTGCATTAAATCATCAACTGAAACTTACTGAAAATTATGCAAACTAAAAATTATCAAAATGTCCAAACCCAATATGATTACATAAAATTTTCAAATGTATAGTCTAAGAAAACAAGTAAAGTCAACCTTAAATTACAAAAAAAATTACCTATCTTATATGAATGTAAATGTGTACTACAGTAGTTTATATCACTTTAGTGTTACAGAAAAGATAGTTGTGTTTTAAAATTTTATATATATTCCAACTATTTACTGATCAGAAAATTTTCTTTATCCACATGTAGTAATTTCAAGTATGTATCTATCTAGAGGGTGTTGGAAATATAAGAATAGTATTTGCTTATTTTTTATATGCCATGATTCTTTAGGAGCTTCTCATAGATCATAAGACCATCTTCTACTTTTAGTTGTTAAAAATAGTGACCAGTACATGGTGTTGAAATACAAGAACTATAAAGGCTGCTTGTTGAATGAATTATAGACAAATTTTAAGAACATTCTTTCATTAAAAACATGTATTGATTTTAAGAGAGGAGTGAGTGTCTGTAAAACACACACACTATAGACAGGTTATAAGCTTTTCTGCATCAGAAGAGTCAGAACTCCACTCTAGTTTCATGAAGTGGTAGATTCTATAAATAGCCAATAAAGGGTCAACATACCCAGGGAGCATGTGATCTGTAATACTGGTCAACACGGCTCAGAAAAGTTATCCACTACACACACCTTCATCTGTGCATATACCAGAAAGAACTTTGGATTCATTCTCCCCTGAGTTTTGTGCCCCTAAACAGGCATGATGTTCTAAATAAAAGCATGACATCCCATCCTATATCTAGGAAAATTTAGGGGAAGAGAATTATAATGGAGCTCCAAAAATTAAGTATTTACCTATGTCAGGATTTTGAGCTTTACAATTCTTTAGAACAAATGAAAAACAGGACAAACAATATTGGTTTACTTGAAAAAGCATCCAGCAAAGTCAGGTTAACACATGACAAAAGAGAAAATGACATTTTTCTCTTTTGGCCCCAGCTTCTTGAAGTATTAAGATTTAAGAAGGCTTCATCATCAGGAAAGATTTCATGCCTGATCCTGGAAACCTGATCAAAAGTTCATGAATGGGATTATCAGAGGCCCTTGTGGAGTTGAAAACTTACTGTTTTGCTAAATTCTCATGCTATAAGATTTCATTCTTAAATATTTATGCTCATACACATATGTGCACTGCTCATCTTGTGTTAAAGAAGTCTCATTTTTGCAGTAGGTAGTTATTAATGACTGAGTAATAACTGATAGCTGTTAGTGAGTTATCTATACCAACATTTCACCGTCCAAAGCTCAGGAAAGGATGCAGATAGCTATGAAATGGTGACTTCTGAGCACAACAAACCTACTGCAGGCATCAGCTAACACCTGTGGTTATCTTCACAAGAGCTAGTCAAGATCAAGCTTATCAAAATTTCAGTGTGTACTGGGAAGGATTACAAGGCTCTCTCCCAATCACTGTTGAGGAGTTCTTTTGGAAATGTGGGGGTTAGGTTGTTCATGTACTAGAGGATGACCACACACCTGCACCCATATGAACAGTAGTAACTGTACTAATGGAGTTATTAATAACAAACAAACTACATGAAGCTTGGAAAAAGCTAGGGTAAGGGCAAAAGGGGCATATTGGGAGATGTTAGTGGTGGATAGATATTGTATGAAACTTTCAAAGAATGAAATTAACAGAAATAAGACAAGGAGAAAAGAAAACAAAACAATGTTCCACCCAAACCTATCACATGGCACTCTCCTATGATGTGCTCTTGGGGATATCATGCATGAAGAAGCTCTTTCATATCATCTCCACTCTCCATTCCTTAAACTACTACCTTTTCCACTTGCCCCTCTGCCTCTCTGTCTTGTGACTCTTAACCTTTTATATGTCCACCCAGTTCCCAAAAAATAAGGAGGCTTATTTTATTTCCAGCACTTTTGTCCTTAGCTTAGGCTTGTTTCCAACTAGGACATAACTCTATTATCCTGTCTATACTAATTTAAGTTCTGCCACATGGCTGTTTACCTGTTCTTAGTGCCATACATCCAACTTCCTCCAAGTCAGGATGGTGAATTTCTTGCATGTGATCCTTTTCCAGAGTCCCCATTTCTGCTGCTGTCCCATATCCTATTCTGTTTTTTGCTATAAGACATAACTTTATACTTCAACCAATCAGAAGACACCTTAGGAAGGCAAGGAAGGACAGATACACATCTTCACACAGCATATATAAACATTATCCCTACACTTTCTTCCTCTTTATATTTTGAAATATGATCTCTTAATTAGACTAGACCGGGCTGGAATCAGTATCTTATTGTCTCAAACTCCAGAGTGTAAGTCAACTATCATGCTACCTTTCTTATTTTAAACAGAAGAAATTAATTTCTTTCTGAAAAATATAGGTTACAAATTAAAAGTCCTAAGCCTTGGCCTGTAAATATAATTAAAATCCATTTGTACTCACTTTCTGTTCATTTTCTTTTCTTTCCTAAGTATAATACACCACCACCAAGAGAGTGAATAATGAGTTATAGCTATTAATATGGTGATTATTTTTCTTTGAAACTAGATTTATGTATATACTTGAGTGAGAGACAATTTCTCCCAATCTTTTTTTCTTCTCATGTCAAAAATAAGTCGACTAGCTCTCACCACTGCTTTAAAAATATTCTTGGAGTAGTATCTAATAAACTTGGATAAAAAAATAGAACATATACTACCAGACATAAAAATATATAATTTTCAGAATTTGCAACTTTAGTCTTTATATTTAACATGAAACCATTTTAAAACATTAATACTGCATTGTCAAATTATATATAATTATGATTATTAAATTAATAATAAGAGCTCATTTTTTGGTAAAGATAAAACAGTTGTATAAATGTGAATTTATTTTGAAATAAGTTATCTTCACCAATTTTATGCCTTAAAGCTATAATCCATTCTATGATGTGATTTGTATCAAGATAGTAAAGATAAATGTAGCTGTGGTGGTGGAACATTAGCCACAAAGTATTAGGATATTTATAAGAAGTGATAAAAGAGATTAGTTGCTTATAGCCCACCTCTTCCTACCTCATAAAGATACTAAAAGAGAACAAATTACTGCAACCAGAAGCCAAGAACTCTAAACAGAAACCAAACTTTATCAGATCCTTGTTTTAAACTTCCCAGGTTCCATGGATGTGACAAAATAGCTTCAATTATTTAACCACCGTGGTGAGCATAATGGCCTCCTGAGTGGACTAATAGAGTAACTAGAAAATAAAATTACTTAAAGAATGCACCTCATTTTGAAAACTTTTGAGAATAACCAAAATCAGACAAATGTACAGAAAGCAAAGGCAAAACCCCAACATTAAAAAGCTGCTATATCAACACAAACATATAAATTTTAGAACTGGAAAAAGCTAGAACACATGAACATAAAAGATATCCCTTTCTGTGAATTACATAGAGCAGTAACTCTCTGTGAGATAAATTTCAAGATCCCTACTGGTACCTGGAACTTCTGAGCCCCGTAGATCCTATGTTTGCCTATATATTCACACTTACTGCTAAGTACAATATATAAAATCTGATGATATATTTTCTTAAAATACTCCATGCATGAGAAAGACTGAACCTTATCCAGACATTGCAGCCAACTTAATATTATGTCATGAGATCATTTATGACCATGTACTTAGCCTGCTAGTTTACTGAGTACTCAGGCTAAATAGCTTTAACCTGCCTATAACAGACATTTCTAACCAATCGTACATGTGCTTTGTATTTCCCATGGGAGCAGCTTTCACAGCCTAAGCTAAATGAATTACTTCAATCCTAAGTTATGTGCTTGTCCAGGCTCCTGACCCAGAGTAATGTATGTATGTACTGTCTTAATCACTTGTTGATAACAAGCAACATGTTGTAAGGAACCTTCGGAAAAAAATACCCTATAAATGTTGTATGCAACATCTGTGTCTGTATGCACATGCATATATACATACATATATGTATAAATATTGATATATACACAAAACAACATATGCATATTTTTTGTTTTGAGTGCTATTCTAATTCAGTTGTGATCAACAAACTAACCTTTTCTCTTACTATAAATGATTAATGTAAAGATACATCTTTATTTTTCCCCATTCTGTGTTTTCTGTGTTGTTCCATAAATATAAAGTAAAACTTTTTTGATAGACAGGCAAAAGGCAGGCACACAGAGACATGGGCAACAGGGCCAAATAGATCAGGCACACCCCAGATAGAAAACAGGTCAGTAACCACAGTCTACAAACAAAAGATACAGGGAGAGAAGTGAGAATTGAAATTTGGCATTGCTCTTGATCAAACTAATCCAAAAAGAAGATTATCTTTATTATGGTGACACTGACACATGTTGTTGTTAAATGTGGCTCTTATTTCTTCAGATGATAGAATGAATGAAAGTCATACCCAACCTGTGTGAATACACAGATGGGGCTGAGAACAGATTATTTCCTTCTGTTTTAACTATACCTAGGTCGAGACCTGTAAGCTTCTAGACTACAATCTAATTTTTCAAGCTAACTGATTCAATCTGGCTTCTCTCAACTTCTGCCTGAATTGCTCTGCTTGACATCATACTAATTTTGACAATATATTCTAACCTCTGTCTCATTCTCATTCTCTGGCTTGTTCTGTCTTCACCAGTGTCTAGCTTGTTCTGTCCCTGTCGAACCATTTCAGTGAAACTGCCATACACATATAACACACCACACACTTACTCTCTCTAGCTCTTCTTAAATAGCCTCTCTTTCCTGTGTTTTTTTCTAGATTTGGGAGTATTCTATCTATGATTCATTCTGTCAAGTCCTTTTCTGATTTGTTACTTAGTCCCTCAATTAATTATCACTTTCAAATATACTACTTCTTTCTAAAAACTAACTTTACCTTCACTGTTAGGGATTAAAGGAGTGTGATATGAAGTGATTGAATTCTAGCCAGATCATACCATAATCCAGGGTGAGTCTGCATTCCAACTAGATCAGATAGACTTACAAGATTATATCCCTTGCCAGAAAAGCCATGTTGCTGGATTAATATCTTGTTTCCACCCTGTGGCCATCATTAATATTTTAATCAATAGAATAAACAAATAAATGAAAGCTAAAAGTAATTACAACCATATATTACATTAAAAGTTATATGATTACAGTATCACTGTCTTTCAAAATATATTACTCAAGACTGGGAATATGTTACCATATTTTTAAGTTTTCATATAAACCTCTTTGACATGTATAAATTATCAGTAATGTTAATTTTGCATTTGAGTAAAGTAATTATTTATGCATATAAATAATTATATATGTATAAATATATATGTATATAAATACATAGGAGTGATGACTAGAAATTGTAAAAATAATAATTACTGGTCCTTGTCAGAGCTTTTGTTAATATTCATATTTATATTGGTAAATCTCATTAAAAACATAGATGTGGAAAGCAAAGTTATTATATAATACATCAAATTCACTTCTGGATATTTATCCAAAACCCTGGAAAGGGCATCTTGAAGAAATACTTAAGAACTCACAATTATCTTAGTATTATTAACAATAACCACAAGCTAGGAGCAATATCAGTGTTGATCAGTTGGTGATTGAACAGAAAAACATAGTACACACATACAGAGGGTTATTATTCAACTTGAAAAAAGAAAGATTATGCAACTGTCATTTATTATAAATGAAAGGGGTAAGTTACCAATACCAATAGTACATGATTCCCCTTATATGCTGTATGTAGGATAAAGAAATTCAAGGCCAATGTTAAGATGTGGCTTAACAGTACCATGGGAATGATAAGTATGAGATGTTCTGTAGTGAATTTAAAAGTTTCATTTTAAAAGATAAAATTGTTTCTGGAAATTGAGCAATAGTGTAAATGCATTTACACTGAACTTGCTGATAAAATAAAATGACTACAAAGTGCTTTGAGGCTCTTTTCTCCTCCCCTTTGTATTCCTGGGAATGGACATCCCTCTTAAAACACTGTTTATTTCCATTCCATGCTGAACTTCAAGATATAGCTTTTCCTGAATGTCTCTTCATGGCAACAGCAAAGACTTTCTCTGAACCTATATCATGGTGTTCCTTTACCATCTAACAAAATTGTTTTTAAACTACAAACAAAACAAAACAAAGAATACCCAAACATTTAGATGTGTATTTTGTTTCTTCTATCAAATCAACATATTTAAAGTTCACAAGCAAGTTAGTGCTTTAAAAATTACAATTACACACAGAATCAGTACAGAAGACTTGAAGATTAAGGTGGTGTGAAAATTTTGCCTGTGTGTGGGAGCAGTTGTGGATTTCTTTCAGCTTCACATGTATATGTGAACCCCATACATGCCTGATATCTGTAGAGGCCAGAAACGGACATCAGATTCCCAGGAGCTAGAGCTGCAGATGATGATTTCAATTCACTCTGTAGTTTCTGTGACTCGCACCTGGATCTTCTGGAAGAACAGCCAACATTTAACCACTAAGGCATACCTCTAGCCTCATCTTGGGCAGATTTTGATAATTGGTTTATAATTATGATTGCCTTGGCGTAATGTATTGTGTTTGCTTTCATACTTTCAGAAAAATACTTAGGAAGGTTGATTAGTGTGGATAAGCAGATACGTTTATATAGTAGATAAATACATATTGATTAATATGTATATTAATTGGACAAAGCAAAATTGAAGTCATTTGATCAATACTGAACCATAAAATGTCAGTCTTATAAAATTCAGTCAAAAACTAATAAAAACAAATTGTATTTCATATAGAAGTCCATTGTAATTAAAATTAAATCTTAGCTTAGTGTGAAAAAAAAATCTAGGAATCTCCTGAGTTCTTGATGTACCTCATCTGAAACTGTACTTACCAAGGATTTGGGGGTTGAAAGACATTTTAATTCAGTGAATGATAATATTAAAATTACCTTTTTATTATACTGGTCTTAAGTAGAGTACTTATTGGTAGGCAATGGACTCTTTTTAGGGGATATTTCTAAACACAATTTCCGTTGCTGCTTAACTACTGTGGAGCACTTTACATACAACAACCTTGTCTTAAGGCAATATTTGCATGCTTTAAAAATGACATTCCCCTTCCTGAATTTGCATTAATGTCCACAAATCAAAATAGAATGCCCATGGTTGTGAATGGGATGATGCTTAGAATTTGGTTCAAAAACTATTTTCACTCTTGATGGAGCTTATGTTCCTTATGCACATGATGTATAGTAATGGTTGAAATGTATAATAAATTTCCTTCCTTTCTAATGTGTTGCATTTTATTAGCTAGATCAATATTGCTGTAATTTCCACCCATTAGCATCTCATTGCTGTAAAGTACATAAAAATATTTACATTAACACTGATCAAAATTGCAACAGCATGTATTAAAATATGAATGACATATAATCAGAGATTTCTGTTTCTACTGCCTCCAGTTATTTGTGACCCCAGATATGAAGTTCAAGTTTATACTTAATAGCACAATTATGTAAATCTGTAATTCTAACACTGAATTACAGCTGGTAATGATCAATAATTATATTTATGTATGATGTGAAGTTAATATTGCCACCATAGATTAATGTAAACTACAAAACCATTTCTGCAGTTGAGAGCTAACAAATCATCATGAACAAAGAGAATGAAAGCAGTCTTTTCAGGGCCTAACTCCTCCAGCAGAAGAAACAGACTTTTATTTTTACTTCCAATGAATGTTAAAGTGTTGGTAGAAGAGAACATGGTTTAGTGAGACGCTATGATATCTGGTTACTATGTTGTTAATTTCTTTTTCAGTTTTAAAACAAGAAAATGATGGGGAATATCTTGTTCTTAAGATGGGCAAGGTGAAAGATAGACAAAGAAATTGCAAAACAAATACATCAACCAAATTGTGAAAACATTCTGAGAAGCATAGACATCTTTAGCTTCATTCAAGACTTCAAGATCTTTTTACTAACATGCAAACAATTCCTTCAAGATTATTCTACCAAAAGCAAATGATCAAGAATACAAGGCATTGTATAGAGCTCCAATGTCATACTTCATTATTTCTCTGATTAAAATTTTGAGTCAAAGAAACAAAGCTAGAAAATATTACATATAACAGATTTTAAATTTCAACAATTAAGACATGACTAAGTATGGCAGAAGATATGAAGATAAATCATAATCTTGAAGACAAGATTGAATCTCCTTTTATGACTTTTTTACTTTACATCCTGCTCATTGACCTCCTCCCACTCATCCTGTCCAAAACCCTTCTGCCATCCTTCCTCTTCTCTTCTGACTGGGTTATGGACCCCTGGGTATCCCTCGAGCCTAGCACATCAAGTCTCTGCAAAGCCAGGTTTCTCCTCTTGCACTGAGGCCAGACAAGGGATATCCTTTGCTCCATTTGTTCGGGAACGATATGAAGACCAAGCTGCACATCAACTACATATGTGCAGAGAGGCCTAGGTCCAGCCATAGTATGTTGCTTGATTGGTGGTTCAGGTTAGTTGACTCTGTTGCTCTTTCTATAGAGCCCCCATTGCTCTCTGGCCATACAATCCCTTCCTCCATTTTTCCATAAGTGTCCCCAAGCTCCATCCATTGTTTCACCTTGGGCATCCTCATCCACCTGAGTTAGCCACTGGGTGGAGCCTCAGAGAGAAGAGATATGATAGTCTCTTGTCTGCATGTATAATAGAACATCATTAATAGTATCATGGATTCATGCTTATTCATGAGATGGACCCCAGGTTGGGCCTGCTATTGGTTGGCCATTGGTCTTTGCTCCATCCCTTGACACTGCAAATCTTGCAGAAAGGATTAATCTTGGGTGGAAAGTTTTATTGGTAGGTTGGTGCCTCTCTCACTCCACTACTTTTCCTGTGTGGCTACAGGAGGTGGCCTCTTCAGGTTCCATTTCCTCAATGTCATGAGGCACAGTTAAGGTCACTTCCATTGATTCTTGAGTGCCTCCTTTATCCCAGGTCTCTGTCAAGTCCTGGAGAAGCCCCATGTCTCACTATTCCTGTCAGTTGCAGATTTTCATTCATTCTCATGGCCATCTGGCTATCTCTCTTGTGCCTGCCCATACCTGATCCTGAACCTCCCTATTCCCTTCTCTGTCCTCTGTCCCATCCATTTCCCTCCTTCCATCTGACTCCTATGACTATTTTATTCCCATTTCTGAGTATCCTCCCTGTGCCTTCCTTCTTATTTAGCCACTTTGGGTCTGTGGATTACAACATCAGTATTCTGGATTTCATGGCTAATATGCACTTACAAATGAGTCCTTACCGTGCATGTGCTTTTGGTACTAGATTATATCACTCAAAATTATATTCTCATATTCCATCCATTTGCTGGCAAAATTCATGATGTCTGTGTTTTTAATAGCTGAATAGTATTTCATTGTTTGTATGTACCACATTTTCTTTATCCAGTTTTCAGTTGAGGGACACCTGGGTTCTTTCCCACTTCTGGCTATTATGAATAATGCTACTACAAGTATAGTTGAACATGTGTCTTGGTGGGATGGTGGCTCATCTTTTGAATATATACCCAGGATTGGTATAGCTGGGTTTTGAGGTAGAACTATTCTGAGTTTTCTATCAAACTGCCAAATTGATTTCCAAAGTGGTTGTACAAGTTTCCACTCCCACCCACAATGAAAGAGTGTGCCCCTTGCTCCATGTCCTTGCCCACATGTGCTGTCTCTTGAGCTTTTTATCTTAGCCATTCGGATGGGTATAAGATGTAACCTCAGAGTTGTTCTGATTTACATTCGCCTGATTACTAAGACACTGAAGCTTTCTATAAGTGCTTCTTGGCCATTTGTGATTGCTTTATTAAGAATTCTGTTCAACTCTGTACCTGTGGGGCAGTGACCTGTGCACAGGCAGCCTTGTCCCAGTGGAGCTCAGGCTTAGAACCCTGGAGACCAGACAGGTGACTTTCATCTGCAAGGGACTGCAGGTGTTCAACCACGCCCCTTGGGCCCTTGGCTCCTGTCACAACTACAGCCTCTCCCTCCCCCTCTTCTGCAGAGAGTTGTGATCATCAGTCACAGAGGAGCAGCACCAAGCCCCCCCCACGTGCACATAAGGTTTCCCCAAGCTCTCAGGCCAAGCCAATGAGAAGTACCTGTTGTTAGACCCTGAACCACCCCGAAAGTGTATATGAGAATCCTATCTAGATTAAAGGTATGGGAGAACAACTCCAAAATCCAAGAGCGTCTGTCATAAAAGCTGTAACACTTGGGAAAAGGTCTGCTCTCCCAAAATACCACCTGAAGCTTGGCTGCACTCTTCACTGGCTAGTTGACCTCTAGTCGGCCCAGCCTGACCCAACTCATCACAGGGTAATATGAAGTAACCTAGAAGGCAAGGCAGAGACAGAGGTGGAGCCAACAGCAGCAATGAAAGTGGTAGAAGTGACTTCCCTCTCTGCTTGCACTCTCTCCCTTTCGCCAGAACTCTCACATGGGGCCTGGCCAGAGATCTCTGCAGAAAGCCTCTGGTACACAGGCCACATCTGGGGAGTAGGTGGGGCTTGAACAACACATGACTGCACTGAATGGATACCATTGGAAGCTGAGCCTCTCCCCGCGCGCGCGCGCGCACACGCACACACACACACACACACACACACACACACACACACACACCTCTGGAGACAATCAATCTGTCCTTTCCTGCTGTGCCATCAAGTGGCTTTGGACAAGCAGAGGGGGCAACTGAAGCCTCCTGGCCAGAGCTACTCTCTGGTGTTGGCTGAAGGCCCCTCTGGCCTGTCGAAATCCCGACAGCCTGCAATGGGCAATGGCAAAGACAATCTAGCTTCTTAAAATAAAAAGAAAACCTGGTAATGCCGCACAGACTTAAAAGCCAAAGAGAGGCTGCCAGTTCTTAAATCTGTGGTGAGGTTTAGTGTTTTGGACCTCTGTGGAATCCCCCAAAGCCAAATAGGCCAAGGGAACATTCCCATTGGACAAGTGGTTCTCTTCTTTTCTGTTATGGGCAACTCACCATCACATAAAAAATCGCCCCAGGCCAGGGAAATATGTGTCCTACTAAAATACCATGTAATAAAAATGCCAAAAAACAAGCCTACTTGTTTTGGGAGGAAGCCTTTCAGATAGTGCCATGCATGGCCAATGATAATATTTATAGCGCAGACTAATGGATCCAAGTAGCTTCTCTCATCAAAAACAGAGATATCTGAGAAGGAAAAAAAAAACCCTCTCAATATTTTTTTTGCCAGTCTTAGCAGCAATTTGACAATGTATAGGACTGTCTAAAATAGGACAGGCTGATAGCAGCACAGGTCCTGAGCCCCCTCAGTCAAATGAACCCAAAGACCAAGGTCCTAAAAAGGACTCTATTTCAGATCTCACAGCCTTTACCCAACTAATAAGGGAAATAAAATCTATCTACCCACTCCTGCCTCCTTATGCCTGGGAGGAAACACTAAATAAACCTTCTGATCCTCCTGCCCCTCCCTCTCCTACTCAAGGGCAAGGCTCCATTAAAAAAGAAAAAGAAGAAGGAGCTTCCACCCGCCTCTCCCCTTTACTCCACTCCCCCACCCACCAGAGAGACTCCAGGCTCAGACTTAAAAGAACTCAGGCCAGCAGAGAAGGAAGAGGGCATCCACGCACCCTGGACAAAACCCTACAGAGCCATATTGCCAACTTAAACACCACACAAGATTGGAGAGGTATTGTCATTCTTCCCTTCCTCTCCCAATGTTTTTGGAATGGGAAGCCTTATTTCTAGATGAATGTCATCAACAAGTCAGGCAAAACCAGGACAGAAGTGACAACCCATGGGGTTTTAATGAACTCTTTGGCCAGGAAGACTTTTCTACTGGCCAGGCAGGTCTACCTCTGTACAACTCAAGCTTGGGATAGGGTCAATCCACTCTCAGGGTCACAAGTCCCTGCCTCCTCCCTGCTCTCTCTCCATCAAAATCCCAGAGAAATCCTATCTAATTTTATTCTCAGAACTAAAATGAGCCTAGAAAGAAAAATTCCCAACAGCACAGCCAGAGCCCTCCTTCTTAAAACCACTGTATGGGAAGGCATGGCTTCTGAAATCCAGACTAGCTTCCCAGGGTCTCTGGGAGGAGCATCAAGATAGGTAGATTGTGGCAACCAAAGATATAGGAACCTCATTACACCAAATTACATCCATGGCTCAGGTATTTGTAAGCAGTAAAAACAGAAGCTCTGGGATTACTGAGTAGTTCTCACCCACCTTTAATCTGGATAGGATTCTTATCTGCAGCTTTGGGGTGGCTCAAGGTCTGAAAACAGATACTTCTCCATGATTTAGAGAGAGCTTGGGGAAACCTTATTTGCATGTGGGAGGGCTTGGTGCTACTCCTATGTGACTGATAGTCACACACCTTTCTGCAGGGTATGGGGGGCCTGTGGGAAGCTATAGCTGTGACAGGAGCCAGGGGCTCAAGGGGCGTGGCTGAACACCTGCTGTTCCTTGCAGTCTGAAAGTTACCTGCTGGTTCTCCAGGGTTATAAGCATGATCTTGACAGGGAACCAGACTATCTGTGCACAGCTCACTGCACCACAACTCCCTTTTTTCTTTTATAAGGGAGTGTTGTCATCAAAATCACTGTCTTCTATGTTGGGAACAGTTTGATGCTGAACCAAGACCTGGTTGGTAGTGATTTTTGCAATGTTACTCATCTGCTGCTTTAGAAACTGGATGAGGCAGGGTGCCAAGTGTAGCAAGGCTCCAATGGCGAGTATGGGACTAAGGGGGGGAGGAATCTAGGCTACTAAGGGGTTAAAGTACCAAGTGGAAGGGGGTTTTGGGGGGTATAGTGTGCCTGAGGTTTCCCCAGAGCTCTTTGAGCATTTGCATATCTTGTTCTACCAGCCCAGATTCATTGACATAAAAGCAACATGTATCTCATTTTTTAATTGGATCATTTGAGTTGTTGGTATCTTATTTCTTGAATTCTTTTTAAATGTTGGATATTTGCCCTCTGTCAGATGTAGGTTTGGTGATAATCCTTTCCTACTCTGTACCTGTTCTGTTGTATTAGCAGTGCCTTTTGCCTTACAGAAGTTTTCAGTTTCATGAGGTCCCATTTATCACCTGTATATTTTAGAGCATAAGCCATTGGTGTCATGTTCAGGAAATTGTCTCCTGTATCAATGTACCAAGAGTATTTTCCACTTTATCTTCTATGAGATTGAGTGTATCTGATTTTATGTTGAGGTCCTTGATCCACTTGAAATTGCATTTTGTGCAGTGTGATAAAAATGGATCTGCTTGCATTCTTCTACACGTAGACATCCAGTTAGACCTGTGACATTTGTTGAAGATGCATTCCCTTCAAACTAGTCCATGAAGTAGAAACAGAAGGAACACTGCCAAATTCATTTGTGAAGCAGCATCTGCCTTGTTACCTAAACCACACAAAGAAAGGGAATTTCTGACTGGTTTCAATTATGAACATTGATACAAAAATACTCAACAAAATACTCATAACATGAATCCAGAAACACCCAAAATATCATCCAGCTTGTTCAAGTAGACTTTAACCAATGAATGCAGGGATGGTTTAATATACCAAAATTCATCAATGTAATCCTCAATATTAAACAATCTGAGAGAAAAATATCACATGATCATCACATTATGTGCTGAAAAACCTCAAATTCCACCACCCCTTCATGTTAAAAGTATTAGAGACATCATCAATGCAAGGCATGTAATTATCATGATCAAAGAAATATACAGTCAGCCAATAGCCACCATCAAACTAAATGGAGAGAAACTTAAAGCAATTCCACTAAAATCAGTGACAAGGCAAGGCTGCTCACTCTTTACTTATCTATTCAATATAGTACTTGAAGTTCTAGCCAAAGCAGTAAGATAACTAAAGGATATCAAGGGGATTCAAATTGGAAAGGAAGAAATCAAAGTATCACTATTTGTGAATGATATAACAGTATAAAGAGGCTACCCCAAAAGCACTACCAGAGCACTCATACAGCTGACAAACACAATCAGCAATGTGGCTGGATACAAAATTGATTCAAACAAATCAGTAGCTTTCCTTTATACAAATGATAAATGGGCCAAGAAAGAAACTGGGTAAGCAACACCCTGTACAATAGCCACAAATCATATAAAATATCTTAGTGTAATTCTAACCAAGCAAGTGAAAGATTATATGAACTGAACTTCAAGTCACTGAAGAAAGAAATTGAAGAAGATATCTAAAGACAGAATGATCTCCCATGCTCATGGGATTAACATAGTGAAAATAGCCATCTTACCAAAAGCAATCTACAGATGCAAAGCAATTCCCATCAAAATTCCAACACATTTTTAAATAGACTTTTAAATAAACAGCACATAATTGAAAGAGGAATTCTCAGCTTCACATGGAATAACAAAAAACTCAATATAGCCAAACAAACCTGAACAATAAAAGAACTTCGGGACGAATCACCATCCCTGACCTCAAGCTGTACTACAGAGCAATAGTGACAAAAAGAAAATCTTCCTGGCATTGGTACAGAAACAGACATGTAGATTGATGGAAATGAATTGAAAACCCAGAAATAAACCCACATATCCGTGGACACTTGATTTTTGATAAAGAAGCCACACCCATACAATGGAAAAAGGAAAACATTGTAATCTCACTGGTGAATATAATAAATACAAGAATATGGAAGAGTCACCCTGCGTTAGTATGAGATAAATTAATCCAATATTTTAAAATTACTATACTCTTTATATGGATAAAATCAGTCTCATCATTCTTCACAAAAGATTAGAAGGTCCTCTCCATTCTTCTTCTTGGAAGTCATTTGACTTGCTAATTGTGTCTTGAGTATTTAGGGCTTCTGGGCTCATTAATATCCACTTATGAGTGATTGCATTTCATGTGTATTCTTTTGTGATTGGGTTAAGTCACTTAGGATGATATTTTCCAGATCTAACCATTTACCTACAAATTGCATGAGTTCATTATTTTTAATTGCTGAGTAGTATTCCATTGTATAAATATACCACATTTTCTGTACCCATTCGTCCTTTGAGAGATATCTGGGCTCCTTCCAATTTCTGGCTATTATAAACAAGGCTGCTATAAACATAGTGGAGCATGTGTCTTTATTGTATGCAGAGGAATCCTCTGGGTATATGCCCAGGAGTGGTATGCCAGGGTCCTCTGGAAGTGACATGCCCAATTTTCTGAGGAACCGCCACACTGATCTCCAGAGCGACTTCCAAGAAAAAGAATGGAGAGGACCCTGGGCCTGTAAAGATTGAATCCAGTATTGTAGACCCAGAACAGAGAAATCGTGTGTGTGTGGGGGGGAATAGCAGGGGGGGAGAGAGGAATTATGGGACATATGGTGGGGGGGCGTAATTGGGAAAGGGGAAAACCTTTGGAATGTAAACATAGAGTATAGAAAATAAAAAAAAATAACAAAAAAGATTAGAAGGAGAGTGACTGATCTTGGACAATAGGCATTTTATTTCAAATTTAATTTTCACTTGATTTTAGATAATATATGTATATATAGAAAGACATTTGAAAATATATATACACACATATACACACATATATACCTATGTATAATATAATATATAAACAGATAATACTATATATATTATATATTTAGTATATACATATATAATATATGTACAGTATGCTACTTCCCACTGGAAAGTCATGGTTCTAAGCACTTGCAATATAACCTATTTTACAAATTTATCCATGAAGTAGATAATATTAGTACTCCATTTTAAAGGTAAACAACTTCAGGCACACACAGGTACATGTTTACATGGTTCATAGTGTAGTAGTAAAACTTAATTTGATTACCTGGAACTGAAATTATTTTGTTTGCTTCACCCAAAACTACATAATGCAAATTATCAATATCATTTAATATAATTCATTTTTAAAATTATTTTTAGTTTCCTAACTTGGGCTATCATTGAGCAAAATCTTTAACTACCTCTATTCAGAAATTTTTCTTCTAATTTTGCAGGCAGTTGGAGCACAAACTATTTTTTGGCATTGGGATCTGTACTCTACATTGTAGGATGTTGGGCACTGTCTCTCACTTTTGTTCACTAGCTTTAGGTCTTGGTAAGCATGTTTCCTGGGGGAACAGAATTTCTGCAGTTTAAAAACACCAAGTCATAGTCTAGCAAACAAATAAAAGATAAATGAGACTTTTGTCTATGTTTCTCAATGACACACTGTGAACAACAGATAGTACCTTTATTTTTCATCTCCCTGTGTTGATTTTACTAAGGGTATGTCTGGGAAATGGATTAGTCATTTCTGTATCATCATGCCTTATGCATGATGTTGGAAGTGATGGACAGCTCTCTGGTCCTCTGTGAACTCTCA
Organism: Apodemus agrarius; assembly: GCA_964023405.1. Lineage (NCBI taxonomy): Eukaryota > Metazoa > Chordata > Mammalia > Rodentia > Muridae > Apodemus > Apodemus agrarius. The sequence continues at coordinate 77,947,619 of OZ030020.1, read as the reverse complement.
GCTGTGGCAGGCTTACTATATTCATTTGTTACTCTGTAAATATAGTCACAATGTAGGAAGACACTGGGGAAGAGATCATAATTATTCCTCATAACCTATTGGCACAGCTGTTGAATACATTCAGAGAATTGTGTTTCTTAGATAAGAAGTTGAAAGCTTTTGGGTGATTTCAATGAGATGTAGTGGTTTGCAAGAGAATATCCCCTGTAAGTTCAGATACTAGAACAGTTGGTCCCAGTCAACAGTGATAGGTGATGAGCTTTAGATGGTGTAGTTAGTGTTGCTGAAGGAAATGTATCACTGAGGGAGCAATTTGGAGGGTTTAAAGTCATATCACTTCTGGTTTACACTCAGTGATTTGATTTTGTGCTTGAGATGTGAACTCTCAGCTTCTTGATTTTGCAACCACAGATTTTGCTTGTGGACATGCTTCCTACCATGATACATTTATCTGTAAGTTGCCTTAATCATGGCATTTTATGGCAACAAGAGAAAACTAATAAATACATTCCCCTTTATGAATTAATTTCTCTATTTTAGATGAATGTCTATTTCTTTTTAAAAAATCACATTCCAAACTCTCATGTAAATACAACTTTAGTTAGCCAAAGAAATTATTGTCTGATAATTCAGTTTTTTTCTCTGAGCAATCTAACCATATCTTAGCAAGTGGAAAACAGAATAACTTTAAGCCTTGCTCCAAAAGTTTCTTGTGGCATATGATTTTCTCAAACTGAAAAATTTTATCCATTGACATGGGGTGATAGATTGACATATTTTTACCTGGTCCCTGTGGGAATTCCAAGGCAGCTTAACTTCAGCTAAGCTTGTTCATCCCAAATTTTCAGTGTAAGGATGATTCAAAGACAATGCATTTAGGAGAAATGTATTCATTCAACAACTATTTTTTGGCATTTAATATGTGACAATCATTGATCTAAAAGTGTCACAAACAAGCCCATTTAACACATATAGACACTGTTCAGTATATACAACTATTTGAATAGTCTCTTCACTTTAGGCACAACTGAGGTGTAGTAATTTTTAATAATAACTTGAAGAACATGACCAATTAATAAAGAACCAAGATTTGGGCAGCCATGAGCTTCTGTACTGGGCATGCACAATATATGATCGTGTGAACCCTTTTGTTTGGGAGTGGTGTACTATGCTCTTAAAATACCTACATATTTCTCCATACTTAGAATCCTTTTTGTTAGGAAACAGATTTTTCAGTTCTTAGTTCAGGACTTGTAAAATGCAGTCCATTCACTAAGTTCTTCCTCCAGGTGTGTGTGTGTGTGTGTGTGTGTGTGTGTGTGTGTGTGTTTAAATGAAGTGTTATTGTTACATTAGTTTGCATACATAAGAGAAGGCTTAGCAGAAAAAGTGTGCAGAGTACCTGAAATAAATCTTTGGGACTCAAATGGTGAAAAAACAAACAAAAACAAAAACAAAAAACAAAACAAAAAACATAAAAAGCCCTGACTCCTATAAATTGCCCTCTTCCCTCCACACACACTTTAATAAGTGAACCCCCATATACACTTATACATGGTAAATGGATACAAAATTAAAGATTGAGAATTTTAAAAAATATGAATTTCTCTGTTTTTAAGATAGTCTTCCTTCTGGGCTACATAGTTGAATATGCCTTTGTGACCCTCCTGCATTCATATATAAACTACTGAAAACACACGAGTGTATAAATCCAACTGCTGAGTCTATGTGGTGATGCTTGTGCATACATGATTTTAGAACTGGCAACTAGGTACCATATAACCAATTAAGGAGCCAATTCTCCCTCTAGGCATTGTTGTTAGTTGCATGTAGTTCATGCAACTAATTTATGGGTGAAATTACATTAGAATTCCTCAATCCCCATTAGCATGTCTATTCATGTTGACATTGTTCAATTTTTATTTAACAGGAATATTGGTGAATTATTAGGGGTGTAGCTTCTTTGTTTTTGGCAGATACAATTTCACCGCAGACTTTCTAGTCTTCTGAGTCTTACAACTTTTCTTTGTCCATGATATTCCATGAAATCTTAGGTACAGGAGTTGTATTGTAGCTATATTCATTGGGGTTAAACACATCACGATCATGATTCCAAGAACTCATTGTACGAGTCATGAGAGCCCAACAATTTTCATATGTGACCAAGCACCAGCCTTACTTACTGCTTATAGTCTTGTCTCTATAAGAGCTTGAATTGAAATACACAATCTAGACTCTGGAAATGTAAAAGCTTTGCAGAACTTCTTTCTTAGATATAGATATATGAATGAAAACTGTCTCTCTTAGGCTTGTGCATTTCAACATTTGGTCCCCCAGAGTGCAGCCCTGGGGAAGCAGTGGAACTGCTAGGTGGTGGGGCCTTATTGGAGGAAGCATGTCATTGCAGGGAGGTTTTGACAGCTTCCAACCTCACTCCACTTCAATTTCTCTCCTAGCATCATGCTTGAGGTTAAAGATGTGATCTCTCTGCTCCTTGCTTCGGAATCCAGCTACCATGCCTATGCACTCTTTCTCTGACATCTCCACTCCAAATAAATTTGTTTTTCCTTAAATTTCTTTGGTCACAGCACTTTATCATACTTATAATGCAGTAACAAATGAAGCAGACAAAGAAAATTGACTAGTATCTTGAACATAATGTATAATCAGGGACTTAGAAAAATATACACAGAATATTGCTTAAATGTTAATGTTCACTCATGAATTACTCTCTGACATTACACATAGAATTATTATAACTATTTAAAATTATATAACTATAAAATAATATGTGGGTAAGACACTATATCCTCCCCTTTGATTATAAATAAGTATTCTAACAAGTGGAGCAGGGTTGATTGTTCACTTGGCCCAGATGTACATTGTAAAAATTTGCAGAAGATTCTAATCTTGTGTGCTCATGATTTAACATGAAAAATGTTCATGACTCCAATGAAAATATTTTATCCCCCACCCCCCACCCCACACCCCCGCCATCTTCCCAGCTGTTCAGATACAGCCTACAGAACCAGGTACCCGAGGTATCCCGAGTTTAAGAACTTTGGGGACTCAGGCCTTGAGCAGGAGCTGCGAAAAAAGCAGCAGTTTGGGGGGCCCCAGCCAAGCTTGTGCTCAGTGCCCTGAAGGCAGACCCCACACTCCTTGCAGCCTCCACCATCTTCCCAGGTGTTCTGAACCAGCCTGAGGAACCAGGTACCGGAGATATCCTGAGTTTAAGACCTTTGGGGACTCAGGCCTTGAGCAGGAGCTGCACACAGAGCAGCCGTTTGGGGGATCCCAGCCAAGCGTGGGCTCTGTGCCCTGAAGGCAGACCCCACACTCCCTGCAGCCTCCGCCATCTTCCCAGCTGTTTCAAACCAGCCAGCGGAACCAGGTATCCGACATATCCCGAGTATAAGACCTCTGGGGACTCAGGACACCAGACAGCAATCCCTGAGCAAGAGCAGTGCAGAGCAGCAGCCTAGCAGGCAGAACCAAGTACCTGAGATATCCCGAGTTTAAGACCTAGGGGGACTCAGGCCACCTGTCAGCAATCTGTGAGCAGAAGCCCTGCACGGCAGTGGTTCAGGTGTCCAAGTCATGAGGAAATAGCCTTATGAGCACCCAGGAGGTTCAAGCACCAGCTAGTAACTACAGGACCAACTAACACCAGAGATAACCAGATGGCAAAAGGCAAATGTAAGATTGTTACTAACAGAAATCAAGGCAATATGGCAGCATGTGGACCCAGTTCCCCGACAACAATAAATCTCGGATACCCCAACACACCAGAAAAACAAGACTCAGATCTAAAATCACGGGTCAGGATGCTGATAGAGGAACACATAGATAAATATCTTAAAGTAATACAGGAGAAAATAGATCAAAAGCTAGAAGCCCTTACAAGGCGAGCACAAATAAGTCTCAGATACCCCAACATACCAGAAAAACAAGATTTGGATCTAACATCACTGGTCAGGATGCTGATAGAGGAACAGTTAAATAAATCTCTTAAAGTAATACAGGAGAAAATGGATCAAAAGCTAGAAGCCCTTATAAGGCAAACACAAAATTCACTTAAAGAAATTCAGGATAATATGGATCAAAAAATGGACACAAAAATCACTTAATGAACACAAAAATCACTTAAAGAAATAAAAAAGAACGTGGGTCAACAAGTAGAAGTCATAAAAGAGGAAACACAAAAATCCCTTAAAGAATTCCAGGAAAACACAAACAAGCAAGTGAAAGATCTGAGCAAAATGATCCAGAATCTAAAAACAGAAGTAGAAACAACTAAGAAATCACAAAGGGTAACAATGTTGGAGATAGAAAACCTTGGGAAGAAATCAGGAGTCATAGATGCAAATATCAACAATAGAATACAAGAGATAGAAGACAGAATCTCAGATGCTGAAGATACCATAGGAACCATGGATTCAACAATTAAAGAAAATGCAAAATGCAAAAAGCTGGTAACCCAAAACATTCAGGAAATCCAGGACACAATGAGAACAAACCTAAGGATTATAGGTATAGATGAGAGTGAAGATCTACAACTTAAAGGGCCATCAAATATCTTCTAAAAAATTATGGAAGAAAACTTCCCCAACCTAAAGAGAAAGATGCCCATGCATATACAAGAAGCCTACAGAACCCCAAACAGACTGGACCAGAACAGAAATATATCCTGTCACATAATAATCAGAACCCCAAATGTACTAAACAAAGAAAGAATATTAAAGGCAGTAAGAGAAAAATGCCAAGTAACATATAAAGGAAGACCTATCAGAATAACACCAGACTTCTCACCTGAGACCATGAAAGATAGAAGATCCTGGGCAGATATCATGCAAACTCTAAGAGAACACAAATTTCATCCAAAACTACTTTACCCAGCAAAACTCTTAATCACCGTAGATGGGGAAACCAAGGTATTCCACGACAAAACCAAATTTGCACGATATTTATCTACAAACCCAGCCCTATAAAGGATAATAGGGGAAAAATACCAACACAAGGGGGGAAACTACACCCCAGAAGAAACAAGATAGAAACCCCCTCTCATCAAACCCAAAAGAAGAGAACCACTCAAATATAAAAGATAACGTCCAAAATTTCAGGAAGTAATAATTACAATTTCATATATATATATATGAAATTCATATATATATATTCATATATGATATATATATATATATATATATATATATATATATATATCAGTTTTAAGGATGTGTCCTGTATTTTTTATGTACAATTTTTTATTGGATATATTCTACATTTACAATTCATTTCCCTTTTTCTGGTTCCCCACCCCCAAAGGTCCCACATGCCCTTTTCCCTCCCCCTGCTACTTCGTCCACCCCTCCCACTTCCCTGTTCTTGTACTTCCCCACAATGATGCTTTGGTCCACTCTAGCACCAGTGTCCATTCCTTTCTTCTTGTCAGACATCACTTGGTATGTGATTTATGTCTTTGGTGTTCCAAGATTCTACGCTAATATCCACTTATCAGTGACTGCATACCATGGGTATTCATTTGAGACTGGGTCACCTCACTTATTATGATGTTCTCCAGCTCCATCCATTTCTCTAAGAATTTCATGAATTCATTGTTTCTAATGAATGAATAGAACTCCATTGTGTATATATATCACATTTTTTGTATCCATTCCTCCGTTGAGGGACATCTGGGTTCTTTCCATCTTCTGGCTATTATATATAAGGCTGCTATGAACATAGTGGAGCATGTATCCTTATTGTATGCTGAGGAATCTTCTGGGTATATTCCCAGGAGTGGTATGGCTGGGTCCTCTGGAAGTATCACATCCAGTTTTCTGAGAAACTGCCAGACTGATTTCCAGATATCTCTTAACATCAATGGACTCAATTCCCCAATAAAAAGACACAAACTAACAGACTGGATACAGAAACAGGACCCTACATTTTGCTGCATACAGGAAACACACCTCAGAGTCAAAGACAAACTCTACCTTAGAGTAAAAGGCTGGAAGACAATTTTACAAGCAAATGCTCTCAGGAAACAAGCTGGAGTAGCCATTCTAATATTAGATAAAATTGACTTCCAACCTAGAGTCATCAAAAGAGACACGGAAGGTCACTTCTTGCTTGTCAAAGGAAAATCCACCAAGAAGAATTCTCAATACTGAATATCTATGCTCCAAATGTAAGGGCACCCTCATTCGTAAAAGAAACTTTACTAAAGCTTAAAGCACACATTGTACCTAACAAAATAATTTTAGGCGACTTCAACACTCCACTCTCCTCAATGGACCGATCAGGAAACCAGAAACTAAACAGGGGCACAGTGAAACTAATTGACGCTTTGGACCAATTGGATTCAACATATATATAACATTTCATCCTAAAGCAAAGAATATACCTTTTTCTCAGCACCGCATGGTACATTCTCCAAAACTGATCATATAATTGGTCACAAGACAGACCTCAACAAATACAAGAAGACCGAATTAATCTCATGCCTCCTATCAGATCACTATGGAGTAACAGTGGTCTTCAATAACAAGAAGAACAACAGAAAGCCCACTTACACATGGAAACTGAACAATACTCTAGTCAATGACACCTTGGTCAAGGAAGAAATAAAGAAATCAAAGACTTTTTAGACTTTCATTTTCATTGAAATGAAGGTATGACCTACCCAAATCTATGGGACACAAGGAAAGCAGTGCTAAGAGAGGAAAACTCATAGCACTGAGTGCCTCCAAAAAGAGACTGGAGAGAGTATACACTAGCAACTTAACAGCACACCTGAAGGCCTTGGAACAAAAAGAAGCTAATTCACCCAGGAGGAGTAGAAGACAGGAAATCATCAAACTAAGGGCTGAAATCAATCAAGTAGAAACAAAGAGAACCATACAAAGAATCAACAAAACCAAGAGCTGGTTCTTTGAGAAAATCAACAAGATAGATAAACCCTTAGCTAGACTAACCAAAGGGCACAGAGACAGTATCCAAATTAACAAAGTTAGAAATGAAAAGTGGGATATAACAACAGAAACTGAGGAAAGTCAAAAAATTATCAGATCCTACTACAAAAGCCTATACTCAACACAACTGGAGAATCTGGAGGAAATGGACAATTTCCTAAACAGATACCAAATACTAAAATTAAACCAGGATCAAATAGATCTGCTAAACAGTCCCATAACCCCTAGAGAAATAGAAGGGGTTATAGAAAGTCTCCTAACCAAAAAAAGTGCATGACCAGATGGTTTTAATGCAGAATTCTATCAGACCTTCAAAGAAGACCTAACACCAATAATATTCAAACTATTCCATAAAGTAGAAACAGAAGGAACACTGCCCAACTCATTCTATGAAGCCACAATAACGCTGATACCAAAAGCACACAAAGATCTTACAAAGAAAGAGAACTACTGGCCAATGTTCCTTATGAATATTGATGCAAAAATACTAAATAAAATTCTTGCCAATGGAATCCAAGAGCACATCAAAATGATCATTAACCATGATCAAGTAGGCTTCATCCCAGGGATGCAGGGATGGTTCAAAATACGAAAATCTATCAATGTAATCCACTACATAAACAAAGTAAAAGAAAAAAAAACACATGATCATCTTCATAGATGCTGAAAAAGCATTTGACAAAATTAAGCATCCTTTCATGCTATAAGTCCTAGAAAGAACAGGAATTCAAGGCCCATACCTAAGTATAGTAAAAGCAATATACAGCACACCAGTAGCCAACATCAAAATAAATGGAGAAAAACTTGAAGCAATCCCACTAAAATCAGGGACTAGACAAGGCTGCCCTCTCTCTCCATTTCTTTTCAATACAGTACTTGAAGTTCTAGCGAGAGCAATTAGACAACATAATGAAGTCAAAGGGATATTAATTGGAAAGGAAGAAGTCAAACTATCACATTTTGCAGATGATATGATAGTATACATAAGTGACTCCCCCAAAAAACTCCACCAGAGAACTCCTACAGCTGATAAACAACTTCACCAAAGTGGCTGGTTATAAAATCAACTCAAGCAAATCAGTAGCTTTCTTGTACTCAAAGCACAAGTAGGCTGAGAGAGAAATTAGGGAAATAACACACTTCACAATAGCCACAAACAACATAAAGTATCTTGGCATGACTTTAACCAAATAAGTGAAAGAACTGTATGACAGGAACTTCAAGTCCTTGAAGAAAGAAATCGAAGAAGACCTCAGGAGACGGAAAATTATTCCATGCTCTTGGATTGGCAGGATCAATATAGTAAAAATGGCCATATTGCCAAAAGCAATCTACAGATTCAATGCAATCCCCATCAAAATCCCAAATCAATTCTTCATAGATCTAGAAAGAGCAATTCTCAAATTTATTTGGAGTAACAAAAAACCCAGGAGAGCTAAAACTATCCGTAACAATAAAAGGACTTCTGGGGGAATCAATATCCCTGACCTCAAGCAGTACTACAGAGCAATTGTGCTAAAAACTGCATGGTATTGGTACAGCCACAGGCGAGTAGACCAATGGAATAGAATTGAAGATCCAGAAATGAACCCAAAGTCTTATGGTCATTTCATCTTTGATAAAGGATCTATAACCATACAGTGGAAAAAAGATAGCCTTTTCAACAAATGGTGCTGGTTCAACTGGAGGTCCACATGCAGAAGAATGCGAATTGACCCACTCTTATCTCCTTGTACCAAGATCAACTCCAAGTGGATCAAGGACCTCCACATAAAACCAGACACACTCAAAGTTATAGAAAAGAAACTGGGGAAGACCCTGGAGGACGTGGGCACAGGGTGAATGTTCCTGAACAGAACACCAATAGCTTATGCTCTAAGATCAAGAATTGACAAATGGGACCTCTTAAAATTACAAAGTTTCTGTAAGGCAAGGGACGTTGTCAGAAGGACAAAACAGCAACCAACAAAGTGGGAAAAGATCTTCACCAACCCCACATCTGACAGAGGGCTAATATCCAATATAAACGAAGAACTCAAGAAGTTAGACCCCAAATAACCAAATAACCCTTTCAAAACATGGGGTAAAGAGCTAAACAAAGAATTTTTACCAGAAGAAATTAAGATGGCTGAGAAGCACCTTAAGAGATGTTCAACATCATTAGTCATCAATGAAATGACCTCACACCAGTCAGAATGCCTAAGATTAAAAACTCAAGAGACAACTGGTGCTGGCGAGGATGTGGAGAAAGAGGAACACTCCTACACGGTTAGTGGGATTGCAAGATGGTACAACCGCTCTGGAAATCAGTCTGGAGGTTCCTCAGAAAATTGGGCATGACACTTCCAGAGGACCCTGGCATACCACTCCTGGGCATATACCCAGAGGATTACCCTGCATGCAATAAAGACATATGCTCCACTATGTTCATAGCAGCCTTATTTATAATAGCCAGAAGTTGGAAGGAGCCCAGATGTCCCTCAAAGGAGGAAGGGATACAGAAAATGTGGTATATTTATACAATGGAATACTACTCAGCAATTAAAAATAATGAATTCATGCAATTTGTAGGCAAATGGTTGGATCTGGAAAATATCCTAAGTGAGTCAACCCAATCACAAAAGAATACACTTGAAATGCAATCACTGATAAGTGGATATTAATGATCCCAAAAGCTCTGAATACTCAAGGCACAATTAGCAATTCAAAAGATTCCCAAGAAGAAGGAAGGAAAGGACCCTGGTCCTGAAAAGACTGGATCCTGATTTTTAGTAGAGTATCAGAACATAGAAATGGGGGCAGGGGTTTGATTGGGGAACGGGTGGAGGAAAGAAGACTTATGGGACATATTGTGAGGGGGGAACTGGGAAAGGGGAAAGCCTTTTGAATGTAAACAAAGAATATAGGAAAAAAAGAAAGAAAAAGAAAAAAAGAAAATATTTTATGCTGGGCAGTGGTGGTACACGACATTAATCCCAGCACTTGGGTGGCAGAGGCAGGCAGATTTCAGAGTTCGAGGCCAGCCTGGTCTACAGAGTGAGTTCTAGGACAGCCAGGGCTAAGCAGAGAAACCCTGTCTTAAAAAAACAAAAAATACATATTTATAATTTCTAGTTTTTGTTTGTTATCTGAGCTTCATGTTGGTCAACGAATTTTATGAAATCTCAATTGTTAACATGATTCTCTACAGAACATTTGCTTTCTTCACATGGATCAAATTTCCTGGTTTCTGTAAATTAAAAAAACATTCAAGATTTTATTAAATAGGATAGAATAGATTATTAAGGCATAAGGTTTTATGCACAGTATCAATATTATAATGAAAAGAAATTTACCATGAGGAAGCATCTCAGAGATTTTACTGGGAGGTAGCCAGATTGGTTTCAAGTATTAGAATATATCAATCGCTACCTGGGTATAGTGTGGTAAACTTTTTAAAATAAATCTAGTAGTCTCTGTCTCATTAATTTGGGAGCTAGCTAGGGATAGAGAAATATTTTCACTTTAAAATTATTATTATATTAAACCTTTTCAAGGTCATTTAGCTAGATACTGAGACTTTACACAAGTACAATTGTTAGTTTAATATAGAATTGTAGCATATCAGGTAAGCAGCAAGGGTATTTGCTAGATAATATAAAAGTGATTATATGGAAAAATATTAATAAAATAGTTAATGACATATTTTGAATGAAATTTGAGGCATGTTAGTCTCTAAAGGGGGACAACTAAAGAAAGAAAAAGAATGGATGTCTATATACAGGAAGAACGTCTTATGTCACATTATCCCTGACTGCTGAACATCAGTCCCTAGCCAACATCTAGCTTCACAGAAGTATTTGTCACTCCATGAATTCCATTTCAAAGAGGAAACCCTAAACATTAAAGAAGTATTGAGTATAATTCCATGAATATGTTTATCAGTACTCCAGCCTCAGAACTAGCCTATGCTTTGGTATTGTGATTGATGGCACATGAGGAACCAGGACTAAACAGGCATGAAATAATGCAGGTAAAATAACTCTATTACATAAACAGAAAAAGAGTCACATAACTAGGAGATTAACATGTTTCCCAATTTCAATATTGAAGAGGGTGAGGCTTTGAGTTAAGAGTTGGCCCGGAGTATATAGTGAACTCTAGGTCAGCCTGAGCTATAGTATGAGATCTATGTCAAGAAATTGTTTAGAATAGAAACTAAATCTTTCTAATAAAATGAGATTTAAAGAAAAATGAGTGCAAGGAATGTTATTTTCTAGATAAAGACATCACACAAGTTACATGAAGGAAGGTTTATGAGTTTCAAACCATGGGTCATTCAGACTTTAAGATTCTTGTATTTTGTAGCATGTCAAGCCATATGTTCCTGTTATAAACTCCCTACAGTTCAGTCTAGCATATAACTTATAATTTATTTTCTAACTAACTATGTGTGTTTCAAAGTACAGAAGTAAATATAGTTTTAAAAATATAGAAGGGACATACCAAGCATATTTGGCAGGATAGGCCATGTCCATGGTATCCCTAATGAAAAGGGCAGTGGGAAAAGGTGTCTCCTCAGCACGTTTCAAGCTTCATGTTGCTTAGAAAGTTTGTGGATGCAGAAATGGCTGCCTTTACTATGTGTTTAGAACATAATGATGACAAGATTCTTAAAGTGTTTTAACTAGTTTTGATAATAATCATTAAAAAAGGCAGAAATGGGTTAAATATTGAAACTCTGGTCATCAATCCAAGGTTCTTCATGGAAAGAGAACAGTTATTCATGATGTAAATTATTAATTGATTACTCATGAACCAAACCATATTGAGAGGCTACAAATACTACCTCTGATAGTATGATTGTTCTTTATGATGGAGAAGTTACTGATCTAATTTTGTCTCTTCTTATCTTTTAAAAATGCATTATTGATTTTTTGTGAATTTCACATCATGCACCCCAATCCTACCCATAGCTCTGCACTGCCATATCTTCCCTTCACCCTTGAAATATCCTCCAACCCCATCAAAAAAAATTCAAAATAAATAAGAATAAACATCTGGATGTGTAAAATGTGGTGTGTCACGATATAACCTTTTTCTCAAATAGTTTTATTTACAAATATTCAGTGCAATGAGCCATTGGTCTGATTTGAGGCCTCTGGCTGCTGCTACACCATCAATATTGGATCCTAATGTTGGATCTTTCCTTGAGTATCCTCTTGTTGCACTGTGTCATGGAGATTCCATAGCTTTGATTCTGCAGAACTGCTCCTTTGTGTTTCAGCAGTTCCTAGATGGTATAGGTGTTTAGGAGAACCAGCTCAAAATCTTGAATCTAGACTTTGGTGATAGCTGACTTGGTAATACCAGCAGTGTTCGTTCACACTTGATATGCGGGCAAGTGCTCCTGCTTTTTCCCAGCACCTGACTAGGACAGAATAGTAGAGATGGCCCTGGTTGCATTGGGAAAAATGAGCTAGCCTGAACATCATGAGTGACTTGTAGGATGCTAGTGTGGGAGACCTTGCACCACCCCCAATCTCGGCAGGGTTTGAGAGATGGCACTGATGACATGAGGGTGGGAAGGCTGGCCCCATCTATCACTGACTGCAGCATTTGAGAGAGTGCCTTACCTGGGCAGCAGAGCAGAGTTGGCCCTGGTGGCTTGGGCATGGGAAATCCTACTCTAAATTTGTGAAAGTGCGAGATTGGTTCCACACCTTGCTGGCTCATATAGTTAGATGAGATGGGCACAGCCATTGCTGGGGCAATGCTTGAGACCTGGTCTTCATGACTTTTGTGCCCATGAGCTGGCCCAAATGAAAGCTGAAGAGTTGCTCCTCTCTCTTTCTCTCTCTCTCTCTCTCTCTCTCTCTCTCTCTCTCTCTCTCTCTCTCTCTCTCTCTCATTAATTTATTCATTTATTGCCTTATATTATGGTAGAAACACCATTACTTTCAGTCCTACACTCACAAAACTCTTCCCCTTTTACCCCTTCTCTTCTCTGAAACTAGGCAAGACTCCCACGGGGAGCACTCCACTCTGGGATACTAAGTCTCAGCAGGACTCAATGAATCCTCTCCCACTGAGGCCTGACAAGGCAGTCCAGCTAGGGTAAGGTGATCCAATGGCAGACAACTGAATCAGAGACTTTCTCTCTTATTCAGTTGTGCTCCATGGGGAGCTGACTAGGCTGAAGGGTCTATAATGAACTCACTTATGTTTGCTACATAGTGTAGAATGTAATCATTGGAGCCTCAGTTCTTCATGTTATACTCTAGAGCCATAGTCAGGCAGCAGAGTCAGAGATAGCCCCTGCTCCAGTTTTAGAGTTGGGGGGATCAGGAAAACCAAGCTTCTGATCTACTACACTTCTGTGTGTGTGTGTGCATACACACGTGCAGGCATGGGGTGGGGGGGAGGAGCGTAGATCTAGCCCATATATGCTCTTTGATAGGTGGTTTATTCTATGGCAGGCCCCAAGGGTCTAGGTTAGTTGGCTTTGTTTGTCTTTCTGTGGTGTTCCTAACAGTTCTGGTTCCCTCACTCCTTCCCACAACTCTTCCACAAGACCCACTCCCCAAGCTCTGAGCTCTGTCTAATGTTTGGCTGTAGGTCTCTGTTTCTGTTTCTTTCAGCTCCTGTTTGGGGCCTCTGAGTCATATTACTAACTAGCTGTGAGGAAAATAATTCTTTAGGATGAAAGGGCCTATAATCATATCTATGTTAGTCAGCATTTTGTCACTGTTACAAATGTCTAAGGTAAACAAGTTAAACTGATATTATGATGCACAGTTTTACTTCATAGCCAATTTGCTTCATTTCTTTTAGATTTAAGATGAGGCAGAACAGGAAGTGGAGAAAACCTCATCTCCACACAGTCTGGAAACCAGGAAACCAAGAATGTTCAAGGGCAATATATACCCTTCATAGATACAAACCTGAGGTATAATATGCTCCAACTAGGCACTATATCCTAAGTCTTTATTATGTTCCAATGTCACTATGTGAATCTATCTGTGGATTAATTACTGATGAAGTCAGAGAGCCTATGATTCAATTACTTCTAAAACATGCCATCAGCTGATAGCCACAGCTATAATACATGTGTCCTTGAGGGACTATCACAAGACAAGCGATATTAGGTCAGTTACAGAGATGAAAACTGGTACCTGAGAAGATATTTAGAAGAAATAAAGTACTAGCAAGCCCAGAGTAATTGTAAAGGAAAACCAGAACCCTCTGCAGTAGATATTAGAAGTATACTCTAAACCTAATTGCATCTGTGTTTTAGATGTATTTAAAGTTATCAGATACAGGAAACACTTATAGAAAGTGGGCTGGTAGATTTCTTCTATAAAGGGTCACTTATAACTTATATACATAAATGGCTTAGAATTGTAATGTCTGTATTTATTCAGAAAACAGTTTCTAAAACTGACGTAACACTAGTGGGATCTATTGAATGTCCTCAGCAGTTCTCATTTCAAATCAGTCTCTTATTGTTCGTTCTATCTATCTATCTATCTATCTATCTATCCATCCATCTATCTATCATCAATATACCACCTACATATTTATGTTTTTGAGAGAGTTTCATGTAGCCTAGTTGGCCTTGAACTCACCATGTGACCTAGAATATCCTTGTGACCCTAAACTCTGAGACCTCTAGCCTTCATCTCAAACATTCTAGGATAACAAGTATGAACCTGCTTTTAAGGTAATTGCAAAGCCAAATACATCACATAAGATAAAGAATGTTTGATGTTCCCAGGCAATTAGCAAAACAGGGTTGCCTTAGCTGCTCCACAGGTTGATTAATATCTAAGTTGTGACCCCAGCATTGTTTAAGGCTAGTGAAATATTGTATGTGAAACATCACATGTATGTTCTCAGCAGCAAAAGAAGGCCTTCCCTAATCTTTGCTACAATTCTTGGGAGTAACTACTGATTTGAATAATAATTGCTATGTAAAGTTTTCTGACATGTTCTTGGAGAATCACTAAATCATGTAAACGTGGTTGAAATCAGCTAACCTCATTTTGTGTTTCATGCTCCTCAGAATGTAACTGGAATTTGGATTTTCAAATAATTCTATAACCTCTTAAAATTTGAATCTATTTATCTTCAATTTGTGCTGAAGGCAACAGCTGCATCTTACCAATGAACACCCATCTGATAGAAACATGTGTCTGATTTCTATTTTAATCTTGGCATAGTAGCTGTGAAAGACATTGGTTGGCACTTAGTTATATCGCTAATATGTCACCTACTATTATTGCTACTGAACCAGCTTTTCTGTCACATCCCATATCATGTAGTATATCTATAATCTTTATAAATAAGCTAGAATTATATTCTTAAAAAATAAATCTTAATTCTATCCCTAAGTGTGTCATGTATACACATACATTCACTCACACACAACACACACACACACTGATTTGTGGATTTCACATTGTGTTCCCATTTTCATTTAAATTCTAATAGATTTTTTAAAAAAAACTGTCAAAAATGCTAGAAAGACTGAAAAGAAGGAAATCAAGTAGAAAATTACACAGTTGGAAGCTCAGTGCTAAACAAAAAAACAAACAAAAAAAGGTAAACCATACCTGTTTATTACTTTTAAACCAAGATACTAGTATTTATTTGCTGTCATTTGTTTATTAAACAGATGTTAAATCTTAGAATTTTTTTAGTTATTTTTATTTTCTATATTCTATGTTTACATTTCAAAGGCTTTCCCCTTTCCCAGTTCCCACCCACCATAGTTCCCATAGTTCTTCTCCCCCCCAACTATTCCCCAATCATTCCCCCTCCCCCCTCGGTTTCTTTACTAAACTGGATGCAATCTTTACATGCCCAGGGTCCTCTCCTTTCTTCTTCTTGGGAATCATTTGACTTGCTATTTGTGTATTTTTCTTATTTTCTTTAGTTAAAGCATTGTCACTATCCCAGCCAGAATTTCACTATTTATAGCACATTTAAATCAAATATCCTTACAGCCTACTACATCATAACATACCTAAACATTTTCCAATCATTATTTAATAATTATGGTTATCATACTTTTTTCTTCTTTGAAATCATATATTTCCATCAGAAAATCTGAAGGACCGAATCCTGGTTTTGAGGCATTTCTTATTAAGCTACTAATTTCTATCAAGGTCTCTGACTTAAAATGTCTTGCCTTCCTTCCCATAGATGTTTCAGAAAACCAAAGTATAAAATACCTAAAAGACATGTTACTGTCTTTTTAATAGCACTTATTGAGTAGCTGACTCCATACTGGGATGGCTGGGGAGAAGTCAGTTGGTTACATTAGAGAAACATGGTATGTTAGTCTTTCCTCACAGGTCATTCAGTGGCATCAGCAAAAGAATATATTTAGGAGTATGTTCTTTACAGTAGAGACATTGAGGTATTATTAGTCACATTGTTGAGTATAAATTTTTTTACTTCATATCTCTGATTTCAGTACAGTAGGAACAATCATACATGGATATTATAGTGTCCTCAATCTATAGTTCTTTGGTTAAAATGAATATTCAGACTTCTATCAGGTAGAAGACACTTCCTAATCAGCCTTGACTATAAGTTAAGGCATTATATTCACATGTGTAAGCTGTCATAATATCTTCAAATATGTTTCAGCTCAAATTACAGTATACTGATTGCAATAGATGTTGATCTCTTTGCTTCCTTTTTATGAGATGCATGGAACTACATTCTCCTATGACTTGATTTGATTGTCAACTAAAGCACATACTTTTCAGACACTTAGCATACTGTTTTTAAAAATACTAAATATAAATATTCTTAGTCTTACAATTAAAATAACTAATTTCTTACAAATGATCAGTATAGATTAAGTAACACTTATACATCACTAAACTAACCAAAGATGGCAGATGGTTTCTCATGTGAAATGAATGGAAACATTAAAATGCATTAATATGTGATTTATATAATGATTAGAAGCTGACAAGTTCAATGGAAATAATTATACCAGGATCATAAGGATTTGGAGTCGTGGTAGAAAGAGTGAATACATTTCTAAGACTTACCTAGATTATATTCAAGAAAAATTATAGGAAAATAATAACTATATGTTTTGATGCAGAAAGAACTCTGCCGTTAAGAAAGACCCACAGGAAAGGATTAGTTAACTGTAATTAAATTATCAAGAAGAAAGAGGAAGAGGAGGAGGAGGGAAAGGAAGGAAGAGTAGCAACAGATGGATGAAAAGATATGTTTTAGATCATGGTTTAGCTCATTCTATATTTGGAGAAGCACAGCATTTCTAAATGGTAACAAATATGAATACAGAGGCATTTCATGAAATCACTCTGGTCGCTAGAGTATGGGGGATGGTAGAAGAGGGTAAATTGGTAGAATGTTGATGGGTGTGGTAATGGGAAAGGACAAAGAGAATGTTTCTGGCCAGTACAATAACAGTAGCTATAGTATAGAGTAATTAGAGTGTACATCTTTAAGAAAAAGAGTTAAAGGTTTTCAGATGATGAAAACTAGACTCATGGTCTGAGTAGAAAAACTGAAGTATAACATTGTAATTAATTAGCCCTGGAGAGAAACTTTAGTGGTGGAATATTTCTGGAGCATGGCAAATCCCTGGGTTCAATCTCTGTGCCACAAATAATAATAACTTCATTAAAATAGATTTTAATCAACCAGGCAATAAATGTTTGAGTTATACCAGGTTTTGGAAATCAGACTGGGATGTAAAATGTGTTTGTCTATGAGACATTCACCTGATTGTGTTAGGCCCTCACTTTATGAGAGATCATTAATTTAGAAATGTGCATAGAAAACTGTCAGTGTGTAACTATTAAAAAAATCCATTGAAATATGTAGGATCACAAAGAAGAGCACATATACAAAAGATGAAAGAACAGGTTCTGGAAAGCATCCAGATTGCCTTCCTGGGAAAAGTAGAAGACTTTGTAAAGAGTACAGGGAAAGAGACATCACTCAGGTTGAAAGAAATCAAGAGACTTATGAAATGAGGGAAAGGTACAACAAAAATACATCAACTGTTGAAGAATAATTATCAGATA
Organism: Apodemus agrarius; assembly: GCA_964023405.1. NCBI lineage: Eukaryota > Metazoa > Chordata > Mammalia > Rodentia > Muridae > Apodemus > Apodemus agrarius. The sequence goes on along the minus strand of OZ030020.1, from coordinate 77,929,585 downwards.
GGACATAGCTTGGAATAGATCATCAGATTTTTAACCAACAATTTGTGATTAAAGAAGTAATTTTTGGTGGTCATGGTAACTAAAACTAGTGAGAACTGTCCAGAAATGGGAGAAGGAGGAACAAGAGGGGAAAAAGGAGGAAGAGGAGGATGAGGAGGAAGAAGAGAAAGAAGGAAGAAGAAGAAAGGAAGAAGGAAGAAGAGGAAGAAAAGAAAGAAGAAAACGAAAGAAATGAAGAAGAGGAACTAAAAGACAAAGATGAAGAAGGAGGAGGAGAAGAAGGAGAAGGAGAAGGAAGAAGAAGAAGAAGAAGAAGAAGAAGAAGAAGAAGAAGAGGAAGAGGAAGAGGAAGAGGAAGAGGAAGAGGAAGAGGAAGAGGAAGAGGAAGAGGAAGAGGAAGAAATAGAAGAATTGGATACAATAGAAAATTGGGCAAAGATTAAGATTTGTGGAGAGAGGAATGAGAACAAGCAAATGATGCATGTCTCATTCTGAGATGTAATAGAATGCATAGAAAAATGTGAAGAGTCAATGGTATAGTAATTCAGGAATAGTATTTCTGGATTCACATCACTGAGTAAAAAGAAATATGGTCATTTGAATGAAAGACATACTGATTTTGAAACAAGTTTAATAACGGAATTGTAATTATCATGTGGGAAGGAAAAATACATGACAAGATACACTGGAAAATATGGTGGATTGATTCTGAGAGGTTCTGTTTTGATTGTTAGTTTTTAAATTATTTTCTTAACTTTTGAAACTATAATATAATTTCATAATTCCCCCTTTACTCACTTCAAATCCCTCCATGTTTCTTTCAAATTCATTGCCTCTTTTTCATTGATTGTTTTTACATACATACCTATGTACATGCAATATACATACATATAAACATACACACGTACATACACATTCCTGAATACATAAATTCAACCTGCTCGATCACCATAATGTTATTTGTATGCATGTTGTCAAGGATAACCATTTTGTATTGAATAATCTATCGATGTTTTCTTCCCTGGGGAAAACTGTTTCTCCTACTTTCAGCATTCCTTAGTTGCATGTAGTTAACTTGTATAGGGTCCAGGTCTCCTGGACTTTAGCTTCTGCACAGCTAAAGAAACAATAAATTAAGTGAATAAGAGGCTCATAGAATGAGAAAGAATATTTGCTATATATTCATAGGATGTAACAATTCATATCCAGAATGTATAAAAAGCATGGAGAAAAAACAGAACAAAACAAAAATGGTCCAACATAAAAATGAACCTGAACATAAGAAAAATAGCTAAAAATACTTCAAAAATGTTCATCTTTCCTAAAATTAAAGAGACATCCTTCCCTAAAGGAGGATGTCTCAGCATTCTCCTTTGCAAATATTTGCTTAACCATATTCATTGGTGTTTTAATTATAATAGCTATAAATTGGAAACAACCTAAATGTCTTCCAACTGATCATGAAAATGTGGTAGGTACAGCCTACAGAACACTATTCAACTAACTGTTTAAAATGTTACTCAACAAAGTGAGAAATGCCATGCTGTGTTGAGGTATGAGAAATGAGAAGATATTCAATACTTCCCTCAGAGAATATAAATGGAAATGAACTAGAGAATCAGTTAGAAATTCGAAACCATCATTAGGGGTGTGCTGAAGTCGATGAACACTAGCTAAAAATGCCAATCCAAAGGACAATGTTTTTCTTTAGTCAGAATCAGTCATGTTGGGACAAAGTAGACAGGATTTGGATTTATGCAAGATCAGAGATGCACAAGAGTCAAGGTGTATCAAAAGTAATGCCTATAATTATTGACCATCATGAGGGATATTTGAGTACTGCATTTCATTAAAAATTTCAAGGCAAAGAAATTGAATAGAAAAATTACTTTTACAATCAATGTATAATTCTGCTGGAACTGTGATAATACTGTGTTTATTTAAACTGAATGCCAAATTAAAATATTAAGATCTTTCTAAATCAAGTTTCATATTAGTTCAAGTGCATTCTCAGAAGGTATATTATTCTCAGAAATTTAATGAAATCATGCCTTTGGATACTTCAGTGGTTTACATTTTGTATATAAAACAGATGGCATGTAAGATAATATGACATGTATAGAGCATGCCTGTGACAGTTCAGTCACTTTTAGCATCTATTCATCAGGTAATTTTTTTCATTTTTATTTTCTATATTCTATGTTTACATTCCAAAGCCTTTCCCCATTCCCAGTTCCCCCCCACCATACGTCCCATAGGAGACTGTTGAGATAGAGTGACATTCTACAGAATGGAGTCCATTTCTAAATGTTATTTTCTAAGTGAGTATTGGAATCAAATGTATTCATTAGTTAGCTATACATTAGAATTATGTTGAAAAGCATCTAGGAAAAAATCATATTCAAATATGCAATATGCCTTGAATTACAAAACAGCCTTTCTTTCCATGTTACAAATTCTAGAAAAGGTAGTGCAAAGGAATGTATTTTAACTCATTTCAAATGTAATTTCTTGTTTCCAAGGAACATCACTCTTTATTTGAAACACAATATACAAAATGGCACATAGTTGACTAATTCTTGTCTAGTTTGTACTCTACACCTAAAAGTAAAGTAATTTCTTTTGTAAGTATTAACTTAAAGTACACTAATGTCTCATATCATTGCAAAAATGTAGTTGTATGTGGCTTACCAATAGACCAAATAATAGTGGCTATGCTTAATTCCAAAATCATGCAACCACATTTGCTGCTATTATTTATGTAAGAAGTGGTGTTCAATTCAAACATTCTATCTTTTTCACAGAGTGAAAATTATGTTTTAGTTCTAATTGGTGTATGATGGAAGTTGGTTACTAAAGGGATAGCAGACCCCCTAAATCATTCAATAGGCTGCATTCTGAACACAAAAGCCACATTTATAGAATCCCCTCTCCACTGGACTAACCAGGAGCAGGCAGTTTGTCAGCTGTGAGCAATTGGCTACTGATAATCTTGTTCATTAGCAAATCAAGCAGCTGTTCAGATCTGCAGAAAGGCCCCCATGTTGTCTCTAAATTCTCCAGTACAAAATCAGTGTAAACCAATTAAGTTACATGATGGGAAAAGTATTCAATGTATAACTGATGATTCACTTAACCTCTGCCTAATTTTCCTTTACTTAAAAAAAAATCATCAACCTCCCAAATGTTCTATTTTACATTAAAGTTAAGCATACATATTCCAGATATCATGCCACTGTTTAAATAAAAATATACATTTTAGAAATATTGTAATCCTAACGGTTACCTTAACTAGAGCAATTTTATCTCTGAAAAATAATTTAAATTACTGTAGAAAAATAATTCCTGGCCCAACATATTTTATTATTAATTTTAATTTTATCTTAAAGGTATTTCATCATATAGGTTGTCAGTTATTTATGGTAGGTAAGTTGGATATATTAATCTGTAATTATACTGTTGCAACTATACCAGGCTCTCCACATGTACTTCATTAATATATACCAAAAGGAATTTGGATTAAAGATACAGAAAACCTAATACAAAAAATTATACATAGTTTATATCTTTACATCATGGAATAAAAAATATTGTCTACCATAACATTATATGTAATTAGTATTTTTAAAATGATTCAGTTCTGAAGACATTAGGTAGCAACACACAGAGCAAAATAAGTATGTATTTAATATTCAAATAAAATATAATTTTAAGAATAGAATTTTTATAAATGTTATACATTTTAAGAGGTACTATCATTGTTATTTTCAAAATATTGATTTGTGTCATACAGTAGTTTTCATATCATAAAATTAATTTTAGTTATAGTAAACACTAATCATAAGATCTCAGAAATTTCAGAACCTCACAGGAATTTCATGATTCTTGAATTTAACTCCTTTATTTTATTCATTCAGTGAAAACTTTTTAAGAAAATAGTTCTGAACCCTGATTTTGATGTCCATTTCTGAAAGTAACTACTGTTTCTATGTCTGGTCACCAGGCTCAGCTCTCTCACTGCAAAGAATGACCTTGGATTGAACTGTAGAAAGAAAATGGAAGAAAAGTTTACTGAGAAAGTTGGGGGAGGAAACATGAGATTAGTGCATATGTTTGTATTGGACACTTTTCTCTGTGCTAAATGTTCAATGTGATGGGACCATGTTATTTATTGTATTTTTTAGATCATTTGCAATGTTAATTTATATGAGTTTGATATCGCTTTTGTCTTTCAGTTGTGTGTTATTCTGAGAAATCCCTGGAGAAAGACAGGATTTATATGCTTTGTGTACATGATCTGCAGACTAAGCACTCTGGCATAATTATTTTTGGCACTCTCTAACTGATTAAAACATCCAATTTAACTCATGATCAGTAAGATTAAACCTTTTTAATATACCTCAAAGTAAATTATCATTTACTACTCAAACATTCCTTTTTCCACATGCCCCAATAAAGCTGTTCTTTTTTTCATTAATGTACCTTTTAACGAGGATTTCCTTTGATTTCTTCCTTTGGGCAAAACTGCCTTGTCCTTTATAGTGAGGTAAAGCAAAGCTGAGACAGAGGCTGGCTGGATAAGGACATGATTTCTAATGTCATACTAAATGCAAACCTTTCTGTTCGGGGTATTTGGTGAAGAATTTGCTTTTGCAGAAAACAAGTCCCTGCTTTGTGCTCATTCGATTAACAGACAGGTCTACACTCTTAAGACGATGTTATAATTTAAAAAATTACTTTCACAACTTAAAAATAACTATTCTTTGTTTTATTTCATTTTGCATTTCTTTATAAGAATTTATTTTAATCTTGTTATGAAACCTGTTTAATAGAATTTCCAATGCCTTCTTCAGTATTAGAAAATTTAGCATGACAAACAACTTTGCAAGGATTTTAAAGAAAAACATGGTATAATATCAAATTAGAATAATAGCAATTTGCAAGTCCCTTTAACCTGCTGAGGACCCTTGCAAAAGTGCATCAAAGTAATAAAGAGGAAGAAGCAAGATGTAATTGATAACAAGCATTGCTTAAGTTGAGACCTCAAGGTGCGGTAAAACAGTCACAGGTATAAATAAATACCTCACATGCTTGGTGAAGTAGGAATGAAGTCAGATTAGTACAATTTTCCTGTATGCATAGCAGCATATATCGTGTACAAATATCTAGTTACTGCCTCTCATGCATTGCATTATCATTAAATGAAACAAGAATTATAGAGTTGAGCTTTCAATAGAAAATGGATCAAGTCAATGAAAATAATGTTCTGTTGAATATTTCATCCAGATTTACAAATACAACACAATATTGCTAATAGACTTGCATTTCTACAAATAAATATTTGAGTAATATGAAAAGTATATCAGACTTAACAAAAATAGGTTCTAACACTGAAATGTTATCGTAACCAGACAAAGAAAAACTTTTAGGTGTTCCTGGTAGGTAGACCAAAACAAAACAAAACAAACAAAAAAAATCAAAATAACAAGCTCAACTTACAGACATTCATATACATTTTATTGATTTAGTTTTACACATTATAGTCTTCAGTAGTACCAAACTACAAACTCGCATTTTCTAAAAGATGATCATGTCTATAGCATAGTATTGGATTTGAGAATTCTCTGGGGAGCACCCACAATATGTACCTATATTGGGTGTGTTTGTAATAGCACTTTGAACCTCAGGAGGCAACCAGTTTCTTCAGCAACCCTTTTGACATAACATTAGAGGATGAATTTCTATCCTCACTATATAAATCTCTAGACTATTGTATTAATTTCAATGATTATGAAAACTTACAGAAGACCTGTCAAACTCCACAACACTAGAAGACCTAATCTATGACCTTTGCTTTTATTCCTCTCCCCTTTTCAGCCAAATAGGGAAATGAAGACTTCAAAGAAAATGTTGGTTTAAAAAGTGATAATGACACCAATAAGTATTCTGCTTCATTCTGTCTCCAATTATAAAAGAATCAAATACATTTTCTTGATGTTAATGGAGAAGTAATGATGAACATCATTTTCTAGTGAGAAGTGAGTTCAATTACTAATCAATTCATCTGTAAAAATGCAATATACTATAAGTTACAAGTGTGTGATTCATTTTGACTAAGATTTCATTTTTACCTTTTGACATAAGAGAGGGTAAGCTTGTTGTGCTTAAATTTTCATAAATTGACAACTTTTAGCCCAGGTGCCAATGAGAAGACAAGAATGAATGTCTCAAGTCTTGGTTGTTAGGATCTAATCACAAGCATTGTGGCGAAAAATTCATGGATTATTCATGTGTAATTACAGATAGCTACTGTGCTCCTTTAAATCATCCCTATGTCCCATTATGGTTCATAACAACTGAAATAGCAATTGTCATAGTAAGGTTTGGGCTCTGCCATAGAGTGTGCTCTAATCAATAATGATGGATGGTAAAATTTTACATCAAGCAGTCCAAAGTCTGGTTGTCTCCCTCCATAAATCCACACTAACACCAAGCAAAGCAGCTGTAGGCTCTGGAAATTTAAAAGACAGAATTCCCCCTTACCCCCTACAAGCAGGTAGGTACCTGTAAAAGTAGAGCAGGAGAGGAGGGGGAAGAAAAGGAAATGCTCAATATATCAGTTCTAATAATTCATGTGCTGTTAAGAATTTCCCTCCTATTTAAATGGGAATGAACCCTAGGTTGTTTTCAAGGTCAATTTCAGGTGAACGGGGGTCATCTAGAGGTCACTTCAGCTACCATGCAGGTCAATAACGCCTCTTCACTTCCACAGCAGACAAGCTCCTCACACACAATCAATCCACGAGGGCTGCTGCTGCACCAAGTGTAATGAACAGTGAATAAATGTAGCCTATCATCACAAAACATGCTTTTTAAGTACCTTTCCTTTTCATGTAAAACCTCTTGCTGTCAAATTCTACATTCACTCATCCAGCAGTGAGTAGCGAAAGTGAGAAATCAGACTCTCATTGGGGTTGGTAAAAGGTCACAGCTGACAGACACGGAGGTTAAACTGCCGAGTTAAAATACTGTTCATTACCCACTGCAGCTTCTTGCTAACTACACTTCTTTGTGTTATAGTCAAGCAGTACATCAAGATGCCCCTCCTCCTAATTTATTAGCAATTGTTGAATTGTATGAGGTAGGAGCTAAGAGAGAAATTGATGTCTTATATATATGCATATAGGTGTTCTCTTGTTCTTTGAATATTTCTATTTCCTTATCTATTTCCATATCAGTACCCTATGAGACATCATGTCTGCATGAGAGGCACCATAATTGTTAGAGAAGTGTAAATTCGATGATCACAATAGCCTAGGCTACTTTAATTCCGAATCCAGTTTCATTTGTTTGGAGACATTTATGCTTTGTATATACATATTTCTTCTTTAATTAATTGTGGGTGTGGTATTTGAAATTTTATTCACTCAAAGAAATTTAATTAAATATACAAGACCCTATGATTTACTCCCCAAATGAATCTTTGTCAACATACATAATTTGCTTTTAAAATGCAACATGATCTTTTACTGACAGCCTATTACCTATGGGAAGTATTAGTCCAGAATATAGATAACCCTTTGGTAACAGACATAGTAACCTACTTTGTGGTTTTCATCAATTTGATTATAGTTGGAAGAACTTTACTGGCAATCAGCAATCACTGGAGATTAAGGAGAAACCGTACTTTTTAAAATTCAGTTGACTAAGCAGTTAGGTGTGAAATCTGAATGGATTAGAACAACTTCCTGAAAATGAAATCTCATTCTCGATTAATTAATGCGTAGGTGGAATTCCCTTTATTGAAATGCAGAGGTTCTGTGTGGAAGACACTGGGAAGAAAACAGGTCTTATTTTTCCAAATACAAAATCACAAATCATGAATAAAATAAAGGTTTATTTACATGCTCTCTACAATAATAATTTGACTCAACAAAATTACCATTATCTATTTACATCTTTTAAAAATGCATTCTGAGATTTTTTCTGCAGAAACACACTCCTTGTTCCTTCTTGCATGCCTTCTCTCTCAGTGGGATGGGAAATAAAATGTTATGACTTAAATCACAAGAGGCTAACATCATTTTTAGCAACAAGGGCTGCATAATTTCAAGACTATGAGTGAGTGGCTGACTTTAACTAAAATGTTTCAGTTCTGTGCGTACATAGGTACATAAATAATTCAGAATTAATCCCTGCAGAGGGGACAATGGGAATCGTAAATTATCCATGTGCCATCCTCAACATTAGAGGCAATGAACCTATAGTAACAAACTATGAGTGTTACTCATTACATCCATCTCACAGACACCTTAACCTTTTGAATATTAATTTCCCTCTGCATCTTGTAGCTAGGCAATATCATCTTTTTTAAAATATTTTCCTTCATACTCTTGCCTTTATTTCTTTCTCTCTTTTATGAAGCCTCCCAAACTGGAGTTAAACCACAGCTACTGAGTAATGAAATACACTGATTTATTACAGATACATTATTTTTAGCTGCACTTTTTTAGAAACCCCTTAATATTACATGTACCCCATGTATTGAGCATAAAGTTAGGTATAACAAACAGATAGTCTTTATGAAGACAAACAGGACAGCAAAGCTTACTCTATTGGGGTTAACAGTATCTTTTGAATTTCATAAACATATATCACATTTTCCTTTAAGCAAAGAAGGCATTGCAGAATGATTATGGTTTTCATCCAAAGAAGGAAAATAAAGACATGCTTAAAAGAAAAAAATACCTCTCAATTATAAATTTTATTATGGCTTTAATTATTAAATTGGGGGTTATTTCTTTTAAAGGACATAATGTAATAAAACAATGATTATTATAATTTTTGTCTTTAAATCACTTTCTGAACTAAAAATTATTTTAAGAAGTTTCGTGACTGTTCTGGGTAATACCATACATAGAAAAAATAGAATTATTTTTTATCATAAATTATACTTAGTATCTATCTAGTCGATAGGAGAAATTGAAATAATTTCCAGGACTTTCTGTTTGTTTCCAGATAAAAATTATAAAACAAATCAAGGCACATCTCTGTAGAGATGGCGCTTCTCCGAAGAGCATTTTAAACCCCAAGGTGGAGTTGAACTGCATGCCACAGGAGGAAGGCCCACACGAACAACGGATGAACTGATGGCCACGTCGGACTCTCCAGCAGACCGTTGCCCAACACCACTGCCCGGCTTACTCCTTAGTTCCTGGCCTTCACAGGCATTTTAGATGCTTCCTATGGATGCTCTTTGCTTAGTGACCTTAGTTCCTGGGAGCAGCAGCGGTCTGGGCTAGTTGCTCTGGGGTTACCACCCCTTTAGGTCCTTCAATCCTTCCCCTTACTATGCCACAAGGGTCCCTGACCACAGCCCAATGCTTGGCAGTGGATATCTGCATCTGTGTCAGTCAGGGGCTGGTAGAGACTCTCAGAGGACAGCCATGCTAGACTCCTGTCTTCTGCAATCCTCGGGGATAAATTTAACTTGATTTCCTGCAGTTTCTGCCCTCTGGCTTAAGAGGACAAATCTTTACAATGGAATAAAGGCCTTCCATCTTTGACAGCATTCTCTAAGATATTTTAGTGACACGGCAGGCAACAGCTTTTAAGATAGCCCCACTCTAGTTGTTCAGGACCCACGTGAAGGTCAAGGTGCACATCTGCTACATATTGCCGTGGAGGCCTAGGCTAGTCTGTGGGCCCCAGCACATATGTGGCAGAGGACTGCCTTTTCTAGCCTCAGTGGGAGAGGATGTGCCTAATCCTGTAGAGACTTGAAGCCCCAGGGAAGGGAAATGCTGCAGGAGGAGTGATAAGGTGTGTGTGTGTGTGTGTGTGTGTGTGTGTGTGTGTGTGAGGGGGGTCATGGGGGAGTCATGGGATGGGTGGGGGAGCACCCTCTCAGAGGCAAAGGGATGGGGTGAAGACCTCTTGGAAGGGGACAGGGAAGTAGGGGGCAACATTTGGGATGGATAAAACAATAAAAAACAAAGAAAGCCTTTCCAGTGGCTCTTTGCTGAATCATAACCAACCAGTACTGAAGGTCTCTCTCCTCTTTTCTTGTGGTATTTAGCCCAGAAACTATGTTAAGACTGACCATGTTCATTTTCCTGATTTCGTGCTTATGGAACTGGTTATGTATTCTTTGAGGGCAAAGGGGGCTGCTTGCTTACTGCTCTCTTTTTTGAATGGTTCAGTGATAGCAGGACCTTAACAAATCACTTTGAAAACATGATTTGAAGAACTCCATACTCTTCAGTATCAGCTGGATTTCAGTGTGGTCTGTATCTTCTGGAACACTGCTAGCTGTCTGGCTGTCCTTTGAGATTTGATCGAACTGTAAAGGGACTCAGTGACCTGGGGTTAAGGGCACTGATGAAGTTTCCCGAGGGGTTGCTATAATCAGGCCATCCTCTTCATGTTCTTGTCTATCACCTTTCACCCTGGAATGGTGCAGTGTAAGGACCTATACATTTGCAACACCCAGTATCGCACACAAGTGCAGACCAGGCTCCAGAACAATAGCTAAAAATCCTGTCTTCCATAATTAATTGTTATAGAAACAGAAAATATGTTCTCATCATTGCAAACTAATGGGACTGAGGATATATATCCACAGCAACGCTGTCTTCCCACGTTGTGACATTACTTCACCCTCTCCTGCTTACCTCTCTTTCCATCATTTCCTTTGGATATCAGTTGCTTTTTGGTAAATCCATGTCATCACATGTGTTTATTGAGATTATGTCTTGTTCTCACAAAAAAGCTGATAGTAGCTACTTCAGTTTGCTCAACAAAATGTACTTGCACTTAAATCCTTATCTCATATTACACAATTAAAGGATTTACTTACTATTAAATTTTCCAGTACTCAAGAAATTTATGTGGAATACTTTTAAAAATCACTCATTGTATTCCATCAAACCACCCAGTCCTTTAAAATATTGAACGCTAGAGTTTAAGTCTGTCTCCGTTCCTTCCTTCCTTCCTTCCTTCCTTCCTTCCTTCCTTCCTTCCGTTCTTTCCCCTTCCTTCCTTCCTTCCTTCCTTCCTTCCTTCCTTCCTTCCTTCCTTCCGTTCTTTCCTTCCTTCCTTCCTTCCTTCCTTCCTTCCTTCCTTCCGTTCTTTCCTTCCTTCCTTCCTTCCTTCCTTCCTTCCTTCCTTCCTTCCTCCGTCCCTCCCCCTCTTCCTTCGTTCTTCTTTCCTTCCTTTCTCTCTTTCCTTTTGTTGTTGCTGATGTTTAGTTTTGCTTTTGTTTGTTTATTCTCTTTCTTGAGACAGTGTCTTACTATGTAACTCTGGCTACTCTAAGACTCACTAAGTAGAGTGTACAGGTTTTGAACTCATAGAAATCTGCTTTCCGTTGCCTCTACTGGGATTAAAACTTTGTGCCTTCATTCCCATAAAGAAAGATAAATTCTTATTTGGAAAGTTATATTCTTGCTTTCAAGAAAATTGGCAAGTTTTACTTTTTATTCTAGGAGCGATTTTGGGTTTTGTGAACCTGAGTTGTATGTTTTATTGAAAACATATTATTAAAAATATCTTATAGAGATTAGGGGGAGTGGCTCAGGGAGTAAGTGCCTTTTATATAAGCACAAGGACATTAGTTGCCCATGTAAAAAGCAAGTGTGCAGCATGCATCTGCAGCCCCAGTGAGGGGAGGAGAAGAGACAGTTAAACTCCTGAGGCTCAGCAGCTAGCCAGTCTAATGGAATGGATGAACTTTCAGTTCAGTGTAAGACCTGTTTCAAATGATGATATGGAGAGTGATCAAAGAAGACACCTCACACTGACCTCTGTCATCTACATGGACCCAGACATGCATGTGAACCTGTGTATATCTATGCATGCACTCATGTGAACATTAACTACATACACATATGTCATAGATAATTTTATGAACCATTACAAATGAACAAACGTTGAAGCATAGTATTTAGTTTAATGTCTACTACTGTAATTTTTTGGGGATTTTGAAAGCAAAGACTCAATGCATAACTAAGTTACAGCTTTTATAAAATAGGTTGTGGGCATGCTATTAAGATGTATCTTTAAGACCATACCCTCCAAAATCCAAACCTTTTTCTATCCACACTATAAGAAATAATTATTTGTAAGGAATAGCAGTGTTATAGAAAGAGTGAATCTTAGTAATAGTTCTGTACAAAACATAATCTTTAATCATGTATAATTGGATTTCTATGAATTACTTAGTTGAAGCCTTCATATGGGCAGTGGTGACAGTACCTGGGGTTTGCCCTCCGTAGCCCTTTTCTCATATACATGTTCAGGCCTTTGACAGGAGGCAAGACTTTAAAGTATAGGTTGTCCTGATATATCATAAGCTGGTACCTACAAGTGCATCTGCTTACATGGGCCTCTGGAACAAGGGAGAACCTTTACATTCCTGTCCTCTCATAGCTACTTTGTCTCATATATGTGCTTTTCATTCTCAGCTGTTTTATCTTGTAGATGTAGACAACACTGAAAATGTTTCATCCTTTTGTGGCTGTGAAAAGATTTCAGGTTTCCCAAGGGGCTTTTGAGTTTTTGTCATGACCATCTAAGGAGACATTTTACCGATCCATTTCTACTGTCTCCCTAGATTGTCTATATTGTAGAAGAGGAGGTTATATGTATTTTCTAACCAGTATATTAATGTGAGCATAAAATAGCAGTTTTCTTTGTCATTTGATATTCTTCTTAAAGTTCATCTTGATATGCTTCTTCTACTTACAGTAAGTTCAATATAAAATATCCATAACTGATTATTGGAATAATCAATTATAGCAAAATAAAATCAACAAAGATACAGATATAGGTGCTGAGTTTTCATATTTATTTCACTTCATTAGATGTTAGATTGTTAAGTTAAAAGAAAAATGAGAGAAAAAACTTATTATAAATTTGTTATTTAATGACATTACATAAGCAAAAAATTAGCAACATACTTAAAACATTGTCATAGTAAAAGCACACTGAGCATAGCCATCAGATCAGCTCAATCTAGACATGAACCTGATTGTAGAAATGGGAAATCTTTCTTTTCAATAATAATAATAATATGTTGTGTTATCAGATGATTAAAGTATTTGCACAATTTAATCACTTGTATTTCTATGAATTGAATTATTAGGACAGTTTCAAATATATAATGGAAAGCAGGAAAGCTGTGTTCTCCCAAGCTGCAGTTGTAGCCATTTTCAGTGGCTTGAAGACAGTTCATGATAAATAAAATATTCATTAAAGCACTAAAGAAAACCACTTCTTTTTACACATATTGCAGTCCACCAATCATTTCTTCATCAAGGAAATTAACTTAATTTCTAAGGATGTAATATCACCTTCAACAGTACCAAAATGGTAATGCAAGGAAATTTGATGACCTGACAAGTAATTAACAAAAAGAGCTCTGAGTAATTTCCTTTTAAATTGTGAGCAGATAGAGGTTGGTGTAGAATGAATGGTGCCACACAGATGAAAATTGTGAAGATGTGTGCTATAGAATTGTGAACATTACTGCTGTTCACAATTGTGGAGTTTTTAGTAGCTTCCATCAACTACTTAAGCTTAGATGTTAATCCCATAAAACTGAGTGTCTGAATGAACTGTGCTCTTACAGAGATGCTTGTGTGACCAAAACAAATATCATTGGAAACTGCAGGTGATATTATGATGCATTGATATAGCACTGAAGACCAAAAGGTTTGTGAAACCCTCTTGTCATGTTATAATGTAATTCTTCTTAGATATTCAAGCTATTTAATAGTTAATATGCAAATCAAAAGTGAGCAATATCTCTCTCAATATAAACTGTGAACTCTTCATTCACTGAAAATAAATATCATCTCAATATGTAAGTACTGTATCAAGTGATAATATTATTACAACTTATGTGTAATATTACCAAATTATGCAAAAATCAAACTTTTTGAAAAATAGATAATTTAATGTTTAAATATATATTTATAAACTAAAATCACTAGACTATTTTTGGAAATAGACTCATACTTAACATCCTATTTTTCCTTTTTCCACCATTGCCCTTGCAATCTTGTTATCTACCATGATCAAACAGTGTGCCCAAGGCTATTGCTTCTCTGAGCCAGTATTTCAGGGAATGGCCTTCTAATGGTACCAGACATATTATTGCTGCCAACTCGTGGTAATAGTGCATAGAGAAAGACCAAGACTTTATTATAGAGACTAGGAAAAACTGTTACAAAATAAAAACATATAGAATCCCTAGAAGGTTAATCGTCTATACTCTAAATAGATATACACACACAAAGATCAGACATATTATGACATAATTATATCCAAAACAATAAAATTTCATAGGCTAAATTTTTTATTGTTCATTTACTAGATTTTAAGTAATTCCAAGAGAAAAGGAGATGTGATGGGGCTAGAAGGAGAAGGGAATGTTATTGGGGTGTGATGCAAATAAATAAAATATGAATGAAAAGAGACAGAAGCAATGGCTGCTTAAAGCCGCTGCATATTTCTGTATATATCAGGATATTCAAAATATTATGATTTTCTAAAATTCAACATGAATAGTAGTTTATCAGCATTGGCATCATAAAACAATCTCCTAATTGTTCTTTCCTAGTAACTAATTTGTTAGACTGCTACAAAACTTTTTCCATTTGTTCTCTCTCTCTCTCTCTCTCTCTCTCTCTCTCTCTCTCTCTCTCTCTCTCTTCCTCTCTCTCCCCATCTCCCTCTCCCTCTCCTTTCCCTGTCTCTCTCCCTCTCTTTCTTCCGCCCTCTTTTTCTCTCTCTCTCTCTGCTTATTAAAATTTCTGAACAGAAGTCTAGGTAATATCATCATATTTTTTTGAGTAAACAAAAAGTTCTTGGTAAAGAGAAATCATTTTTCATAATCAGCGTGATGCAAAAACTTTAAAAAGAACTTAACACAAACATCTTCAAATATTCTTGCAGGTTATTATTCATAAAACAGAGCAACAAATGCTACTGTATTGAGTTAAATATGAGGACCCATGCTTAATAAAGATTTTAAGAAAGGCTATTTAGAAGAAATTCTTCAGTTTAAGTTGGATAAGTGGTTTAATTGTTCAAATGTATGAATCATGCTATTTAATTCTTTTATAGTGAAAATTTTGCTATCTTAAATAGTCAGAGCCCTAGCATTTGGGATATAGAAAACATTCGATTAACATTAGCCATTTGATAATAAGTAAATGAATGGCAGAATGCTTTAAAAACCTTCTATTGATATTATCCTTAATTTATTATCAAAGTGTAAGTAACTAAGGTCTTTGTTCAAACAGAAGACTTCTAGTGTGTGTGTGTGTGTGTGTGTGTGTGTGTGTGTAAAGTTATGGTACAGTCTATCAAGTTATAGTATAGCTTCACTCCTTGAAAAACTTCATATGGTCCTTGTTCAAAAGGAAAACTTGAGTTACAGACAAACCTAAATCAAGTTGGTTATAACATTTTGTGTTATACTGAACAGTGGAGTAACTCTAAGAGGTTTTCATTGACCGGATATGCTTGCTTTTCTCTGAAGCATAAAGGTTTGAATTAAATAAAGTAGAATTTTATCCAAAGAAACTATATCACTGGGAAAAATTTATGTGGATTTCCTAGAGTAAGAAAGTAAAGAAAAGATAATTCTGATAGAATTATTTGATAAAACATTGAATGGCAAAAAATAACGTTTTGATTGTCAAAAAAGGTAAAATGGCTAAGGCTTCTTATTAGTGACCTGGTTTTCATTTTGGGGGGCATAAAGTATAGAGTAATAACTTTATTCTATGGGGATGGTAAGGCAGAAAAATGATCAAAGATACTTATAAACATGATTTTTCCATGAGAAAACCTGAGATCATATTTTATAGCTATTATTTGAGCAATTCTACCTAAGTTTTCCTGTTCTCTCTCTTACTTTGTCAAATGTCTTCAGAAAGATTGGCAATTGAGTCAGATTAATCTCTTAAAATGTTTCAAATTAGACGTGTAAGATGGCTTAGCAGGTTAAGGTGCTTGTTCCTAGTGTTCAGTTGAACCTGAGTTCAATCCTGAAACCTAGTTAAAGGTTGTAGCAGAGAATTCATTCCTTAAAATTGAACTTTGACCCTATTTATATGCTGATACCACATGTGCCTGTTCATCACTACGCAAAATCACATTGCACATACACACACACACACACACACACACACACACACACACACAGAGAGAGAGAGAGAGAGAGAGAGAGAGAGAGAGAGAGAGAGAGAGAGAGAGACATAGTAACACTGTGTGGTATACTTTCCCTTTGTCTATACTTTTATTAATATTTTCACTTATAGGACATGAAAAATGCAAAAGCAATATTTGAGTTGGAATGTCAATCTCATGAGCATATCCTTAAATATTTTCACTTATGGTCTTTCCTTGTTTATAGATTAGTTCTTTTTGCCAATTTTCAGTGTTTTATAATAGTTCACATGGAAATGTTTAAAGGAACTATTTGAGAAATATTTATGACAGCCTATGAAAATATATTAGTATGTTTTAATATAGCTAGTTGGAATAATAAAATTATCTCTTAATTATGCATTCAGTTTAATCCAAAGAGAAACTGGTGACAGTCTTGTTTATTAATGTTCACTTTGTGATTGATTATATTTGAAGACAATTTGTAATAATTCTATTTCTAGAATCTTTGCAGTATCACCTTCCTAAATGCATTAAGGAACAAGTCTGTTATTCTTCTAAATCATGGAGGGCAATGGTATTTTGGGAAGTGCATTTAATTGGAAAAAATGGGTCATTTAACATGTAGTTGTGATGGTAGGTAAGATTAATAATATATATTACAGTAAGGAAAATTCAAAATACATCTCTGACTGAGCATTTTTACAAACTTAGAGAACAATATGTTTCCAAGGGTTTTGCAAACCATAAAAAAGAACAGATAATGGATCAATACAACTTTGATAATTGCATTGCCATACACAGGCATATTTCATAAAAAATAGAAGCCAATATAGAAATATAATGTTAATTTGAAGGACAAATCCTAATTAGTTTTATAATGATGTGTATCACAATAATTAGACAAACTTTTAAAAGGTGAAATTTTACATATAAGTTACTTAACACAATGTCCATGTTGTATATTTAAAATTAAAATCTCAATGTCTTATTATAATAGATTATGTTAAGACTGTTGAAACCTTGGATAAAACACATCAAATAGATTTTCAGATTAATAACTCATGTTATTTTCTTTCATTGTTTATTATGGACAAAACAAAACTCACTCAGAGTGAGACAATGAAGGAGATACAACTTACAAGGAATTAAGTTATTCACCACTTGACTCTAACCATCTTTCTCCACTCATCCCTTCTGTAAAGATCACTGAGCCTTGTGAGGAGAGGTGTACTCTACATGCCCCATTTAAGGCTGTGAACTTCATGGGCCCTTATTCTCTTTTTTATGCTAATTGAGCTCTCTATTTTAGTTTATATCTATACAAAGAGAAGTTTCTCTAATAAAGGTTGACAGATTCACCAATTCATAAATATGGCAATAGGTTATTAACAGTCATTTTAATATTGTATTCACTTAACAGAATAATAGTTTTAGGATTTTCTCTGAGGTCTCTGAACTATCTAGGACAATTCTTACTCCCATTAACAATTACAGGTGTAGGTTTCATTTCAAGGAATCTTAAATCCAATTGGAAAGAAGTTGGTTATTCCCATAATGATCATGCCACAGCTGTAGCCCTAGGCATATCTTGCAGAAAGGTGGTTGTTGTAGTTCTCAAGTTTCCTACCTAAATGTAACTGATGATTCTTCTTAGTTCTGGCTTTGTGAGTAGCACCTTCAAACACCATGAAAGACATCCAGTAGGGATAAAATTTCCAGATGAGTACCAATTTATTTTATCCATATTCTGTGCTGTCTTTAGCAATGTGGTCAAATCTTCAAGTTCAGGGGGCTATGCAAAAATATTGATTATAAACTATAATGCTTTAAGGACGATTGAATTCCATATACTTACAACTGAAAAAGAAGTAACCCACAGCATTTGCCAGTACTTAAAATATCTCTTATGTATGTATTGTCTTAACATATCAACTGACTACATGACATATCAAAGAAGTCCATCTTTCCTTTTTATTTCTGAACATTAATAATGCAATAATTGGCAGACTGTAGATAAATACTTAAAAATGAGGCAACTGATATTTGAATTTTATTCATACCTACTTAAAACAGATACATTATCACAAGAATACAAGAATAGAAAACAAAGATTTATTTTTCTCAATGTTTGTTAAAATATAGCATTTCCTCCTTTTAGGTTAGAGTGAATTAGATGATAGATACATAGATAGATAGTAGATTGACGAAATATAGATAGAGGATTATGTAAAATTTGTACCGAGCAGACAGTTTTTATTCAAGGGTAATATACAGAATACTAAATATTTAAGTAACTAATGGAAGATTATTATTATAGGTGATAGAACAAACAGTACACACGAACAAATTATTGTTATATTTTTTCATTAGAATTATAGTTAGACAAAAGTGAGGTAGATTCTTTTCTAACACTAGTTATTATTGCACTATTGCATGTGCAAGTATGGTATAGACTAGAAAGATACTGTTCTTTTCAAAATGTTCTCAATAATTTTATTCAGTCTAGGTATTACAGGAGATCTTAAAATATTTACTTGCATTTGAAGCAGAAAAAGAAGTATGCTTGCAAGTAGTCAATGACAAAAACTTACTTGGATTTTTACACAGGTAACAAGCAAGAAAATAGTTTCATTAATTTACTTCATAAATTATATCATTACTATTCAACATTTATTTGCAAATAACTAAAGATCATTGTATCAGTTACTTTTCTATTGCTCTGATAAACCAGCATGACCAAGGCAACTTATACAAGAAGCATTTTACTCAAGCTTGTATTTCTAGGGTGTTAGGGTCCATAATGGTGTGGCAAAGGCATTGCAGCTTAGAGAAGAAGCTGGGGGTTCCCATCTTCAAACTGAAGGCACAATACAGAGAACAAAAATGGAAATTAAATAATTTTTTAAAGCCTTGAAGCCTACTTCTAGTACACAATTTCTTAAAAAGACCATACTTCTTAGCCCTTCCAAACAGCTCAAAACAGGGTGCACAGAATTAAAATGTCCAAGACTATGGGGGACATTTATCATTCAAACTACTACTACCACATGCTAACAAACACATTCTAAATGATTTCTTAACAGTTTTTGGTATTTGTCATATATTCTGTGTGAACCTTACAATATAGAATATAACCCAAAAATTTGCTTCATTGCTAAAACAAAAATCCTATTTTGCTATCTTATTAAAATTGAAAAGATGATTATATTGACTTACTATAAAATGTTGTCAGTCAATTAAAACTTAAAGTTTAATGTTCTGTAAAAGAAATTGTCAACCTAATTTTTTGCTCAATATAACTATTCCTTTCTGGGAAATTGATCAGATATTCTCATTTAATAAAGATACATTTATTCTAAATTGATGATTTTTATCATTGAGTTAAATGTAATTTTGAAATGGTAATTGTTAGCTCTTGACCTTAGTTATCTAGGATAACACTGAACTCTCTTTTAGTTATTTTGACAGGTTATAGCTTTAGTTATCATTTTACACATAATTCTTATGTAAACAAATGTGTAGGGTTTTATGTCATTAAACTCTAGTTTCAATTTATCCACTATAAATTTAATTTCATGGCATTTTAACACTTGTATCATCATAACAGTTATAATTGAGGCCTAATTTAAAGAATTTTACAACCTTTTCATATGATTTAACTTTGTTGTACTGTTTATGGGAAATGAAAGGCCATGTCACTGCTCAAAGAACTTATACACATGTCTCCCTCATTTATGCAAAAATTCTATCTTAAGGTATCTGTCTAATTTATTTAATCCCATGACATTATTTGTACAAATTTTGTTTTGACGTTTGTGCCAAGTTTGCAATAAACATTCTATAAATAAATTATTTGTTATAAGTTACTACATTCAGAGTTATTAGCAACCCATTGATCATGGAAAATATAGAAACAAAGAGATGGGAGTATTCTAGGTTGGTATTTGGTATTTTATACACATCATTCCTGGCCATTATTTTAATTTCAAAAATTAACAAAAGAGAAGGTGAGGGTAGAAAGTTATTCCCCAGGAGGTAAGTGAAGACTACCAGACATCAGCTAATGACTTGTTCAAGGATTACATTGGACCTGGGTCACAAAGGTAAGCGTCTCGCTATTATCTGGCCAACTTTATATCATTCAAGTCAAGCTTGAAAAAGATACATTTCAAATGTTGACTTTTGCTTTCCCCAGATGCATGTGATCTTTGGAGGAGAAAAGGACAGCGTTAGGCCCTTGGTTCTGGTATTTTCATGTCTTTCTCAAAACTGCAACCATGCTGTGTCCTTTAGAGATGTTCTTTTACTAGACTGTCCCCCAATGAAACTGGGTCTTGAAGTGTCAATGGTATCAAGAGAGATCATAAGACACCCCTCTAAATCTGATTCTGGTTGATGTTAGTCCTGCTGGCCCTGTGGATTCTGGTCATAGCTGCCAACTTTCTCTTTGAAACTTCTTCCTTTTCATTATGTTTAGGTGCCTCTCAAGTCGCTGAGCTTTGGTCCAGACTCAAAATCAAATTTCTTTCTTCTTGTCTCTCCCTGACTGATCTCAGAGATATTACAAAGTGCATTAAATCTCCAAAGAGAGACAGGACTTGAAAGTGCTACTTCACTTTTGTGTTAACTCACAAAAGTCAGTGTCTCCGACTGATCACATATGAAAGAACCCTTAAAAAGAACAGTATCACATTAAAAAAATTAAAGCATTGAAAAGTCCTCTTCTGAGTCTACCTTCTTTTAGACTCTTCAACCTAATGTAATGGTAGGGGTAGGTGGGTGGAAACTTCATTTAAAAATTAGTGATTAACAAATTTGGAAATTCTTTAAGAATGACCGGGTATTTTTTGCTCTGTTGGAATTACTGGCGGTATGTGTGTTTGAGTTCTAATTATTTGAAAAGAGTATTAGATTTTGAAAAATGAATCTCTTTTTACCTTACTTCGATATAGTAATTCCCAGTGATAATACTAGATAGGTATAGACACAAAATTATGTCATTTCATAAATATAAAGATAATAGTATTCTTTCAGCAAAGGTTGGTTCAATCTTTAAACTTCATAAAAAATTAAAAATTAAGTGATGGTGAGGTTTTATTCAAGAAAGGGAAATTAACAAAGTTAGATAATAAATGAATATTTTCACAGCTATGACTGAAGTCTAGAAGGCTCTCAGAAAAAAAAGATACGATCTGTATCATATTAACTAAGGAATACGAACTTCCTGCAGACAAGTTGGCATAAATCTCAGAAAAAAATAAGCTGGTTCAACTTCATCACAATATTTGTTTGTAATAGTTATGTTATAAAGATAGAATCTAGATATATTCAAGTTGTTCTATACCATAATAAATTATTGCAAGAAAATGTTTGCCACTTTAATTTTTTAACATCTAGGTAAAATAGCAATTCTTGGTCTCCTGTATTATGAAGAAATATTACTGTCTAGAAGGTTATGTACAGACATTATTGTCATTATGCTTTTCAACATTTAATTCTCCCCAAACTATCCTTCCTGGCATAAGGACTATTTTATTTAATATTGAAATGTGACTGAGTGTTATTTGTCATGTTAAGGGGAACACTCTAGAAAGAGGATACATTGTCAACAAATTTCATGATGTATGGTATAACTAAAACATTTAATGCAAAAATTCATTATTGCTCTTGAACAAAGCTTTTACACAGAATCATTTTCCACAAAGGAAAGACAAAATATGTCTACAAAATAATCCTTCTTCAAGAGGTTTTACAACTGGTATAAAACTGATATTTTCCCCTTCTCTTCTTTAGCATCAATCAACTATTAGAACCCTTAGTCTCAGCTAGCTGAGCCTTGTAAGGCAGGATTAATATGAGTAGTTTTATCATACATAGTAACTTTTAAACATTTTATACTATTAAACTATAGATATAGATATAGATATAGATATAGATATAGATATAGATATATCACATGTAAGCTTAAGAGCCCTGTAGATCACAGACTTGTTAAACACTAAACATTGATAAAGTATGAGAATTGGTTCACAACTCAATTTTCTCTAGTCCGAGCACATGACAACTTAATTTTGATTTTCAGATATAAAAATATATTCTCCCAAAATCCATTCTAGCTGAACCACTTGGAACAATTTTGTCTTTCAGATAAACAACATCATTGGGAGGCTCTCCAGATTCTAGAGAAAGGTAGATTCAAAATTAAAAGATATATTGCATATCATTTACTAATTCATTACATGTACCATATAGCATAATAAAGCTCAAATATTAGCATACCATGCATAGATTGAATGTATGGATGCATTATGTTGTTAGTTTTTACCATATAAATAGTTAATATCAACTCAGAAATTGTTTACATGATTTTGTAATTATGAAGATGGCCATATAGTTTTTAATTAAGTTAATGAATCTTACATAGAGTAAACATGATGCTAGAAAAGGAAAACTTTAAAACAAAGATTTACTTGAGAAACTTGTCATTTTTATTACCATGAACTAACTAAAATGATATGTACTTCTAGTAAAAACCTATTCACATCAAAATTAGTATTTACTAACCAAAATCCTGTGAACTATTGTTCAATGCTAAATATTATTTGATTTGCCAATAACATTCACTCATCTCATCCTCATAAGTTTTAGATAAAGAACACAATCATGAGATCATTTCAAGATAATGACATTGGATGTAGAAACACCAAAAAATATTTCTAGCACTATAGAACTCACATCTGTCCAGCAATATAGAACTCACATCTGTCCAGCAATATAGAACTCACATCTCTCTCTCTCAGAGGTGCTCCTTTAACCAGACCTGTAGCTCCTGTCGACATTTGCAGTTATTTCTCTCCTTCATCTTGGATATCTATTTCTTTCATGTTACATTTTCCTCTTCAGAGGTGAAATAGCAAGTTGACAATGAAAAGTGCAGTTTACAGTATGAATTTTTTGCTATTTTTAAAGATGATACGGATGCCAAACTTGCTTTATAGTTTACTTTTGTTTTTCATAAAATTTTAGATCTTATGGTGACATAACTTAAACAACTTGGAGAAAAGAATACACAAGGGATGAATCAGCTGTATAACTTCTTAAAAATGCTCTTTTCCCCCCTAAGAAGTTACCTTTAAAAAAATCAAAGCTTTTAAATATCCTTCAATATATCACTAGATGTTTTTGGGGAATTGTGTGAAAATATGTAAAATATTTAGTGGTCAACTTAAATTCGTATAGGCTCAATATAATTGTCACATAAGATTAGTTCAATATGCCATGTATAGCAGAGAAAGAAAATAAATATTCTTTCATTACTTCAGTTTAGAAATCTAGGAAGGGAGAAGCCAAACAAGAATAGGACTGAGGTGAATCTCAGCTCTACAGGGAAAATTATTTAAATGAATTAAAGTTTTTAATGGGGTGTTACATTTTTGCAATGAACTAATTAACTTAAAAGAAAGCAGTTTACACAGATTCATATAAAACACTACCAGGAAAGTACAGATTATATTCTACCAAGTACTCTTGTATTCATTTATAAACTCTTCACAAATTCTTCAAATATCTGAAGCCCTATAAAGAAACACATGTTAAATTAAAAACATCTCTGTATAGTATAAATTCAAACACTCTAAGGTGTGAAGTGTTATTTGTATCTAGTATTTTACAATGAATAGTAGAAGTGGAATAAAGTACACATTCAGAGAATTCCCTTGAATAAACAAGAAATCTCTCTGATATCAAAATGTATACATTGATTGTGGTATATTGCCTTACCTTACTGGTTCTGCATAGGTTATCTTGAGTAGCTGAACCATTTACTTGATAAAAGAAAGTGTAATCCATGAAAGTTTCTATAAACTATCCTAAAAATGTATTAGCCTCCTTTAAGTTATCTATTTTTTTAGATTCAGAAACTTATTCAGTTAATTCTGATAGTAACTGAGCCATGATTTTATTTTTCAGCTGCTGATTGCAATGAGAGTACCTAAATTTAATAACGATTGCACCCAGGCCTTTCACTCTAATGATAATAGTCAAAAATATTATATTGTTTTGCCTTATGTTTATCTTTTAAGGATCTTTTTTGAAAATAATTTCATTGCCCTGAGCAAATCTTAACTAAATTTCTTTTGCAGACTTATGCCTTATCTTCTTTTCTGCAAAGACTCGTCATGCTTTTTAACAATTTATTCTTTTGCTATTTCTGTTTTCTTAGTGTTATTACTGCCTTCCCCTGCCATGCACGCCATATGTGCACACTTGCACCTGGACATATACATGACCATGCACTAACTGGTTTAAGGTAGAGTGTGAGAAGTCCCCGTGCTACTGTTTGAAGTGTTTATATGTTTTTACATGCAGTCAGCCACTGTTTGAAGTGTATTATACAATATTGTTGTTGTCCTTACTGGTTTCCCTTTCAGATGGGCACGAATAATTAATACACAGACACCTAGTGACATAGATACACTCTCAGTTGCACCATTAAACATGCTAAATTATTTAAAATGCACAGAGGACTCTCTAATGCTTTGTGGGGGAGGAAATATCATCCCAATTTGGAGGAGGCAGGGCATGGGGGCCTTTGCTTTTTTGTTTCTGTTGAATGCATTTGGGCTATACAGCTGGAGAGGGCAATCCTATAGGACTTTAAAGGCAAAGTAGAAAAATGACATGAAAGCCTGGCTTGGATTTGATTGATGCACTCTCATATTTGAAGTTCACTCAGAGCTTTGTGCTAGAAGGCCTGGGTCACTCTATCCAGTGTTCTAATGAGACTGTGTGTGAACACTTCCAGCTTTGTAGACCTTGCTTTAATCAGAGATTGGAAAACACTACTGACTGATAGTCTCCAGAATCAGATCTAAACAGAAAATAACATGCTCGATTTGGCCTCGGAAGGTGGGTTGAGCAAATCTTTGTGATGTATTGGAGCATTTGCTGAGTGCAAGTGCACGTGGGGTGGTTCCTATTTCTGTCGGCAAATACAAATTTTTCACTCAGCAGGCATAATCAGAGCTAACTCGAGAGGAGAAATAACAAAAACCCAACAGCCCTTAGCAGCTCAGCATGGCATAGAGGGATTTAAGACTTCAGCGTTTTATCTCCATCAGTATGAAAATGTATGAGGAAATCTGAACTTGGAAAGTGCAAATAAACACATTTAACACATTGTAAGCCACTGATTTACCCATGATCTTTTGCTAAAATCATTCATTTATTTTCTGCTAAATTTCACTTAAATTTTTTAAAGTTTAAAAACTTTTTTTTCTAACTCGAACAAATTAACCAAATAAGATAATTTGGTTGATGAAGAATAATGTAAGCAGCCCCTTTCAATGGATGACCGTTGCACTATTTTTATGTTTTAATCTTTGTGAATGACAACTCCAACTTGCAATGAACAAACAATATTCTTGTCCTTCCCTTACTGGGAATCCTGAACAATCACCATTGATAGAAAGCTTAGTCAGAAACATATTTAGAACTTACTTATTCAATACTGTATTATCATTTTAACAATATAATCATCAAAACAATAAATAATGGTTAATAACCTAAATATTGTTGTAGTTACTCAAAGCATGCATACTAAATTGACTTATTAGCACATTTGCCATGTTATTCAATAATTTTCTTGTTTCATTTTTTGTTTTGTTTTTGTTTTTGTTTTTTGTTTGATTTTTTTCAGACAAGGTTTCTCTGTGTAGCCCTGGCTGTCCTGGAACTCTCTCTGTAGATCAGGCTGGCCTCGAAATCAGAAATCTGTCTGCCTCTGCCTTTCAAGTGCTAGGATTAAAGGCATGTACCATCATTGCCATGTTCCTTTCTTGTTTTCTTAGCATCTATTCTTATGAATAGTAGTTTCTCAGATCCGTGCTGTCACTGAACTATGATGCCCTTATTATCATGTCTGAAATGTACTTTTTTCTACATTTCTATAAATTTAAAGTTCTTTGGATATTCACCAAATGTACTTTATCCTCAGAACTTGAACCATTTAAGAAGGAAAGAGTGCTTATTTTAATAAGTAAGAAAGAAGACTAGAATAAGATAACATGGTCTGTGAGAATATGGTGTATAAAATCCCAGATACAGGAGACTGTGGAGTGGCGATGGTAGTGGTCTGCTCATGCTTGCATCATCACTCTGAGGACAGAAGGTGATCTTCCTCAATTGCTCTTTATTCATTGAGAAAAGGTCTCTCACTGACGCTGGGTCTTTCCAGTTCACCTAGATTGGCTGACAGCAGGCTGCAGGGACCCTTCTGTAACCAGTCTCCAGTATAGATTTGCAGAAGCCAATGCTGCTACAATTGGAACACTGAGTTAATTTGTAGATGTGTGGGTTAAGGATTCTGAGCTTTCTTGTCTCCTAGAAGCAGGCTTTTCTGCCTCCATAAACAGAAATCACATAATGTTGATGTTACCTCAGTAATTCTAGACATGTCTTGGATACTAGTTAATAATGTCCAATTTGTTCCTGGGAACATTGTAAATATGTTGTTTCTATGCTTTATAAATTTCTTATCAGTTAAGATTTTAGGTGTAATTGTGCTTCTGAATTTAAGAGAGTATTAATAAGCAATTTCTCCTTTTAGAATGCACCTTGATTCTGAAAGAGCTAGAGTGGGCATGGTACTTAAAAGAATTCTGATCTAGTTCTAATTTCAAGGTACCAGAGCATTTTCTTAACCAGAAAATATTAGGCCTCCTACAAGGACAAAGAATCAAGTAATTCCATTCTTCTCCTGTTTCCAAATGCTCATTTTGTCTGTCCCTCCACCCACCAACTACTAGAAATGTTATAATGAATAAAAGAAGCATCCAAACCAGAGACATCTATCTCTCACTCTGAGGGAATCAAGGAGAATTAATGATACTCAGATTTGGGATCAACTACTTCATCATTATCCAGATATTCCATCCTTTTGCCTAGACTGGTATTATGAAAGCAGATAACTAAATTAATCAATCTCACCTCTCCCTTCCTTCTCTCTCATCTTTTCTTTCTGAAATGTGCAAAATATAAACCTGAAATGAGTGAATCTCATAAGCCAAATAATTGAATTGTTGTCATTTTATGTAATCCAATTTTCATAAATTTTGGCTCTATTTCATAAGCTGATTGTTTGTGTCAATGCATATATTATATACAATAATAGAACTGTATTTATAATGCAAACACATTTATAAATTTTTAGTATTTCCCAGGAATAAACTTTTGGGCCCAACGTTGACCTTTTTTAATTAAGAAGAAATGTTAACTATTTTCTCTGAACTGAATGAACTATCTAGGTTCTTGTAATTCCAAGCAAGCCTCTATTTTTTTCTTATTCTAAAACCTCTTTGTTTTATGTGTCTTTATGTTAGATATAATATTTTTGTAACTTTGAAAAGTGCAGTAGAAAGTAAAAGTTAATAAATCATACACTTAATAAAATAAAAAAAATCATTGCATTGTGGGGTGGAAGAGTCAGGATAGAAGTAAAGCATTTACCCAGAAATTATTCTGTGAACAGGTCTCACACACACACACACACACACACACACACACACACACACGGTGCACACATGTACATGCACACATGCATGCACACATACACACTCACATGCACGCATGCACACAGAGACAGAGACAGAGAGAAAAAGAGACAGAGATAAAGAAATAGAGAGAAGAAGAAAAAGAAAAGGGGGAAGAACATGAAGGAGAAATAAAAGAAATGATAATTTCCTGTAATAATGTTTAAAAAATATACAAAGTATTAGATGGATAAACATTTTGTTATGCATGTTGTGCCTCTGTGGGATCCCTTCCCAAAGTTTGGGTAAAAGTAAAGTATGCACATATAAATAAATTAAATATAGCACAGAAATGATGAGATACAATTAATATATCATTTGTATGCTTAGCCTTTCCCTGCCTCCTTTTTTGTTTGTTTTTGGAGACAGGGTTTCTCTGTGTAGCCCTGGCTGTGCTGGAACTCTGTAGAACAGGCTGGCCTAGAACTCAGAAATCCACCTGACTCTGCATCCCAAGTGCTGGGATGAAAAGCATGCACCACCACTGCTGGGCTCCCTTCCTCCTTTGAATTGAAGAAATTATAGACCAGTTTTTCAATGTTATCTTCTAAATGACAGTCAGAGGGGATGATACAACCATGACAACAGGATGTTTTAAACTGTGGCCACTTCAATGTGATCTGCTTCTCTGAAATGTTCTTTATACAGCTTATTCCATACGTGCTTGACAGAATAACCTTTTTAACATGTAAGTCTATCTTGAACATTAATTTGCTTTAAAAACATTGATAAGTCTTCACCACCATCAGATAAACCTGGCTGGCATCCTCTAGAGCCATTCTTTGCCATTCTGTCATTTTCATAAGATTTCCTTTTCTTTTGTATTATATCGTCCAACTATTTTCAAAAATGCATTCTTTCTACTCTCTCTCTCTCTCTCTCTCTCTCTCTCTCTCTCTCTCCAGCAACTAAATCCATTTGTGTTTTTGTACCATTTCTCAACATCTTTCAAGATTGTTAAAGGATGGAAGAGGACTCTCTCCAGTTGTAATTTAGTTGCTTCACTGATCTTTTCCATTTAATATCATATGGTTAAAACCTGTCTGTTCTTGTTCGCAATAATAAACCATCCCTCGATACAGTGCACTGAAGCACAGTAGGTGATCAGCATTAAAAACCAGTCACTTGAGAATCCTTTGAAGCTGGGACAAAGCACGTGCTCTTATCTAACATTGCCAGGCCCACGCTTCATCCCCTAAACTCGCAAAAAGAAAAACAAAAGAAAACACAACAACCCCCAAAACAAAACAATAATAATCCTAAGAATTGGTGACAGGTCATACAAGTACTTAGAACTGACATTGAAGAACACATTTTCATGCTGTCAACTGTATTTACTCAAAATATTCTATATAACCAACCAGCTAACATGGCATACTTTAAAACTAAGTTAATCATCTTAATTCACACCTTCATTACATGGCTTTCAAGTTTTCATCCTAATACAAATGCTTTCATTTGTCTGCTTTTCCTATCTTTTAGAATAAAGTATATTATAAGTAAAACATGAGAAATGACAATTCTCCAAAGACTGCTGAAGAGCCATGGGAAAGGCGATCCCCGTCCACATTTCAGCCATGAGCAGAAACACTTACTCTCATGAATCTCCTAGAATAAACGTTTTAAAAGTTTAGATGTCAACAAATACAAGAAGATCGAGCTAATCCCATGCCTCCTATCACATCACCATGGAGTAAGAGTGGTATTCAAAAGCAATAAAAACAACAGAAAGCCTACATACACATGGAAACTGAACAATACTCTACTCAATGACACCTTGGTCAAGGAAGAATTTAAAAAAGAAATCAAAGATTTTTTAGAATTCAATGAAAATGAAGGTACAACCTACCCAAATCTATGGGACACAATGAAAGCAGTGCTGAGAGGAAAACTCATAGCTCTAAGTGCATCCAAAGAGAAACTGGAGAGAGCATACACTAGCAGCTTAACAGTACACCTTAAAGCCCTGGAAGAAAAAGAAGTTAATTCACCCAGGAGGAGTAGAAGACAGGAAATCATCAAACTCAGGGCTGAAGTCAATCAAGTAGAAACAAAGCAAACCATACAAAGAATCAACAAAAGCAGGAGCTGGTTCTTTAAGAAAATCAACAAGATAGATAAACCCTTAGCTAGACTAACAAAAGGACACAGAGACAGTATCCAAATTAACAAAATTGGAAATGAAGAGGGGGACATAACAACAGAAACTGAGAAAATTCAAAAGATCATCAAATCCTACTACAAAGGTCTATCCTAAACAAAACTGGAGAATCTGGAGGAAATGGACAATTTCCTAGACAGATATCAAATACCAAAATTAAATCAGCATCAAGTAGATCAGCTAAATAGTCCTATAACCCCTAAAGAAATAGAAGGGGTTATAGAAAGCCTCCCAACCAAAAAAAAGTACGGGACCAGATGGTTTTAGTGCAGAATTCTACCAGACATTCAAAGAAGACCTAACACCAATACTCTTCAAACTATTCCACAAAATAGAGACAGAAGGGACACTGCCCAACTCATTCTTCAAAGCCACAATTATGCTAATACCTAAACAACAAAAAGATCCAACAAAGAAAGAGAACTACAGGCCAATTTCTCTTATGAATATCGATGCAAAAATACTAAATAAAATTCTTGCCAACCGAATCCAAGAGCACATCAAAATGATCATTCACCATGATCAAGTAGGCTTCATCCCAGGGATGCAGGGATGGTTCAATATACAGAAATCCATCAATGTAATCAACTACAAAAACAAACTCAAAGAAAAAACCACATGGTCATCTCATTAGATGCTGAAAAGCATTCGACAAAATTCAGCATCCTTTCATGCTAAAAGTCTTGGAAAGAGCAGGAATTCAAGGCCCATACCTAAACATAGTAAAAGCAATCTACAGCAAACCAGTAGCCAATATCAAAATAAATGGAGAGAAACTTGAGGCAATCCCACTAAAATCAGGGACTAGACAAGGCTGCCCTCTCTCTCCATTTCTTTTCAATATAGTACTTGAAGTTCTAGCGAAAGCAATTAGACAACATAAGGAAGTCAAAGGGATACAAATTGGAAAGGAAGAAGTCAAACTATCACTATTTGCAGACGATATGATAGTTTACTTAAGCGACCCAAAAAACTCCACCAGAGAACTTCTACAGCTGATAAACAACTTCACCAAAGTGGCTGGGTATAAAATTAACTCAAGCAAATCAGGAGCCTTCTTGTACTCAAATGACAAGCAGGCTGAGAAAGAAGTTAGGGAAATAACACCCTTCACAATAGCCACAAACAACATAAAGTACCTTGGCGTAAGTCTAACCAAACAAGCAAAAATCTGTATGACAGGATCTTCAAGTCCTTGAAGAAAGAAATCAAAGATGACCTCAGAAGATGGAAAAATATTTCTTGCTCCTGGATTGGCAGGGTCAATATAGTAAAAATGGCCGTCTTGCCAAAAGCAATCTACAGATTCAATGCGATCCCCATCAAAATTCCAATTCAATTCTTTATAGATCTAGAAAGAGCAATTCTCAAATTCATCTGGAGCAACAAAAAACCCAGGATAGCTAAAACTATTTTCAACAATAAAAGGACTTCTGGGGGAATCAATATCCCTGACCTCAAGCAGTACTACAGAGCAATTGTGCTAAAAACTGCATGGTATTGGTACAGCAACAGGCAAGTAGATCAGTGGAATAGGATTGAAGACCCAGAAATTAATGCACAGACATATGGTCACTTGATCTTTGATAAAGAAGCCACAACCATCCAGTAAAAAAAAGATAGCCTTTTCAACAAATGGTGCTAGTTCAACTGGAGGTCAACATGCAGAAGAATGCGAATTGACCCACTCTTATCTCCTCGCACTAAGATCAACTCCAAGTGGATCAAGGTCCTCCACATAAAACCAGACACACTGAAACAATTAGAAAACAAACTTGGGAAGACCCTGGAGGACATGGGCACAGGGGGAATGTTACTGAACAGAACACCAATAGCTTATGCTCTAAGATCAAGAATCGACAAATGGGACCTCATAAAATTACAAAGTTTCTGTAAGGCAAAGGACACTGTCAGAAGGACAAAATGGCAAGCAACAAAGTGGGAAAAGATCTTCACCAACCCCACATCCGACAGAGGGCTAATATCCAATATATACAAAGAAATCAAGAAGTTAGATCCCAAAGAAGCAAATAACCCTATTAAAAAATGGGGTACAGAGCTAAACAAAGAATTTTCACCAGAAGAAATTCGGATGGCCGAGAAATACCTTAAGAGATGTTCAACATCATTAGTCATCAGGGAAATGCAAATTAAAACAACCCTGAGATTCCACCTCACACCAGTCAGAATGGCTAAGATTAAAAACTCAAGAGACAACAAGTGCTGGCAAGGATGTGGAGAAAGAGGAACACTCCTCCACTGTTGGTGGGATGGCAAGATGGTAAAACCGCTCTGGAAATCAGTTTGGTGGTTCCTCAGAAAATTGAGCATGTCACTTCCAGAGGACCCTGGCATACCACTCTTGGGCATATACCCAGAGGATTCCCCTGCATACAATAAAGACACATGCTCCACTATGTTTATAGCAGCCTTGTTTATAATAGCCAGAAATTGGAAGGAGCCCAAATATCCCTCAAAGGAGGAATGGATACAGAAAATTTGGTATATTTATACAATGGAATACTACTCAGCAATTAAAAATAATGAATTCATGCAATTTGTAGGTAAATGGTTAGATCTGGAAAATATCATCCTAAGTGAGTTAACCCAATCACAAAAGAATACACATGAAATGCAATCACTGATAAGTGGATATTAATGAGCGCAGAAGCCCTAAATACTCAAGGCACAATTAGTAAGTCAAATGATTCCCAAGAAGAAGAAAGGAGAGGACCCTGGGCCTGTAAAGATTGGATCCAGTTTTGCAGACCCAGAACAGAGAAATCATGGGGAGGAGGATGATTGGGGAATAGTTCGGGGGGAGAGGAATTATGGGACATATGGTGGGGGGGGGGACTGGGAAAGGGGAAAGCCTTTGGAATGTAAACATAGAATATAGAAAATAAAAATTTTAAAAGGACATTGTCTAGATCAGATTACAATCATTATTTGTACCCAACAATTTATTTTACTTTTATTTGAAAGTAATAAAAATAATTTTATTTATACAAAAAAAGTTTATATATTTCCTAGGCAAGTGAATATAACATTCAGTATTTTTCACTTCAATGATTTACATAATAATTAAATATATACAGCATGCTTTATCCACCCATTTACACTTGAGGTCCAAAACTTATTTTATGAATTTGAAATCAAGTTTAAATATTTAACTGATGATTGCTGAACATCTTTTTTTTTTTTATTTTCTATATTCTATGTTTACATTCCAAAGGCTTTCCCCTTTCCCAGTTTCCACCCACCATAATTCCCATAGTTCCTCTCCCCCCCAACTATTCCCCAATCATTCCCCCTCCCTCCTCGGTTTCTTTACTAAACGGGATGCAATCTTTACAGGCCCAGGGTCCTCTCCTTTTTTCTTCTTGGGAATCATTTGACTTGCTATTTGTGTCTTGAGTATTTAGGGCTTCTGGGCTCATTAATATCCTCTTATCAGTGATTGCATTTCATGTGAATTCTTTTGTGATTGGGTTAATTCACTCAGGATGATATTTTCCAGATTTAACCATTTACCTACAAATTGCATGAATTCATTATTTTTAATTGCTGAGTAGTATTCCATTGTATAAATATACCAAATTTTCTGTATCCATTCCTCCTTTGAGGGATATTTGGGCTCCTTCCAATTTCTGGCTATTATAAACAAGGCTGCTATAAACATAGTGGAGCATGTGTCTTTATTGTATTCAGGGGAATCCTCTGGGTATATGCCCAAGAGTGGTATGCCAGGGTCCTCTGGAAGTGACATGCCCAATTTTCTGAGTAACCGCCAAACTGATTTCCAGAGAGGTTTTACCATTTTGCAATCCCACCAACAGTGGAGGAGTGTTCCTCTTTCTCCACATCCTCGCCAGCACTTGTTGTCTCTTGAGTTTTTAATCTTAGCCATTCTGACTGGTGTGAGGTGGAATCTCAGGGTTGTTTTGATTTGCATTTCCCTGATGACTAATGATGTTGAACATCTTTTAAGGTGTTTCTTGGCCATCTGAATTTCTTCTGGTGAAAATTCTTTGTTTAGCTCTGTGCCCCATTTTTTGATAGGGTTATTTGGTTCTTTGCAGTCTAACTTCTTGAGTTCTTTGTATATATATGCTATTACCCCTCTGTCGGATGTGGGGTTGGTGAAGATCTTTTCCCACTTTGTTGGTTGCCGTTTTGTCCTTCTGACAGTGTCCTTTGCTTTGCAGAAACTTTGTAATTTTATGAGGTCCCATTTGTCGATTCTTGATCTTAGTGCATAAGCTATTGGTGTTCTGTTCAGGAACTTTTCCCCTGTTCCCAAGTCCTCCAGGGTTTTCCCAAGTTTCTTTTCTAATAGTTTCAGTGTGTCTGGTTTTATGTGGAGGACCTTGATCCACTTGGAGTTGATCTTAGTGCAAAGAGGTAAGAGTGGGTCAATTCGCATTCTTCTGCATGTTGACCTCCAGTTGAACCAGCACCATTTGTTGAAAAGGCTATCTTTATTCCACCGGATGGTTGTGGCTCCTTTATCAAAGATCAAGTGACCATAAGTCTGTGTGTTAATTTCTGGGTCTTCAATCCTGTTCCATTTATCTGCTTGCCTGTTGCTATACCAATACCATGCAGTTTTTAACACAATTGCTCTGTAGTACTGCTTGAGGTCAGGGATATTGATTCCCCCAGAAGTCCTTTTATTGTTGAGAATAGTTTTAGCTATCCTGTTTTTTTTGTTGCTCCAGATGAATTTGAGAATTGCTCTTTCTCGATCTATGAAGAATTGAGTTGGGATTTTGATGGGGATCGCATTGAATCTGTATATTGCTTTTGGCAAGATGGCCATTTTTACTACATTGATCCTGCCAATCCAGGAGCAAGAAATATTTTTCCAACTTCTTTTGTTTTCTTCGATTTCTTTCTTCAAGGACTTGAAGTTCCTGTCATACAGATCTTTTGCTTGTTTGGTTAGAGTTACGCCAAGATACTTTATGTTGTTTGTGGCTATTGTGAAGGGTGTTATTTCCCTAATTTCTTTCTCTGCCTGCTTGTCCTTTGAGTACAAGAAGGCCACTGACTTGCTTGAGTTAATTTTATAACCTGCCACTTTGGTGAAGTTGTTTATCAGCTGTAGAAGTTCTCTGGTGGAGTTTTTTGGGTCGCTTAGGTAAACTATCATATTGTCTGCAAATAATGATAGTTTGACTTCTTCCTTTCCAATTTGTATCCCTTTGACTTCCTTATGTTGTCTAATTGCTCTCGCTAGAACTTCAAGTACTATATTGAAAAGATATGGAGAGAGAGGGCACCTTGTCTAGTCCCTGATTTTAGTGGGAATGCTTTAAGTTTCTCTCCATTTATTTTGATGTTGGCCACTGGTTTGCTGTAGATTGCTTTTACTATGTTTAGGTATGGGCCTTGAATTCCTGCTCTTTCCAAGACTTTTAGCATGAAAGGATGCTGAATTTTGTTGAATGCTTTTTCAGCATCTAATGAGATGACCATGTGGTTTTTTTCTTTCAGTTTGTTTATGTAGTGGATTACATTGATGGATTTCCATATATTGAACCATCCCTGCATCCCTGGGATGAAGCCTACTTGATCATGGTGGATGATCGTTTTGATGTGCTCTTGGATTCGATTAGCAAGAATTTATTTCGTATTTTTGCATCGATATTCATAAGAGAAATTGGCCTGTAGTTCTCTTTCTTTGTTGGATCTTTTTGTGGTTTAGGTATTAGCATAATTGTGGCTTCGAAGAATGAATTGGGCAGTGTCCCTTCTGTCTCTATTTTGTGGAATAATTTAAAAAGTATTGGTGTTAAGTCTTCTTTGAAGGTCTGGTAGAATTCTGCACTAAAACCATATGGTCCCATACTTTTTTTGGTTGGGAGGCTTTCTATAACCCCTTCTATTTCTTTAGGGATTATGGGACTATTTAGCTGATCTACTTGATGCTGATTTAATTTTGGTATTTGATATCTGTCTAGGAAATTGTCCATTTCCTCTAGATTACCCAGTTGTTTTGAGTATAGACCTTTGTAGTAGGATCTGATGATCTTTTGAATTTCCTTGGTTTCTGTTGTTATGTCTCCCTTTCAATTTCTAATTTTGTTAATTTGTATACTGTCTCTGTGTCCTTTGGTTAGTCTGGCTAAGGGTTTATCTATCTTGTTGATTTTCTCAAAGAACCAGCTCTTTGTCTTGTTGATTCTTTGTATTGTTCTCTTTGTTTCTACTTGATTGATTTCAGCCCTGAGTTTGGTGATTTCTTGTCTTCTACTCCTCCTGGGTGAATTAACTTTCTTTTCTTCCAGGGCTTTAAGGTGTGCTGTTAAGTTGCTAGTGTATGCTCTCTCCAGTTTTTTTTTTTTTTTTGTTTTTTTTTTTTTTTTTTTTTTTTTTTTTTTTTTTGATACACTTAGGGCTATGAGTTTTCCTCTTAGCACTGCTTTCATTGTGTCCCATAGATTTGGGTAGGTTGTACCTTCATTTTCATTGAATTCTAAAAAGTCTTCGATTTCTTTTTTTATTTCTTCCTTGACCAAGGTGTCATTGAGTAGATTATTGTTCAGTTTCCATGTGTATGTGGGCTTTCTGTTGTTTTTGTTGTTATTGAAGACCACTCTTACTCCACGGTGGTCTGATAGGAAGCATGGGATTAGCTCGATCTTCTTGTATTTGTTAACATCTGTCTTGTGACCAATTATATGATCAATTTTGGAGAAGGTACCATGCGGTGCTGAGAAAAAGGTATATTCTTTAGCTTTAGGATGAAATGTTCTATATGTATCTGTTAAATCCAATTGGTCCAGAGTTTCAATTAGTTTCACTGTGTCCCTGTTTAGTTTCTGCTTTCCTGATCTGTCCATTGAGGAGAGTGGAGTGTTGAGGTCCCCCACAATTATTGTGTTAGGTGTAATGTGTGCTTTTAGCTTTAGTAAGGTTTCTTTTACGAAGGAGGGTGCCCTTGTATTTGGAGCATAAATGTTCAGTATTGAGAGCTCTTCTTGGTGGATTTTCCCTTTGACAAGCAAGAAGTGACCTTCTGAGTCTCTTTTGATGACTTTTGGTTGTAAGTCTATTTTATCTGATATTAGAATGGCTACCCCCGCTTGTTTTCTGAGACCATTTGCTTGTAAAATTGTCTTCCATCCTTTTACTCTAAGGCAGTGTTTTTCTTATCACTGAGATGTGTTTCCTGTATGCAGCAAAATGTAGGGTCCTGTTTCCATATCCAGTCTGTTAATCTATGTCTTTTTATTGGGGAATTGAGTCCATTCATGTTAAGAGATATTAAGGAATGGTAATTATTTCCTCCAGACATTTTTGAAATTATTTTTATTTATTTATTTATTTATTTATTTATTTATTTATTTATATTTGAGAGGTTATCTTCTTTTGGGTTTGATGAGAGGAGGTTTCTATCTTGCTTCTTCCCAGGTGTAGTTTCATCTTTATCTCTGCAATTTTGTCACAATAAAGTTTGCAAAAAAATCATTTAATAGAAAATGTGATACAGAATGAACATAAATATGAATATCTTTTCTGATTATATCTAACTTCCTAAAATGAAAAGATTATTAGATTATCAAGAAAAAGGTCACAGGAATTAGTCTAATTATGTTATTAAGCATAATGCTATAGTTAGGGAAAAGATCTAAACTCATAATAAATTAATTTTATGAATTAAAAGAAAGATGTATGTGCTTATAAAGGATATGTCATATGGAGATAGCAGTGAAGAAAATATTGAAAACTAAAATATTCCAGAAACATGTATATTCAGAGTATGTTCAAAGCACACCCTCACTAGAGATATTTTCCAAAAATTAGGTTTGTTCACAGGCCAGTCCATTTCCAATTTACCTTCTGCTTTCTGCCTTAACTGAAAGGACTTAGTTGATATATTTCATTAGTGTTTAATATCTTCAGATGTCAAGTATTTTCTCTTTATCATAAAGGTTTTTTTTTTAATTTTTATTAGTTCTTTTATTTTGGAAATTATAATATAGTTACATCATTTTCATTTCTCTT
The DNA here is from genome assembly GCA_964023405.1 of Apodemus agrarius. Lineage (NCBI taxonomy): Eukaryota > Metazoa > Chordata > Mammalia > Rodentia > Muridae > Apodemus > Apodemus agrarius. The sequence goes on along the minus strand of OZ030020.1, from coordinate 77,891,641 downwards.
TCCCCAAATCTGCACACCATTTTACATACCTCCATTTGATTTCTTCAAAATCATTACTTCTTCTTTCATTTGTTGTTATTGCATGCATTTATGTGTATGAATATATATATGTATATGAATAAAATCTTAAATATAAGTTGCTCTGTTTATGTTAGTTGTTTGTATATTTTTTCTGTATGTTACTCCTGGTGCTCATAAAAGTCAGAAGAAGAGGGCATAGGATTCTGTTGAACTGGAGTTACAATGGCTGTGATCTTGTGGGTGTGGGGATTGAACCTGGTACCTTCACGAGAGCAGCAAATGGTCTTAAATACTGAGCCACTGCTTTAGGACTGCTGATGAGAAGACAAGTAATTAATAGACATTGTTCCTAAACGGGAGAATGGCTCTGGTGCTGACAATAGAGGTAAGCATAATGTGTCAACTCCTGCACAATTCCAGCTTTAAGTTTGAGCCCTCACAGCACAAAGCCCTCTGCTGATTGATAATGCACGTATCATGTCCTGGTCTCTGTGGCAAAGAATGAGAGAGGCGGTTCCTGGCCAGATATACTCCTCAGAGTTGATCCGACTGAACATACAGTCTAGTTAATGTATTCAACACAGCATTCCTTTGCTTCTCTATTTCATAAATAAGAGTGCTTAATGAAAGTTTAACCTTTGGGTTTGTGGGAGGAGACTAATTAGCCTTCACTAGAATCCTGGGGAATACACTACAGATGTCAGAAAACAAAGTTTCAGGTCTTTCTTTCTTTCTTCCTTTCTTTCTTTTTCTTTCTTTCTTTCTTTCTTTCTTTCTTTCTTTCTTTCTTTCTTTCTTTCTTTCTTTCCAGATTTTATTCCCCTCCCAGTCTACACCCCAACTGTTCCACATCCCATACCTCCTCCCTGCCCCCATCTCCATGAGGATGTCCCCTACCACCCACTACCCACTCCACCTGACCCCTGTACTCCCTGGGGCCTCCAGTCTCTTGAGGGTTAGGTGCATCTTTTCTGAGTGAACCCAGTCCAGACAGTCCTCTGCTGGATATGTGTTAGGGGTCTTACACCAGCTGGTGTGTGGGCTTGATTGGCAGTCCAGTGTCTGAAATCCCGGAGGTCCAGGTTACTTGAGACTGCTGGTGCTCCTACAAGGTCGCCTTCCTCCTCAGCTTCTTCCAACTTGTCCCTAATTCAACCACAGGGATCAACAGCTTCTATCCATTGGTTGGGCGCAAATATGCACCTTACTTTTTCAGCTGCTTGTTGGGTCTTTTGCAAGGCAGTCATGATGGGTCCCTTTTGTGAAGCTTTGTAATAGGATCAGGCCTTGGGACCTCCCCTTAAGCTTGATTCCACTTTGGGCCTTCTTTTCCTCGGGATTCTCTTCATTTCTATCCCTGCAGTTCTTTCAGACAGGGACAACTATGGACCAGATGCTCTGTCTTTCTGCCTGAGGTGGGCTCTGCAAGTTCCCTCTACCTATTTTTGGGCATTTCATCTAAGGTCCTCCTTTTGAGTCCTGAAAGTCTCACCTCCCAAGTCTCTGGTGCATTCTGGTGTGTCTTCCCAATCTCCTACCCCCAGAGGTTGCCTCTACTGTGGCTCATTGAACTCTTCTGGAAGACAAAGAGAAATGGCCAGTTTTGCTTATCTCTGGAGAGGATATTATCTTTCCTTCTGCTCCTATAAAGGAACTTTTCGGGTGGGTTAGACATGATCCCTGCCACTCATCTGCAGAGCTTCCGACTGAAATCAGGCATGCCTGTCTCTCTGCACTTGCATTCTCACAACCCAAAATGCTGTTATCCTTCTAAAAGATCTCTAAAGGTTTTATTTTTCTCCTCTTCTTTTTCTTTCATTTTTACTAGTGTTTGTAAAGAAGTTTAGCATTTGTTATGTTTCAAACATCAAACTCATCATGGTTAGATTGATCATCTTTCAAAAAGACTCAGAGTAAATACTGTAAGTCTCTCAATAAGAAAGACAACTTGATATTCTGTTGGGATTAGACTTGCTATTCAGTGGCATCAGAGAAAAGTGGTTTTGATTCTAATTACTTTTGTTAAATTTTTACTATCATTTCCCATCCTTTTGGAAAATATTTTGGTCTTGTAAAACAGTGTATTTTACTTAGTACAAGATATGACAAAAATGAGTAATAACAAATGAAATATGAGCTTACAATTTTCCCACTAAAAATTCACTAATTACTTCTACTTAAAATGTTCCATTTCACAAGTTTTAATTTGCTCATGTTTTAGCAAATTAACTTATTGTTCTGAAGATTTGAGGTGTATAATAGTTTCAGTAGTATTGGAAGTCCTTAAACTTGAGAGGGAAATATGTAAATATGTGATTTCCTTTCCAAAGAAGGGCTCTTGAGCTTTTTAAGTGGGGGAAGGGTATGTGTGGAGATATCCAAGGTCTAACTGTAGAGTCAACTCATTTCAAATGTTGTATCTTATTAGATCCTAATAATCAGGATGTCTATTTCTCAGTTGGCATAATATTTTAAATGTTATGATAATTCATCCATCATTCCTTTGGTATTTAAAGGACAGGCAGCTTTAGCAAAGCACAAAAGAAAAAGAAACATAAAACTCTATAATCCTTTCCCTTACTTTAAAAGTGCCTCAAAGAGGATTCAAAATTTTTTAGTAACATGGCTTGAAGAATAACTAAAACTCTCAAGTCCACTGTGATTTCTTGCTTTGTTTTAGAAAAGGATAACAAATTAAAGGCCTCTGATTCTTAGCCTTCATGCTTAAAGTCATGGCTGGTCTGATCTCAGCTTGCTGTTCCAGAGTCCTTGGTGTCATTCAAATCCTGTGCTAGAGGGCTTGGAGACTTTTGCTGATGGGGAAGCTCCCCCTCTAGTGTTCACTGCACATGAAGGTTTTCTGCCCAGAAATAAGGCAAGACTGTCTTGCTGTTTTTTAATTTCCTTTATAAGGACAAAGCTCGGAGTGATGATTTTTTAGGTGTCTAATGGCATAAAGCAGCACAAAATATGCATTCTAAGTTTTAGAATTTAATATATTGAAATGCATATGCATATCAGTGCTTGACTTAGAAAAGCTGCCTGTGCAACATTTCAAGTCATGCATACTTGATAGACAGGATGGATTTGAGAGGTGAAGATCCATTCAAAATAGCCTTTTAGACTGCAAAATCTGATGTCTACCTATGAAGAAATTGTTTTTCACTGGCAGTTGACACCAAGATTTATATTTGTAGACAGATTATCTACAAAGGAAGAGCAGCATGAGGGTGGACATGCTAGAAAGGCCCAGCATTGAGTTTTATTTCCAGAATTCAAGGAAAAGCAAAGAAAGAATTGAGTTCCATCTATCTGAAGGTAGGAGGGACCTATGTAAATGAGCTTATATACACTAAAATTTGTCAATAACATGCCTGACACAGAACTATCCTCTCTCCAAAAATTAAATGCAATACATACTGTGATAGTTTTTAAGTTTGTTGGCCAAAGGTGAAAAGTGCAGAAACTTCATTAAGTCTAGTTATAAAACTCTAGTGGGAATTTATCCAGAAATCTATTATGCAATGGAAAATTAGAGAAAGAAAAAACAAAGAAAGAATGACAGGATAAAAATGTAAAACAAACAAAAGCCTGGAATAGCTCTGAGGCTTAACTGCACAGTTGGTTACTAAACTGATATATCTAAAGCTACATCTATTTATTTATATTTATCCACCGACCCTGATTGTGAATTGAAAAAAGAAAACATGCTTCAGATGCTCCGAGAGGGCAATGAGCACTGTCTCAATGACTGTTGCAAAGGCTGCACACTCTTCAAAGCTTCATATGATTTCTTTAACATTTGAACCAGAAATGGGATACCCTCATTACATCAGAACAGAGGACTTAGTTCTAATTTGAATTTAATAAAACGAGCCTTTGACCAACATTTTCGTTAATATGAGTGAGTTTGAAATCCTAGGTACTATTTCTTTCCCCCATTTTAAGTTACCATCTTGCTTTATGACTAAACTATTATTTTATAAATATGTTAAGAGAAAGATGGCCACCTAAATACAATAGAGAACTTTTCTTTGTTTTTGTTTGTTTGGTTTGCTTTGTTCTTGCTTGTTTGTTTGTTGTTGTTTGTTTTTTCTAAAAAGCTTCTAGTTTGTAGACAAGGCTGGTTTCAAAATCATAGAGATTGGCCTTACTCTGCTTCATGAGATTAAAGGGATGTGCCACCACATTCAGCAGAGAAATACTCTTAAGGTGTATAGTTTTCATATTTGACATCTATAATTATTGCTATTCTTATAATTGTCATTAGGCATATAGCAGTTGACCCATAAATTAAATGAATCTTCCTTCTGCCAGAAATCAACTTATATTTTGTTATATTTCTATATATTTTAACTGAACTATTGTTTTAACATTATAAAACAATCTATGTTTTCTGTGATGTAAGTACACTATACCTGAAAATGCTATCACTTAATTATTGTTACTTTTCTCTTCACCAGATGCTCAATATCAATACATCCTGCAAGCATGTATGTTAAGATACTTGATACTCAACTCTTCCCTAAGTTCTGTGCCTTGTTAAATTCCATTTTAGTAATCCCTTTAAGTGTCTTCTTTAAAAGGTCATCACTTCTAAACTCACAGGACTATGTGTGGAGGGATAACCATTAGAGGCTCATCTGAAAGTCTAAAGGGCTAATGTGTTCTGTGGGTCTGTGAGCTTCAGCTTCATAAATGGCTGTTGCAGTACACTGGAAGCCATTGGTACTGGACACAGATGTTTCTAGGGTACCAACTATTTTTTAACTTGTCTGAGATCTCACACACACACACACACACACACACACACACACACATTTCTGCCTGAGCATATGATTGACAAGAGTTCTCTTCAAAGACATGCCACATGCTAGAAAGCTTTAAGTGTCAGAGACTGTTAATTGAAGGATGTCATGAATATATAATGAGTTCTTTTGCATTATATTTTTAAACAGTTTCTTAAGTCGTTGGCTCAGATAAAGTTCAAACTATCAGGCAATTTTCAAAGTAAATATATGAAATCTGATTTATATTGAGAAAGTTGAATTTTATGAAAGTTCTATAACTCAAGTTCTACTTGAAATTGTCAACTAATGTCAACTAATGCCACTAATGCTACTAGAATGCCCCATGCTGTTAGTTCCCAGGACGCTAAAGCAGGAGGAAGGGCAAGCATTGAGGAACAGCCTTATCTAAATAGTGAGGGTTTTTTTTTTTTAAAGAAGAAAATCAACTGTTTTTTTAATCAAAATTCTACCATTAAAGAAACTATGATTTATGACAGCCTATGTTCATGGTACATTGCAAAGGACAGGGGAAAGGAGTCTGCCAATCAGAGTTCTTGCAGAGAACATAGAAAGAGATAAGCACCTCCCCCTCAAAAAACTAGCAAAAATAAACCTAACTCCAGAAGCTGTTGGAGATTTGTGATTTGTAATGGTATCATGATGGGATTATGAAGTATAAGAGCCATAAATGATCTAGAAGATGGTCTCATGGGTTTTTGTTGTGTTGTCATTCTTTGTTTGCTTGCTTGCTTTGTTTTATTATAAATCCCCAGTCCAGGAGAAGTTATCAAAAGAAATTGTCAGCTAAAAACCTTGTGGCAAACTAGTGTTCTTTCTTTACCAATTGCAGTATTGCTTACACTGAATGAGCTTTGGCCATGTTCTTAATAGTCTGAAGGTAATGTGGGTGTTTCTGTAGAAATAGAAAGACAAGAATCTTAGAGGAATTTTAGCATAAATATGAGTTCTTCAAGGAAATAAGACAACACTGGCTTTCTAAAGGAATACAAACTCCACAGGGAGACCAACAGAATCAACTAACCTTGGATTCTCCAGTCTGAAACACCAACCAAAGAATATACACAGGTTGGACCTACACCATCCTTCACATATGTAGCAGATGTTTAGCTTTGTCTTCATGTGGGTTTTAAAGAAGTGGAATGGGGGTTCTCCCAAAAGCTGTTGCCTGTACATGGGACATGTTTCTCTAGCTGGGCTGCCTTGTCTGGCATCAGTGGGATAGCAAGTGCCCAGCCTCACAGTGACTTGAAGTGTCAGTGTAGGTGCATACCCAGGGTCTATCACCCACTTAGAGGCAAAGTAGAAGTATTGTGGTAGAGGCTGGCCAGGCTTGGTGAGCAGAGAACAGGATGTAAAGTAAATAAGTAAAAAATAAAAATAAAAATTAACAAAAGGTTCTGAGAAAAAGAAGAAAAAAAGAAAGGAAAGAAGGAAAAAGAAGGAAGGAAGGAAGGAAGGATAGAAATAAAGAAAGAAAGAAGGAAAGAAAGAAAGAAAGAAAGAAAGAAAGAAAGAAAGAAAGAAAGAAAGATAGATAGATAGATATTGGGTATGGTGGTTTCTCTAGTGTTTGTGAAGCTAAGACAGGGCAGTTCTGGCAAAACTTGGTCTACATAGTGAGATTCAGGCCAAACTGAGATAAATAGGAAAATGTCTTCTCAAACAACTAACTAACTAACTAACTAACCAACCAGCTAACCAGCTAACTAACTAAAACTAACTAACTAACTAACTAACTAACTAACTAACTAACTAACTGTCTTATTACTACTTAGTACCCAAACAAATTAAAGAAAAAAGAACAAGCAACAGAAGTGCTAATAAATATGCTTGAGAGTTATTTAAATGCCTAAGTGGGATACATATATATCCTTTTTATCTCCTTAAAACTCTGAGATTTTGTTTTCCCTAAAATATCTAGTAAGACATAATTAATTTTATTAGGGATGTAAATTAAACATAAAAATAATAATTGGCTAAAATTAATAAACCTCTTAGGAAAAAACAATCAAGCTAAGTTCTCACTGGGCTACTGTCTGCATTTGTGATACTAGGGCTGAACCCAGCACACTGTGAATGCTATACTAGGCAAGTAATCTTCCACTGTGCTATACTTGTCCAGGCTTATTTTCAAATATAACTATGTTTTTATTGATAATTATTTTAAGTATGGCAGAGAGTTTCAGCAAAAAGAGAGCAAGCAAGAGATGGTCAGCTTTAATATTCTACATGAACAGGATACATAATGCTGCTCCCTCATCTGACTCAGAGTTTTTATTGCTGTGATAAAACACCATAACCAAAAGCAAGTAGAGGAGTCAAGTGTTCATTCAGGTTTGTTTTTTTTTTTTTTTTTTTTTTTTTTTTTTTTTTTTGAGACAGGGTTTCTCTGTGTAGCTCCGGCTGTCCTGGAACTTACTCTGTAGACCAGGCTGGCCTCGAACTCAGAAATCCGCCTGCTCTGCCTCCCAAGTGCTGGGATTAAAGGCATGCGCCACCACCGCCTGGCTGTGTTCATTCAGTTTATACTTTCCTGTTACTATTCGTGAGTGAAGGAAGTCAGTACAAGAAGTCAAATCGTGCAGTAACATGGAGGCCCACGCTGATACAGAGGCCATAGAGGAGTGCTGCTTACTGGTTTGATCCTCATCTCTTGCTAGGCCTACCTTCTTCTTCATCTTCTTCTTTTGTTTTATTTTAATTTTTATTTTCGATATTCTTTGTTTACATTCCAAAGGCTTTTCCCTTTCCCAGTTCCCCCCCACCATACATCCCATAAATCCTCTCCCCCCCAACTATTCCCCAATCATCCCCCCCCCCAGATTTCTCTGTTCTGGGTCTACAAAACTGGATCCAATCTTTTCAGGCCCAGGGTCCTCTCCTTTCTTCTTCTTGGGAATCATTTGACTTGTTAATTGTGCCTTGAGTATTTAGGGCTTCTGGGCTCATTAATATCCACTTATCAGTGATTGCATTTCATGTGTATTCTTTTATGATTGGATCAACTCATTTAGGATGATATTTTTCCAGATCTAACTATTTACCGACAAATTGCATGAATTCATTATTTTTAATTGCTGAGTAGTATTCCATTGTATAAATATACCACATTTTCTGTATCCATGCCTCCTTTGAGGGATATCTGGGCTCCTTCCAATTTCTGGCTATTATAAACAAGGCTGCTATAAACATAATGGAGCATGTGTTTTTATTGTATGCAGGGGAATACTCTGGGTATATGCTCAGGAGTGGTATGCCAGGGTCCTCTGGAAGTGACATGCCCAATTTTCTGAGGAACCAACAAACTGATTTCCAGAGCAGTTTTACCATTTTGCAATCCCACCAACAGTAGAGGAGTGTTCCTCTTTCTCCACATCCTCGCCAGCACTTGTTGTCTATTGAGTTTTTAATCTTAGCCATTCTGACTGGTATGATGTGGAATCTCAGGGTTGTTTTGATTTGCATTTCCCTGATGACTAATGATGTTGAACATCTCTTAAGGTGTTTCTCGGCCATCCAAATTTCTTCTGGTGAAAATTCTTAAGAAAATGGATAGAACTAGAAAATATCATCCTAAGTAAGGTAACCCAATCACAAAAGAACATACATGACATGCATTCACTGATGAGTAGATATTAACCTCAAAGCTTGGAATACCCAAGATACAATTCACAGACCACATGAATCGCAAGAAGGAAGAACAAAATACTCATGGGAAGAAATATGGAGACAAAGTGTGGAGCAAAGGCTGAAAGATCTATCCTATATACAGACACCAAACCCAGACACTATTGTGGATGCTAAGAAGTGCTTGCTGACAGGAGCCAGATATAGCTGTCTCCTGAAAGTCTTTGCTAGAACCTGACATATACACAGGTGTATGTTTACAGCCAACCGTTGCACTGAGAATGGAGTCCCCAATGGTGGAGTCAGAGAAAGGACTGAAGGAGCTGAAGGGTTTTGCAACCCAATAGGACAAGCAACAATATCAACCAACCAGATGCCCCATAGCTCCCAGGGACTAAACCACCATCCACAGAGTACACATTACTCCAGCTGCATATGTAGCAGAAGATGGCCTTGCAGGACCTCAATGGGAGGAAAGGACCTTAGTCCTGTGAAGGTTCTGTGCCCCAGTGTAGGGAAATACCAAGCTGAGGAGGTGGGAGTGGGTAGGTGGAAGCAGGGGGAGAGGGATGGGATAGTAGGGTTCCAGAAGGGAAACCAGGATAATGGACATTTGAAATGTAAATAAAGAAAATATCCAAAAACATAGGAAAAAAATATTGCCTTATTCTTTACTGAAACATGCTTGCTTTCAGTGTCTATTGTGTATAACATATCAAACAGAACTTTTATTTCATAAATTAAAATGTTCATTAAAGAGTATAATGAGATAGCAGCCTTATTTATAATAGCCAGAAGCTGGAAAGAACCCAGATGTCCCTCAACGAAAGAATGGATACCAAAAATGTGGTATATATACCACAATGGAGTACTATTCAGCCATTAGAAACAATGAATTCATGAAGTTCTTAGACAAATGGATGGAGCTGGAGAACATCATACTAAGTGAGGTAACCCAGTCTCAAAAGAATACCCATGGTATGCACTCACTGATAAGTGAATATTAGCCTAGAATCTTGGGACACCAAAGACATAATTCACATGCCAAATGATGTTCGACAAGAAGGAAGGAGTAGACCCTGGTTCTGGAAAGGATCAAAGCATCAGTGTAGGGGAATACCAAAACAGGAAAGTGGGAAGGGGTGGATGGGGGAACACGGGGAGGGAAAGAGGCATGTGGGACCTTTGGGGGGTCAGGGAACCAGAAAAAGTGAAATGAAATGTAAATATACTATATATCCTATAAAAAAAGCAAAAAGGAAAAAAAAGAGTATAATGAGAGAGAACTATTGTTTTCTGACTGTCATGTTATTTTGTTCATTACTGAACAAAGATTACAATGAACTAAAAGTAAAATGAATGCCCCATGTCAGGATCACACATGGGATTTAGAATGTGTAAAGATCCTTAAAATCATATGAAGGCAAGACAGCTTTGACCTAGAGATTCACCTTTTCCTTAAACTTTTTATTGATTCTTAGTGAGTTTTAAATTATGTATCTCAGTCCCACACATCTCTCTGTCCATTTTTATTTGCCATTTACTCTTGCAAGCTCCCCTTCAAAAGAGAACAAAAACAAAAGAAAGAAAGAAGGAAGAAGGAAAAGAAAGTAAGGAAGAAGGGAAATAATGAAGGAAGGAAGAAATAATGAAAGAAGGAATGAGAAAGAAAGAAAGGAAGGAAGGAAGGAAGGAAGGAAGGAAGGAAGGAAGGAAGGAAGGAAGGAAGGAAGGAAGACATTCAAAATCATCATCACGGATGCTGTGTTGTATCAGTTTGTCCCACACTATGTCCATCTGTCCACACACCTTTCCTTGTGGACTTTACTACTTTACATTGAAAATTTCATTGTAGTGAGTTATTGGTCTGGTTTGGGGCCTCTGGCTTCTGTTACTCTATCTATCCTGGATTCTCATTGGTACTAATCTGGGGCTCCTGCTGTTGCCCTGTGTCACAACATCACATTTTTAACAAAGCTTCTTCCATAAGCTGTATGAAAGCCACTTAAGCATTTGATATGATGGTTCTTTCAGTAATTCAGCTTCACTTCATGTCCCTCATTCAGTGTTTGCGGAAAGCCCAGATATCCAATTAATAATCCAACTTTTTGTGACATTTACATATTAGGATGAGATGGGAAACAAATAAATATATGTGACATTAGTCAACAAACTAATCTTATTGAAGGTACAAAACAGTAGCCTAAGTGATACTATGTTAGTTGTAGCCATGTTTCTGTCCCCACTTATATATTATTCAGTAAGATAAGGGAATCCCCACTGATTTTCTTATTTTTCACTAGAACTTCAGTCTGAAGACATTAGAGTTAAATTTCCCATCTTTCCTCTGAGGTACAGTAATACTCTCCAAATTCTATTGCTTTAGTATACTGCTGTATATGTCTAGATGTATATAGTATGATATAATGCAGACTGCATACTTAATGATATTTGAAAGTGAAGATTTTTCTCTGGTGATACTATCATATAAGATACTTTGAGAACACAATGGAGCTTATAAAGAAGAAACGAGGATGTAAGAACCTTTTACTTTGCATAAGAGGATGATACTGTGTTGTAAAATGTATGCCTTCAGCTAGGTATCAAATGAACTGGACAATACTGAAAGTACAGCATTCAATATTACTCTAGTGTACCAGAAAATGTATAGAAAGATCTTGCATATCAATGAGCTGTTCTTCTCCCAAAAAATTACATAAGAGATAGTGAATTGTGGCAGTGGCCAGCACAAAGAGCTCAGAAAAAAAAGAGTTACCAGAGGAACAGCAGCATAATGGAGTAGCTCTCAGACACACATACATGAAAGAAAAAACTTAGTGCCAAAATTTACAGAGCACAGCATGCTTTACCTGATCAGAGTTATAGATAATCCTATAACAGCACACTACTGCAAAACCTCATTATTCCCACTATTCAGAACAAGATTCAAAGCTTTAATCGAGAAATGTACTTTGTAGTAATTTTCAATCAATTGTGAAAAATCAGATTGAGAAAAGTCAGTCTGTCTACAAATTCATGTTTTTTTTCCTTTTATTGGATATTTTATTTATTTACATTTCGAATGTTATCCATTTTCTTGGTTTCCCCTCCTGAAACCCCCATCCCATGCCCCCTCTCCCTGCTTCTATGAAGCTGCTTACCTACCCACTCCTTCCTTCCTGCCCTGGCATTCCCCTAAGCTGGGGCATCAAGCTTTCACAGGACCTAGGGCCTCTCTTCCCATTGATGCCCTGCAAGGCCATCCTCCCTCTGCTACACCTGCAGCTGGAGCCATGGCTAGATCCATGTGTGCTCTTTGGTTGGTAGTTTAGTCCCTGGGAGCTCTCAGTGATCTGGTTGTTGTTCTTCCTATGGGGTTACCAACCCCTTCTGTTCACTTAGTCCTTTCTCTAACTTCTCTATTGGGGACCCCATGCTCAAATTCAGTTTTTAACAACTGTCTATCTTTGCTTCTAAACTACTTTTAAATGCCTTAATCATACGAATGTGAATATCTTACCTATTGAAGCAAATTTTCACATAACTCTGATCCATTTTTCTTACAAGATAGTCTAAAATATTAAATTGGTTTCATATTGTTTATTGTTCCTGTTAGTGAAAGGAGTCATCAGAGGATGCCTGACACTCTGGCTGAGTTTGCATTCTTTATGAAACATTGTGTAGCTAAAACAAAATGGCATCAGACAAAATTTCACTAAAGTTTTTAGAAAAACTCATATCTCAAACTTTTCTGAAATAAAAATAATTGCCAACTGTATCTTAATGCCAAATAAAGTCCAAATTATTGTATGTAAAACATGTGCCAAAATGTTTTACTTCTATTAAGTTGATTCCCATAGCAACCTCCCCCAAGACGAATATTATCCATGATGAGAAAAAAGTTACTTTGCCTAAGGGAAATTAAGTAAATTGCTCAAAGTGACACAGCATAAACAGAGGAGCTAGGTTTGAATGCAACATTGGTTAAATGCACAGCTAATGCCTTGTCCGCCCTATAATTCTCCCTTCTAGGAAAGAAAAAGAAAAATGCAGATGAGAGGTAGTGTTTGTAAACACCAGAAGTTTTGATAGTAAGTATACAACTATGATAGTATAAAACTATGCAATGAATACTGAATGTAACTGTCTTAGTTAGGGTTTTATTGCTGTGAATAGACACCATGACCAATGCAAGTTCTATAAAAGACAACATTTAATTGGGGCTGGCTTACAGACTCAAAGGTTCAGTGCATTATCATCAAGGCAGAAACATGGCAGCATACAGACAGATATAGTGCAGGAGGAGCTGAGAGTTCTACATCTTCATCTGAAGTCTGCTAGTAGAAGACTGACTTCCAGACAGCCAGGGTGAGGGTCTTAAGCCCACACCCACAGTGGCACACCTACTCCAACAAGGCCACACTTCCTAATAGGGTCACATCCTGGGCCAATCATATACAAACCATCACAGTAACTTAACTTGTATTCTAGTCTTTAAGGGAAAAATAAAAATGTTGAGTTAAAATGAGAAAATTTCACTGTCATTTATTTTAAAATTTCCATAGTTTTATGGACTCTGAAAAACAAAACAATAAAATTATTTCATTGCCTTTTTGTAAAGATAAGACCTTATCTCTAGATAATGGTATGATGCTCAGTTAATGGTCTCTGTGTGTCTCATATGCATAATTCATACTTGATTATAGCTGCAACATTTTCTTGTGTCATCTGAAGGATTACATGTAGTATCCTTCAGATTTAGTATAGTTCATCATATGCATTCAGTGATAGAAGCAGTTTCACAGACAATGAAGAAAATTGCAAGCAAGCAGTGGCTCCATCATTTATGATACATGTTCAGATAATTACTGACAGAGAAAAGGAGTATCAGTGCAGTATGGGCCAAGGTCAGAAGAGCTACACACATTCATGCTGACATATGGTTTTCAAAACTTTCTGAGAACACAGTTCTTCTGAGAACAAAGTATGATTTGCCTCGTTCTGTGTAAAATGTACTGTATGCCTTGTTTGCCAATAGGCCTAGTAGAGAATCAAACTAACAAAATGAAAGTGAAGTTAAAATCTGAGGATAGCAGGTGATGGAATTAAATACAATAGAAATAGGCCCTGTGGCACATGTCTGTGGTGCCTACCATTTGGGACGCCTAAAGCAAGAGGTCACAAGTTGAAGACTCACCTCATTTTCAGAATTAGTTCAAGACCAGCCTGAGCAACTTAATGAGATCCTATCTCACAATAAAGTGATTTTGAAAACAACTGGGATTTAGAGCAGTGGTGGAGTGTTGAGCATGTGCATTACCTCAAGCTGGAATACATTTGTCAACCAACACAGGCTTGAGTGTATGCTCAGAACCTACAACCTCTGTGTCCTACACGCACTGTCTGCAACATACTCAGAAAAATCACAAGAATGATCATCCAGATACACCATAGACAATCCAGATACACCATAGACTTTTTTTTCAAAAAAATACATTGTGTGTGTGTGTGTGTGTGTGTGTGTGTGTGTGTTGTGAATTTTCTTCATCTTATATTTCTGGGGCATACTGCCTTAAAGTATGTAGACAAGTTAGTTTTTACCTTCAGACTGTAAAAATTGATATCACAAACTGCATGATGTATCTGGTGTATTATAGCCTTTCATAATGCTAAATTTAGTCTCCTAGCCAGTATTAAAATGTATAACCTGTTATATATTAATCATTTATAGAAAATTCTGAATGGCTTCTACAAGGAAAGTTTGTGATTTAATAATACATCTTCAATAAAATCTGTAAAATATTTAAAACATCTGAGTCTATTAAACTCAATAAACATTTGTTCATATTTGAGCTGTGTAAAGATTATAAAGTTCTAACAGACTGTGTGATCTAGCAGAATGGACTTAGAGTAACTGGCCATATAAAAAGAATATTTATTTTACTTTATTTTATTTTTACTTTTATTTATGTTTTATGTGTATGTAAAATTTGTACATGTACCACATATGTGCAATATTTATGGGGGTCAGAAGAAGGCATGAAATCCCCTTGGAGTGAGTTACAAGAGAGCTGTGAGCTCCCAAGTGGGTGTCAGGATGGAACTGTGATCCATAGGAAGAATAACCAGTGCTCCTAATACTGGCCCATCTCTTCAGCCAGAAGCATGCACACAGACATTCACATGTATATTTGTGTGCATACATGAACAAGACTGGTAACTGAAAGTATAAACGTGTGTGTGTGTGTGTGTGTGTGTGTGTGTGTGTGTGTGATATACATGTGTATATATATGTATATATATGTATATATACACATATATATATACATATATATATCACACACACACACACACACACACACACACACACATATATATATATATATATATATATATATATATATATAGAGAGAGAGAGAGAGAGAGAGAGAGCGCTTATACTGAACTCCTAGACATCAACTTTAATGCTAATAACTTTGACTTAGAAATCCTTGTGGTTAGATCAGCAGAACAACTGTGGAATGTCATTTTGCTGTATTTTCTTTTAGCTTCAAATCCAAATGAAAACAATTATATTTGAAACATGCATTTAAGAAATGGCAAAATCATAAGGTCAAATTATCTCTAAAATAGAATCAAACGACAATTGAAATCCCTTATGAAAGACATTTGGCTCAGGAAAATTGTTTTCTTTTACTTGAGACTCAGCAGTTATACGTTTGCTGTTTTAAAATTACTTTTAAAGATTATCTGGGTATTATAATGGAATTGTTGTGCAAATATGGCTTAATAATAAAATGAGAGCTATTATAGTGTCCTTTGTGGTTCCATCAGGATCCATAAAGAGTTCAGAGATGCTTCACGTGTCCCTGAAGTCTGCCCTCTGGTGCCCCAGGCCTATGCAACCAAAGTCACCCTGCCTAGTTCCTCAGTCACGAAATAAAAAGCAACCCTGAGCTCAAAAGAAGACTCGATAGATGTGGCCTAAATTCAATTTCAGAAAATCAAATGCTATCAGAGACTGATTTTGAAAGAAGGTTTTTCTATTGTTAAACAACTGCTACAAATCATCTCAAAATGGCCATTGAGAACAGTTGTAATTAGGAGACAGGTTGAGATGCAGGAAGGGATTTCAGCAAACCAGAGTTGACTTTTTAAGACAATGTACCGATTTTAGAAATTCTCAAAGATGTTAATTCTGACTGGAAAATTATCTCACAGAAGTATGCATGGTAAGGAAGCCGCAGGTATTAGTTCACAGGCTTTGTCGTAAGAATAAACAGATTACCAAGGAGAGTTGTTTTTATACCTTTTAAAATGTGAAGCAGAAAATTGAAATGGATTGTGCTTGTTGCTCTCATGCTGCATAGCAAATGGCTTTGTGTAATTTTCGTGGTCCAAATTCTTACTCTTTATATCATCAGGAATTTCAAATTTGACGGTAAGAAAAACTCAACCAGTAGATCTGAATTATGGGTTAGAATTCATAATTTACATAGATAATTTATTTAATTAATTAATTTAAGAAGCTATCCCACTTTGTCAAGGATATCTTTGACTTGCGTTTTTATTTTAAACTTAAGTCAAATTAATCAGGATATCTAACTTCAGTAACTGAAATCTTTTCAACATGACTAATAAATTTTGCTTTAGATTAATTTTTAAAAACAGATATCATTTTAATAGTATCAACAGTTTACAATAAATGCCTTTGTCTATATCAGTATTATTTGTTTTATGGACATTGTAGAATGGCAATTTCTTTTGTTTATTTTTAAGAGAGATATTTGACATTTTTAATATATATAATATATTATATATATATTTTATACACACACATATTCTTGGAGCACTCACACATCTAAACAGTTTTCATTGTCGAATATGAATTCATTTTCTCAAAAGAAGGTAGAATTACAACTTAATTCAATGATGATCTAAATTGAATTGCTTGCATGATAACACACATGTCTTTGATGATATTAACCTCAAAAATAAATCCTTCAAAGCATCAAAGGCAGCAATTACAGAAGGATGTCAGAATACAGAAACTGCAGTCAGACATGATCCTTGGCTAGGTATGAATTTAGAGCAGGCAGTTTTAATTTCATTTCCGTGATATATTTTTACAACAAAAGTTTCTTTTAATTTCTTTGTAAATCACTTTAAGTTTGCCTGGCCATCCCATCAGATATACAGAATGAAGCTCTTCTTGAAACTGCAAAAAGGGGAGAGTAAAGGGGATGTTCAACTTTACTACTCCAATTCTTGTTACTGAGAATCAGTCGGTAAAAATCTCTGAACAAAGGTGGCAGCAGAAACAACAGGAATTATTAAAGAGACAGATCTGTTTGCAAAATGGCAAGCAAGGATTTTATGAAGAAACACTTTAAATCCAATTTTGGTAGCTAATGTAAGTTAGGATCTAAGCTTTAGCACGTGCTTATAAACTGAGAGCATGTGGTTTTTGTTTTTGTTTTTTTTTTTTTTTGTTATTCTTTTGTTTTTTCCCCTATTCCCACTGTTAATTTTAAAAAGCTATTTAACTTCCTTTTCAACTTTGCTGCTGTATTTCTAACTAGTCCAGAAGAGATAAATCAACGCCTGAACTGTAACCTTACACTTATATAATTGTTAAATGACTTTTTTACAGTCTGTTATTGCTAGAAATTGGATTGCTTTTAAACTAATGCTGTCTGGCAGGCAAAAGTGAGGGAAGCCACAAAGCCCGGAGGAACGCTAATTACTTGTTTTAATTAGCAGCAACTTTCACTGGAGTATAATCTCCCTACAGGCCACTTTTCGGTGAGTGTGGAAAAAAACTCATGTAGGAACAAACTGATAATCTCTTACTTGCCCATAAATGAGAGCAAAATCTGTCTCTAGTGTAGACGTATCATCGAGAAAGAGCCTCTAAACCCTCAGGCATCAGACCCTACTAGGTTTGGCTACCCAATTCAAAGATCTTTAGCAATCAGTTGCACAATAGAGCCCCTTATTTTATGCTGCTACATCATAAAAGTGGTCCTTTTGTTACATTTCCATCCTTAAAAGGGTCTTAATCCCTTTCTTTTCAGCCAGTCTGTGGCAAATTCCACTGGGACGTCCCATTCGCCACAAGGACTGAAATGGCCCACTCTGAGAGCAGCATGCAAGGCTTTGAGCCTTTTCCCCCCTGCCACTCTCCAGAGAACATTAAATCACACTTTTCATTCCCCTCGCCATAGGGGGAACCCTCTTAATGATGACAGAGAAAGAAAAATTCCATCACACTGTCTTGTGATACCATTCCACTGTCAAGCGGGCGTTTCCCTGGTCAGAGAATCAAACATGGCTTCCAGCAGGTGGATGTCGCTGAAGGTCATAGGCAGAAGAATGCGAGGTTACACACGAGGAAGCACGTGTTCCCACAGCAAATTAAGTCATCTGTGAAGCATTCTCATTCCCAGCGACTAAATTTATGACTTCTTTAAAGGGTCATCACCGATTCGGTGCATATATGCTTTAGTGAAAGTATTTGAAGGTGTTGAGAAGCAGGATTGCCCCAATTAAAAGCAGAGACAGATGCACATGGCTAATGGGAAGGAGTGGACTTTAAAATGTGTTTATCTGATTCTCTTCTTACTTATTAAGGCAATAAAATCTTGAGTACTGAGGCATCATTAAAGACAGAAGCTTTAAACTATCTTTGAACAGCAGCAATTTCCAAAGTCAACATGGAAGAACAAGGACGAGTCACAATTTTTTTAGAACAGAAAAGTATTTTACACTTTTCCGAAGGCCTGAACTCCACCAAAGTTCACTGATAGACAGTGTGCATCCTGATGACCTGACTACTATAATTTCTATATAGCTACAGCTAGACATTTCATTTAAAACTTCAAAACAAAACTAAATTTTTGGTAAAATAAGGAATAAAGATTGAATCATGTAATGATAATTTTCATGTAATTCAATGACTTTTACTTAAAGCCAAATTTAGAAAAAAGCCATTACTCAGAAAATATAACTTAAATTATTTTATAATTCCAAGTATCTTTTTTATTAATTAATTAATTTTTATACTCCATATTTTATTCCTCCCTATACCCTGCCCTCCCTCTGACTGTCCCACATCTTGTACCTCCTTGGAAGTATCTTTTAAATTATACCATAGTTTCTATTTAAATGATACAAGAAAAGAAAATTTATTGTGCCTTACACAAATGACTGAGAAATATCTATATACCTTCATATAGGTTGACGGTAGGTATAAATAATGCTAACAGAAATATTTACTTGACCTGATAATGATATTTTTCACAAAACTAAAAATGTTTTTGAATTTTTAAAAGTATTTTCTTGACAATAAAACTTAAGAGAAGCTACATTTTAAAGGTTTTGTTGTAGTTACCATATATCATGGGAAAATAATATACAGTAATAATTTAAATATTCATAAACATTCACTTAACCCATTTAAATTTTTCAAATTTATGAATAACCATGAAAAGCCAAACAAGAAGACTTGTAGCACAGCAAGCTCGGTCTGCACTCTCAACCGCGCAGACACTGGTCTCTGCATCACCATTTGTGATATCCTTGGGGAAGTATAAGTGACCTCCGAAGTGTATCTAAGACCCTTTTGTTATCTTAGTGATATTTTGCCCCAGCAACTTTATCTGAACTTGCAGAAGAGCATCTTTGGCTGCTATTATGTAAGAAGTAAATTTTACAAGCATATATATCATTGAAACCTTGGCTTCAAGTTTATTTTCTTCAAATGCAGGCTTCTGGTTAGGTCCTGACTGAGATCCTGCTTGCTGCAGAGTTGGAAATGTAATGCATGAGCTTGCAAAAGGAGATCTGAAGCAGAAAACGTAAATATGTAAAATAAAAGAACAGTCGGAAGGGGCTTTGAGAACAAGGGTCTTGCAGGGGGGAGCGTGGGCACAGGTGGGGCTGCCCCAAGTCTTTGTGTCCTGCGGCAACTTGCTTCCTGCCCCGTGAATGCACTAATCTCCTCTAGCAGGCCAACAGCACCCTCTTGTAAGCACATTTGAACTACCAAGCCCAAATATTTAGCATTATTTATGGCTTTTTTAAAATTAATTAGTGGTTGCTCACCACCATCTCACATTTTTTGTTCTCTCTCACACTCTTCCTTTCTTTCTTTCTTTCTTTCTTTCTTTCTTTCTTTCTTTCTTTTTGGAAAAATAGTCCATTAATGGTGCTTATTCATCAAAAGAAACATAGTTTAATTTCTAACAATTGGATGCTAAATACAGAATATCTACATCAAGTGAGATCATCAAACAGAGCACATGCCTAATTTCTAGTCATGCTAATCTTGTTTTCTACTACCATCTATTCTTTGATTTTTTTTTTTTTTTGAGGAAAGGAAAGCATAATTCCCAAGCGATATCACTCATATTGAACACTCATATTGAAAAGGACATTGACAAAGTGAAGGTTGGAATAAATCGTCAGAGATACAAGCTTACAGGCTTGCTCCAACACACACTAAGTATCAAACTCCCCTGTACTACACAGTCTAGAAGATCTCTGTTGAGTTGATTTGATGAGAAAGAAACTTGAATATCATGAAGAATTCAAACAACATTTCCCAGTATTATTTACTTCATGTCACTTACCTTGTAATATTGTGACTGGTGATCAGCCGTTTATGAAATACTATTAGAATTTGTAACTGTCTAGCGGTCTCCAAATGGATTTATCTTCATCACTAATTAAAGAATTAAAAGGAAAGCAAATCGCAGTCATCACATGCAGTCAAGATTTATTGAAAGTGAAAATAAACATGCCGCACAGCACGCAGGAGACTGTGGCTCCTCTGAGAGAAAGTTCTTGAGCCACAGTCCAGTCCCTGTTTTCCCCAGAGATTTGGGGGTTTTAGATGTTTGGGGCATAAACAGATCCCCATTTCCTCCCGGTGGGATTGCCTCGATTGGGGAATCAGATGATTTGGACAAAAATAGGAAATAGGATTGCTGCCAAAGCCCACCAGTAGGGAGCTGACTCAGGTTCTTCAAAAGATGGTGGTATTTAATTCCTGAAAAATCCAAGAGTTGAAGATAAGCATCATTATTTATGTATTTATATATAGTTTACATAACTGCTAGTTTGTTGATGAGACTTTATAAAAAGAGTAGAGTTTCTTCTGACCTTCATAGCATTTGCAACTGAGCAACTCACCTTAAACAGTGGTGGATCTGTTATGACATTGACTGGACATGCACATTTATACCTTGGATGACTTAATTATTCTTACCCTAGAAAGAACGTCTTTCTTTTACTTAAGTTACAAATATAAGCAAAATGTTTTCAAACAAAAGTAACTTTACATTGATAAGATGTAGACACTAGTAAATATTTTAATTATAAACAATGCTATAATTTTATATTAGTTTGATAATATGTTCCTAGAATAAAGTTGGCATGTATTATTTGTGTCTTTTATGAATGTTTTAGTAACATTTTTATACATTTATATATGTGTATATAACATCAAGGAAAATTTGTTATGGATTTGAAAAGAAGGAAGGAGACATATATAGGAATGATTGGAAGTAGAAAAGGGAGGAAGAAATTATGTAATTATTTTATAATTATAATCTCAAAAATATAAACTAGGTAGGCCTCAAACCATGATGAATAATGTACCATGTCTCATGCTAGAAATAACAATATTAGACTTCAAAGACATATTCATAAAAGGTCAAGATATTTCTGGCTCTGGAGAAACACAAGAGCCTTTAATTCCCATGTCAAGAGTATGGGGAACCAGTTTTAGTCTCTTTATTCTATGCATGCACCTTATCCTTCCTGCTGACAAGCTGACCCATTGTGGTTTTATCTTGCAGGCTATTAATCAGCTTAATGTTGTCCAATGTCTGCCATCCATGAAACATTAAAGGAAACTGGAGTCTCCTGGAAAGGATTTATCCAAATTCTTGATCCAGAAAAGTCATGAAGTTATAAGACAGTATTTACTGTATTGTCACCAAAATTATAAATGTTATGCCACTAGCATTGGACCTAGAATGCTAGAAAAAAAAACAGGACAACCATGTTCAAATTGTTCTTATATGCTGAAATATTTCATTCTTCTGATATATCAAATTATTAGTGCACTATTCTCTTCAATAGTTTTTCAAATGAATGTGTGTGAGATGAAACTACAGATAATTTTTTAGTATTAAGTATATTATCACAAGGTAATTACATTATGCTCAACCTCCATGATATAAATATAAATAAGTGTTTATATTATTACATTAGATCTTAATTTTTGCTCATGTAGCTTTTCTTCTGAAATTATATTAAGCATGCTGTCATGTGGACATTCTTATAAGGAAAACTGATTTAATAGAGAGGATAACTTCTAAGTCATGTACAATAGATTCAGCTGTTAATTCAACTAATATTCTGGAGACAAACTAGTTAACCAATTTTATGAATTTTCCTAATATGATGAACCAATACACGGAACTCTGTTGCTTTTAAGAGGAAAGAGGGTTTTTTTTTGTGATCCATCACTTAGAGTATGTTGCTATCACTTGGAGCCTGTACACAGTCTAGTAGTACTGAGAGGAATGTACTCCTTCTCTTTCTTTCTCTTTACCTCTTGAACATGCCACAAGTATCCCTATTGGTCAAGTTGTGTTTTCTCTTTACTCTCATTCTTCTACTCTGGCTAGATTCAAAAGTAATAAAAAAATGATACAGAAGCATCGTGGGGTGCAGCAAGGGAGCAGTAATAAGTTTTAGATGGCAGAATTAGGATTTTGAGTGAAACTGACAGGTAGAAACGATGAATTAAAATAGCTGAGATGAATTTCAACAGAAAAAAATCAGGAGTATGCATTATTATGGAGAAGCTAAGACAAAGGTTAAAGAGTAGGAATGATGGCTTTAAACAGGCCAGGAGCAAAAGGAACGCTGACTTGAACTTTATTAACAGGAATAGAAATGAGTGACACAGAGCATTTAGAATCGACATACCTTGACAAGCGAATGAATGTGAGGATGAGGCAGAAGGAATCAAATAGGAATTTGAATATTTAAACCTGCGTAACCCAGAGAGTTGAAGACATTGACAGAGACAGAGGTCAGCTCGAGGAACTGGTTTGGGAGCCAGGTGAAATAAAGCATGGTTATTTCTCATTTGTAAATGCAAGTTATTCAGGTAGAGATAATGCCATCTTCCTTCAGAAAATGGAGAATTCGAAATCTATTTTGGGATAGGTTCATGACTTTTAAAGTTATACTGTGCCAACTATAAAGTAAGTTTTTTTTATGCACCCCTACTTAACTCTCAGTAGTTGTCCAGAATGACCAGCTGTAACAGAAGAGACACGTGAATATCAGGAAATTATGAAATGTGCTATCAAATTGTTTTTTCATGTAACATTTATACCTACTGTTTCTTTCCTTATTCAATTTTCAATCCATTTGACTTCATATATGACTTTGCTTTTTGCATTCTTCTCATCCTTAAATATTCTCACATTCCAAATTATCCATTCCTAGTCTCTCTGATTAAGAGTAGTTTTAGCTTTTGAAATATAGGCTAAGGTATTACTTGGCCGGCTAATTTTGTTTGTATTCTTAGCATGTATGAAAATATTCTGTGTATAATATGGAAGATGAGCTCTCAGGACAATCTTGTGTTCTTCCTGAGCTTTCTAGAATCAGAACTGTTTCTTGGAAAACGAGGAAGAGTTTCCTGAGTCACGAAAGAAGGAAAGGTTTGATCCAGACATTTCATTTATGATTGGATGCTACAAAATCTTTTACTTCCTGAATGTAGTCTGATTGTTTTTCTTTCTGTTACTTATTATCTGTTGTAAGAACCTTCTCTAATAAAGTTTATCAGCATATTTATATGTAGCAGGAAAGGTGGGGCTGCCTCTGTGTAAACACTGAGGCCTGTGCAGCTGCCAAAGCATCTCCTGCAGGAGGACCTAATTGAGAACTGTCAGAGAGACCAAGGATTGCTAGTGCCAGCCAATCAGGATCTACTGTTTGGAAGAGATACTTTCTTGGGACCAAAAGGGAGGGTCGCTGGTGGAGAGTGTTAAAGGAGTTTGCAGCAGTGCTCAGATGAGCTTGATGTGGTGTTTCTCACCTGCTGCCCGAGTCTGTGTTCACTCTGTGCCAACTCATCACCAATCCCCAAGACCAGGTAGGATCAGGTGGAGAGCTGTCTAGGGCACAGGTAACACTTATCTATACCAACATATCATTAGGAATGATAGAAATTATTAGCATAATTTCAGTATGCTTTTCCCCTAGAGCAAATGAGTTATTTAGCTTCTTGTGCTTGGCCTCACTAACAGTATCAGGTGTAAGTCCCACAGACCTGAAATAAAACCAAACGCTGGTTGATTACACCCATAACACTCCTACCAATATTTAAGAAGTGGATATCTTGTGGGCAGATCACTACTGTAGCTCTTATTATTTGTAGCTGGGTGGAACTGGTGCTTATTTTCCCCTCAAATAGAACATATAGAACATTCTAGCATTATGAGCCCAAATGTGTACGGTGACACTTCTAGCTAAGCAAAAACTCCATACCTCCATGTTCAATGACATTAGAAAGTGTCATCTTCATCAATAGGACCTTGCAGTCAGTTTGTGTTGGATAACCAAATGCATAAGAACTAGCCTGTGATGTTGGGTGGGGCTTGTCTAAGGGACCCTGTCACATTCCAAATACTAGAGGATATATTTGGTAGTATTCAATGGCTAGTTGGAACATTTTCTTCCCTTATGTAGTAACTTCATTTAAATTCTTTTATTTTAAATTTTATTTAATCTTTTCTTTTTCACACTTCAGATTTTATTCCCCACCAGGTCCACCCTCCAACTGTTCCAGATCCCATACCTCCTCCACCACCCCTCTCTCCCTGACGATGGCCCCATCTCCACCCCCCCCACACACACACCAGACCTCTAAATTATCAGAGTCCTCTAGTCTCACAGGGTTAGGCGCATCTTCTCTGATTGATCCCAGACCAGGCAGTCCTCTGCTGGATATGTGTTGGGGGCCTCATCAGCTGGTGTATGCTGCCTGGTTGGCAATCCAGTGTCTGAGAGATCTCTGGGGTCCAGGTTAATTGAGACTGCTGGTCCTCCTATGGGGTCA
This sequence comes from Apodemus agrarius, assembly GCA_964023405.1. NCBI lineage: Eukaryota > Metazoa > Chordata > Mammalia > Rodentia > Muridae > Apodemus > Apodemus agrarius. Next base: position 77,867,029 of record OZ030020.1, on the reverse strand, counting down.
CCCTCTTCCTCAGCCTCTTCCAGCTTTTCCCTAACTTAACCACAGGGGGTCAGCAGCTTCTGTTTATTGTTTGGGTGCAAATATCGGTATCTAACTTTCAGCTGTTTGTTGGGTCTTTCGGAGGGCAGTCACGATAGGTCCCTTTTTGTGAGTGCTCCATATTCTCAGTAACAGTGTGAGGTCTTGGATCCCTTGAGCTGAATCCCTCTTTTCCTCATGTTCCTCTCCATTTCTATTCTTGAAGTTCTTTCAGACAGCAGCAATTATGGGTCAGAGTTTTGACTGTGGGATGGCAACCCCATCCCTCACTTGAAGACTTGTCTTTCTGCAGGAGGTGAGCTCTACAAGTTCCCTCTCCCCCACACTATAGGGCATTTCATCTAAGTTTCCTTCCTTTGAATCCTGAGAGTTTCTCACCTCCCAGAGCTCTGGTACATTCTGGATGGTCCCCAAATCTATATCCTGAGGTTGCCTGTTTCCTTTCTTTCTGCTGGCCCTCAGTGCTTCAGTCCTTTTCCCCTACCCAATACAATATCTTGTTCTCCTCTTGGCTTCTGCATCCCCTTTCCCTCACTGGTACTTCCCTCCCTCCCTCCTCTCTTGTGATTGCTTTCTTCCTCCTAGGTGGGACTGAGGCTTCATACTTGGGCACTTCAGCTTCTTGATGTTTTTGAGTTCTGCAGCCTGTATCTTGGGTATTCTATACTTTATGTTGTTGTTTGGTTAATATCAACTTATTAGTGTGTACATACCATGCATGTCCTTTTGAGTCTGAGTTACCTCTCTCAGAATGATTTTCTAGTTCCATCAATTTCCCTGCTAAACTCAGAATGTCCTTGTTCTTAATAGCTGAGTAGTATTCCATTCTGTAAATGAACCACATTTTCTGTATCCCTTCTTAAATCATAGGACATCTAATTCGTTTCCAGCTTCTGGCTATCACAAACAAGGCCACTACAAAAATAGTGGAACACGTGCCCCTGTGGAATGGTGGGGCATCTTTTGGGTACCTTTCCAAGAGTGGTATTGCGGGCTATTCAGGTAGATCTATTTCCAATTACCTGAGGACCCTCCAGATTGATTTCTAGAGTGGTTGTACCAGTTTGCAATCCCACCAGCAATGAAGAAGTGTTCCTCTGTCTTTATATCCTCTCCAACATATGTTGTCACATGAGGTTTTGATTTTAGCTGTTCTCATTGGTGTAAGGTGGAGGTCATTTTGATTTATATTTCTCTGATGACTAAGGACTTTAAACATTTCCTTAGGTGCTTCTCAGCCATTTGTGTTTCTTCTGGTGTGGATTTTTGATTGGACTGTTTGGTGTTTTGGTGGTTAGCTTCTTGAGTTCTTTACATATTTTAGATATTAGCCCTCTATCAGATGTGGAGTTAGTGAAGATTTTTCCAATCTCTAGGTTGTCGATTTGCCTTATTGACTATGTCCTTTGCCTTACAGAAACTTTCAGTTTCATGAGGTCCCATTTATCAATTCTTGATCTTTGAGCATGAGCCACTGGAGTTCTGTTTAGGAAATTTCCCGCTGTGCCAAAAAGTACAAAGTTCTTTCCCACACTCTCTTCTATTACATTCATTATATTTGGTTTTATGTTGAGGTCTTTGATACAGTTGAACTTGGCCTTTGTGCAAGGTGCCAAATATATTTCTATTTTCATTTTTCTACATACAGATAACCAGTGAGAGCAGCAGCATTTATTAAAGATGCATTTTGTTTTCCATTGTATATTTTTGGATTTTTTGCCAAAGATCAAGTGTGTGTAAATGGTTGGTTTTATTTCTGGGTCTTCAGTTCTATTCCATTCTCTGTACCAATACCATGTAATTTTTTATCACTATTGCTCTACAGTAGAGTTTGAGATCAGCAATGGTGATTCCCCTAGTTGTTCTTTAATTGTTAAGAATTGTTTTCATTCTTTTGGGATTTTTTTGTCTTTCCAGATGAGTTTGAAAATTTATCTGTCCATGTCTTTGAAGAATTGTGTTGGAATTTTGATGGGGATTGTACTGAATCTATATATTGCCTTTAGTAAGATGACCATTTTTTACTATGTTAATTCTGCCAATCCATGGGCATGAGAGATGTCGCCATTTTCTGAGATCATCGATTTAAAGTTATTGTCATGCATATCTTTCACTTGTTAGGTTAGAGTTACCCCCAAGATATTTTGTATTATTTGTCCCTATTGTGAAGGGATTTGTTTCCCTAGTTTCTTTCTCAGCCTGTTTAACCTTCTTATAAAGGAAGGCTACTGGTTTATATGAGTTAATTTTATATCTGTCCACTTTGCTGAAGTTGTTTATCAGCTGTAGGAGTTCTCTGGTAGAATTTTTGAGTTGCTTAGGAGGTGCTGAGAAGGAGGTATATTCTTTTGTTTTAGGGTGAAATGTTCTGTAGATATCTGTTAAAAACCATTTGGTTTATAACCTCTATTAGTGTTACTGTGTCACTTTTTAGTTTCTGTTTTAATGACCTGGTGAGAGTGGGATGTTAAAGTCTCCCAAAATTATTGGTTGGGGGTTTAATGTATGTTTTGAGATTTAGTAAAGATTCTTTTATGAATGTGGGTGCCCTTGCATTTGGGGCATAGAAGTTCAGAATTGAGACTTTCTCTTGGAGGATTTTCCTTTTGATGAATATGAAGTGTCCTTCATCATGTTGATAACTTTTGGTTGAAAGTCTAACTTTTGGTAGCCATTAGAATGGCAACTCTACGTTGTTTCTTGGTACCATTTGCTTAGAAGACTTTTTTTCCATCCTTTTACTCTGAGATCATGTCTGTCTTTCTTATTTAAGTGTATTTCTTTTATGTAGCAAAATGGTGGATCTTGTTTTTTTTTTTTTGTATCCAGTCTGTTAGCTTATGTCTTTTTATAGATGAATTGTGTCCATCAATATTGAGAGATATTAAAGAGAGTGACTGTTGGCTCCTGTTACATTTGCTTTTGTAGGTGGCTTTGTGTGCATGTAGTTCTCTCCTTTTGGCTTTGTTGTGAGATGCTTAATATCTTGTCTTTTCTTTGCTGTTGGTACCTTCCTTGTGTTGGAGATTTTCTTCTAGGATTCTCTGTAGGGTTGGATTGGTAGATAGATACTGTTTGAATTTGCTTTTCTCCTGGAATATTTTGGTTTCTCCATCTATGTTGATTGACAGTTTTATTGGGTATAGTAGCTTGACCTGACATTTGTGTTCTCTTAGAGGTTGCTATGATTTCTCACCAGGCTCTTCTGTCTTTTAGTGTCTCTGTTGAGAAGTCTGGTGTACTTCTGATAGGTCTACCTTTGTATGTCACTTGTCCCTTTTCCCTTGCGGCTTTTAACACATTTTTGTTTGTTTGTTTGTTTGTTTGTTGTATGTGTTTAGTGTTTTGATTATTATGTGAGGAGAGGATTTTCTTTCTGGTCTCATTTACTTGGTGATCTATAGGCTTCTTGTACCTTTATAGTTATCTTTTTCTTTAGGTTGGGGAAGTTCTCTTCTATGATTTTGTTGAAGACATTTTCAGATCCTTTGACCTGGGAATCTTTATTATCCTCTATTTCAATTATTCTTAGACTTGACCTTTTCATTGTGTCCTGAATTTCATGGATGTTTTGGGTTAGGACTTTCTTTTTTAATGTTTTGAATTTTCTTTAACAGTTTCATCAATCTCTTTTATGGTAAATTTGACACCTGAGATTCTCTCTCTTCTGTGTCTTGTATTCTGTTGGTGATACTTACATCTGTATCTTCTGACCTCTTTCCTAGGTTTTCCATTTTCAGGTTTACCTTCATTTGTCTTTTCTTTATTGTTTCCACTTCCACTTTTTGGTTTTGGACCTCTTTATTCAATTTCTTCACCTCTTTGATTGTGCTTTACTGTATTTCTTTAGGAATGTGTTTCCTCTCTAAGTGCTTCCACCTGTTGTGTTTTTCTGTATTTCTTTCAGTGAGTTATTTATACACTCATTAAAAGACTCTATTATCTTCATGAGATGGGATATTACACCAGCTTCCAGATTTTCTGGTGTATTGGTGTATTCAGAGCTTGCTGTGGTGGGAGAATGGGGTTCTAATGATTCCTACATATATTGGCTTCCTTTGCTTATGGTCTTTTACTTGCCTCTTTCCATCTGGTTATCCCGGTGTTTGCTGTTTTGGGTGACTGTCTGGAATCTGCCTCTTTTGTCCCTGGGTTGCTTCAGGACTTCAGGTAGGACTTTTGCCCAGGCTGTAGCAAACCTCCTGTGGGACCTTCTACCTGGGGGTCTTCAGCAAGGCAAAGAAGCTGCTGATGTGTTTTCCTGTTCATAGTAGATCTCCTGGGAGGCCTTCAAATTATTGGGTCTTCAGAGGAGCAGTCAAATTGTTGTTTGTCCCATGTGAAGCTGTTCTTATGGGGGGTGGGTTGGGAGGGTGGCTATGAATTGTGGTTTCTGTTTCCTTGTGTGCGGTAGAACTCCAGGGAAGCTTTCAGTCTGTTGAGTCAATTGACCTGCATGCCACAGAGTCCCTAGGTGTTCTTCAGACAGTGGTGTTGGTTGCCCAGTTGCCCTGTGTTCAGAAGAACTCCTGGGATGCCTTCAGGCTGTGGTGTCAGTTGCCTTGTGTGCAGTGGATCTCCTGAGATGTTCAGGTTGCGGTGTCAGATGCCTTGTGTGCAGCAAATTTTCTGGGAAGGCTGAGGATATCTGTCCCAGAAGAAAGGATTTGGCAGAAGGGGAGTGGTATTTGGCAGGCAGAGGTTTTGGGAGTTGATGGGTCCCTAGTCCACTGGGCTCCCAGCGGCAGCTGTGAGACTTCAGGAGGGTTCTAAAGATTGGATCCAGTTTTGTAGACCCAGAACAGAGAAATCGTGGTGGGGGGAATGATTGGGGAATAGTTGGGGGGGAGAGGAATTATGCGACATATGGTGGGGGAGGAAGGGAAAGGGGAAAGCCTTTGGAATGTAAACATAGAATATAGAAAATAAAAATTAAAGAAAAATGCTCTGAGTGCAGCAGATCTCCTAGGATACCTCAGGATGTGGTTGTCTTCAGGGGAGTAGACTAGCTAGCAGGCTGTTTCAGCAGACAGGCATAAGAGCAAGGGCAAGGGTCTTAAATTCCTGTATGGAAACTCTACAGCCGGAGGTTTCCTTGTGGATTGTCACAGGTCTTACGTTTTAGTTTCCCTTCCTCATGCTCTCTCTGTTCACTTGCTTGGCCTTCCCCTTCCAACTGAATCCTTCTGTTCTAATTTATGCCTTTCCTTCTTTGTATGTCTTTGTGGGGAGGTTTGTGGGAACCACAAGACCTAAGAGTAAAATGAAGGTTTTTCTTAAAGTGTAAGGCAACTGAGAATATCTACTAGATGACTTTTTTAATTCCATAAACTCTCGGGTAACACAAAGCAGAAAATGTCCCTCCTGGGTATTAGTTTTCTTTCATTTTCTGAGTGATAAACTCCACAGTTTGTGTTTAACCAGCATCAGAACAAAGTCTGTGCTTTTCAGAAACTTGTAACAGAGTCCATTAGCCTAGTTTACACAAATCTTCATCAATGAAGCTGCATAATTTGAGAAAGTACTAGCCTGCATGCAGCTCTAACACAAAAGTAGTAGCAGTAAAGAAGAAAGCAACCACTAATAGCCAGGAGTTAACACAGCATTGTTCTGTCTAGAAATGCTTACTCTTCATACCTTGTACACATGTATTTATTTTGCTCAATGGCAAGAATATTGAATAATGACTCCAGGGTCCTCATTTCCATCTACCTTCTAAGAGCTTCAGAAACCAATCCCCTGGGCTGGTGTTGTGATGTCTGTGTCTTTCTTAGAAAGCAACCAGTTAAGATAATATCTTAACATGAGAAACACTTTTTGAATGTTAGCAACTATTACTTTGAATGGTTATTACAAATTACTACCTAGGCTTCCAATTAACAATTTTCATTAAAGTAATTTACAGTAGGCAATTATAAATCTATACACAGATACAGAAATAGAAAAATGTAGAGATGTAGAGATGAAGTGAAATGCTAAAAATTAATTAATTAAGAAGTGTAGGTGAACTCTAATTCATGTTCTTTACTTCTTCTTTTCTGTTCTCCTCTAACTTTTCAGTTTTCTTTTGACTGAACAGCATTTGGGACTCATGCTAATTTCCATTAATGCTATACTAAATCCACTATCCAATTATTAGTAAAATTAGACCCACAAACAAATTTGGAAATATAGTAGAATATAATCTATTCATTTTTTCTGTGATGACATAGTTAGACTATAATATGTACCTATAGAGTAGAAACTTACCCATATTTCTTATAATTTTAGGGGTTCTAAATTGCTTGTATCAAAATTCATACCAGTACATTTTAATTATTTGTTTTAAAATTAATGTCATTTTTTATTCTTCTTATATAAGTAAACTGGAAATTTTAGGCTACATTTGAACAGGTTCCCTGGTTCCCTGGAAGGAAAGCTGTGGATAGGAACGGGATGACGAGATAGAATTGAAGCCAAGACAAGATTTCCTGCTCAAGGCGCAAAGTTTAATGGCGGTCTGCAAGTACATAGGTGGGGGGGCATTCCCCAATGGCTGTAAACAGGTCTACAGAACTGGTTTGCTTCCTCCAAAGGTGACTGGTGTCTGGTGCCTCAGGAAACTGCAGGTCCTTGGAGAACAATGGCTAGAGCTACACCCTAGGTGGTCAGTACTGGCTAGTATCTGAAATTCCCTCTCAAAGGTTTGGGGAGGGCACAGGAAATTTTATAGTAGTTTGGGGGTGGGGTGGGGTGGAAGAGGACATATGGGACATATGGTGAGGGGGGAACGGGGAAAGGGGAAAGCCTTCGGAATGTAAACAAAGAATATAGAAAATAAAAAAAATTGTTAAAAAAATCAAAATACAAAAGAGAATTGTGGTATAAGCACTAAGTAAGTAGCAAAGGAAGTCCCCTCACCGGCTTCCCCACCTTTGTATCTTTAGCAGTCACCACAAAGTCAACTTGGCTAAAACTGAGTTCTTAGCTATATATTAACATGTAATACTGACACATTAAGGTAAATATCAGAAAACGTTTTGTCCTAAAAACATAGATATTGTCATAATAACAAGCTGCTGGTCCTAGCACTGGGGCATTTAGTGATCTCTGGCATTTATGATGAATTATATACCAAAGTGCTGACAGCCTTGTTACAGGAAGCCAGAGGCTCACAATTTCCAGCCTTCTGTCCTTAAATGCATAAGTTAAATGGCAGCAAGAGGCATCTTGGAGAGAAAACAGACACAGCAAGAACTAAAAGAAAATGAAACCCTAAAGTTGAACCATTTAACTTTGCAGCTAGAATTTCTACATTGTTCTTTAAACCACCAAATCATTTTATCCTTTGGAAGAGCCATGCCATGTAAAATTTACTGAAATATCCCACATCACCACAAAAGATTTGATTCTTACTTTTATCCTGAGGATAATATAGTTGTGGACTTTAATACTTTTAAATAAAGTATGTCTCTTAGCAATTTCTGGTACACAGAGACATTTTGGCATATAAAAGTAATATGAGACATATTTTTCAAAGCTGGTTTGCCATGAAATCCAGTAGCATCAGGTACAATTAGGCCTATAAGACTACTAAACATCCACATTTTTTTTGCTACTGGCTCTGCCACTAGTTAGAGTGTGATTTAGAAAAATCATTTAGCTTTCTGTCCTTAGATCAAAGGACTGGAGCAGAATCTGAGACTCCAGAGCAGAAGCTGGTCTTCTAAGCAGCTCACTGAAATGACAGCTCATTGGTTCTACCTGCTGATGACAGTTGTAGGAGTTCTGGGTTGAAGACCTGCAACCTGGCCATTTTGTTCTGTTCCAATAGAGGTAGGACCGTGGGCCATATGGTCACAAATATATGGCACACGTCGACACTGTCCTAATGGTGGGAGGTGACCCACCATGGTTTTGAATTTTATTTGGTAGAAATGTAGAAACATTTGAAAGGTTGAACAATAGAAGAGAAAGTACCAGAAGCACCAAGGAGTAAGAAGTAGACAAGTTAGAACAGTATCTTCTATGTTTTCAGACACTTGCTACACTCACTCTTCCTGGATTGGAAAGACTGCCCTGCCTCCTCAACTGTTGTTGGTCTTGAAGATTCCAAAGAGACGATATGGAAAATTCCAGAAATAATGAAACTGTCATTTTAAAGTTCATACCAGTCTAATTCATGTGCTGAAATCATGTGCTGTCTCAGGCCTTGCCACTGGAATGTGAATGAACCATTTGTCCCATGTTTCTGACCTCTCTTCACCCGATGATCATGCAGTAGGCATGCTAGCTGTCAAATCAGTAGTGTGAATTAGTTATCCTAAGGACATGCTGTTTAAAACATTTTTTATAGATGTTACTTTTTGAGGGAAAAGCCATACAGGGTTTATTAGATATGATATGGATATAGTTTGTCTCCTAAAAATGCATGTGTTACAAGTGAGCTCACCTTTGTAGCAGTGTTGAAGTGATACAAGTTTTAAGAGGTAGACCTGGTGAAAGCTAATTGGATTTTAAGGCTTGTTGTCCTCAGAAGAGATTAATGGTAGTTTGCTGTGTGTTGCTTCTATTAAGAGCATATTGTCCTTTGAGTACAATTAGGCTACTGATTTGCTTGAGTTGACAGGCATGCTGAGAAAGAAATTAGGGAAATAACACCCTTCACAATAGCCACAAACAATATAAAGTATCTTGGTGTGACTTTAACCAAACAAGTGAAAGAACTGTATGACAGGAACTTCAAGTCCTTGAAGAAAGAAATCGAAGAAGACCTCAGGAGATGGAAAAATATTCCATGCTCTTGGATTGGCAGTATCAATATAGTAAAAATGGCCATCTTGCCAAAAGCAATCTACAGATTCAATGCAATCCCCAACAAAATCCCAAATCAATTCTTCATAGATCTAGAATGAGCAATTCTCAAGTTCATCTGGAGTAAAAAAAAACCCAAGATAGCTAAAACTATTCTCAACAATAAAAGGACTTCTGGGGAAATCAATATTCCTGACCTCAAGCAGTACTACAGAGCAATTGTGCTAAAAACTGCATGGTATTGGTACAGCGACAGGCAAATAGATCATGGAATAGAATTGAAGACCCAGAAATGAACCCACAGAGTTATGGTCACTTGATCTTTGATAAAGGAGCTACAACCATCCAGTGGAAAAAAGATAGCCTTTTCAACAAATGGTGCTGGTACTACTGGAGGTCAACATGCATAAGAATGCGAATTGGCCCACTCTTATCTCCTTGCACTAAGATCAACTCCAAGTGGATCAAGGACCTCCACATAAAACCAGACACACTGAAACAATTAGCAAAGAAACTTGGGAAGACCCTGGAGGACATGGGCACAGGGGGAATGTTCCTGAACAGAACACCATTAGCTTATGCTCTAAGATCAAGAATTGACAAATGGGACCTCATAAAATTACAAAGTTTCTGCAAGGCAAAGGACACTGTCAGAAGGACAAAACAGCACCCAACAAATTGGGAAAAGATCTTCACCAACCCCACATCTCACAGAGGGCTAATATCCAATATATACAAAGAAATCAAGAAGATAGACCCCAAAGAACCAAATAACCTTATCAAAAATGGGGTACAGAGCTAAACAAAGAATTTTCACCAGAAGAAATTTGGATGGCTGAGAAGCACCTTAAGAGATCTTCAACATCTCTAGTCATCAGGGAAATGCAAATCAAAACAACCCTGAGATTCCACCTCACACCAGTCAGAATGGCTAAGATTAAAAACTCAAGGGATAACAGGTGCTGGTGAGGATGTGGAGAAAAAGGAACACTCCTCCATTGTTGGTGGTATTGCAAGATGGTACAACTGCTCTGGAAATCAGACTGGCTGTTCCTCAGAAAATTGGGCATGACACTTTCAGAGAACCCTGTCTTACCACTCCTGGGCATATACCCAGTGGAATCCCCTGCATACAATACAGAAACATGCTCCACTATGTTCATAGCAGCCTTATTTATAATAGCCAGAAGGAAGGAGCCCAGATATCTCTCAAAGGAGGAATGGATACAGAAAATGTGGTATATTTATACAATGGACTACTACTCAGCAATTAAAAATAATGAATTCATGCAATTTGTAGGCAAATGGTTGGATCTGGAAAATATCATCCTAATTAAGTTAACCCAATCACAAAAGAATACACATGAAATGCAATCACTGATATGTGGATATTAATGAGCCCAAAAGCTCTGAATACTAAAGGCACAATTAGCAAATTAAAAGATTCCCAAGAAGAAGGAAGGAAAGGACCCTGGTCCTGAAAAGACTGGATCCAGATTTGTAGGAGAGTATCAGAACAGAGAAATGTGGCGGGGGGCGGGGGGGGGTGATTGGGGAAAGGATGGAGGGAAGAGGACTTATGGGACATATGGTGAGGGGGGAACTGGGAAAGGTGAAAGCCTTTGGAATGTAAACAAAGAATATAGAAAATAAATTAAAAAAATTAAATGATAGAACCTATATTGAGTTTAAGAAATAGAAATCCAGACCATTAAACTAAAAAAAAAAAAAAAAAAAAAAAAAAAAAATATTGTCTTAAAGTGACATGGTTGAGGCTGGGGTAATACTTAGGAGAGCTAAGTACACTTGCTGCTTTTTCAAGGATCTGGCTTCAGTTCCCAAAGCCCACATGGTGGCTTACAACCGTCTGTAACTATAGTTCCAGAGGAACAGACACCATCTTCTGACCTCTGAGAGCATGAGACACATAAGTGGTGCATATCTACCGATGGAGACAAAGCCCTCACACAGAAAAATAAATAAATAAATAAATAAATATGATATATATAATATATATTTATATATTATATTTATCTATTTATTATATATTATTTATATTTATTATATATTATATATTTTAATATATATTTAATATTTATTATCAATTATTTATTAATTTTTATTATTTTATTAATTTTTATTTTTATTATTTATATAGTATATTATGTATTTTATATATTTAATATTTTTATTATTTAATGATTAATTTATTAATTAATCATTATATTTAATATGCATTTATATTATGTATTTTATATATATATAAAATACACACACACACACACACACACACACACATATATATATATATATATAAAACAGGTAGAGCTCTACTACTCTATATATGACAAAAAAAATTTCAACAAACTCTTTGCCTAAAAAAGTCCTAAACATCACATCCTGTAACATGACAACATAGATGGGCTAATTCTAACGGGGCTTCATGACCATCAGAAGAACTAAAAGTAATTAATGGCTGTTGGCAGAGGGAAAGCCAGGTTTGTCCAGGATGAATCCCTTCATAGCTTAGCCGAAATTTAGAGGCCAGTGTTAAGTGCATATAAGCAATAGTAAATAAAAACTTAGTTATCTTAGTAAATTTATGCTCAAATATATGTATTTAATTATTATAATTAAAGAACCAGTAGCCAAGATTTGGAGGAGAGAGACAGAGAAACTATGAAGAAGATAGAAAAGAAAAAAAAAAGAGGTATAAACACAGTTCTCATATACAAAAATCTAACAATAAAAATAATTGGAAAGAAGAAAGAGCTCCATTGTTAGCTAGAGTGGTGCCCATGTGTAAACCCAGTACTCAGATGGCAGAGCCACTAGAATCAGAACAAGCTCGGTGTCAGCTTGGAATACAGAGTAAGTTCTATGACAGACAGTGTTATACAGAGGGACTGGAAAGTTTGTTCAAACAAAACCAAACAATATAAAAGAATTTAAAATACCAACAAAACTTCCCTGTTATCACTTTTTTAGAGGTTAAAAACATGAGAAACTATACAGAACATGTATTTAAATATGTGCACAAATAGTCTAAATTTTTATATTTGTACTCCCATCACATTTTCTTACATGACTTTTGAAAATTAGATGTATTCTTTTATTTTTTATTGGATTATTATTTTTTTTTTTTTGAGACAGGATTTCTCTGTGTAGCCCTGGCTGTCCTGGAACTCACTTTGTAGACCAGGCTGGCCTCAAACTCAGAAATCTGCCTGCCTCTGCCTCCTAAGTGCTGGGATTACAGGCGTATGCAACCACGCCCAGTGGATATATTCTTTATTTACATTTCATTTCCCTTTTCCTGATTCCCTGCCCCCCAAAGTTCCCATATGCCCTTTTCCCTCCCCCTGTACCATTCTATTGTGGTATATTTTCCTTATAGTTTTGAATTAATACTGTGTGAAAGTTGTTTATTTGGTCTTTATCAACAAACACTATAACCAATTTTTATTACTGTCACCTATTAAAGTATAATCATAGGTGCCATTATCTGAAATAAGGAGTTCTTCACTTTTTTGGTAAAGTTTTACTTCCTGTTTGATTTCCTTGAGATTCTCTCTCTTTCTCTCTCTCTCTCTCTCTCTCTCTCTCTCTCTCTCTCTCATATTTGTGTGTGTGTGTGTGTGTGTGTGTGTGTGTGTGTGTGTTTGTAATGCATGTGTAATACAAAAGATTCGGGCATAAAATAACATTTTAAAATAGTTAGCTCCCAGGACCCAACAGGGATGGCTTTAGTGGAAATGTGCAATGAAGGGGAGAGAGAACCTTTAGAGGTCACCCCCAGTAAACAGGCACTGCCCCTGGTTGAGGGATGGGGGTACTCCCCCATATCAGAATTTTTAACCCAGAACTGTTCCTGTCCAAATAAAGAAAGGGGACAAAAATGGAGCAGAGACTCAAGGAAGGGCCATCCAGTGACTGTGCCACCTGGGGATCCATTCAGTCAGCAGACACCAAAACCTACACTGTCATTGCAGTCAGGAGGCACTTGCTGACAGGAACCTGAAGTGGCTGCTCCTTGGGAGGTCTAGACAGCAACTGACCAGTGCAGACATGGATGCTTGGAGCCAACTATATGAGCTCAGGGACCCCGTGTCCTGAAGAAGCAGAGGTGGATTATAGCCCTATAGGAAGAACAACATCAACAGTGCTTCCAGAGACTAGACTACAAGCCAAGCATTATACAGGGGATAGAATACAGATCCATGTATATCCATAGTATACAGATCCATGACTCTAGATACATAGTCTTGCATGATAGCCATGGGAGGGGAGAACCGTGGTTTTGTGGAGGTTTAATGCCCAAACATCGAAGGTTGCTGGAGCGATGAGGCCAGAAAGAGCACATGGGGTTGCACCTCCCATGGAGACAAAGAGGAAGGAGGAGAGGGTGGATGTGGGATGGGGGGTGTGTTTGTGGAGGTGAAAATGGAAAGTGGGATATCATTTAAGATGTAAACAAATGGAATTATTAATTTAAAAGTCAGTTTTCACACAAAAATAATAAAAAACTCATGACAAAATTGCAGTGTCTCAACTTATAAATAATTTGGTAAAAATTTATGAGTATCAAAACTGTCCTTACTCTAGAGAGTCTATTTTACTTTGTTTTGTTTTAATGTGAAAATCCTTCCCGATCTCGGTTTTGATGGCTGGATAAGGATATCTACTTGTTGGATTAGTATTGTGAAAAAGCAAATATTTTACCCAGGCCTGTATAAAATGGATGAGTTATTATAAAACCTGCATAATTCAATAAAGGTAGCATCAATTTCAAGTGGAGTATCAATTATGTAGATGCACATGAGGGAATTTTTGTCTATGTTAAGGATAAAGTACTTTTTTTTAACGACTAAACTTACTAATATATTAACATTCAATATTGACTCTTGGTATCCCCATGTTAAATTGAAAAAATAAAAAATACAAGAAAAGTCTTCTTTGACTACCTCTCATATATTAACATTTATCTCCCCATCATTTTTTCACCTATCTTTGAATCTTCAGTATTTCTTTACATTCAGTAAATGTAAAGAAATACATTTCATCTGTTCACAGTTCATCTGTCATCCACTTTACAAACAAATCTTCCCAATGAACTCTCTTTAGTCCTAGCCTGATTTTTAAGCATCCTACTTATCTGGCTTGCCAAAAACTGCTAAAACAAGATTAACTTCAACCCCACTTGCTTCCTCTCCATTTCACTCCTTTGCCTTTTATTTATTTTTTATTGTTCTGAATTTATTTTTAGCAAAATGACCAATAAGTTCTACATGTCAACTCAATCTCAGAATAATCTTGCTAAAGGGCATTTGTCCTGTCTTCTCATTATGGATGATTGCCTGTGGGGTCAGTGAGTATATACATCACAAGGGCCTAGTGGGGTTCACTACTTTGGAGAAAAACCCTAAGGCACTAAACTGAAAGAATTATCAGGTTGTAACTATGTTGCCAATGTTTCTAACTGAGCCTGGGGATTAGTAAAGACAACTCAATACAAAGGCCTGAGTGGCTGCTTTGGCCTTTTATATATTTGCTCTACTTTATCTATTCTTTAAATTCTTTGTTCTAAAAAAATAATTTGCAGACTCCTTCCTTTTATAACTATATTACATAATTGAAACTAATCAGATGCCAGACAGATCTAACAGTTAGCACCAGACATAGCCTGCGTCTAACATTGCTTGGGTCTCAGCATGTCAGGCTTTTGCCTGCACTCAGGGCCTGGGCAGCTCTGTGGGCCATCTGTGTGCCAGCCCTGTTGGGGGAAGTTTGCCCTGCAGACTGACCAGCACTTGGAGGGGCTCTCCGCCATCTTGTCTCCCAGACATTGGATAGAGCTGACAGGCAGCTCCAGATACACAGACATAGCCTCAGTCTGACATCCCTTGGGTCTCAGGCTGTCAGGCATGTGCCTGCACCCAGGGCCCAAGCAGATCAGTGGGCTGCCTGTGTGCCAGCCCTGTCAGGGGTCGTTTGCCTTGCAGAGTGATCATCACTTGGAAAAGGTCCTTGTAGCATCCACCATCTTCGCTCCCTGACAGAGCAGAAAGGAAGCACCAGGTTCACAGAGACAACCCAAGTATAACATTGCTTGGGGCAAGACACACCAGGGCTCCAACTGCAAACAAGAGGAGGGTAGCTCATCAGAAATCTGTGCCAGGGAAAACCCAGTCATACAGCAGTGCGGAAATAGCCTTACAAGCTCATGGCACCAGCGAGGGACAGCAAGACCAACTAATGCCAGAGATAACCAGATGGCAAAATGCAAAGATATAAATGTTACTAACCGAAATCAGGGCAATGTGACAGCATCTGAACCCAATTCACCAACAACAGCAAGTCCTGGATACCCCAACACACCAGAAAAACAAGATTTGGATTTAAAATCACTGGTCATGAGGCTGTTAGATGAACACAAGAAGGACATAAATAAATCTCTTAAAGAAATACAGGAGAAAATGGATCAAAAGGTAGAAGCCCTTACAAGGGAAACACAAAAATCATTTAAAGAAATTCAGAAGACTATGGGTCAAAAGATAGAAGCCAATAAAGAGGAAATGCAAAAATCACTTAAAGAAATACAGGGGAACTTGGGTCAACAGGAAGAAGTCATGAAAGATGAAACACAAAAATCTCTTAAACAATTACAGGAAAACACAAACAAACAAGTGAAAGAACTTAACTAAACCATCCAGGATGTAAAAACAGAAGTAGAAACAACTAAGAAATCACAAAGGGAGAAAATTTTGGAGGTTTAAAACCTTGGGAAGAAATCAGGGGCTATAGATGCAAATATCAACAACAGAATACAAGAGATAGAAGAATTTCAGATGCCGAAGATACCATAAAAATCATTGACTCAACAGTCAAAGAAAATGCAAAATGCAAAAAGCTTGTAACCCAAAACATCCAGGAAATCCAGGACACAATGAGAAGACCAAACCTAAGGATTATAGGTATAGATGAGAGGGAAGATTTACAACTTAAAGGGCTAGAAAATATCTTCAAGAAAATTCTGGAAGAAAACTTCCCTAACTTAAAGAGAGAGATGCCCATGAATGTACAAGAAGCCTACAGAACTCCAAACAGACTAGACCAGAACAGAAATACCTCCTGTCACATAATAATCAAAACCCCAAATGTACTAAACAAAGAAAAATATTAAAGGAGTAAGAGAAAAAGTCCAAGTAACATATAAAGGAAGACCTATCAAAATTAAACCAGACTTCTTACCAGAGACCATGAAAGCTAGAAGATCCTGGGCAGATCTCATGCAGATTCTAAAAGAACACAAATGCCAGTCAAGACTACTATACACAGCAAAACTCAATCACTGTAGACGGAGAAACCAGGATAATCGATGACAAAACCAAATTTATACAATATCTTTACACAAATCCAGCCCTACAAAGAATAATAGGTGGAAAACTCCAATATAAGGAGGGAAACTACACCCTGGCAAAAGCAAGATAGTAACCTTCTTTCATGGAACCCAAAAGAAGATAACCATGCAAATATAAAAATAACATCAAAAATGATAGGAAGTATTAATCACTATTTTTTAATATCTCTTGACATCAATGGAATCTCCCCAATAAAAAGACATAGGCAAACAGACTGGATACAAAAACAAGACCCTACATTTTGCTGCATACAGGAAACACACCTTAGTGTCAAAGATAAACACTACCTTTTATTCCAAGTAAAAGGCTGGAAGACAATTTTACAAGCAAATGGTCTCAGGAAACAAGCCGAAGTAGTCATTCTAATATCAGACAAAATTGATTTTCAACCTATAGTCAGCAAAAGAGACACAGAAGGTCACTTCTTGCTGGTCAAAGGAAAAATCCTCCAAGAAGAACTCTCAATTCTGTACATCTATACTCCAAATGCAAGGGTACCCTCATTTGTAAAAGAAACTTTACTAAAGCTCAAAACACACATTGCACCTAACACAATAATTGTGGATGACATCAACACTCCACTATCCTCAATGGATGGATCAGGGACACAGCGAAACTAATTAAAGCTTTGGACTAATTGGATTTAACATATTAACATATATATATATATATATATATATATGTATATATATATACATATATATATATATATATATATATGTGTGTGTGTGTGTGTGTGTGTGTGTGTGTGTGTATAAACATTTTATTCTAAAGCAAAAGAATATACCTTTCTCTCAGCACCTCATGGTACCTTCTCCAAAGTCGATCATATGCTCACTAGACAGACCTCAACAAATATAGGATGATCAAACTAATCCCATGCCTCCTATCAGATCACTATGGAGTGAGAGTGGTCTTCAATAGCAAGAAAAACAACAGAAAGCCCATGTACACATGGAGGCTGAACAATACTCTACTCAATGATACCTTGGCCAAAGAAGAAATAAAGAAAGAAATCAAAGACCTTTTAGAATTTAATGAAGATGAAGGTACAACATACCCAAATCTATGGGACACAAAGAAAGCAATGCTAAAGGGAAAACTCATAGTCCTGAGTGCCTCCAAAAAAATCTGGAGAGATCATACACTAGCAGCTTAACAGCATACCCGAAAGCCCTGGAACAAAAAGAAACTAACTCACTGAGGAGGAGTAGAAAACAAGAAATCATCAAACTCAGGGCTAAAATCAATCAAGTGGAAACAAAGAGAACCATACAAAGAATCAACAAAACCAGGAGCTGCTTCTTTGAGAAAATCAATAAGATAGATAAACCCTTAGCCAGACTAACCAATGGGCACAGAGACAGTATCCAAATTAACAAAATTAGAAATGAAAAAGGAGATATAACAAAAGAAATTGAGGAAATTCAAAAAATCATCAGAGTCTACTACAAAAGCTTATATGCAACACAACTGGAAAATCTGGAAGAAATGAACAATTTCCTAGACAGATAACAAATACTAAAATTGAATCAGGATCGAATAGATCTTCTAAACAATCCCATAACCCATAAAGAAATAGAAGGGGTCATAGAAAGTCTTCCAACAAAAAAAGCACAGGAACAGATGGTTTTAGTGTAAAATTCTATCAAACCTTCAAAAAAGACCTAACACCAATACTCTTTCAAACTATTCCACAAAATAGAAACAGAAAGAACACTACCCAACTTGTTCTACAAAGCCACAATTACACTGAAACCAATACCACACAAAGATCCAACAAAGAAAATTTCAGGTCAATTTTCCTTATGAATATTGATGCAAAATACTCAATAAAAATCTTGCCAACTGAACCCAAGAATACATCAAGACTATCATTCACCATGATCAAGTAGGCCTCATCCCTGGGATGCAGAGATGGCTCAATATACAGAAATTCATCAATGGATCCCAGTACATAAACAAACTCAAAGATAAAAACAACCTGGTCATTTTATTAGATGCTGAAAAGCTTTTGGCAAAATTCATCATCCTTTCATACTAAAAGTCTTGTAAAGAACAGGAATTCAAGGCCCATACCTAAATATAATTAAAGTAATATATAGCAAACCAGTAGCCAACATCAAACTAAATGGAGAGAAATTTGAAGCAATCTCACTAATATCAGGGACTAGACAAGGCTGCCCCTTCTCTTCATACCATTTCAATATAGGACTTGAAGTTCTAGCTAGAGCAATTAGACAACAAATTAGCAATTAGACAAAAAAAGGAGGTCAAAGGGATACAAATTGGAAAGGAAGAAGTCAAATTATCACTATTTGCAGATTATATGATAGTATACTTAAGTGACCCAAAAAACTCCACCAGAGAACTACAGCTGATAAAGGACTTCAGCAAAGTGTGTGGTTATAAAATCAACTCAAGAAAATCTGTAGCCTTCCTATACTCAAAGTATAATCAGGGTGAGAAAGACATTCGGGAAATGACATCCTTCACAATAGTCACAAACAACATGAAGTATCTTGGTGTGGCTCTAACCAAACAAGTGAAAGATCTGTTTGCCAAGAACTTCAGGTCTCTGAAGAAGGAAATTGAAGAAGACCTCAGAAAATGGAAAAATCTTCCATTCTCATGGATTAGCAGGATTAATATAGTTAAAATAGCCATCTTGCCAAAATCAATGCAGTTCCCATCAAAATCCCAACTCAGTTCTTTGTAGTTAGAAAGAGCAATTCTCAAAATCATCTGGAATAACAAAAAAACCCAGGATAGCTAAAACTATTCTCAACAGTAAAAGAACTTCTGGGGGAATCAGTATCCTGGACCTCAAGCAGTACTACAGAGCAGTAGTGTTAAAAACTGCATGGCATTGGTACAGTAACAGGCAGATGGGTCAGCAGAAAGGGTTGAAGACCCAGAAATAAAGGCACACACCAATGTTCACTTGATCTTTGACAAAGTAGCTGAAAACATCCACTGGAAAAAAGATAGCCTTTTCAACAAATGGTGCTGGGTCAATTTTATGTGAGCATGGAGAAGAATGTGAATTGATCCATTCTTATCTCCTTGTACTAAGATCAACTCCAAGTGGATCAAGGACCTCCATATAAAATCAGACACACTAAAACTAATAGAAAAGAAACTTGGGAAGACCCTTGAGGACATGGGCACAGGTAGAAAGTTCCTCAACAGAACAGCAATAGCTTATGCTCCAAGATCAAGAATTGACAAATGGGACCTCATAAAATTACAAAGTTTCTGTAAGGCAAAGAACACTGTCAAAAGGACAAATCGGCAACCAACAAATTGGGAAAAGATCTTCTCCAACCCTACATCCTACAGAGTGCTAATATCTAATACATACAAAGAACTCACAGAGTTAGACCACAGAAAACCAAATAACCCTATTAAAAATGGGGTAGAGAGCTAAACAAAGACTTTTCAACTGAAGAACTTCAGATGGATGAGAAGCACCTTAAGAAATGTTCAACATCATTAGTCATTAGGGAAATGCAAATCAAAACAACCCTGAGATTTCACCTCACACCAGTTAGAATGGCTAAGATAAAAAACTCAGGAGAGGGCAGGTGTTGGTGAGGATGTGGAGAAAGAGGAACACTCTTCCACTGCTAGAGGGATTGCAAGCTGGTACAACCACTCTGGAAATCAGTCTGGAGGTTCCTCAGAAAACTGGACACAACACTTTCATATGACCCTGCTCTACCACTGCTGGGCATACAACCAGAGGATTCCCTAGCATACAATAAGGACACATGCTCCACTATGTTCATAGCAGCCTTATTTATAATAGCCAGAAGCTGGAAAGAACCCAGATGTCCCTCAATGGAGGAGTGGATACAGAAAATGTGGTATATTTACATAATAGAATACTACTCAGCAATGAAAAACAATGAATTCATGAAATTCTTAGGCAAATGGTTAGAACTGGAAAATATCATACTAAGTGAGGTATCTCATTCACAAAAGAATACACATGGAATTCAGTCACTGATAAGTGGATATTAGCCCAGAAGCTCAGAATACCCAAAACACAACCCACATATTAAATCATTCCCAAGAAGAAGGAAGGAGAGGGCTTGGGTCCTGGAATGACTTGATGCAGCATTTTAGGGGATTGCCAGGACAGGGGAGTGAGAGGGTGTTGATTGGGGAACTGGTAGAGGGAAGAGGACTTATGGGAAAGGGAATAGGGAAAATCATTTGGAATGTAAGCAACAAATATAGAAAAAGGAAAAAAAGAACGAAAAAATTCTAATCTTGTCCACTGACTAAAATTATTCCTGAATTTTTAAATTATAATTTTTACTTATCTATTTTCTGAGTTCTAGACCTCTCCCTATAACAAATATCTACTTAGCATTTCAATTTGGATATTCATTTACTATCAAATTCTTGACATATATTTAGCATCTAGTATAGAATCTTCTAAATAATATGCTTATGAAAATAAAAGATATATTCCTGCATAACACTTGTGCATGAATGGTTCAGGACATATTAATTATATTATTCCCAAACGAAAAGTGCTTTTAGTAGTGATAGATGTAGAAAGGTATTTCTATAGTAAAACAAATGAATGATACACTGATTACTGCTATGATAAAGGAGCTCTACACATCATATAAAGCAAATTTGGCAGGTGAAACAACTGCGTGTTATGTAATTTTATTTAGGTGGATTGTCCTGAAAAGGGTATGTCACGAATCAGGATTGTGGACAGAGGCAAGAAAGAAGCCTCAGACTCAGAGGTCAGGTTATGATAGCTTATTTATTCCTAAGTAACAATAGACAAATAGGTAGGGAAATAAGATTGCATTCATTTACATGCTCATCTCTTTCAGAGGTAGGTATCTGGGTTGGTGGATTCCATCTCTCAGCTCAACAGTATCTTTGTGGGACTCTGGGATTGAGTGAGTTGTGGTGGGCAGACCAAGGTATTTAAGCTACATTTAGCCAATCATAACTAAGGTGTTCACACATTACTTCATCAGTTGTTTACCTTATCATACTTGAGCACACTCTCTAGATTTGGTTTCCATGGACACATTCATCCATGGTATCATTTCTTTATGTCTTGTTCCTTACAGGTAAATACTACTAACATTAAGGAACTTATTGACTTTCAAGTCCTGATGTGAAAATAAAGAGCTACTAGAAATAAGCACAAATTTTAGAGGGAACCATAAGTGTGGATTAAAGTAAGATTAACTGATGGCTACACCACTCCATGATTACTAAAAATCATTAGACACTGGCCTTAAAAATGAATGTTTTTAGTGGTGTTTATTCATTACAAATACATGTTTCCTTGATAAGGATGAATACTACAATTTTCTGTTGGTATAAGGCATAACATTTAAGATTGTTTTTAAGAGTTATGTTGTTTAATAATTAGTGGTAATAGATTAGAAGAGAGCCTCTTCCTTTACCACTGAGTAGTTAGATATGTTTCAATTAATAGGCATAACTTCCTTCTTGTTGACTGAATTTTAAGTCCCATTAAGATTGTTGTTGATAATGACAAAGGTATGTGTGTCTCTATTGGATGCTTAGGGTTACCATGCCATATTAATGTTTGCTCTTCTCTCTGAAAAGCCGCCAATATCTTTTGGACTAACTGTAACCTTCACCCTCCAACCAAGCTCTATGAATTCATTGATCTTGTCAGCTTATGATCTATATTCCATAGAAAACATTATTAGGTTTTACTGTTCAAAACACTCTCAGAAATCTTCTCATTTCAGTTAAAAGCCCACCATGCCACTAAACATGATTTTTAGATAAATGTGAGATATCAGGTTGAATGAAAGTTTCAAGTAGACAGCAAATAGTTCAATATATGTGACTTCTATATGCAGATGATATTTATATGGTTTTGATGATGTATTAATCAAAGAGTTAAAGAGAAGAAGACAGGAACTGTTTGAGAGACAGTGAAGGAGTGTGTACCTAGAAGATGTGTGATACAAGAAAATAAAAGACAAGATTAAGTAATTATATCATATCAAACATTAAAAAAGAACTCTGCAATTAACTTGAATTGCTAAGGTCTACTGACTATAATCTTAATAGAAATTTTTAATTTAAAGTTCAATTAAGCATTCTTCATGTTTATTTGCAAATTCTATCATCTTACATCATAATACAAGAAGGTGTCCCATGATCTTTCCCTTAATTGTCTCATATATCATCTGTCTCTATTGCAAAAAAAGGTAACTATTTCAAATAGGTGTTATATAAGGTTTTAAATAAGTGTTCTTTCCTCTACTTGCAAAATGCTTCCTGCAAAAATCTGCTGTTTGTGTTCCATTTCATTCATTATATTCTATTCTAACCACTTGTCTAATATTTATGAAAACATTTTCTGGTCAATTCTTTGAAATCACTTCAGTAGTCAGTCTTCTCATTAGTTTTTAGTCACACTTTTAGAACACATTCCAGTTGAGCGATTTGCTTTGTCTGATCACAAAATAAAAGCAGAAAATTTCCTTCTTATAATCTTCACTATGAGAAGAAACTACAATAGTACTTGGTTGATGGTCCATGATGAATAGTTTCAGCCATCCAACCATTCACCCATTTACCATCAATCTGATTGTTCCTTATTTGTTTACCCATCTGACATATTTTCTTCTCTTCTAGGTTCTAGGTTTCAAATCACATGCAATGTTATTGTCAATCTCTTAAGTAGTATATTTTGGGAAAGGAAGTGGAAAAAAGAAAAGTGGTAGTATCATGAAGCTAACAGAGACAAATTGTCAGCCAGAAATAGATGTCTGTCTGTAGACTAATAATAGGACAATGAGTTGGGTAGGATCATGGTTGCTGCATTCGTGATGCCTGCCTGAGTGACAAGCCCACCCACCAAACTAGAGTTCAGGGAACAGGTCAAGTGAAGAAAGAGTATTTGGGACTCATCTGCCCAGGGGTGATAGTTAAAATTGACATATCCTGAGTTCCTGTCAGCAGCTGTTCCTACACAAACAGGAACTCTCCATTAACATTTAAACTGACTGTCAAGTCCATAATTTGTCTTCTTTCCTCTATCAATTACTCTCCTGGTTTGGAATGTTGAAGTCTCCCTTGTCCATTAGCAATGCTACTGGACATTATATAGTTCTTTCATATATTTCTATTGTTTTAATGATTTCAGTTTAATATTCTATCTTATTTTCCATTTTCTTTCATTCTTTACATACTGAACCCACTACACTGTTCCAGGCATTGTACAGAAATACAGTTCTTCAAAGTCATCAATAACAAATCTATTTCTACTTTATTTATTCTTTCTTGTCGAGGATATTTCAGTAAAATTTAAGACCATTAACCACTACCTGTCATTCATATTCTTCTTGCTTGATTTCTTTCATTACTCACAACTAATGATTTTTTCAACTACTACCTCTGTATTCTTCGTAATTTACCAGAGAGTAAAATATTTTTCTATGTTTTTGCACTTAGATTTGAGTAGTTCTCTAAATTCTTATGTGTTTTGTTCTTATTAGTTTTTGACATCGATTATTCATATAAGATTTGACTTTGAATTCATGATTTTATTCACCCAATATAAACAAACTAGTTTATTTTCTCAGTCGTGGATCTTGTAATGAAACACTATGTACTTACTAAATATATTCATTTGATCATAATGAAGCTATGTAAATTTCAACCTGTTTAAACTATAACTCTTACTTGTCTTCTGAGATAAATTTTTATATCTCCTATCATAATGAGCCTTGCCTAGTACTTTTTTACAAAGATGTTTTATATATTTGATAATTAAAGCTGAAGGGATGGTTCTATGGTTAATAATATTGGTTGCTCTCCCAGTGGACTCAAGTCAGGTTAGCAGCAACCAAACTATGTGGTTCGCAATGCCTGCAACACTAGCTCCCAAGGATCCAATACTTTCTTCTGTCTTCCATAGGCAACTGCGCTCAGAATGAATTTAGGCATATATGTACACACATTCATACATAAACAATAGCAACACATTTTTAAAATAAATATATAGTAACTAACCAAGTATTCTTACATACAAAGAAATAACTTTTTTCTATAGTTCAAAGAGGATGCATAAGTATTCCAAAATATTTTCCTGTTTTAGCCTATTCCTACTAACTTAGTGTCACAGTAATACTTGAAGAAAGTATTGCTTGTATATATACATTTATATACACAATTAAAGGCTCTTCTTGATTCTAGAGAGGTACTCAAATTATTACAATCCTACATCTTTTGTTTTCTTCTCATTCTATTTAAATTAAGAGAAATTGATTAGGTATGTTAACCTGTTGGGAGAACTAGGATTGTGTTTTCAGAATAAATCCAATGTCCCTCATGTCTGATAATCCCCTGAGTCTGAGTAAAGTATCTTGTGCAGTGGGCAGCAGGATACTCATGCACTGTAGTCTTGCCAAATTTGGTAATTTTCTTTTCAGAGAAAACACACAGAATGTAGCTAGCATGATAAATTTTGGGTTTGACTAAATTTATGTATGCCAAAATAATTTATTCAGAACATTATACAGGATTGATAAAGACACTGATGAGCATAAATGTGGGCACAAAACAAATTAATAAATATATTTTCATTATTATTTAAGAAGAGTAAAATATACAAATATATACTTTGGAGCCATAAGTGTTGGACCTTTGAAGAAAGATGATGAAAGCATAATAAACAGATCTCATTTTTGAAGGGACAAAATTAAACATATACAGAAAGTTAGAAAAAAAGCAATTTAGAAAATATTAGGACATAATCAGGGACATTTATGAATCAACATACATATAATATTTGCCATTCTCATTTTAAGAGTGAGATTGCTAACAACACAACACATTTTCACTGTAAGCAAAGAAAATACAGCATACAAATGAAAACATGATTACAAATACTAGTTGTAGTGGGTGAATGAGAATGACTTGCAGTGACTATATACTTTGTCATTGTTGTTCCCAGTTGGTAGAATTGTTTGAGGAGGATTAGGAAGTATGGTCTTTTTAGAGAAGATGTATCATTGGGAGCAATCTTTGAGGTTTCAAAAGTCTAATATATTCCCTGATAGTTTTCTTTATTTCCTACTTGTGTACCAGGATGTGAGCTCTCAAGAATTCATTGTTTTAATTGCTGAGTAGTACTCCATTGTGTATATATACCATATTTTCTGTATCCATTCCTCCATTGAGGGACATCTGGATTCTTTCAAGCTTCTGGCTATTATAAATAGGGCTGCTATGTACATAGTGGAGCATGTGTCCTTACTACATGCTGGAGAATCCTCTGGGTACTCAGAAGTGTTATAACGGGGTCCTCCGGTAGTAGTATGCCCAGTTTTCTGAGGAACCACTAGACTGATTTGCAGAGTAGTTTTACCAGCTTGCAATGCCACCAGCAGTGGAGGAATGTTCCTCTTTCTTCATATCCTAGCCAGCACCTGCTGTCTCCTGAGTTTGTTGTTGTTGTTGTTGATGTCGTTGTTGTTGTTTTTGTTGATGTCATACAATTATGAATGTTTTTTCTTTTTTTATTTTCTATATTCTTTGTTTACATTCCAAAGGCTTTCCCCTTTCCCAGTTCCCCCCTCACCATGTGTCCCATAAGTCCTCTTCCCCCACCCCAAGTACATTCCCCAATCACCTCCCAACCTTTTCTCTGTTCTGGTACTCTCCTGCAAAACTGGAACCAGTCTTTTCAGGAACAGTGTCCTCTCCTTCCTTCTTCTTGGGAATTTTTGATTTGCTAATTGTGCCTTGAGTATTCAGAGCTTCTGGGCTCATTAATATCCATTTATCAGTGATTGCAATTCATGTGTATTCTTTTGTGATGGGGTTGACTCCCTTAGGATGATATTTTCCAGATCCAATCATTTGCCTACAAATTGCATGAATTCTTTGTTTTTAATTGCTGAGTAGTATTCCATTATATAAATATACCACAATTTCTGTACCCATTCCTCCTTTGAGGGACATCTGGGTTCCTTCCAGCTTCTGGCTATTATAAATAAGGCTGCTAAGAACATAGTGGAGCATGTATCTTTATTGCATGCAGGGGAATCCTCTGGGTATATGCCCAAGAGTGGTATGACAGGGTCCTCTGCAAGTGTCATGCCCAATTTTTTGAGGAACCGCCAAACTGATTTCCAGAGTGGTTGTACCATCTTGAAATCCCACCAACAGTGGAGGAGTGTTCCTCTTTATCTACTTCCTGTTGTCTCTTGAGTTTTTAATCTTAGCCATTCTGACTGGTGTGAGGTTTAATCTCAGGGTTGTTTTGATTTGCATTTCCCTAATGACTAATGATGTTGAACATCTCTTAAGGTGCTTCTCAGCCATCCAAATTTCTTCTGGTGAAAATTTTTTGTTTAGTTCTGTACCCCATTTTCAATAGGGTAATTTGGTTCTTTTGGGTCTAACTTCTTGAATTCTTTGCGTATATTAGATATTAGCCCTCTGTTGGATGTAGGGATGGTGAAAAATCTTTTCCCAATTGGTTGGTTGTTGTTTTGTCCTTCTGACAGTGTCCTTTGCCTTACAGAAACTTTGTAATTTTATGAGGTCCCATTTGTCAATTCTTGATCTTAGAGCATAAGCTATTTGTGTTCTGTTCAGGAACTTTCCTCCTGTGTCCACGTCCTCCAGGGTCTTCCCCAGTTTCTTTTCTATTAGTTTCAGTGTGTCTGGCTTTATGTGGAGGTTCTTGATCCACTTAGAGTTGATCTTAGTACAAGGAGATAAGAGTGGGTCAATTTGCATTCTTCTGCATGTTGACCTCCAGTTGAACCAACACCATTTGTTGAAAAGAATATCATTTTTCCACTGGATGGTTGTAGCTCCTTTATCAAAGATCAAGTGACCATAACTCTGTGGCTTCATTTCTGGGTCTTTAATTCTATTCCATTGATCTACTTGCCTGTCACTGTACCAATACCATGCAGTTTTTAACACAGTTGCTCTGTAGTACTGCTTGAGGTCAGGAATATTGATTTCCCCAGAAGTCCTTTTATTGTTGAGAATAGTTTTAGCTATCCTGGGTTTTTTGTTACTCCAAATTAATTTGAGAATTGCTCGTTCTAGATCTATGAAGAATTGATTTGGGATTTTGATGGGGATTGCTGAGTTTTTATCTTAGCCATTCTGACTGGTGTGAGGTAAAATCTCAGGGTTGTATTGATTTGCATTTTCCTGATGAATAAAGATATTGAACATTTCTTTAGGTGCCTCTCAGCCATTTGATATTTCTCATGTGAAGATTCTTTCTTTAAGTTCTGGAAAGGCTTGATGCAGCAGTGTAGGGGAATACCAGGCAGGGAAGTGAGAGGGGGTTGATTGAGGAATGGTGGGTGGGAGGGGAGATGGCTTATGGGACTTTCAGGGAGGGGGGACCAGGAAAGGGGAAATCATTTGAAATGTAAATAAAGAATATAGCTAATATAAAAGTAAGAAAAAATTAAAGTACCATTCAAAAACAAAACAATAGCAACAAAAAGAACTGTGGATATTAAATCAAGCCAGGAGAATATTTAAAAGTAATGGCTTAATATGCTAATATAGCAAGAGATTCTTTTCTTAAAAAAAAAAACACCTAAAACTGTTTATGCAGCTAGTATTATAGGTGTTCTATTAATAATTGCCAGATAAGACCAAATTTAGCATAATAATATTAGTAATAGTGCAGTAATTTCATAATTTGAATAGTTAAGTTACATGTTGTAGTTTTTAAATAAAAGATGTCTCATCTCTATCATTTCAAATAAAAATTTCAGTCAATTAAATGACTAAAAAATATCTATTTCATATGTTGGAGAAATACCAATTAAAGCAACTTTGAAATTGCATCTTATCTCATTCAGAATGGCTTTGATAAACAAAACAATTGAGAACAAATGGTGTTGAGGTTGTGGAATAGGGAACCCTGACTTACTGATGTTAGGAATGCAAATAAGTACAGCTATACCATTCATATATATATATATATATATATATATATATATATATATATACACACACACACATATACCCAAAGCACTTTACTTTCTGCTTTAGACTACATCGCTAAGCAAAAATACAAAAAATATAACTGGCATATCATTCTTATTTTCAATATGTATAGATTTTTAAACTTTTAATCAGTTGCAATCTAGATATATATTGTATTTTACCATCAAATCATATTTAAATTCAGAGCATCTTTATTTCTTTCGGTAGCATTTTTTCTAACTAATGGAGCATTAGATTTGATGATGAGTTGATTGTACGTGAGGCTGATATGAAAACCAGAAGCTAATATATGTGAGTTGCGGGTCTTCCACTGGGCATGTGATAAATTCTCATTACCTAGAAGAGAGAGAGATTTGTACAGAGAGAATGGGAGCTTCAAATAGTTTTTGTAAAGTGGTATGTTAGGGTTATAAAAATCATTACTTTATTTAATTCATTCCATAATTCTATCAGTCTTTTGGTCACTGGGAATACATAACTTGATAATTCTCATTTCTGCTACAAACAGCATTCTGATATGATGTTCTTAACTGTTTAATTATAATACTCATAAGTGCAACATCCATGTTCCTTGTCTGCCATATTTGAGGATAAAGATAGTTTGATGGAGAAAGAGTTCAAAAAGTTCATTTATACAAATAGAGTATGTACAAATCTGTGAAAACCTTATGATACTTTTAAATAGAACTTTACACAGAATCCAGGGTATTCATTTTTAAATGAATCATTTTTAAAGGAATTTCTTTAAAAATATCAGGATGTTTGATTTTATAGTCTTCAACAAGCAAAATGAATATTTTAGCTAAGGACATCTGAGTTGTAAGTTGTCTTCAATGTAAAAGAAATCTTTAGTTTAATAAACTGAGTGTTAATAGTCCCTCAGTTTGAAAGGAAATGCTCTGTACTGTGTGTATAGAGCTGCATTCTCAGATTTTGTTTTGTCTTTTTAGTAAGGCAGAGTTTTCCATGCAGTAGCAAATGGTTTCAATATTCAAGAATTCTCAGCCATTTCCCCCCATATGTTTGTTGTAATCAACTAACCACACATGGCCAAATTTGGCCATTATATGAGCATAGAGGATCCTTTTGAGATCAAGACAGCAAGCACATTTCATACAGTAACCCATCTTCCCAAATCATTTGTAAGAATCACTGTTTGTTTAATAATGTACATCACAAATGTATAGTTATGAAAGTATTATGAAAATAGTTTTAATTGGAGAAGGATCTTTGATCTGAAAATGTTCAAGTTTAGCTGTTTGACAATAGTGTTGCAGAATCTGGGAAAGGAATATGGATACATATGTGAGTGTCCTAGGGGGAAGAAGAGATTCAAATAGCACTTATATTAGGGTCACAGAAGACAGTATTCCTTCACTAATTCCACAGTTCTAACGTTCTTCTTGGCATTGTGAATATATCACTTGCTATCATTAAATTTCCATTCTAGATATAAAATATTGACTACAAATGGTAGAATAATAAAGCCCAGCAAGTCCAGCATGGTTGCTCACGTTGATCATTCCAGTGCTTTGGAGGCAGACATAGGTGGACTTCTGGGAATTCAAGGCCATTCTAGTCTACAAAGTCACTTAGATCCATGACAGCCAAGGCTATGTTGAGTGACTCAACTCTCAAAAACGTTAAAAGAAAAAGAATAAAAAAATATGGTATGCATGCATATGACATACAGAGGACAAAGCAGAAAAATACATTTAAATGATATATTATTGGTAGAAGATAGAGAAAGACTTCTTGTGGAAGAAAATAGGCTTGAAAGATACAGGCATGAAAAATTGGGAGAGAAAGTAAGAATAATATATGAATTTAGGGCATAGTGCTCAAATTTGAAAAAAAAACAATCTGGAAGTTGGTGGGACCAGAAATATAGGTATGGACCAAATCATGCCGATTACTTAAGATTGGTGGACCATGCCAAGATTTTATATCAGCCTATGAAGTCTGGAGTGGTTTGTGGTAAACCTAATGTAAACTGGTTTACTTATACATTTACATGTAAACAGTCTATTACTACTATCTAAACAAATGGCTACTAAAAACGTTTAGGATACTAATATGCTAGCCATACAGAACTGAAATACAGGACAAGAAATTTCAATAACATATCCAAAATCTATAACATAATTATTGTCTTCTTTTGACAAAGGTTACTATCACAAACAATAGAATTCCAAAGAAAGCCTTCCTGTGAGCTTAAAATGAATTAAGAAATTAAATAAACATTAGTAGCCATCTACCATGAATCTTAGAAAAATTTAAAAACAACAATATTATAATAGCATTATTTTGACAGGTAAAGACTTTAGAAATGAAAAGATATGTAAAATTGTACTTAGCTGGTAGAATTACATTAAATTTTCCTGCAATTAAGTGAAACTATTTTTTTCTTGTTTTAAAAGAGATTTTTAGGCTTCATTGTCAAGACAAGAAAAACATTTTCTTTTTAAATTGAAGAGCATTGCTCAGCACATAATCTTCCTTTTTGTTTCTCAAGTGTGATGGTAAAAGTAAAATCATAGTTGGAAGGCCAGAAGTTTATGAATATCTAGCAAATATTTCTCCTAAGATTTACTTTCCAAATGCTTCTTGTACATATTTAGTCTGAAGTGTCCCTTGGCTTTTCCTATCAGTCATAAACATTCAGTACTCTAGCTCACAATGAGGAATCTGTGATTTTAATAAATACGTGCTGCTTAAAGGTCATATTAAGATTCCAAAAGTATAGTATCTCTAATTTGCTAGTAATTAGAGGTATTTTTTCTCTCTTCTATTGATCAGTAAACTACATGCTTTTATGCTTTGGAACGTAACTCCAGCTCTCAAAGGCTCAAACGCCAGCTCTTCCCTTCTCATGGTTCATGTGTTTCAGAGGAAGATGCTTCTTTTCTTAGTCATTAAAGTTTGTTGCAAGATCAGACATGATTTAATTGTAAGGTTGGAAATATTGGGATAAAGCTTTATTTTTATTATCAATTGGCCTTTAAATGATCTATTGGCATCTTGTAATTGTGTTTTTAATATACATAAATCTAATTGGCTAACAAATTAAGCATTAAGAGTCATGCTTCTAACAGGTAACTGGATGGTGAGCTGGTAGACCATGGGTGTGTTTGGCATTGTGGTAGCAAGAGGAACTTGGGGTCCCCTGCTGGAGAGGTGGCTAACAGAGGGGTGGCCAACTGAAAAAGCCAGTTGAGGCCCTATGATTCTGCAGGGCCAAAGAGTTTGTGGGTCTAGAAACCAGCAGCTCCAGAGAGCTGGCTGTAGCAGGAGTGCAGGAGCATGGTCAGAACCCGTGGAGAGTTGGCAGGTCTGTCTTTGTTCATATTTCCCACAACAAAAGGATTTTTAAAAAATGATTGTGTGAAAATTCATAAATCAAGAGACAGTTTACATTACTGTGATAATGCACCATTAACCAAACAAACCAAGAGAAGGAGGGCTATTTCTGCTTATGGATGGGTGTCACTTCATACTCCACCACCAAGAAAAGTCAGACAGGAATTTAAGACAGGAACCTGGAGGTAGGAACTGAAAAAGAAATCACAGAACACTGCTTTCAGTATGCACTGTATGCATTTATCCATCTGTTTTTATATAACCTTGGACTACCTGTACAGGAATGTGCCAAGGACCAGACTTGGCTTGGAGAGGGGTTCTGAGAGAAAGCGTCTGGGAGTAGAGAAGCAAATGAGTGGAAGTCAAATCATGGGCCCACTCCTATGTTCTGCTGGAGACAGCTTTCCCGTCTGCTTTCTCTCTTTTCTGAGTTTCTTTCTCTCCCTTATCTGCTTTCTCTAGAGATTCTCTCTCTCTCTCTCTCTCTCTCTCTCTCTCTCTCTCTCTCTCTTTCTCTCTCTCTCTCTCTTGAGACATTTCTTCAAGCAGTTCTCTCTTGCTATTCAAAGCATTTCTCTTGATAACTCATCTCTTGAGATCATAAGCCTATTCTTTTTTTCTATATTCTTTGTTTACATTCCAAAGGCTTTCTGATTTCTAGTTCCCCCCTCACCATATGTTCCATAAGTCCTCTGACACCCCTCCCCCCGCCCATTCTCCAATCACCCCTCCTCCCCACCATTTCTCTGTTCTGGTACTCTCCTACAAAACTGGATTTAGTCTTATCCGGACCAGGGTCCTCTCCATCCTTTTTCTTGGGAATCTTCTGCTTAGCTAATTGTGTCGTGAGTATTCAGAGCTTCTGGGCTCATTAATATCCACTTATCAGTGATTGCAATTCATGTGTATTCTTTTGTGATTGGGTTGACTCACTTAGGATGATATTTTCCAGATCCAATCATTTGCCTACAAATTGCATGAATACATTATTTTTAATTGCTGAGTAGTATTCCATTGTATAAATATACCACATTTTCTGTATCCATTCCTCCATTGAGGGACATCTGGGTACTTTCCAGGTTCTGGCTATTATAAATAAGGCTGCTATGAACATAGTGGAACATGTGTCTTTATTGCGTGTAGGGGAATCCTCTGGGTCTATGCCCAGGAGTGTTATGACAGGGTCCTCTGCAAGTCTCATGCCCAATTTTCTGAGGAACTGCCATACTAATTTCCAGAGTGGTTGTATCATCTTGCAATCCCACCAACAATGGAGGAGTGATCCTCTTTCTCCACATCCTGGCCAGCACCAGTTGTCTCTTGAGTTTTTAATCTTAGCCATTCTGATTGGTGTGAGGTGGAATCTCAGCATTGTTTTGATTTGCATTTCCCTGATGACTAATGATGTTGAACATCTCTTAAGGTGCTTCTCAGCCATCCAAATTTCTTCTGGTGAAAATTTGTTGTTTAGCTCTGTATCCCATTTTTTAATAGGGTTATTTGATTCTTTGGGGTCTAACTTCTTGAGTTCTTTGTATATATTGGATATTAGCCCTCTGTCGGATGTGGGGTTGGTACAGATCTTTTCCCAATTTGTTGGGTGATGTTTTGTCTTTCTGCCAGTGTCTTTTGCCTTACAGAAACTTTGTAATTTTAAGAGGTCCCATTTGTCAATTCTTGATCTTATAGCATAAGCTATTGGTGTTCTGTTCAGGAATTTTCCCCCTGTGCCCATGTCCTCCAGAGTCTTCCCCAGTTTCTTTTCTATTAGTTTCAGTGTGTCTGGTTTTATGTGGAGGTCCTTGATCCACTTGGAGTTGATCTTAATTCAAGGAGATAAGAGTGGGTCAATTCTCATTCTACTGCATGTTGTCCTCCAGTTGAACCAGCACCATTTGTTGAAAAGGCTATCTTTTTTCCACTGGATGGTTGTAGCTCCTTTACATGTAACCATAAGCTGTGGCTTCATTTCTGGATCTTTAATTCTATTCCATTGGTCTACTTGCCTGTTGCTGTACCAATACCATGCAGTTTTTATCATAGTTGCTCTGTAGTACTGCTTGAGGTCAGGGATATTGATTCCCCCAGAAGTCCTTTTACTGTTGAGAATAGTTTTAGCTATCCTGGGTTTTTTGTTACTCCAAATTAATTTGAGAATTGCTTGTTCTAGATCTATGAAGAATTGATTTGGGATTTTGATGGGGATTGCATTGAATCTATAGATTGCTTTTGGCAAGATGGCCATTTTTACTATATTGATCTTGCCAAACCAAGAGCATGAAATATTTTCTATTTCATGAGGTCTTCTTTGATTTCTTTCTTTAAGGACTTGAAGTTCCTGTCATACAGATCTTTCACTTGTTTGGTTAGAGTCGCACCAAGATACTTTATATTGCTTGTGGCTATTGTGAAGGATGTTATTTCCCTAACTTCTTTCTCAGCCTGCTTGTCCTTTTAGTACAGGAAGGCTACTGATTTGCTTGAGTTGATTTTATAACCAGCCACTTTGCTGAAGTTGTTTATCAGCTGTAGGAGTTCTCTGGTGGAGTTTTTTTGGTCACTTAAGTATACTATCATATCATCTGCAAATGATAGTTTGACTTCTTCCTTTCCAATTTGTATCCCTGTGACTTCCTTATGTTGTCTAATTGCTCTTGCTAGAACTTCAAGTACTATATTGAAAAGACATGGAGAGAGAGGGCAGTCTTGTCTAGTCCCTGATTTTAGTGGGATTGCTTCAAGTTTCTCTCCATTTATTTTGATTTTGGCTACTGGTTTGATGTATATTGCTTTTCCTATGTTTAGGTATGGGCCTTGAATTCCTGTTCTTTCCAGGACTTTTAACATGAAAGGATGCTAAATTTTGTCAAATGCCTTTGCTGCATCTAATGAGATGACCACGTGGTTTTTTTTTTCTTTTAGTTTGTTTATGTAGTGGATTACATTGATGGGTTTCCATATATTGAATCATCCCTGCATCCCTGGGATGAAGCCTACTTGATCATGGTGAATGATCGTTTTAATGTGCACTTGGAGTCAGTTGGCAAGAATTTTATTTAGTATTTTTTGCATCGATACTTCTAAGGGAAATTGGACTGTAGTTCTCTTTCTTTGTGGATCTTTGTGTGGTT
This sequence comes from Apodemus agrarius, assembly GCA_964023405.1. Taxonomy (NCBI): domain Eukaryota; kingdom Metazoa; phylum Chordata; class Mammalia; order Rodentia; family Muridae; genus Apodemus; species Apodemus agrarius. Next base: position 77,832,261 of record OZ030020.1, on the reverse strand, counting down.
TTGGTATCAGTGTAATTGTGGCTTCATAGAATGAGTTGGGCAGTGTCCCTTCTGTTTCTATTTTGTGGAATAGTTTGAAGAGTATTGGTGTTAGGTCTTCTTTGAAGGCCTGATGGAATTCTGCACTAAAACCATCTGGTCCTGTATGTTTTTTTGGTTGGGAGGCTTTCTATAATGCCTTCTATTTCCCTTGGGGTTATGGGACTCTTTAGATGATCTATTTGATCCTGATTTAATTTTGGTATTTGGTATCTGTCTAGAAAATTGTCCATTTCCTCCAGATTCTCCAGTTGTGTTGAGTATAGACTTTTGTAATAGGATCTGATGATCTTTTGAATTTCCTCAGTCTCTGTTGATATATCCCCCCTTTTCATTTCTAATTTTATTAATTTTAATACTGTCTCTGTGCCCTTTGGTTAGTCTGGCTAAGGGTTTATCTATCTTGTTGATTTTCTCAAAGAACCAGCTCCTGGTTTTGTTGATTCTTTGTATGGTTGCTTTGTTTCTATTTGATTGATTTCAGCCCTTAGTTTGACCATTTCCTGTCTTCTACTCCTCCTGGGTGAATTAGCTTCTTTTTCTTCCAGGGCTTTCAGGTGTGCCATTAATCTGCTAGTGAATGCTCTCTCCTATTTCTTTTTGGAGGCACTCAGGGCTATGAGGTTTCCTCTTAGCACTGCTTTCATTGTGTCCCAAAGATTTGGGTAGGTTGTACTTTATTTTCATTGAATTCTAAAAAGTCTTTGATTTCTTTCTTTATTTCTTCCTTAACCAAGTTGTCATTGAGTATTGTTCAGTTTCCATGTGTATGTGGGCTTTCTGTTGTTTTTCTTGCTGTTGAAGACCACTTTTACTCCATAGTGATCTGATATGAGGCAAGAGATTAGTTCGATCTTCTTGTATTTTATATGTTGATTTTGGAGAAGGTACCGTGCGGTGCTGAGAAAAAGTTATATTCTTTTGCTTTAGGATGAAATGTTCTATATATATATATATATATATATATATATATATATATATATATATATAATGTTAAATCCAATTTGTCCAAAGCTTCAATTAGTTTCACTGTGTCCATGTTTAGTTTCTGGTTTGCTAATTGGTCCATTGAGGATAGTGGAGTGTTGAAGTCACCCACAATTATTGTGTTAGGTGTAATGTGTGCTTTAAGCTTTAGTAACATTTCTTTCACGAATGAGGGTACTCTTTCATTTGGATAATAGATATTCAGTATTGAGGGTTCTTCTTGGTGGATTTTCCCTTTGACCAGCAAGTAGTGACCTTCAGTGTCTCTTTTGATGACTTTAGGTTGAAAGTCAATTTTATCCAATACTAGAGTGGCTACTCCTGCTTGTTTCCTGAGACCATTTGCTTGTAAAATTGTCTTCCACCCTTTAACTGTAAGGTAGTGTTTGTGTTTGACACTGAGATGTGTTTCCTGTATTCAGCAAAATGTAGGGTCCTGTTTCCATATCCAGTCTGTTAATCTATGTCTTTTTATTGGGGAATTGAGTCCATTGATATTAAGAGATATTAAGGAATAGTAAATATTACTTCCTGACATTTTTGAAATTATTTTTTATAATTGAGTGGTTATCTTCTTTTGTGTTTTAATGAGAGGAGGTTTCTATCTTGCTTCTTCTGGGGTGTAGTTTTCCTCCTTGTGTTGGTGTTTTTCCCCTATTATCCTTCGTAGGGCTGGGTTTGTGGAAAGATATCGTGCAAATTTGGTTTTGTCATGGAATACTTTGGTTTCCCCATCTATGGTGATTGAGAGTTTTGCTGGGTATAGTAGTTTTGGCTGAAATTTGTGTTCTCTTAGAGTCTGCATAATATCTATCCAGGATCTTCTAGCTTTCATGGTCTCTGTTGAGAAGTCTGGTGTAATTCTGATAGGTCTTCCTTTATCTGTTACTTGGCGTTTTTCTTTTACTGCCTTTAATATTCTTTCTTTGTTTAGTACATTTGGGGTTTTGATTATTATGTGATGGGAGGTATTTCTGTTTTGGTCCAGTATGTTTGGAGTTCTGTAGGCTTCTTGTATATTCATGGGCATCTCTCTGTTTAGGTTGGGAAAGTTTTCTTCCATAATTTTGTAGAAGATATTTGCTGGCCCTTTAAATTGTAAATCTTCCCTCTCATCTATATTTATAATCCTTAGGTTTGGTCTTCTCATTGTGTACTGGATTTCTTGGATGTTTTTGGTTACAAGCTTTTTACATTTTTGCATTATCTTTGATTGTTGATTCCATGGTTCCTATGATATCCCGCTATCTGATATTCTTTCTTCTATGTCTTGTATTCTATTGTTGATACTTGCATCTATGGCCCCTGATTTCTTCCCAAGTTTTCTGTCTCCAATGTTGTCCCCCTTTGAGATTTCTTAGTTTTTTCTACTTCTGTTTTTAGATCCTGGATGGTTTTGCTCAGATCTTTTGCTTGCTTGTTTGTGATTTCATGTAATTCTTTAAGAGATTTTTCTGTTTCCTCTTTCATGACTACTACTTGTTGACCCAAGTTCTCCTGTATTTCTTTAAGTGATTTTTGTACTTCCCCATTATTGGCTTCTGCTTTTTGATCCATATTCTCCTGAATTTCTTTAAGTGATTTTTGTGTTTGCCTTCTAAGGGCATCGAACTTTTGATCAATTTTCTCCTGTATTTCTTTAAGAGATTTATCCATGTGTTCTGCTATTAGCATCCTCATCAATGATTTTAGATCTGTATCTTGATTTTCTGGTGTGTTGGGGTATCCAGGGCTTTCTGCTGTTGGAGAACTGGTTTTGGATACTGCCATATTGCCTTGATTTCTGCTAGTAGCGTTCCTACGTTTGCCTTTTGCCATTTGTTTATTTCTGGACTTAGTTGGTTGGTGTTTAAAGCTCCTGAGAGCCTGGTGTTTGGTGCTACTGTCTCAGAGGGCATCTGTGCTCCCAAGGAGGAAACTAGAAGGTTTCCACCACTGGGCTCCGAATTACCTCCTCAGCTCTGCTGGGCTGGATTCAAGTCTCCTCACTGCTTGCCTCTGGATACTTAACTGGCCTTCAGTGGTCTCCTCCTCATTTGCCTGGTTAGACTACTAGCTCCAAGATTGTGGCAGGTCTCAGGGCTCTGTCTAACCGCAGGATTCCCTGCAGGCCCGGGGCTTCCTGGCTGGGCTGCTGAAGTCTAGGCAGTGGCTCTCCCATTTGGCAGGGCTCAATCTGGTTGAGCTGTTCTCCCCAGGATAGTGTTGGACCGGGGAGCTCAGTCTAACGGAGGGCTCTCTGTGGATCTGGAGCTCCCCACCCCCCACGCTCCCCACCCCAGTTGGACTGCAGGGTCCAAGATGGTGTGGATCCCAGTCCTTAAACCTATTCTTTCATTTTACATATCAATCCAGTCAAGCTCAGTTCTTAGGCCTAGTCTCTCCTTAACTGTCAATTTGAAGTCTGTCATGGAATCAGCCTAGTCTTCTCAGTGCCTTTAGCCTTTCTCCAGTCCACTTAAGTATGTTTATTTTTACCCTTGTTATGGTCATATTTAGGCAGTTATGTTACTAAGAGTTTTATGGATGTGACTTCTGATATTACTAGGAGACATGGTTTCACAACAAACTCTTTGATCCTCTGACTTATAATCATTCCTCTCCATCTTTTGGCATGTTCCTTGCCATGTGTAGAAGTTCTTTGTAGATATATTCATTTGAACTAAGCCTAATAACATTGTATTGCAATTAGTTCTGGTTTTCTGAAATGGACTATATCTGTGGAAAAGAAAGGTTTCCTTGTTGAGGGGTAAAAACAAATATTTAGTTTGTAAGTAGGAATTATGATGATTTTATAATGTAATAGTTGTAAGACGGTTTTTCAAGATTGAAAGAGTTCAGTAGCTCTGGGTAGATGGCTATGATTCCATCATGATTTCTCTCTTGTTGAGTGGGCCTTAAGACCCACTCAATTTTGGAGCTATTGGTTACTGCCAAGGTATGAGTACCACTACTGTTATATGCTGGTACTGTTGTGGTTCATAGCTGTCATAGATGTTTAGGACTTTTGGAAATGTACATTACTCTTTCTAGTATCATGAAAGCTAGTCCTCAAATAGGAGTCATTAAATTTAGTTCCAGCTTAGGAACCTATAAATTCTGTGCTTGAAGTGATTAACTTTTTCAGCAATAGGGATTTTTTTTTTTAATCTGGGGAGCAACCAAGGGCAATATCAATGCCCTGTAATGTTTGAGAGACTTTGATAATGTCCTGACACAACCCAAAAGATGGCTTCTCTTGATTGCTGTTGGATTTGTAAGATGGCCTTTGGTCTTCAGATGTAGCATTTTCAGCCAAGATGAGAACATTTCAATTCAACTACATATTTCTCTTTACACAGACTTATATGTATAATAGGTTATTTTAAAATTAGTAATATGATCCTTATGGCATTTTGCAAGCATTCTTAGTATAATTTACCCTCCTCCCTAATTAGTGTACCCACATACACTCATTTCCATGGTCAGATCACTCATTACCTTCTAGTCCATTTCTATTCCCTTCACAACCGCTGAACTGATCCCTATTTAATTTTCAGGTTTTGTAGTCACTCTGATTCTATCCTCATATCTGAGCATTTAGAAATAGGAGACTGTGATAAGATAGAACATGCAATGTTTGCCTTTCTGGGTATGGCTTGACTCAGTAAATAGTATATTTCAAGTTCCACCCATGCTAGTGAGTTTTCCTATCCACCCTTTACTAGCTTGATATACAATATTTATTTATCTTAACATGTTGAGTAAATATTATATTTCTAAGATAAATTCCAGTTTATAACCCTTTTTATAGACTGCTGAATTCATTTTATTATTATTTTACAGAGTTTCATTAATGTTCACAAATCTATTTTGTTGAGAATTGTGTGTGTGTACTTAATGTTTGGCTCTAGTTTTAGGTTATAATAGTTTAACAGAATAAACTATGAAATGTTCCAAACACTTCAATTTTTAAAACTGAAAATAATTGACATGAGTTTGTTTCTAATGTTGGAGGATCAAACTCAGAACCTTGAATATGGTATCATTTTCTTTTCAAACATCTGATAATTGTATAAGTGAAATCAGCTGGTCTCAGCCATTACTTTGATAATAGTTTTGCTTTTTTTTTCTAATTTCTGATAGTGTTTTATTGTTGTGAAGAGACACCATGACCATGGCAACTCTTATTACAAAAGCATTTAATCGGTGCTTGCTTACAGTGTCAGAGGTCCACAAGCCTCATGGCAGGGCCATGGCAGCATGGAAGCAGAAATGTATGTAAGGGTTCTATGTCCAGATCCAAAGGCAGCAGGAAGAGCAAGCCATTGGGCCTGACTTGGGCTTTTGAAAATTTCAAGCCCACACAGTGACAACTTCCTCCAGCAAGGCCATGACTTCTCTTACAAAGTCACATGCCTAAGCCTTTCAAATAATGGCATTTCCTGATGACTAAATCTTCAAACACATGAGCCTATGGGGGCCGTTTTTATTCAAAGCACCACATTGCATTCCTTGCCCTCCAAAGACTTACATCCATATTACAATTCAAAATGCATTTAGCCCAAGTTCAAAAGTGCCCATAATATATCACAGTCTCAGCACTGCTTAAAAGTACAAAATGACTTCAGACTGAGAATCCTGGCAATCTATTAATTGTAAACTCTGTAAAATCAAAATAAAAAAGCAATTCATATACTTCCAGTACACAACAGCACAGAATATACGTTAACATTCCATAGGTAGAAAAAAGAGCACAATAAAGAAATACAGGACCAAAGCAAAACTAAAAACCAGAAGGGAAAACTCAGAACTCCTCATCTCCATGTCTGATGTCAAAGAGCTTTTCAGACCTTAAATTCCTTTTAGCTTTACTGATCTCAATTCACTTCTCTTTCTTTGGCTAGTTTCATAATCAGTCTGAAGCTTTCCTCAGAAGGTGTTCCATGACTTTGGCATCTTCAGTGCAATCCAGGCTTCACTTTCACTATTTTATGCAGTAGCTTCTCTGGGCCTCCATTCCGGAATGCATCTGATGTGCACCTGGCCTCAGCAGCTTTACTTAACTGTGAAGAGATTCCATAACCTATTTATTTTGCATCCTTGACAATAGTACCAGAACCATGTGGCTGAAGCTACCTAGTTCTTCTGCTTGCCAGACCTGGGGGAGGAGCCCATAAAGAGGTGAGAAGATGGATGCATGATGCATGAGCACAAGTAACCAGCCACATAGCAAAATGTGGGTGAAAAGAAATGGGTATCTGTAGTTATGATCCAGTTAGAGTAGAGCCTAGGTATATGGCTAAGATATATGTAAATATAATTTTAGTCTGAGTCTTGTAATGTGGCGCTGGGAGAGAAAATGTGAGTCTAACTTCAACAGCTGATTGTTCTAAATTTGAATTTGATGGCAGCAGAAATAGCAAGCCACTGGGTAGCCTGACTTAGGCTTTTGAACCCACCACCAGTTCTATCACCATGACCACATTTCCTCCAATATGGCAACACCTACTCCAGCAAGCTCATACCTCCTAATCTTTTAAATTAGTAGTCAAATACATGAAGTTAGGGAAGCCATTCTTATTTAAACCACCACAATTAATAACCAGACATCTATGTTCGTTGTTTTTAGATTCTATTTTTAAAGAATTATTTACGTATTTCTGTGCATCTATGTACTTGGGACTACATATGTACCACTAAATTCAGTGCCCATAAACCTTCAGAGGCTGTCAGATTCCCAAGAAGCTAAAGATATGTGTGGTTGTGAGTTACAGAATGTGGTGCTGTAAACTGAATCTGGATCCTCTGGAAGAAAAGAAAGTGCTCTCAGTCACTGAGTCATCTCTCTAGGGCGTAGATTCTCTAGTTATTATTGAATTTTTTTGGTGATACTTATCTTTTCTAAGAATTACACATTTTACAGAAGTGGAATGTTGGCTCAGTTGTTGTGAGAAATTTTTGTTTTTGTAGAGGACCTACATTCAGTTCTCAACACCCACTGGACAGCTCGCAATCATTTGTGCATCTGTGTTTGAGTGATTCTGTTGTGCCAGAAAATGTTTATGAACCCATAAAGGACCACCACGAAGCTGATACTGATGGAATTACCTTAGGGTCTCTTTATCCAAGCTCAAGCTTGGGCTCCCTGTCAACCCTGACATAGCAGGAAGGTGGATCCTTGAGTCTAGTTTTAGGCTAGCATTTATATAACAAGAAGGGGTTATCTAGTCAGGTACACATCTGATTAGGGAGTTATTATAGCCTTTAATATAACTGAGTGATGTTGAGAGCCAAACTATAAACTTAACTTCTTCTTTCCTCCTGATTGGCGGTTGTTAGGAAGTGGTGTGAAGGTTGGGCTTGTAACCTGGGAGTGCAGATATATTGGGAAATATACTAGAAACTGGTGCTAGATATACAAGTTTTGTTGCAGGGTAGCCTAAAAACTGATGCTAGACTCAGGCCTGTTAGTATTACTTGAGTTAAATCTTAGGTCAGGTTCTTTAAAATTGAATGTGTGTGTGTGTGTGTGTGTGTGTGTGTGTGTGTGTGATTATTTACTCATCCTATGAATTTTATTGAATTTTATCCGTTGTTTCAATGGATATTGACTATTATGGAACATGTATAATTTTTATCTATCTGCAAATCTTTTTATTTTTATATTATTGCCATAATATGAATATTCATTACTTTTAAATGCACATAATACAGTGGATAATATCTACTAAATTTATATAAATTTGAAGCTTGCTCATTTTCTTGTTTTTTAGTTTTTTTAATTTGATATATTCTTTATTTACATTTCAGATTATTTCCCCTTTCCTGGATCCCCCCAAAAGTCTCATAGTTTCTAAAATAATTTCATTGTTATAATAAAACATATTTTTTTTTGTTTTCAGCTCTGAGATTTATTGTACACAACATGACAAGTCTAAAAACTTCTGGAAACCTATAAGTAAACACCAATCAAGGGCTAGATAGAAGAAAGCACTTAACCAGGGAATAATAGAAAATAGATAGTATGAATGGGGTGGAGGAATAATTGAAGACAAGACAGAAGCTTAGAGGGACATGGAAGGGTTAGGCAGATAGCAGTTGGAATAGAGATAACTAACACAAAGCATATGTGAAAAAGCCATATAATTGACTACTATTTTATAGGATTTCCTAAAACTACATTGAAAGTATTTTAATTAAGTTTATACTGTATGTGGGGGAAATGATTCTCTCAGAAGTCACAGATTATCAAACAAAACATGCCAGGCATGGACCCTACCTTTGGGTAGGAGAGTCTCTTACATAGTGGAGAAATCAAATTGGTACTCACCTGGAGTTTCTTCTCTGTTAGTTATTCTCACAGGGCAGGCTACTGTGGGAAAAAGTCAGTCTCATTCAGCTGCGGAATCTGCAAGTTATAGCATCAACTCATAGAAAGCTATGCTTCTTAATACGATCAAGGCACAGATGCTAATAGAGATATCCAAACGCTTTGTTTGAATTGAATCTAAGCTCTACTCCACAAGGTAAAACTCTTACTTGATATTCTAAATCTGTCCAAGAACTGTGAGCTGGGGTAGTTACTCTCTAGAGAAGTTACTACTAAAATCTGTCATATAGCTTTCCAATAGCATGAGTTAGTTTCTTAGTGTGTGGAATATTTTATTGATGGCTATACTTCCACTGTGCTTGTTCTCTTGTACAACGTTTCTATTTCTTACTGATTTTCTGATTAATTACTCTGCCATTGAAGGTATGCTCTGAGACGCTGCACTGGCAGCTTCTGGTGGGGAAAGCTTAGGGAGAATGTTTTTCCCCAGGCAGTGTTATAGCTCTGGTGACAGAAGCTCTCAGATGACAAAGTAATTCACACACCTTTATTCTTTTGTGGTTAGGATCTTATATACAGTATTGGGGTGGGGTGGGTCTGGCAGCAGGTGCTTCCTATTGTATTGTATTCCTTTTCTATTGCCTGAGAATTGAGAGCAGGGGAAGCTCCTTCCATCCATTCTGGGTCTCCAGGGCTGCAAGCCCTAGCTTGATCTTACCAGGCTTTCTCTCATGGTCTACCGCCCCACATCTGTGATTCCCTCTACTTTCTTTATTTCTAACTTGGAAGATCTTCGGAACTGATTCAAATGGAATAAAGGAATTGCTCACTTCAGTATATGACCCAACCCAGCTAAGCTTCCAAATTTGTGAAACAGAACTGAACAAAGTTTAAGCCACAAAGGAAGCCTTCAACATCAACAATGGGAAGGTTCTGCAAATGTAAGCCAAAGATGGAGCCAGGTTTCAGTCCTAGCAGGGAGCAGAAAATGTGAATTCTTAGAAAAATTGGTTATTTTAGAGTCAAGAAGGGTACAATAAAGTGCTTTTGGAACCTTCTGCAGTTAAAATCTGCCAAGACTAGATATGTATTAAGGGAATTGTTCCTGGGAGACAGGGAGAGGCCACTGTGTGAAGGTGAAGCTTGTATGCATTGGATACAGCATTACTTTGGAGGTACCAGAGCCCTGGGATATCTGCAAAAACTGTTGCTGACAGAGTGTAAAACTGTGTTAAAATAAAGTGTTCTGCAGTCAAAGAAGCAAAGGGTGAGAAAGGTAAAGAATTCATTGATTTAGAGATATAGAATTTTGAGTTTGTGCTACTGAATTTTTGTCTTAGGTCTAGTATTCCACATTATGCTACAGTTTTTTCTTTTTTCTTTTCTTTGTTTTTTTTGCAATGGTATTTTGTATTTTATAAGATTGTGGATTGAAGTTATTGGGGCATATAGTTATACTGTCTTGAACTTGAGAAAAGGCTTTGTACTCTGTACATTTTTGATACTGTTAGAGGCTATGGAGGATGTTTGAAGCTGGAATTAATGCATTTCAACTACGCTATGGCTATTAACTTATGGGGGCCAGGGACTGGAATGTGGTCATTTCAGTGAAAACAGCCCTGATAGACTAGATGAGAATAGCTCTGATGGATGTTAGAATGCTTGTTCTCTAGCAGGCTAAACTGTTTAGAAATGATTAGTGTGTGTTGATTTGTTAAACTAGGTATGGCCTATCTGAGGGGTGAGTCAATTGTGGTGGGTGGGCATTGAAATTTTAAAAGTTCATGCCAAGTCCAATGTTTCTTTCTGTCAGTCTCTCATTGTTTCTTTCTGTGTGCCTCTGTCTCTGCATCTCTGCTTCTCTCTGTTTCTGTATCTTTGTCTATCTTTTTCCCTGTTTATGCTCTCTCTCTCTCTCTCTCTCTCTCTCTCTCTCTCTCTCTCTCTCTCTCTCTCTCTCTCTCTCTCCCTTGCCTGCCTATTGATCAGAAGATTAGAATGTATGTTCCCAGCTGTCTGCCTGCTTTCCACTATGCTTCCTGCCATGCTAATCATGGACTAACTCCCTAATACTGTAAGCATCTTACAATTAAATGCTGTCTTTCCTAAGAGTTTTCATAGTCATGATGTCTCTTCGCAGCAGCAGAACAGTAATTAACATACTGTCCAAAGATCATATTTATTGTGTCTTCCTTCCATAGGTTTTTTTCTACTCTAATGATCCAATGAAAGAAGAAATAGGTCCTAAAATCCCAGAAGGTTGTATTCAACCATGTAGTCAAGCAAGGGTACTGACAAGCCTTTAGAATTATAGAAATCTTTAAAGTATATAAAGCAGGATTGATGAAGATATTATGTGGAGTCATAGCAACCTCTTTAAACTCTATCACCACAACCTTACATCATCTTCATAAACAGTTCATGGGATAAGCAACTAAATGTAGTGCCAGCTATGTTCTCTCTGACACAAACATATTGAACAGAATAGTTTAATTTGTTATGGATTTTTTGATAATAAAATGCCATAAAGCAACACAAATTAATAAATGATAGCTATATTCATCAGGAATGATGAATATTAAAAGAAATGTTGAGTTAAAGAAGACAAGGCAGAAAAATGTATTGTTGAACATGTATTCCTCCATTCCAGGAGGTCATAACTTAGCCTGTGCATTTCTTCATTGCTCCTGGCTGTGCTCCATCCTCTATCAGACCTGGAGAGTGAAGAGAGTAATGTAATGACCATATAATGTAGAGGGATTAAGTGAAGTGATTTTGAGTCCTCCATTTTCTCCATCATCAGTGCATGGGACTAGAAGACATTGATTTTTTAATAAAAAGCAACTTGTACAAACAAGTAATCTTGAGTTATAAAGATTTTAATAATGAAACTCCAAAAGTTATTTTTACTTTTTATAGTGTTGCATTTACTAATCTCTTTTATTTTCTGTAAGGAAACTGATTCATGAAAACAAAATTCTACCTAAGAAATAATCATTATAATTGCTTCAATACAAGCATGTTCCACTAAGATTGACAGTTCAATATTTTTCAATATTTTGTTTTCACAAAGCATTAAAAATAATCCATGTGAAAATGAAAAAGATAATAATAAAAAGGTTCTCCAGGACAAGAGTGAAAAGTATTTACTTTAGCAAACCTTCATCAGAGTCATACATAGTCTAAGGACAAAGTTAAAAAGTAACATAAAGTTTGCACTTTCTTGTCTTATCATTTAAGATACAGATAACAGATACATTTTTAATTTTGGAAGTTTCTCCTTTCATCACAATATCAATGATAGAAGCATTCTCATTAAAGGTTTCATTATAATTTCTGAGCTTTGTGGTGAAATGGAAAGCTTTGCCCTCCAGTGTAAATACCACATGAGGTCCTTTAAGAATGTAATACTTCACTGAAAGAAAAGGACAGTTATAAAGATACATGATCATTCAGCAAACACTTGGATATGCTTTTTAAGGCAAATACCTTTGAAAGTTTAGTTATTTTTTATGTTACTGTGATGTCTAATTTTAATTATCTTGATTTTATTAATTGAAGTGAAAAGATCCATCCAGTGTGAGTGACACAATTCCCTGGCTAAGATTCTAGGGTAGGAAAGTAGTGAGGAGGGACAGAGCAGGATCCATCTTTCTGTAGATTTGGTATGATTGGCAAATTACTTCATTGTCTGTCCCATCATAATGGAATATAATGCAGAAATATGAGTTAAAGCCAATGTTTGAGTTGCATTTGTCAGAATATTTCATACCACGATCATAAAATGAAGGTAGGATAATTTTAAGGCCTTGTACAAAAACTTAGAAATTTATAGAAATTGCTCCATGTGTACTCTTTGGTTGGTAGTTTAGACCCTGGGAGCTCTGGTTGTTTGCTATTGTTGTTCTTCCTATGGGATTGCAAACCCCTTCAGCTCCTTCAGTTCTTTAACTCCTCCATTAGGGACCCGGTGTCCAGTTCAATAGTTGGCTTGATATTTATAGAAATATCAAGTTGACATTGAGGCATGTGGTTCTGTTCATGGTATAAAACTTGGAGAGGTTTATGAGTCAAGTACTAACCATAATATATAATTACACTAAAAATAAAAGTGCGATATACACAATCAAATAACCCTATTAAAAATGAGGTACAGAGATAAACAAATTCTTACCTGAGGAATTCTTAACTGAGGAAACTCGAATATCAAGAAGTACCTAAGAGCCTGACATATACAGAGTCATATGCTTGCAGCCAACTATTGAACTGGACACCGGGTCCCTAATGGTGGAGTTAAAGCATTGAAGGAGCTGAAGGGGTTTGCAACCCCATAGGAAGAACAACAATAGCAACCAACCAGAGCTCCCAGGGTCTAAACTACAAACTAAAGAGTACACATAGAGGGATCCATGCCTCTAGCTATATATGTATCAGAAAATGACCTTGTTGGGCATCAGTGGGAGAAGAGGCCCTTGGTCCTATGAAGGTTTGATTCCCCAGTATTTGGGGAATGCAATGGTGGGGAAACAAAACAAAACAAAGCAAATCTAAAAGAACTACCAGACAGCCTAGTATACATGACATAAGACATTTAAGACCTTTATGGGCCTTGGGTGGTATTCTAGGAATAGCTATACATTTTCACGTTAAACTCTGTGATTCTCTTCAACACATGTACTACATTTTAACTTGCTAAATTGAGAAGTACATAAACTTTAATAACTGACCTGTATGTAAAAAAACGTCCTGATGAAACCACATGAGACATGATCAATTATAGAGTTATTCACAGAAGTTAATAAATACAGATACTTTTTTGTTTTCTTTTGAATTATGTTTCTAAACCACTATAATAAGGCTCCCTTTTGCTGATACAATATTTTACAAGTGATGGCATATCACTTACTAGCAATAAGTCTAACAGTTTAAAAATTATTTTAGTGGAAGTTTCATAGGTTAAAGAAAAATATATAGAGAAATCAATTTATTTTATAGAAAATCTGTTCCTTGACCTGCTTTGCACACTATTTTCATAACAGTAAGAACATTTATATAAAAGATAAGCAACTAGTTATTTGTCTCCAATTAGTAAATCATCATCTTTAATACTAAATAATGCAAATTATAAATCTACCACTTGTGACAGTCAACAAAAGGTATCATTTCTTTGTTCCATAAAACATGATCACTCTTTAGGACTAAAACTTGAACTCTTCTTTTCCTAACATAATAGCTTTGATTATTTGGGAGTTTCACATAATGAACCTGATTACAATCACTTCCCAGTCTTTCCAGGTCTTCCAAAAGAGAAGAAAGAAAGAAAAAAAATCCACAACAAAAAAGAATGTAAAAGAAAAAATAGCAAGTCCAATTTATGTTACCCATATACCCATATTCAAGCATGATCAAACTTCCAATGGCCAACTCTAAAAGAAAATTGAATTCATATGCACCCCAGCCTGGACCTGAACAGAAACCATTACCTGGTAAGGGGTAGTGAATATCTTTAATCCTAGCTTTCAGGAAACAGAGGCACAGCAGCCTGGCTTACATCTAGAAGAGGCAGGGATACATGGAGAAATTCTGCCTCAAAAACAACAGCAATAACATGCACGCATTCACGCGAGCAGACACACACACACACACACACACACACACACACACACACACACACAAACCCAAAACCCCAAAAGCAAACCAAACCAAACCAAACCAAAAAACAAACAACTTGGACTCAGTACAAGTAAAGCAGTGATCAATAGCATCATCTTGTAAACATCCTTGCTGTAAGACATGTAGTGACTTCCTTTTTCATGCAAGTGACTGAAAGATGCTGATTACAAAAAAGAGAAAGTGTGTGGTTTGTTACTCTGGGTAGACTAATCCAAAAAGTCTACCTGATCATATGACCAGTTTAAACCATATCATAGAATGGCTGGATCATGTTTTGTTTCATATCAATTCAGAATAATTTCTGTGCTTTTCCACTATTATAGCTTCATTAATAAACAACACAGACTTCACAGAAACACCATATTGATGGTTGCTTTTAGGGGTTTTCTTTGGAATTTATAAAAATATAAAAGCTTTATCGAAAATAGTGCAGCTGATAGTCTCCACTTTAAAGTACATGAGCAAACACTTTGCACAATCGATCACAGGCATAGTGTAAGGTTTAATAGCTGAGTAGTACTCCATTGTGTATATATACCATATTTTCTGTATCCATTCCTCTGTTGAGGAACATCTGGGTTCTTTCAAGCTTCTGGCTATTATAAGTAGGGCTGCTATGTACATAGTGGAGCATGTGTCCTTATTACATGCTGGAGAATCCTCTGGGTATATACCCAGGAGTGCTATTACAGGGTGCTCCAGTAGTATTATGCCCAATTTTCTGAGGAACTGCCAATCTGATTTGCAGAGTAGTTTTACCAGCTTGCAATCCCACCAGCAATGGAAGTGTTCCTCTTTCTCCATATACTCTAGCATCTGCTGTCCCCTGAGTTTTTTTATCTTAGCCATTCTGATTGGTGTGAGGTGGAATCTCAGGGTTGTTTTGATTTGCATTTCCCTGATGGTCAAGGACTTTGAACATTTCTTTAGGTGTTTCTCAGCCATCTGGTATTCCTCAGTTGACAATTCTTTGTTTAGCTCTGTACCCCATTTTTAATAGGGTTATTTGTGTCTCTGGAGTCTGACTTCTTGAGTCCTTTGTATATATTGGATATTAGCCTTCTGTTGGATGTAGGATATGTAAAGATTTTTCCTCTGTTAGTAGTTGTTTTGTCCTATTGACAGTGTCCTTTGCCTTATAGAAGCTTTGCAATTTTTTTGAGGTCCCATTTGTCAATTCTTGATCTTAGAGTATAAGCTATTGATGTTCTGTTCAGGAAATTTTCTCCTGTGCCCATGTATTCCAGGCTCTTCCCCATGTTCTCTTCTGCTTTATTCAGTGTATCTGGTTTTATGTGGAGATTCTTGATCCACTTGGACTTGAGCTTTGTACAGGGAGATAAGAATGGATCAATTTGTGTTCTTCTACATGTTGACTGCCAGTTGATCCAGCACCATTTGTTGAAAATGCTCTTTTTTCCACTTGTTTTAGCTCCTTCATCAAAGGTTCACGAAATTTTTAGGCAAATGGATGGAACTTGAAAATATCATTCTAAGTGAGGTAACCCAAGCACAAAAGTACATGCATGATATGCACTTGCTGATAAGTGGATATTAGCCCAGAAGCTTGGAATACCCAAGATACAATTCACAGACCACATGAAGCTCAAGAAGAAGACCAAAGTTTTTGATGCTTGTCTATGATGGTGAGCAAAATTGCATTTAAAACATTAGTTTTCTCTTTTCTTTTCTTTTCTTTTCTTTTCTTTTCTTTTCTTTTCTTTTCTTTTCTTTTCTTTTCTTTTCTGTACCAACTTCAAATATTCTCTGGGCAGTATCTGTAGAAGAGACCGCTAGGCTTCAGACTGCCACCAGCCCTCTGTCTAAAATCCTATGTTGTATTTATTATTATTATTATGTATTTTATTCATTTAAAATCATTTTCAAAAATAGAAAAGAGTAAGATGAACACTTAATATGAAATGAAAGATACCTTGTGCTATGACGCACACATTCAGCCTATATTGTAAGAACTTGTGATGCTGAAGCTTAAATTTATATTTTTAATGTAATTTTAAAGTAGAAATCAGCTTTGAAAACAGTTAAACAATAAAGGTGGCCATGCATAGCTTACAGATAAGGTTGTCTTACAATACAGCATAATGTCTGCAACAAACATGTCAGAGTTCTCCATGCACTGGCTGTGTTAACAACCAGTTGAGACACTAAGAAAGCATTAAACAGTTGGACCGTCCTCCATGGAAACAGGGGCAGTGAGGGGGTGAGAGAGATGTGCCTGTGAGTTGGCATCAACACTCCTCTAATAATAAAGCATAAGTTCTAATTTTGTTTCTGCCTGAGTTCTCCAGGCACTCTCTAATGTTAATCATATCTTACAACTTCAAGATATCATTAGGAATATGTGAAATTCTCATTTATATTATGAGTAATTTGCATTTGTTCTTAAATATCTTAAGGGCTTGAATAATACTAACAGGTAAAAGTAAAAAAAAAAAATTCAAATAAAAATCTCATTAAGAATCACAACAATAGGGTAGTCTAAGTACCAGTGCCCATTTAATTGAACTTAGCATTTATTACTATATTTAAAAGATGTTTTCTCTCTCAATCAAAAGAAGGCCTTAATTTAGTTCTTGTTTCAAAAGAGGCCTTTTTCATGAAGTAAAGAGAAAATACAAATGAGTCTTGCAGTAGCTGATTCTCCAATGCAATTCTGGTCTTGCCACTGGGAGTGGAGCTTGGAAATCCACACCTCAAATATTTTAAAAGTCAAAAACTTTGAGCTTTATTAGTGAAACTTGCTCCAGGGGGATGATGTCACTGTCCAAGATTTTTTTCTTTTACTAGTATTTATCACACAACTTCCAGGCGTTCAACTCCAGCCCTTGCACACTCCTCACCCTTAGAGAGAGAGAGAGAGAGAGAGAGAGAGAGAGAGAGAGAGAGAGAGAGAGAGAGAAGGAGAATTTGTTCTGTGTTAAAGATTCCCAACTTAAGAATTTGGGGACAGGAGATATTCTACCAAAGTTTAAATATTAGTACTAAAATAGTACAGAGGAGATTATGGTTGCTGAGAACTGAAGACATTTTGCTGAAAAAAGTCTGTTCCTTTTGGCAGCCTTCCATGACCTCCTACTATAGACAAAACTAGCAGTATCCTGTTTGAGATGAAACTGCTTAGCAAAAACTGTTGCTTGCTGACACTTTGAGAACTTATCTCTAAATTAATATTTTCATTGAACACACACTTGACATACCTTATATGATCTTCAAGTCATAGAAAAATGCTATGGGGAAGTTCCACTAGCCACTGACTGAATTCAGGCTCCTGACTTGTAACTGATCTACAACACACCAGAGCTGTTATTTCCTGTTTCTGATTCGTGCTAAGTGCTGCTGCCTCCAAACAAGCCTCCAAGCCCATTAAGACACAATCCCTTCCCTTATAAAAACATGTACATCTCCAGTTTGAGGTTCAGCGTTCTGCTGTGATGAAGTTGAACAGTAAATCAGGATGTCTTTTTTTACTTGAAGCCCTTGGCTAAGTGCCTGCCACTATGGTGTGAGTATTTCAGATCCAACTTAACTGTGATGATACTTAAAAGTGATACTTCCCAGTATAGTTACACACACACACACACACACACACACACACACACACTGAAACCACAAAACAATTTTCCTTTGCAATGAAGTTTTTATTGTCATAGAGTGTGAAGTCTTCCATTCCATTTTCCAC
Organism: Apodemus agrarius; assembly: GCA_964023405.1. Classification (NCBI taxonomy): domain Eukaryota; kingdom Metazoa; phylum Chordata; class Mammalia; order Rodentia; family Muridae; genus Apodemus; species Apodemus agrarius. The sequence goes on along the minus strand of OZ030020.1, from coordinate 77,814,550 downwards.
TGCCAGTTCCACAGCTAATTAACAAAATTGCATAAAGATTGATATGAAGGTAAATATTAGAGGCGCAAAAGGGAAGAGAAAGCAAATTATTTAAAATGTCAGGAAAGCCAAGACATTCATCTCGCCTGCTGCAATTTGTTTTTCATTAATAAAATATACATTGTTTTCTGCTTGGAAAAGTTATTAGTGGCAACACAGTCTGCACAGAGCTTTGTCTCCACTGAAACCAAGTCTTTGTTTGGCCGTCGGTGATGAAGGTTTTGTGCCATTGTCTAATCTGTCAGATTAGATGAGCAAATGGATTTGGGGGTGCAAAGATGTGTGGTCACACCTGCTGTGCTGAGCTGTGAATTCACAACTCTGCTGACTATTAAAATGTGTTATGCTGGGAGCTCTTTTGTTGCAGTGGAACTGTTGGTGGTTGTGTGTTTGAAGTGGCATAAATGTCAGGCCTCGTCACCATCATAATAATCCCTCCAAAAATAGCCTCATATTTTGACCATTTAATGATAATATGCAATAAAATAAAGGCTAAGTTCCTAATGTATTTAGGGACATTCAATTGAATTTGCATTCCAAAATTTTAAAGCAAAATTCTCTTAATGGCATCAACATACAGAAATACTATAAGTACTTTCGTTATAGTTTCAAAATCATATAGGAAGTAAACAAAATATGCACAAGGAAATGTGCGACTGTTGTTCTGAAACTTTTGGAGTATAAGATTAACTGTGGTCCTCAGAGAAAACTAGTTGGTTTTGTTTTGTGACAACTTTTGTCATTTCCTATGAGTGCACCATGTTACTTTGTTTGTATAACTGAACTTCGAACGATACCTAAATAGAGGCACTGCCTTCCTTTCTTCCTGGATTATACATACCCAAGGCTTTTTTATAATTTCTATGGTTTTAGTTTGAAATTTCCACTGCATTTTGCCATTCTCAATTTGAAACAATAGAATGTAAAATTAATTGGCTCATATATAAATTCATAACTCTTATACTCTTAAATATAACTCTCTAAGATTGCATTTTAATGATGGTTCTCTTGGCATATTGATTAATTCCTAAAGATCATTTTTTAGTAACTATTATATCTACAGGCTTCAGTGGAAATTTATATACTCATAAACTTCAGTGGAAATTTAGTGAATGTTTTTTGAAGAATGTGAAAATAATATTTTTGGTATTATAAATTCATAAGAAAAATTGGAATGAAAAGGAGAAGCAAACATCAAATTAAAATCTCCTCTGCTGTCACTTCTCCAACACTGAGCTGCTTGTGGCAAGTTTAATAGACCCTAATCCAGAGATGCCTTTTTAGGAACCTAAGACCTGCATGGCCTCATTAATTCAAATGCTATGTGACAGTGCAGAGCTATCCTAAACCAGCCATTACCTACATAAACAGGCTTAGATGCCAGCATGGCACGTATTGTCCTCACTTCAGAATTCCTTAGCCTCCATTGCTATGATTAGAGAAAATGTCTAAAGCATGATTTTTTTTCCTATGTATGCACTAATGATGTCTGACTAGAGGCAAAGCCCATTCTTTCTGAATAGAGACTGTTAAGTATTTTAATATTACTTTAGAAGAAAATATTTCAAACTTATGAGAGGAGAGGCATGGGTTTGAAAAATATTGAAAGATATTTGCATCCTTCAACTCTCTTGGAAATGTCATTTCTCTGCGACTCAGACACAGTTAAGTGGCTCTCATTTGACAATCATCACAATACTGAGATCCAGATTTCATATTGAGTAACATCTGGATTGTCCTGCAGATATAGCAGGGTGACAGCTTCACACATTTCCTGAAGAGAGGTGTCCACACACTGACAGTTACTCATCATTCAGAAAAAGAAAAATGGAAGAAAAAAAAGAAAAAAATAACAATGTTCTGTTTGACTCTTAATTTAGGCTAATCTGTGTAAAATTCATTATTTGTTAAGATTGTGCATAAAAATAGTTCTTGGTATAATGTAAAATTATAAGTCATCTAAAAGTATCACAAGTAACATTTAAATTTCTGACTGAAAAGGTAGAACCTTTGTTCTGAAGGCCAAACTGCCTTCAGTTAAATGATAGTGAGTGAAGATTTGATTTAACTCAATTAAGTATGTAATGATCTGAGCCTGCTTCACTTTTTAATTCTGTTATCAGTGAAAATCAAATAAATAAAATATAAAAATGATAAATATATAAACTATATAAACATAGAATTTTACTAAAATCAACATTGAAAGAAGTCTTCCCAGGATCATCGCTTAGCTTAAAACTTTACACTGAGGTGTGTGTAATACCTCTGTGCATTCTTTTCCTCTTAAGGAACTTTAAGTTTCAGTGAATTAGAGTTTACCTTCAAGCAGAATATCTTTGGCAATATTGGTGCTCTGCTCCTTCATTTTGCAGAAACTTTTGTCTTTGTTTTCAGGCCATATATTAATGTGGAAAGAAAATTTAGGTGCTGTTTTAATTTTTTTTTCTCCACAAATGACATTTAAAGAAAGGGAGAGATTGAAAATTGGTTTCCATTTCCTGAAATTAATGAAAATCACTCCATGCAATAGATCTTTAGAAGAGGAAATACATTCTATTAGGGCAGATACTGTTAACTGTTGCAAATACTTCCTTTGCTGTGCAGTATATTCAGGCCAGCAACAAAGATTAAATAGCCCGACTTACAATTTTACGTGCTGGATTAGTCTTTATATTTGTTTTGATAGAAAAGCAGGCAACAGCCTATTTCATGGACAATAAATTCAAGATAGTAATGATGAAATGGCATTGCTTCAGCTAAATGCACCCAGATTGGAAGGTCACATATCTGACCTCGAACTAGTATGGTCCTTAATGAATCTGTATACTTGATTAGAGTTACTGTCTTTTTATGGCCCAAAATAGCTTTTCATAGAAAAAAAGAAAAGCTCATTTTCAGGAGACTTGGGAGAATTGTTTTGCTCTTAACACATCTCTGAAACTTTCCTCAAGATTTGTAAAAAAATGCACACGTTAACATGTTAGCCTACCAGAAAGCTGTCCTTGTCCAGTATGCCTTTGTTTTACAACCTTCATTGTCTAAGTACTAGTTATTTGTCTGTCATCTTTTACATGTTGCAGATTCCTAGAATAATCAGTGGGCTTGAATGTGACCTTATTTAAAGCTGCAAACATACATCTGCTCCAGAACCTCTCAGACCTGACCTATACTACTTCACAAAGCATAAATGAAAAAAATTAATATTTACGTATATTCTGATAGATGTCTAAACACAAATAAAAACTCATTAGGGGCGACTCAGAATTCAGAGCTAATGTATGTACCTAATTTCTGCATTGCTTCCCCATTTATCTTTATGAGACTTCTTCTGTATTTATACAGTTGGGATTTTAGGGGCTGATCACAGCACAGTGACTGTTGTGTTTGCATGCTGTGTAGTTTCTTTACAGAGCCATGAGCTTTACAGTCCCCTTCTTCCCAGGCTCTCCTCTCTCTTTATCTGTACTGGAAACTCCATCTATCTGTCTCTCTGCTTCTCCAGCTGCATCGCTCACTCTTAAAGCAAGGAAGTGATTTCTTCCTTCTTGTCACTCTCCTTCCTTCTGCTACTCACTCTCAATCTATCGGGATGGTCTCTCGACTGCGACACCCCCACCTCATGCCTCTTCCCTTCCATTCCTCTGTGAAAATGTGAGACAGATTGTTTTTCCTCTCTTCCTCCTATCTTTCCTTTTAAGATAAATTCAGCTTTTAAAAATTGTTCTACTCCTCCTTGTGCTACTGCTTAGGAGCTGGAGAGTAGGTAGAATTAGAGAAGAGAATATACATCCCACATAACTATGTACATACCCCAAAGAAATAATTTTTTCTTTTAAGTTTATAAAAGTATGAACTGGGAAGTTAGCTTACCTGTTCACACGTGTGGTGAAGTTCTGAAATCCGTCATATTCTCAAGATGACCATGTGACTCTTGGGTGTGTATAGTTGTCCCTAGTGACCTGACTATGATGCTTGCTTATAGTTCCAGTCATGTTGAGTGAGCCATTATCAGACCCATAAATACACAAGGTGCTGGAATTATAACTTTTTCAGGATATCATTATTTTACACTCAGAATGCTTTCATATGTTTAAATGTACTTTTCATAGTTTTCAGGGTATGATATTTATTGGATATAGTTATTTTTAAGGTAACTGTCAGAGTGGTTGAATCATTCTAAAACCAACAGGAATTTCATATGAAATTTAGTAGTTAGGTGAGGATTCTTTAACTGTATTATTTTCTTCCTAAGTACTCCTGAGGATTAATCAGTGTATTCCAAGTTTAAAAGTAAAATCACACAGAGCTTCACGGAGGGGTACTTCTATGTCCAGAATATCTTTCTTACTAGCATCAAAAAGCAGTATAAATCTATAACTATGCACCATGCAAAATGATCATTTTAATAGATGCCCAAGTTCCATGCAATTGCTATTTTAGTGAGGATTCTTCCAAATAAGCCTAGTCTTTAAAATAAATGAAGCAAAAATCTTCCAGCAGTAAGATCTCCAAACACTAAAAACAAAAACAAACAAACAAACAAACAAAAAACAAAATAGCAGTGGTAGAGGGTGTGGGATAGGAAACAAAAGATGTCATACCCCATAAGTTGAATTAGATGGGAACACGAGAGCAATCTATACCACCTCTGTAACATCATTTACATTATTTCTCCTCAATGAAATAAAGACTCATGTACCCTTGTAACAATTAGTAAAAATGCTGAATAATACAAGTGTAAGTCAATAGAAATAAACTGATTTTTTTTACATCTTGTGATAGTTTCAAAAGCTGTGACATAGGCAATATGTCTGTCAGCCAGCTCTCATTTGCATTATCCCTTTCTTCTTACCCTAAACAGCTTAAATAAAATGTAAAATGTTCAATAGTAAAAAGGCTTTAGTTTTCTTCTGTCTTCTCTTGACCATAATTTCTTGGCTCCATCTACTACACATTTTTTCCTTCAAAAAGATGAATTGCTATTCTTTTTGAGTTATGTTAATATATTTTGTTATCTTAGACGTATTAACCAGACCATTTATATTTCTACAATAGAAAAGGCAGCCAGAAAACATATTAAAATATATCAGTGAAAAATAATTTCTTCTTATAAGTAAACTAACATCTGAGTTTAGGGATGCTCCGTCTATAGTGATTCTCGAGCTTAAGTGCTTGTCTTTCTGCCTAATTATGTGCACAGATTTCCGACAACAAGGAGTGTCCTTAACATTAGATAAGAACCTGGGCTTTTATCTCAATCAATAGTCTTTAGCCTTTGAACTCGAGTCAGTGGAAGACCAGTTTGTCACATTCAGTGGTACCTGACCCCTTTTTCTTCTTGATGCATGCTGCCATTTACAAAAGAAACACACATACACATACACACTCCCACATGCTCATAGACACTCGTGCACACATACAAGATCGAAGCAGCTAAAGTGTTTAGATTATTTGTATGCTTCTGTGAACATGTGCACGCACACAAGCATGGGTGAACAAGATCCTTTATAGTTGTAGAGATGTGTGACCATAATGATGATGTTAAAATTTTCTTGTTTCCTTTCACTGGGCTTTGTGTATCTCAAAGGAGCCCCATATGGTGCTCTTTGTCCGTGTCATTACCTCGTTACAGCCACTGTCTGCCAGCCAAAGGTAGAAAGAGCACTGCAGCTGTAGACAGCGATACAACTGGAATTGTCTAAGGTCAACAGTGCCGTAATTACTTTAAAATGTCAGCGTACAATAAAATACAACAGTTCATCTGGCAGAAAGCAAATTAGCTTTGACCATAGCGTAATTACCCTTTTCTCGGCACCATTAGAAGAGATCAAATCTCCACATTCAGTGTTTGAGGAAAGGCCATCAGAGTACACTCTACCTGACAAGGATGCACATTTGCCATTTTGAGATGTAATTAATTGTCCCTATAATAGAAATTTTTATATTTGACTCTGGAATTGAAATGTGTAATAACCTGGCTTCTTCCTTTTAACCATTTTGCTGCTGGGGGGAAAAAGATGTGTTTTGCCAGATTCAAATGGGAAGAATCACTCAGAATGTGGTTTTTATTTTGATAACAATTAGTTCTACCGCAGGAATCATTGTTCGGAAATGACTTCCACACATATTATGAGGGACACTAATGTCTGTTCTTCACAGGGAGAAGCAGATTAAGAAATTAGCACCATTACATATGTCCTGTTACAGTCTTGTTTTTCCTCTTTGAGTGTTCATTTTCTGTCTTGCTTGGACAATATGATCTGACTCAGGTTTTAGACACATTTAACACGGATTTCTGACACTGATCTTCATCTGCACTTCTATTTCAATGGGAACAATCTAAGTGAGAACATCTTTCTCGCCTCAAAGGCGCTCTGCATTAATGACAGAGAATACAAATGTAACAATGAGATAATAATTTGATTCACTAAGAAACAAACAGAAATGAGCTGACCAGCGACAGTCCCTGAAGGGCATAGTATTCAATGCTACTGGTTGACTTTCATTAATATTTAAGGACGCCAAAGCAGCTTTAAACTGGCTTGCAATGACTTAAGCTGAGTTACATTTTTCCTTTCTCCTGGCTGTAGATCTACGTGGAACAGCTGTTTCGTTTTAAAGGAGTCCTGCATCAACCACACTCAGGGAATTCCACCACCATGAAGATGTTTATATTTTCTTGAAGTTCCATGCACTCTGTTGTGGGTTCCTTCATAGTATTTCAAATGTATAAGTATTCCCTTTGGTTCTGAAGTCTCCCTTTTGAGCAGAGACTTCCTGGATGGGGGTAGGGAGACGATTATCTAAACAACCAACAAGAAACTTCAGAGTAGGCAAGAAAATTTTTAACATGACCCCTCTAATTGAACCATTGCTCATTTTAATGTGCTAAAGCCAAAACAATAAACAGACTTTCTGGTAAAATCACTGTAGCATGTCATTGATCAGTTTATCTCTTCAGAGCAGAAAATTGTGGAGCATACTGGGTTTTCTCCCAGCTGCTTGAATGCTTTGTTCTTCTTCAGTGTCATTTCAAACTCTTAGATCATTTCACAATACAAGAAATAATAACTGCAGGGAAAGGTTTAAAAAATAAGCTACATTGTCAGACAAATTTCCGAAATAAATATGAACAGCAAGGAAAAAAGGAAAATTTCTTCTTTGAGGTCCATTTGTCCTAGATTAAATCAAGATGCCTCTGAATATGTTCAGTGGATAATTCTTAGAATGTAGGGTAAATGTCACATGGAGAGCTTGGCAAGCCTGGAGAGGCTGACACTTAAACTGGCAAGGCTAACCAAATAAAAACTTTCAGCAGCCCATGTAGAGTGTGTTAATTAATTGTCACTATTTTGAATGACACAGGATGGATTGATTGATTGGTTGATTGATTGATTGATGGACTGGTTGGTTGACTTATACCCAATGATATGTGTAGGAGTCTGTGGTGGGCTAAACATATCCCTTCTGAAATTTGAGTTATCCCAGAGTTGAGGAAGGGCTTTTCAAAATCTTGACAAACTCATCATCACTTTTATCACTTCATAGTAAAATGCAGTACATGTCACATCTTCATATTGTCACAGCAAAGCCTTCCACATTGCTCTCTGTGTTCCCTTGCTTCGTAGGACATGTTATTTGGACATCTTTTGACACTCTGTACTGAATCCCTGGAATAAGGGCAACATCCTACCATTTTACTGCCACCCAGTTTTGTCCCTTTTTTCTGAATATATAATACTTCCAACATCCTTTGAACAAAAAGGGAATAACAGAGGAGTTTCAAATTGTGGTGTTTCTATTCCTTCATTGTCATACATGTTTTAATAATGAGACAGTCCTTAATGATCACAAGGGTCCTGTTAATTGCCTTTGCTTCAGCTACTGGCCTGTTACAATGTTATGGCCATATAAAAGTTGGGGAGGCATAATGAAAATGCAGAATGTAACAAGGTGCATGTACAGAAGCAGAGCACACATTGGCAACTGGGGAGAATGCTGGCACAGGTCGGGGAAGATTTGGATAAAAGGATTGTACAGTAAAAGGATATTTTTGAGATCTTTTGAATACCATAATGACTATATTATAGTAAAAATAATGCATTAAAATAAGTTGCATATTTGAAAATTACTCTAAAATTATATTTTAATTGTTGTAACCCCAAAATTTGTATATAAGTGGCTCATGTTAATTAGATCTTTTTAATCATTCATTATTAAATACAAAATGTATGTCACATCATATTTCATAAAATACAATTAGAGTTAACAAAATACTATAAAACATGAAAGATATGTTTATAAATTTGGTAAAATATAAAGTATTTGGTACTAATATAAATTTATTAAAATTTATTATACACAAGGAACATAATTGAGAAAAAATAATATTGAGATTCTAAACTTTGGTAAACATTTCAAATTCAACTTGTTTTCATTTGATCCAGTTTTATAAAATAAAGGGATAAAAGCAAAACATTGTCTGCACAACTACAAATGAGGGCAAAAATGGGAAGGCTTAAATCAGAAGCTTGCCCTGGCTGCTGGGTGAATACACATTCATTTGGAAAAAGCCTGAAAGAAGTCTTGAGCAAACCGCAAACAGTTATAAAAACTAAAACACTTGGAGAAAAGACCAAGAAAAAGAAACATCTATAAAAGTCTAATTAAAATTACAAACTTATGTAATGATTAGATCTTTACTTCTCTTGTTCAGTCTTCTTGTCCTTTCGCATTTTGGGATAATGATATTGCTTTTGTTTTACTGACAGAAAGAAAATGAAATAAAACAAAACTTTTATTTATCTCTGGACTAGTCCAATTAAGAAGGAACAGATGAACCCTCTGCTGAAGTGTAAGCATATCCTCTAAGGTCCAGTGCTAGAAAAGAACCACATTGAAAGAGTGTTGATGACATAATGGGGACAATCCCCCCGTGAATGTGGTAATATTATCATAGGAATATCTTTCTATGCAAACTGATTTTGCATCTTGTTGTCTCTCTGATATGAATTTTCACCAAGTGAAGATTACTTGATCTTTCTTGTCTCATCTCATAAAATTGTAAGTCAAATGAATGTTGCAAAGTATCCAATCTATGACACTGTGTTGCAGCAGAACAAAAAGAATTAATGAACCCTCTCAACACAAGCAATAGGCAGAGACAAAATATGCTATGTCCTTGCCCTTTCTGGTGTCAAGCTCCTCCACAGAGCTTCTCAGTGCACCAATCTAGGGTTTCACCTCTAAATTTTCTTCTAATTTGATCAGTCTTTTGTTGTAAAAAGATATGTTAAGTTCCTATTATTTGTTATCCCTATTATTTATTATTTATTATTATTATTATTATTCCATGTTTATAATTTTACCTCTGATATGAGGAAACTGAAAGACTTAACCTTCAAGAGGCTGTGATGATTCTTTTAGACAATTGTTGCAATGAACTGAAAATGCATTCTTGCATCCATATGCCTCAGTAGACATTATTTTGTGGACTATTGTATTTAATGATATCTAATATTCCAAACTCAGAGAACATGCATAACATTTTATATAATGTATGTTTATGTTAATAGGACTATAACATGGGTATGCATTTTCTGAGTCACCAAGGCCAACATAGTTTATGAAAATAAATGAGAAGAATCAGAATTTTCAGCGCCAAAGTTATGCTATTCCTTTTTAATTTTATGATAATGATTCACGATTAATTTATAGTATTTTGTAAAAGCATAAGTGTATACTTGATATTGAAATGGTTTGTTAAAGAAATTAGGATGTTTCTTTAGTAATTAAGTCATATAAAAGTAAAAACATATATTTGAAAAGCTGAAACTGGAAATGAAATATCAGTGCTAATGAGAGACTAGTAATTCTGAATAAAGGCCTCTTACCATACTTTCTTTTCTAGAGAGTAATTTCAACCTCTTCTACAATGAAGATAAAGCATAGCGATAAACTTAGGCAGAAGCTAGAATGCCCCTTATTTTGTAAAATAGAGCTCACAGGTGAGGAAATTAAAGTATTGAGATATTTTTGTGGTAGGGACCAGATAAGAAAACCTTTCATGAAAACTGAGTCTCAGGAAAGTAAGAACATATTCAGAATGGCAATGCTAAGAACCTACCTATGAGGATACCATAGAAGGTCACAAAAGAACCATACAGAAGAAATGAAGAGAACTCAGCTAAAAGGATACATTCAACACTGAGAAAACAAATTTCAATATTGAAAAAATAAACAAGCAAAATAAAAACAAAACAAAACAACAACAAAAAATCAAAACTAGTCTGAAGCACCATACTAAGAAAATGCCAAATTAAAGCAGTGCTATCTAGAATAAGTCAGGAAGGGGAATGAGTGTTTACAATCTTAGGACTCAGGCAGCAGGGTAGGAGGATCAAACAGTCTAGGCCACCCTCGGTGTTATCTTCTGACTTGAGCTACACAAGATCCTGTTTCAAAAACAAAGAAAACAAATAAACGCCATAAAAGGAAAAAAAAATTGTTCTGAACAGTATTAAAGTCATTTTAAAAGAGAAACTCAAGCATATTTTCAGGAATATAATTTAACCAATACCTATTAGTATAGCTGAAATTAATAAATGTGAGGTTATCAAATGATAATGTGGATGTTGAGGTAGTTTAAATACTTTACGTAGTCCTGAGTTCTAGATAACAGAGGTCCAGCAAACACTATTCAGCTTTCATCTTGTTTCAATGACCTCTGTTCACTAGCCAGAGTAAGTGATTTTCTGTTTCTCAGAGTATCAAGGCATGATGATAAACACTTGTAACCCGAGCGCATAGGAGGTTAAAGCAGGGTGATCCGTGATCAGGAGTTTCTCTGCCTCTTTCCTATGTGATACATTTGAGGCTAGTCTGAATTTAACCCATTGCTATTTTTCTGTACATCAAGTAATTTGAAAGACAAATGAATGTTTTGTTATTTTACAAGAAATAGTTCACCTGCTCACTACTTTTTATGCACCCATGGGACAAGGTTATTTATGTAATATGCTCTTTGGAAATCTCCATATTTTTTAAAGTATTGAGGAAGGTTTCAAGCTGTATATCTCAGTGAAGTAATCATACATAACTTCTCATGCAAAACCACTTTTTAAATATAGGTGCTGAAAACCATTTGGAAAGCAGGCTTATTTGTAGCATATTAACATATATACACAGGTTATACAGGTTCCAAATGTTTTTATTTTAATTTAAAAACAAGTTAAGTTTCTCATTTCACAGTTTCAAAAAAGATGAGAATATTATTTTATTACAAAATATAAGCCTATTATAAGCTTATTACACATTTTTGCAAATTTCATTCTTTCTTAAAAAGCCAAACACACACACACACACACACACACACACACACACACACACCACACTCGAGGCATGTGTTAAAAATAAAAAATGGGCTAAAGGAAAGGATCAGGTGCATTTGCTTAAGTGAAAAACCTATGTCAGAATACATTTCATACTGACACACGGCAATAGAGATGGACAAGGGGGAGTCCAGCACCACATGGAGACCATGTGCTCCTTCAAAGCATGAAGCAGATTCAAACTCTCAGATAAAGAGGTCCAGGCTACCATCTTCAAAAGAGAATAATAATAATAAAAATTTGAGAATTGTACCTTGCATACATAAACAGTTAGTGTGCACATGTGTGCTGATACTATACACTTGTAGAATATATCTGATGTCAAAGCATATTATCCTAATAGCTGTGTAAGGAGACAACTGTTAAAAAGTCTTAGTTCATAATGCTCTGTGTACATAAAAATTTTCACGAGGCTCTGAAAAAAATCCTCGCATATACAACATTTGACATTATTTACATTTAATTAGGCAAAATCAAATCCTAAGTTGGTTTGTTAGATATCTCCAAGGCCAGTTGTTTATGTAAGTCCTGGGTCATTAATATGCAGCTTCTTCCATAATTACCAGGCTGTCAGATAAGAAACAGGCTGCCTAGAACAGATACAGACACTGAAAGATAGACACAGATACAAACTCCACTTCATACTGTAGGAACATTGAAAAAGATGCATGAGTATATGAAACACATCACAGAGGCACACTGCAGGGACCCAAAAGGAGCAGTGAAAATCAAGTAAATGATTTATACTTTTTCTGCTTTTTAAAATGGGGAATTAAGAAGATAACTCAAGTAGTAAATGTGTTTGAATATGTGTCTGCATGCCTGCCTGCCTGCCTGTCTGTCTCTCTGTGTGTGCATTCATGCCTGTGTGTATGCATGTGTGTGTATGTGTGTGTGTGTGTATGTATGTATGGTGTTTTAGTGCTGAGTGAACATCTGTCTTACGTGTGCATGTTTGTTTGCATATGAGGGCCAGGCAGAGGTTACTTTGAGTATCCTACTCTATCACTCACCCTTTATTCTTTTAATAAAAGATCTTGCATTGAACCTGTAGTGATGCCCCATAAAATCCATAGAGCCTCACTTATCTGCCCATACAACTTAGTGGTCATAGAAGGCTTTGTATGTATGTCCAGGGTCTGAACTCAAATCTTCATGCTTGCATTAAGTGGCTTGCCCATTGAGGGTCTTCTCCAGCCCTTTGGGTTACAATGTTTTTAAAGTTACTACAAACCTGAAAATCTTTTTGTAATCATTGCAGATAGTCAGAAGAAAATTGATTTAATTATATTCTTACTGATAACATTAAGAGAGTATTGCTCCTTACTTCTTCTGGGAAATATTATCAACAAGGATTTTTAAAGAGTTATATTTGATATATTAAATTTCTTATCACGATGCCAACTTAGGTAAGATTTTTGTTACAATCTCTGTTTCAGAATGAAACAGTAATACTTTGAATATAATTTTCTGACCCCTTTACAGATTTTCATATAACTTCTGCCCAATCACCTTTCTTTATTGCAAATAGGCTTCAACTGTCTCCTGTTTGATGCTTACTATCCTAGCGTTCATTTAAACACAAACCGGACTCCCAATTGTCTCTAGCCCTCTCTTTAGCCAGCCCCTCCATTGACTCTTTTTTCTTTGCCTAATGTCCAATAAATTATGGCCAAACCATCTCTGTTGTCTTTCCTTTGTTGTATATCTCCTCTGTATTTTACATTAAACTCATTGATGTCTCCATAACAGTAGTGTTTGGTCTATCGCCTTATTGTGAATGTAACTCTAACAATATTTTATCCACAACAGTACATTTAAAAGTTAATTTTGTTAAATGATACAGTACATTATAAACTTTTACATCTCCAAGCTTTATATTATTTATCAAATTCCAAATATGCAATCTACTCTTTTTATTTTTCATGCCCACAAATAACTGAAAATACATTAAAGCAGAATTCTAGGCACATAGTTTTCTTTATTGGTTATTTTATTTATTTATATTCCAAATGTTATCGTCCTTGGTTTTCCACTCTGCAAAGCCCTATCCCATTCCATCCTCCCTGGTTCTATGAGGGTGCTCCCCCACTCACTTCCACCAACTCTCACCTCACTGTCCTAGCATTCCCCTGCACTGGGACACCAAACCTTCATAGGAGCAAGGGACTCCCCTCCCATTGATGCCAGATAAGGCCTTCCTCTACTACATATGCAGCTGGAGCCATAGATCCCTCCATGTATATTCTTTGGTTGGTGGTTTAGTCCCTGGGGATTCTGAGGATTCTGATTGATTGATATTGTTGTTCTTCCTATGGGGTTGAAAACCCCTTGAGTTCCTTCAGTTCTTCCCCTAACTCCTTCACTTTTGTTCTTGTACTCAGTCTGATGGCTGGCTGCAAGCATCCACATCTGTATTGTTGAGACTCTGGCAGAACCTCTAAGGTGACAGCTATATCAGACTCCTGTCAGCAAGCACTTCTTGGAATCAGCAATATTGTCTGGGTTTGGTAGCTGTATATGGGATGGATCCGCAGGTGGGGCAGTCTCTGGATGGCCTTTCAGTATCTGCTCCACTCTCTGGCCCTGTATTTCCTTAAGACAGGCGTAATTCTAGGTTAAAATTTTGGAGATTGGTGGCTGGCCCCATCCTTCAACTTCTGGATATGGTCTCTACAGGTTCTCTCTCCCCTTTATTGGCTATTTCAGCTAATGTCATTCCCATTGGATCCTGGAAGCCTCTTGCTTTCCTGGAATCTGGAAATCTCTGGTGGCTACCCCCCATTTTCCCATCCCTGATAAATTTCCTGACCCTCTATACATTTCCCTTGTCTCCTCCCACACCTGATCCTGCCCCCCTTTCCCCTTCCCTTCCTCTCTTTCTACCAAGTTGATCCCACCCTCTACCTCCTGTGATTATTTTTTTCTGCTTCTAAATAGTACTGAAGCATCCATACTTTGGTCTTCCTTTTTCTTGAGCTTCATGCGGTATGTGGGTATTCTGAGCTTTTTTCCTAATATCCACTTATCAGTGAGTGCATACCATTTGTGTTCTTTTGTGAGTGGATGACCTCACTCGGGATGATATTTTATAGTTGCATTTATTTGTCTGCAAATTTCATGAGGCCATTCTTTTGAATAGCTGAGTAGTACTTCATTATGTAAATGTTCCATATTTTTCTGTATCCATTCCTCTCTTGAGGAATATATAGGTTATTTCCAACTTCTGGCTATTATAAATAATGCTGCTATGAAAATAGAGGAGCATGTGTTCTTGCTATATGTTGGAGCATCTTTTGGATATATGCCCAGGAGTAGTGTAGCTGGGTTCTCAGGTAATAATATGTTCAATTTTCTGAGGAACCAACAGACTGATTTCCAGAGTGTTTATATCAGCTTGCAATCCCACCAGCAATGGAGGAGTGTTCCTCTTTCTCCATATCTTCAACATCTGCTCTCAACTCAGTTTTTTATCTAAGTCCTTCTGATGGTGTGAGGTGGAATCTAAGGATCATTCTGATTTGCATTTCCCTGATGACTAAGGATGTTTAACATTTCTTAAAGTATTTCTCCTTTAATATGACAAGACCACATATTATTGATAGATAGGTTGGTTGATACTATTTCTAGTGTGGGTCATGGCTTACCTACAAGAAAAAGTTTTGGAGAACATATTTCCAACTCAAAGATCTGCTAATTGGTGTTCATAAATTAGAGATCCTCTTATATAAAAAAGTGTTATGATGTCCTTTAGCATTACAAAACAAATAATTTTGTATAGTCAGTTGTATCTTATATATTCATACTTAATTAATTTGTGTCACCTGTAATTTCTACCCTGTTGGATATAACATAAATATGGAAAAATGGATCAGTGATATAGAATTATCTTCAGTTATTTAAACCAGATCACAAAGGAACTTGGGAAATATTCAAGCTTATACTCACATTTCACAAATCCTCATTGAGAGAAGTCAGAAGAGGAACTGAAGCAGAAAGAATGGAGGAACAACACCATTTAATGGGTTGCTTTGCAGCTCCTGTTTGGCTGATAGTGAGATCTCTCTATCTTGGGATGGTGGAATCCACAGTGGGTTTGGCCCCCTCACATTACCAGCCAGTTGAGAATATGCACCCTGATACACCCAAAGGCAATCCTGGCAGACAACATCATACTTTATCAAGTTTACACTTGAAGGTAACTAGAAGAACAATAACCACTAGGTTATTTATTCGGTAACATGTAGGTCATAAGGATAGCTTTCACATGCAGGTGGAATATAAGAATATTTTACGATGTTTTCCATTTCTGAAAATCTTCAAAACATACTTTAATTTTACAAAGAAAATGCACTTAAAGTTTTCAGCAGAAAAATACCAGAACGGATGAAGTAAAAACTTTGTCAAAATGGTATGCTACAAACATCATTTTTGAATGAGTAAAATACTCTCATTATTAATATTATCTAGAAGATTAAGAGATGTTCTCTTTTGGTTGATGGTCAAGGTCATCCAAGAGAATCCTAAGTTAAGGTTTCTATTTCTGTGAAGAGGCACAGTGACCACAGCAACTCTTAGAAGGGAAAACACTAAATTGGGGCTACTTTAATATTGCAGGATTTTCAAAGTTTTAGTCCATTGTTATCACAGTTTTCTCACAGACATGATTCTGGAGCAGAGGATAGTATAATAGTTCTATATCTGTATCCACATACAAGAGGAAGAGATTGTGGCACTCTGGCCTGGTTTGAACATCTGAGAACTCGAATCTGCCCCACAATGACAGACTTCTTCTAACACTACTACATCTATACATCTATTCCACAAGGCCACACCTCCTCATAGTACTACTGTTTCTGAGCCTATGGCTATCATTTTTTTTCAAACCATCAAAAATCCCAAAATAATAAGTTCAAATTATTGTCATAGTACTTGGTGCTCCTGTTTTTGGAAGGTATGTTTTCTATTGTCAAAGACATCATACACTTCAAACATAGGACCTAGAGGTCTGTCAGTTGGGAATGACCTGAAAGCATCTTCCCTAAAAAATTAGCTTTCATAAGGCCAGAACATCCAAAGGTAGGAAGGAACCAACATTCCCATCTACCTAAAATGTCTAGAAACCACAACAACTAGGTATAACTCTCAGGTACATTTGTAATATTCATACCTTGGTGGTAATCACAGATCTTAAGTTGGACTTAAGACTAACTTATTGATCCCTTACCCATTTACTTACTAGTGTTTTTTTGTACTGGAAGGCACACTGTACACTACTAGAGGAGGAAGGCAAAAACCCGTCTATGAAACTTTATTATACAGTGGTAACCTGCCTGCAAGATATGGTATTGAAATAGTGGTACAAAAGTTTTAAGAGTAACTACCCACTCACTGACTGAAATTAAGGTCCACTTCATGAGATGGAAGTCATCCTTAATACTGGTCTGTGGCCAGGAACCTGAGACTAGATAGGCCACTGATCTATGGAAATACCAAATACTTTAGTGTGTAATATTAAAAAACAATCTACTGGATTGAGTAACCAGAGCTGGCTAGGTACCTCTGGACATCTCAGTCTGTTCCCAGTCTAGTACTGAGACCACACATTTCCTTTTTGCTAAAGTCTGTTCCATCAAACCTGGCTTTGCCTCTCCAGAGCTCCGAATCTGCTCTCTCCTTTGGGTGGCTGGCTGCTCCCTACCCTCTTCTTCCCTTGCACCTTCTGGGTCTGTCTCCTCCTTGCTCAGTGATTGGCTTCTTGGTTTTATTATTTAACAATTAGGAGTAAATTCTGCTATAAAATACTATTGCAGTGCTAAGGAATACAGTGCATAAGCAATAGCATTCCTAATGATGTTCTGGCTTACCCATAGATCAATGTATTTCTCAGCCATTATCAGAGAAGCCTCCTCATACAGTGAATGAAAACAAATACAGAGACTGATAACTGGAGTGAGAGACCTTGAACACTCAGTCTTTTTTTTCTAACATACTATTTTTATTGGTTATTTGGGAATAACTCCCATCCCTAACCCAGAAGCTGTCAGTCTCCATTTGGTAACCTCTCAGAAGGAAAAATTGGTTTTCTCCAAGGAATCCCACTTGGTGTACAAGCCATACTCAAAGTCAGTCCCCATGCCCTATACAGATATATACCCAATATAGAAATGAACTCAATTAGTACATACCATGTGTGTTCTTTTGTGATTGGATTACCTCACTCAGGATGATATTTTCTAGCTCCATCCATTTGCCTAAGAATTTCATGAATTCATTGTTTTTAAAAGCTGAGTAGAACTTCATTGTGTAAAAGCACCACAGTTTCTATATTCATTCCTCTGTTGAGGGAGCTCCCAGGGACTAAACCACCAACTAAAGAGTACACATGGAGGTACCCATGCCTCCAGCTACATATGTAGCAGAAGATGTTCATTTCAGACATCAATGAGAGGAGAGGCCATTGGTCCTGAGAAGGCTCGATTCTCCAGAATAGGGGAATGCAAGTCCTGAAACTGGAGGGGAGGGATGAGCAAGGGGAGGTGGTAGGATAGAAGATTTTCGGAGGGGTAATGCAGAAAGGAGATACCATTTGAAATGTAAATAAAGCAAATATCTAATAAACAAAAAATAAAAAAATTAAAAATAAAAAATTAAAAATAAAAATTAAAAATAAAAAAACAGGATAAGTACTGGAAAAAATGAACTCAATGATATTTTGGTGGGTGGCCTCATAAAACTTCATCTGGGCTTTTTATTTTCCTTGCAAGTCTTTTCCTTATCTTTTATGGTTGCCAGTTTGGTGTTTTGTGGAATTAATATGTGTGTACGCATGTATGTCTCAGTGTATGTGTTTCTTGTGCCTTTTCTTTTTTTGTTGTTCTATTTCTTTAGTCATATAAAGATTTATTTGTTTTTATCTTATTGTATTTTAGGTACCTGTTTTTTTTTTTTTTATAGTAAGTGATAGCAAGTGAAGGGATCTGGGAGAAGTTCGAGGGATGAGAAACCACAGTTAAATATATAATATGAAACAAAATCTATTTTCAACTGAAAAAAAAGACCAGTTTAACCAAATAGAAATTATGTCTGATACTGAAACGTAGATAATCCCAAGGTCTAATGAAGCCATAGATACTAAAGAAGAACTCCCTCTTTACTAAACCAGCACATTCCCTACATTATAAATTTGGTCTTTATCCCTACAAACGAGCATAATCTTAATCTTTCATAAATGAAGGTTTTCTTTGTTACAGCAGAGACCAGTACAGAAAAACACAATAAATTAAAATGCAAAAATATGAAGCCCGCTCCTAATGGACACATCTATATTTCAACTACTAAATGTCAGGGTCTGGGATTGTTTTTGAAGAAGATGCAGACAGTGTAAGAGCAAAAGAATCAAGAAGTGTGTTATGTTCCTGTGTTTCCTTGCAATATCAGGAGACATATCAACAAAAATATCATCTACATTTTTGTCTACTGCCTAAACAAGACTTGAAGACAACAAAAGTAGATGTGCCAAAGTGAACAGAGAAATGACAAAATGACCTCAACCCTACACAAAGAACTATAGACAACTGAATAATATTCAGAGTGGAAGAAAGAGTCTTCCTTAGAAAATAGGAGAACTAATGGTTCTCTATAAACATTATCTGCCTTTAAAACCATAAAATAATAGTACAAGGACTAAATAGGTTTTATTTAGGAATAAATACATATATATGTATATATATTATATACAAATACATTTGTACATATGAATATAACAACAATTATTACAAAATACCTTGAATTTGAGAAAGAACATAAGAAGAGGTACATGGAAGAATGCAGGGAGAAAAAAGAAGAATGAAATTATGTAATTATTATGAAATTAATGGTTTTAATAATTTCATTGTGAATCTCAAACAAAAGCAATATCTAGTTGTTATAGCAATACACACACTCAAAAAATAAAGTTGATGTGATAAATTTCCTTAGGAATATTAATTATATATCAATATTGCATAGAGAAAGTACTATTTGTATCTGATATTTTTCCTAAGTACATAAAAGCAAATTACTAAGTATTATCATAATAATATAACAATAATTATAATATTACTGTGTTTGATTTACTATACTATAACTAATTAATTTTTTAAAATTTTAGACTAACAAGTATTTTAAAGACAGTAGAGGAAAAATTTCAGATGAGAGATAAAACAGAAATACCTTACTTTTTTTCTTTCTTTTTTATTAGATATTTGCTTTATTTACATTTCAAATGGTATCCCCTTTCCTCATTACTCCTCCAAAAGCCCCCATCCCATCTTCACTCCCCCTCCTCACTGACCCCACTCCAATTTTCTGACTTGCATTCCCCTATTCTGGGGAATCAAACCTTCTCATTGATGTCTGAAATGGCCATCTTCTGCTACATGTATATTGACATTATATATGGTATAATTTTGAAAGTAACAATGCATAGACTTATAGATGCATCTGCAAAGTGATATTTTTCACTTTTATCAGCCAATTAATTATAGAAAACAATTATGTATACCTAGAGCATGTTTGTTTATATTTAGTTCTTTTTGTCCATCCCCCAGCTCAGTCCCTGGTCCCTGTCAAATCTCTCCCTTCAGTTCTCACAGTTTGTCTTTTTAAATAAGTAAATAGCTTACATATATATTTAATTCCTTCCACTAAATTGAAAAATAATCTGTTTTTATTAGATTTTTTTAATTGATGTAATAAAATACCCCAAAGAGTCAACTTAAAAAAATCTGACTTAACTGGGGTTGGGGTTTGAAAACCCCACTGTCCCTTACTGCAGGGAAGAGAACAAGCAGAGAAAGAGGCAGATGGCCACACTGAAGGCACAGAATAGAATATGTATATGTTGGTCTTTTATTCACTCCCTCAAAGACAGCCCAGTGGATGATGTCACTCATGTTTAGGGTGTGTCTGTTCTCCAGCACTCTACCCCTCAGGAAGCATTTTCATGGGCTCACCCAATAGTATGCTTGCTAAGTGATGCACAGTCCTGCCAAGTTGATAATGAAAATTAACCATGGCTGAATAGCACAGCAGAACAATATACATTCAGAACAATATTACATTCAGTGTGTTTTTTATATAGATAGATACACACACATAAACACACATCACATTTTAAAATTTTCTTCTGTTGATAACAGGATTGAGATTGTTACCAGCACCCCAATAAACAGTGACATGCAGATCTGTCTTGTGTTTTCAAGGCACTCTTTCTTTACTGCATTGTTCAGCTTACTCACTGTCACTACATGGAAATAGATACTTAGACTGAGAGTCTTTTTTTTTTGTCAAATGATTGCCTTTAATAAGTTCTTCATCAGTCTTAGTGCATTCAGTTGTCACTTGTGTAAATTAATATATAAATGCTTTCATGTATCTAATCCATCATGCTAGGTTCTCTTAAAAATCTAGCAGTAAAGCAATGAAAAGGCTAGAACAATTTTAAATAAAATTTATTCCTAGCTTGAATACATTTATATCTTTTGGAAATTTGATATTACTTTCTAGGTAACATTAAAAAATATTGAAAGATAAGTTATAACATAGAGGATAGAAAAATACATTTTCAAAAGCTTCTTTGATGACCCACAGTTCACAATGGAAACTCAGAGTTAGTGTTCTAAGGAGATACTCTTGTAGAATGACTAATCATAACCTTAGCAGTTATTTGTAAGGATAGATAGTTAAACTTTTTTTTACAGCTCTAATCATGACTTAAGCAATGCCAGATTATAACTTAAAGGACTCACTTGAGATTTCCTTTTGGGAAAAAATAATTTCAATACCTCAAAGATTATGTAGATTACTAAAGCAACAGATCAACAACACTAAGGATAGCCTTTAAGTTGAAAAGTTTCATTATAACATGCAGTCAGATTTGTCCAGATCTTGGAGGATAATAAGCGGTCCTTGGGTTTGTAATTGTTGAATCTCTTGACTATCCTTATCCTTCTGGTTAGGGGTTATAGTTGACATTGGCTTGTCATCTAACGCAGGTAATCCACAGTAAGAAAATCCACATTTATTCCACTAAATGATTCGTATTTTCTGAATACAATGATGAATCATAAACCAAGGTAGCATTGTTTTAATAATGAAAAAAAATCACTTTCACTGTGCATAAGAACACAATGATAAGATATTAAAAATGTTATTAGTTGAATTACTGTTGACTTCGATCTGATATTCTTTCAATATTTAGTGGGAAAACATCTGAAACTGTGGTCTGGTAAGAAGGTACTCCTTTACTCATTTTTCTGGATTTTTTTAGTGTTTAGATAAATAGTGAAAATAGATGGGAATAAATATTCTCAAACTTCTTTTTTTATCTTTTTTTTTATTTTCTATATTCTTTGTTTACATTCCAAAGGCTTTCCCCTTTCCCAGTTACCCCCCACCATATGTCCCATAATTCCTCCCCCCCATGCTATTCCCCACTCTTTCCCCCCCCCCCACGATTTCTCTGTTCTGGGTCTACAATACTGGATCCAATCTTTAGAGGCCCAGGGTCCTCTCCTTTTTTTCTTCTTGAGAGTCAAACTTCTTTTAAGTATAAAGCTTAAAGCCTTCTTCATTGAAGAAATAGATTTGCACTGAGAGTCACTATTGTAGTCTTAAGTGACCTGCAAAATTGAAGGGTCCTAAGAACAGTCTCCACTTTGCTAGCTTATACACTGTGCTAGTAAATTTTGTCTCACTTGTGGCTGTGTTATAAGAGGGACGTGTATTGGGTACAAAATTACAAGGCTGTTATTTTTTAAACATATGGGCAAAACTGAAATATGTGAACATATGTATGTATGTTTATGTACTCAGACAAATATGTATATTTGTATAAGCAACTACAGTTTTACTCTTTCCCCTTACTACTCCCCGTTCTACATTTGAAGAATTTTTAAATATTGAACAGGTGGACAGAAAATATTATTCCATACTAACTAGCAATTATGATTATCTTTTAAATCAAATCTACAAGCAATTGGCTTTGTAAATTCTGTTACAAAAGTTAATTCTGTATGAATTATTGATTTTCTTTGTGTATGCATTGTCATTCTTTTATGAGGGCTGAGCATATGTTATAAAGTTATAATAACTGGCATCTAAATTACTGTATATTCACTGATCAAAAAAGAATTTTCCAATATTTAGAAACAGTGAGTAGAATTAGTTATGACAATTGGTAGTTTTACTTTAGGCTGTTAAGTGGAAATGCATATCCAGTGAAGAAACTGTTTTGGGTATTAATGAACATGTATCTCGAAAGAAAGATTTCAGGATACATGAAAGGGGATGACATAGTATACATTTCTTGTACAAGCAGGAGTTTGTTCAACAAATTATGAAATCATGTTTTTTGTCTTGATTTTCAAAAGATTTTAACTGATGTATTATATTGACATTTTATTTGAGAATAGTTGAAATTTACAACCATTAAAATTATAAACTATTTCTTTTCTAGTATCATAGTCTTTCTTCAGAAATATCCATAGAAGGTCCCTGACGTTCTTATCCCATTTCCTTCTCTACCCATTCTATTATAATAGAAATAGCTAAGCTATGCTTTCAACCTAAAGGAACCCACCCAGTCCATTAAATCCCTTACGTCCATATCAAATTCTCTGTTACCATTAGTTATCTCAGAAAATAGAAAGGTAGAAACTAAGTTTCATTAGAAGATGAAACTTCTTAGTCACTGTTGATCCTAAACTTTGAGGTAGTATTTTTTATTGCAATATTTCTATGTCATTCTGTGCATATCTTATAAAGATTTGCTCTTTGAACTAGGTGTATTATTACTTCAAAGTAAACAGGGGTTGTTTGAAGCATAATCTCTGATGTAGTATAATAGTATCTCTTTTTTGTTTCTGACTATATCCATTTCTAACTATCTACTCTGATATAACACATGTGCATGCTTCACAGTAGCCATGTGCTTTATGCAAGTTTTGGAAAACCAAAGTGAATATAATTGCAACTAACTGCTAAGTACCTCTTGCCCAGGTGCCTGTTTCTGAGACAAAACCACTTGGCTCACAGATCCTTTTGTCTTTTGATAACTCAATGCTTTCTCAGTAGGATTTATTCAACCTCAGTTATTGTTCTTTCACTTTGAAATTATCATCCTTCATATTTTTGAAAGAGCACTTAGGACAAGAAGAGAACATTCTAAACAGAGAAGCATCCCCCATGCCAGCCTCTTACCCAATGTGTGTACTTCTTATCATGGCTCTCTTACAGTTACTAGCATGGTTTTACGAAAAGCACCTTTCAAGTATCATGCCTCTCCCTGAAATCTGGCTGCTACTGTGTACTTATTTTAAAAATGGCTTGACAGAATTGCTAATGTTCTCATTCCTTCAGGATATTTCCTAATACTTGTAGCCTTTTCATGTTTCTAATTAGGCCAGTAATGGTCCCTGAAGTTAAACCAATTAAAATTATTTACTGTGACACACAGTGTGGAGATAATTATCTGATATCTGAATCCAACTTCTGCTTACTTCGCAACATTACTTAATAGAAAACAGAGACACTGATGCCCAGGCTTTCCTCTCACTTGTCGGCCAAATGTGTTTGCCCTGTAGCAAACTGTTTAAATAAAGCATTAAAATCTTCGTGGTGCTAATCAAAATGTTTAAAATCCACTCACACTCCCTTTATAGTTCTGAAAAGCATATAAAAACTCTTGCACATTACCTTTTCCATTATAGTTGCTGACCAGTGTAGGATTATAACCACATTATATACAGATAATGCAGCTTCTGCAGTTTCCAATGGCCTGACTTTCTAGTCTTTCACACATTGTCTTTGATTATTTTTTCCTTTTAAACAATTTTCTTCTTTTATTCTTCCTTTGTTTTGCTTTGCTCTGTTTAAATATTGCTTGCTTCACCACGAGAAAATATACCCAATGGACTTTGAAATACAAGTTTCATTTAAATAAAAGATATTGCCTAAACAATTACACCATCAAGTCCACCAAGTAATACTTACTCTCATTTTCAGTTCTTTTGCAAAGTCTTAGAAATTTTGCAAGATTGATAGTTTACAAAATGGTTTTAAATCACCAGCAGAAACTTAGCTAAAGTTCAGTAGATATGTAATGTAAAGCAAATCCCTTTAGAAAAATTCCCAAAGTAAGCAAACCCTGCCATGAAGCAATGCTCTTCATTAAAACTTGGCTGCCATCTTATAGAGAATTTGGATAAATGTAAAGACTAAGCATATAAGTGGGGCTTGCATATGCTGCAGCTAAATGCCAAAGTATACTCTCATAAAGAATTATAGCTTTTAGCCCATAATCCCAATGCAAATTATTCTGAGAAAATTGAGTTTTATGCCAAAATGCTACCTTGAGACTAGCAAAGTGCAGTTGACCATTTAGTCTGATTTTAAGATGTATCTTTTTACTATTTTTTTTCATTTTGTTCAAATATTCATGAAAACCTAAACAGATATAGTACAGATGGATGTATTTTCCAAGACATCATGTACTTACTGGGAGGCCTCTAGCACTTTGCAATAACTTTAATTTCAAGAAACAAATCACAACAGGGAAGTGTTTGGCATGCCAATCATTTCAGAAACATGGTCCAAGAGCTTGGTGTCTAGGGAATTTCAGATCAGGGCATAGATCAGGAGTGCTAACAGATTAGCTATAGGATTTCATTCTTGACAAGAGTGACCTGAAGTGCTCAGTTATCTTAACCTTGCAGATAGTAGAAAATCAGGGTCCGTGTATACCACATGGTTGAAGAGAGTGCTTGAAGGAGTACTAAAAATTGTTTTCTTTTTTTAATTGGATATATTCTTTATTTACATTTCATTTCCCTTTTGCTGGTTCCCCGCCCCCCCCCAAAAGTCCCACATGCCATTTTCCCTCCCCCTGTTCCCCCATTCACCCCTTCCCACTTCCCTGTCTGATATTCCCCTACACTGATTCATTGAGCCTTTCCGGAACCAGGGTCTACTCCTTCCTTCTTCTCAGACATCATTTGGTATGTGGATGACACCTATGACTTAGCTGTGGCCTGCAATCTTCTATGACATATCTCTATGCCTAACATACTTTAGGATAGGATGTCTGTGCCTATCTCCAGTATTATGGGTTTTGTGATACTGTTATTAACATTAAAATTACATTGCATTCAGATTATTTGTACCAATTAGTATTAGATTTAATTGAAATAAAATTTTTTTTAATGTTAGAAACTTCAAGTTATATTTGAAAGCAAGAAACCACTCCTTGAAGCATTTTATTAAATCCCTGCTGGGCTGTCTAGAGTAGTTGAGGACAGCATCTAGTTGGAAAATCTCATGGAGTTTATAGAGATGTGTGTTGGTGGAGGAAGCTCAGATACCAAGTAATTACATGGGGACTCTGTCAAAAAGAGAATGTGCTGGCGGTGTGCTGAGGTGGGCTCAGAAAGCTGTTGAAGACTTCTGAGCAATGCACAAGGTTCTGTTTCTTATCAAAACCCAGCTCAGGGGAATCCATACCATCACCTTCAGCACTGCCATTTTAGAGCCTGCTTTGTAACCTAACAGGCTTTTCTTTTCCCTTTTTGGAGTAGGTGAAAATAAGAATTATAACATTTAAATGATGTAAAAAGGCTCATAAAATACTGGCTATCAAAATACTTAAAGATAATTTTAAAAATTATTAAGAATATTTCTCCATATTTTCTTATCTTAAGTATGTTTTTAATTAGATATATTCTTTATTTACATTTCAAATGATTTCCCCTTTCCTGATTCCCCCACCCTGAAAATTCCTTAACCCATCTCCCCTCCCCCTCCTTACCAATCCACCAACTCCCTTTCCCTGTCCTGGCATTCCTCCACACTGGGGCATCAAACCTTCTCATGATCAAGGGCCTCTCCTCCCTTTGATGTCCAACAAGAACATCCTCTGCTGCCTATGCATCTAGAGCCATGGGTCCCTCCATGTGTACTCTTTGGGTGATGGTTTAGTCCCTGGGTGATCTGGGGGTACTGGGTGGTTCATATTGTTATTTCTCCTATTGCACTGCTATCCCTTCAGATCCTTGGGTCCTTTCTCTAGCTCCTTCACTGGGGACCCAGTGCTCAGTTCAATGGCTGGCTGAGAGTGTCCCCCTTTGTATTTGTCATGTACTGGCAGAGACTCCCGGATGACAGCTATATTAGGAACTTGTTGGCATACACAATAGTGTCTGGGTTTTGTAACTGTATATGGGATGGATTCCTAGGTGGGGCAGTCTCTGGATGGTCTTTCCTCCAGTCTCCACTCTACATGTTGTCTCTGTGTCTCCTCCTGTGGGGATTTTGTTCCCCCTTCTAAGAAATACCAGAGTATCCATACGTTGTTCTTCCTTCTTCTTGAGTTTCTAAGCTTCTGGGCAATTATCCACTTATCACTGAGTACAAACCATGTGTGTTCTTTTATAATTGGGTTACCTCACTCAGGATGATATTTTATAGTTCCATCCATTTGCCTAAGAATTTCATGAATTCATTGTTTTTAATAGTTGAGTAGTACTCCATTGTGCATATATACCACATTTTCTGTATCCATTCCTATGTTGAGTGACATCTGAGATTTTTTCCAGCTTCTGGCTATTATAAATAAGGCTGCTATTAACATAGTGGAGCATGTGTCCTTATTTCATGCTGGAGAATCCTCTGGGTATATGCCTAGTAGTGGTATAGCAGCATTCTACAGTAGTATTATGCCCAATTTTTTGAGGAAATGCCAAACTGATTTCCAGAGTGGTTTATACCAGCTTGCAATCCCACCAGCAGTAGAGTAGTATTCCTCTTTCTCCACATCCTCACCAGCACCTGCTGTCTTCTGAGCTTTTTCTCTTAGCCATTCTGAGTGGTGTGAGGTGAAATCTCAGGGTTATTTTGATTTGCATCCCTGAAGACTAAGGATGTCAGACATTTCTTTTAAGTGCTTCTCAGCCATTCAATATTACTCAGTTGAGAATTCTTTGTTTAGCTCTGTACCCCATTTTTAATGGGGTTATTTTGTTCTCTGGAGTCTAACTTCTTGAGTTCTTTGTATATATTGGATATTAGCCCTCTGCTAGATGTAGGATTGGTAAAGATCTTTTCCAAATTTGTTGGTTGCTGTTTTGTCCTATTGATAGTGTCCTTTGCCTTAAAGAAACTTTGTAATTTTATGATTTCCCACTTGTCAATTCCTTATCTCAGAACATAAGCTATTGGTGTTCTGTTTAGGAAATTTCACCTGTGCCCATGTGCTCAAGGCTCTTCCCTAATTTGTTTTCTACTAGTTTCAATGTGTCTGGATTTATGTGAAGATCCTTGATCCACTTGGATTTGAGCTTTGTACAGAACATAAGAGTGGATCAATTCACATTCTTCTACATGCTGACCTCCAGTTGTACCAACACCATTTGTTGAAAAGGCAATCCTTTTTCCACTGGATGGTTTTAGCTCCTTTGCTAAAGATCAAGTGACCATAGGTGTGTGGGTTCATTTCGGGGTATTCAATTCTATTCCATTGATCTACCTGTCTGTTACTGTACCAATACCAGGCAGTTTTTAACACTATTTCTCTGTAGTACTGCTTGAGGTCTAGGATGCGGATTTCCCCAGAAGTTGTTTTATGGTTGAGAATAGTTTTCAGTATCCTGGGTTTTTTGTTATTCCAGATGAATTTGAGAATTCATCTTTCTAACTCTATAAAGAATTGTGCTGCAATGTTGATAGGGATTGTATTGAATCTGTAGATTGCTTTTTGGCAAGATGGTCATTTTTACTTTATTAATACCAATCCACGAGCATGGGAGATCTTTCCATCTTCTGAGATCTTCAATTTCTTTCTTTAGAAGCTTGAAGTTCTTGTCATACAGATCTTTCACTTGTTTGGTTACAGTAACGCCAAGATACTTTATATTGTTTGTGATTATTGTGAAGGGTGTCATTTCCCTGATTTCATTTTCAGCCTGTTTATCCTTTGGGTATAGGAAGGTTACTGATTTGAGTTAATTTTATATCTGGCTACTTTGCTGAAGTTGTTTATCAGCTATAGAAGTTCTTTGGTGGAGTTTTTGGGCTCACTTAAGTACACAATCATCTGCAAATAGTGATAGTTTGACTTCTTCCTTTCCAATTTGTATCCCCTTGACCTCCTTTTGGTATGTAATTGCTCTGGCTTGAACTTCAAGTACTATATTGAATACATATGGAGAGAAAGTGCAGCCTTGTCTAGTCCCTGATTTTAGTGTGATTGCTTCAAGTTTCTCTCCATTTAGTTTGATGTTGGACTTAAGTATGATTTCAGTACTGCTCCTCTTCTTTTTCTGTGCCACTATTTCTGAGGAGATGAAAACAAGCATTATTTATTCACCACAGACAAAGACCCAATTACAGACCTGGTATAAATCCTACCAAAGTCTAACTTGCTAAAAAAATATTTTATTGGAATAATCAAAAGAACATGAACCAGAGGTTACTTACAAGAGGAAGAGTGATTCAAATACAGTTGCAAAAGCCAACCTGAGCATGAATAACAGTTCCCAAAAATTGAAAACCTAGAGTACTGTGCAAAACTATGAGCAGCTCTTAGAGTTAGAGAATACTCTTCAGATAGTTTAACTTCAGAATCTTGTAGGCAGCTCAGCTTAAAGGAGATTTCTTATCAGTCCTACAGTTTGCCTACGCTTGGGAAGTGTGGCAATGTAGTGAACCTGGTTAGTTTGTGGGACTTCCTTTGAAATGTTTACTCTTTTGAGCTTAAGAATTTTACCTGCAAGATTGAATGTTTACATCATTTTAGAACATCCCACATCTTATGCTGCCCTGCAAGATGGAATGTTTTACTCCAAGACTAATGCTGGCATTCTGTTGCTTTCTGCTGTCTTTCTGTTTCTTATTAGGTTAGGACCCCATGTTCACTGAATAGTGAGAAATAAGTTTGGGAAACTTTCTAGAGGACTCAGGATATGCCTTTTAACTCTGTAGATTCTGGTCTTGGAGAGAGGAGTGACATCATGTGACAGAACCATATACAAAGAATCCTCACCTCAGGTGATCCAGGAGAGACTGCTTGCTCACACATTCCCTGTTGTTTCCCTTTTCTCTGAAGATATATTGTATTATTCTAACTTCTTGATGTACTTTTAGATTTATGTTTAGTGATATGAATCATTATCCTATTTTCCGCTTATAACTAGTATTCAATTTTCATATTTTTCACTTATGGATGTTTTTAGAGTTTCATTAGAATTTCTTTCTTGGGGATAGAGAGATGGCTTAGCAGTTAAGAGCACTGATTGCTCAACCAAAGGTCCTGAGTTCAAATCACTGGAAACACAAGGTGGCTCACAACCATCCGTAATGAGATCTGATGCCCTCTTCTGGAGTTTCTAAAGACAGCCACAGTGTACTTAGATATAACAAATAAAGAAATATTTAAAAAAATTTTTTGATTCATGAAGTATTTTAAAATTTAAATACTAATATATTTTAATGTTTTCCTTGATATTCATCATTTATATCTCCCTCTCTTTTTCTTTTTTTACATGTATGTATAAGTTTATATTCATATTTCTACCCTTTTTATTTTTTTTATTTTCTATGTTCTTTGTTTACATTCCAAAGGCTTTCTCCCCTTTCCCAGTTCCCCCCTAACCGTATGTCCCATAAGTCCTCTTCCCCCGCCCATTACCCAATCACCCACCCACACACACACACACACAATTTCTCTGTTCTGGTACTCTCCTACAAAACTGGATCCAGTCTTTTCAGGGCCAGGGTCCTCTCCTTTCTTTTTCTTGGGAATCTTTTGATTTGCTAATTGTGCCTTGAGTATTCAGAGCTTCTGGGCTCATTAATATCCACTTATCAGTGATTGCAATTCATGTGTATTCTTTTGTAATTGGGTTAACTCACTTAGGATGATATTTTCCAGATCTAAGCATTTGCCTACAAATTGCATGAATTCATTATTTTTAATTGCTGAGTAGTATTCCATTGTATAAATATACCACATTTTCTGTATTCATTCCTCCATTGAGGGACATCTGTGCTCCTTCCAACTTCTGGCTATTATAAATAAGGCTGCTATGAACATAGTGGAGCATGTGTCTTTCTTGCATGAAGGGGAATCCTCTGGGTATATGCCCAGGAGTGGTATGACAGGGTCCTCTGCAGGTGTCATGCCCAATTTTCTGAAGAACTGCCAGACTGATTTCCAGTGCGGTTATACCATCTTGCAATCCCACCAACAGTGGAGGAGTGTTCCTCTTTCTCTACATCCTCACCAGCACCTGTTGTCTCTTGAGTTTTTAATCTTAGCCATTCTGACTGGTGTGAGGTGGAATCTCAGGGTTCTTTCGATTTGCATTTCCCTGATGTTGAAGATCTCTTAAGGTGCTTCTCAGCCATCCGAATTTCTTCTGGTGGAAATTCTTTATTTAGCTCTGTACTCCATTTTTGATAGGGTTATTTGGTTCTTTGGGGTCTAACTTCTTGAGTTCTTTGTATATATTGGATATTAGCAATCTGTCGGATGTGGGGTTGGTGAAGATCTTTTCCCAATTTGTTGTTTGCCATTTTGTCCTTCTGACAGTGTCTTCTGTCTTAGAGAAACTTTGTAATTTTTTGAGGTCCCATTTGTCAATTCTTGATCTTAGAGCATAAGCTATTGATGTTCTGTTCAGGAACTTTTCCCCTGTGCCCATGTTCTCCAGGGTCTTCCCCAGTTTCTTTTCTGTTAGTTTCAGTGTGTCTGGTTTTATGTGCAGGTCCTTGATCCACTTGGAATTGAGCTTAGTACAAGGAGATAAGAGTGGATCAATATCCATTCTTCTGAATGCTGACCTTTCTTGATTCACGAAGTATTTTAAAATTTAATTACTAATATATTTTAATGTTTTCCTTGATATTCCTCCTCCTCCTCCTCCTCCTCCTCCTCCTCCTCCTCCTCCTCCTCATCATCATCTCTCTCTCTCTCTCTCTCTCTCTCTCTCTCTCTCTCTCTCTCTCTCTCTTCTATCTAATTGAATTTAAGCACTCTACATAGAGCTATAGTACAGGTTGGTTTTGTGTGTCACCTTAACCCAAGCTGGAGTTATCGCAGAGAAAGGAGCTTCTGCTGAGGACATGCCTCCATGAGATTCAGCTGTGGGCCATTTTCTCAATTTGTGATCAAGAGGGGAGGGCCCATTGTGGGTGGTGCCATCCCTGGGCTGGTAGCTCTGGATTCAATAAGAAAGCAATCTGAGAATGCCAGAGGAGCAAGCTAGTAAGTAACATCCCTCCATGGCCTCTGCATCAGCCCCTGCTTCCTGACCTGCTTGAGATCCAGTCCTGACTTCCTTTGGGGATGAACAGCAGTGTGGAAGTATAAGATAAATAAACCCTTTCCTCCCCCAGCTTGCTTCTTGTTCATGATCTTTGGGCAGGAATGGAAACCCTGACTACAACATGTTTCTAGCTTCCTTTTCAATTTTATTTGGCATAGGATGTCTCTGTGTTACTAAGGCAATCTTCAGAATTGCAAGCTTCCCCAGTAGTTGGGGTTATATGCATGCATCAGTGCACCTAGTTCTTTATTTCTTAAATTAACTGATGGTTGTTTCCTAAGCTAGTCTTGATTTCTTGGATTACAGACATGTATTACCATGGTACAGAGCCATTCTTTTCTAGTTTAATGCTCTGAGAATATATTCTGCATATCAGCAGAAGTAAAAATTTGGTACTCAATAAACATGGGTTGAAAAGTAAAATAAGATGTATTTATTAAAGATGATATCAATTTAAAGACATAAATGACCTCTGGTGAAATATTGAAAAGAAAAATGAGCAGAGATTGGCATCACTCCACCACTAAGATTCTACAGAATGGAAACTATTGTTAAAATGTTGAGAATGTGGGTCCCATGAGTCAACCATTCTATCCCATTTCCTTGTTTTGTGATTGCAAGCAAGTTAACTCTTCCGGGCTAGGAAGTTTATTATAAAACTATTATAGAGCTAATAGAACTTGTAATATGAGATTTTATGAACATTAAAGATACTATTACATACAAAGTACATAGAACAGTTCTCAGCAAGTGGAAGAATTTTATAAGTGCTAATACTATTAATGTTATTAGGATAATCTCTATTGAAAGACAGATACATTTCATTCTGTCTGAGCATTACAATTTAAAATCATCAAGTCAATCTAACATCCCATTGCTATGATTTCAGATTCTCAAAGGAATTTCTCAGAGATTGTTTTGCTTCACATTTAATCACATGTAAGGAGTGAATAGTATGAGGTTTTGCTTGAAACCAAGGACTACTAATTTTATTCTAAAAATAATATTCTTTTAAAAATTGACTTATTCATTCATCTATAATGGGAAACTGTCTGGGCATGATATCTAGATATAGACTATTATAGTTTCCAATGTCAGTTATTTTTATTATTACTTTAAATTAAGATTTATTCCAAACCCCCAAACTGGATTATCAACCTATGACATGAATTTGATTTGGAAGTGTTAATAAATTAGATTGGGCAGCAGATTGTTAACTTTATGAAACCGAAAGTAACTGTCTTAGAAAAGTAGCACCTCATCCCTTTACAATTTTATATAGCATAGCTTTTTGCTCATTTATATTTTGATAATCATGCTATTGTGATCAAATTTCAGAAATTCATGAGAGAAGTCTTTGTATGGAGGCCTATTTGTATAAATAGCAAGGTCTGTATTCAGTTACCATTTTGACTATTAGGAAATATATGTACATATGATATATATGTATATATGCATGCATGCATTCACATAAGCATATATGTATGTATGTATGTATGTATGTATATATAGGTATGTGTGTATGTTCATAATGAGAGTGATATATATTTGAACTCAATAAGATTAATGAGAATATTGATGGGAAATTCTATCTTTGATGATTTGCAAGTTCAAATTTTTCTTTATTAATAGAAATGAGGAAAGAAAGATAACCTTGCCAAATCCAGAAAATGTTAAATCAGTTATGATTACTGCAGGTCTTTTTTCCAGTATATATCATGTTCATTCATTATACAAGATGGCTAGCATATTGTTGAAATTGATAACTGATGAGCTAAGTGTCTTATTCATTATTAAAGGAGAACATGGTTAGTACATACTTTTAGAAAGTGTATTTCAAAAAATTAGCATTTTGATACAATATTTAGGTGACAAGTCAATTGATTTTTTTACATTCTAATATTTCATTTTTCCTGAAGCTCCACATAAAAATCTGTGTATCAACAGAATATTTATTATAAGAAAAAGCTTAAAATATGCATAAACAATGGAATAATATTGTTTTTAAAGTCTTACATGACCATGGGTAAAGGTAACTTTTATTAGCCAGATATAATTGTCATCTTGGATGCTTACTGCTGAATAAGCTAATCTTTCTAATCTTTCTGAACTGGCTTGCTGGTTCAATTCAACTGCTATGGTTCAAACTCCTCTCCTAGCATGCTGGTTCTAACTGGCTTCTCTCTGATTCTGAGTTGCTC
The DNA here is from genome assembly GCA_964023405.1 of Apodemus agrarius. Lineage (NCBI taxonomy): Eukaryota > Metazoa > Chordata > Mammalia > Rodentia > Muridae > Apodemus > Apodemus agrarius. The sequence continues at coordinate 77,780,560 of OZ030020.1, read as the reverse complement.
TGTTTGGTGTCACACTAACTCTGGCAATATGTTCTGATTTTATGGTTCCTTTTCATTCTCTGATTTAGTCTGTCTTCATCTGTGTCTAGTTTATTTTCTCTGCAACTTGTCTCTGTCAAACTGTCCCAGTAAAACTGCCATACATTTTTTTTTAACTTTAGGAACTCTGTTGTTTTTTTATTATTATTATTGGATATATTCTATATTTACAATTCATTTCCCTTTTTCTGGTTCCCCGCCCCCCAAAGGTCCCACATGCCCTTTTCCCTCCCCCTGTTCCTCCATCCACCCCTTCCCACTTCCCTGTTCTTGTATTCCTCTACACTGATGCTTTGATCCTTTTCAGCCCCAGTGTCTACTCCTTTCTTCTTGTCAGACATCATTTGGTATGTGAATTGTGTCTTTGGTGTTCCAAAGATTCTAGGCTAATATCCACTTATCAGTGACTGCATAAAATGGGTATTCTTTTGAGACTGGGTTACTTCACTTAATATGATGTTCTCCAGCTCCATCCATTTCTCTAAGATTTTCATGAATTCATTGTTTCTAATGGCTGAATAGTACTCCATTGTGTATATATACCACATTTTTTTGTATCCATTCCTCCCTTGAGGGACATCTGGGTTCTTTCCAGCTTCTGGCTATTAAGGCAGCTTGCTGCTCTTCTAAATTGCCTCCCTTTCCTGTAGTCTTCTCTTAATTAACCTCTCATTCCTCTGCTGTTCTCATGTGAGTTGGGCGTGCTCTCTATGACTCGCTTGCTCAACTCTTTCTTTCATTTTTTCTGGCCCTCAACTAGGTGTGACTTTTGGGTGCTTTATTCTACAAACTAAATTTTCCTTCATTGTTTAGGACTAAAAGTGTGCATTTGGGATTAAAAGGCATGTTTCTATTCAAGCACAAGGGATTAAAGGCATGTAATTCCAGTCATATCACACAGATGTAGAAGGCTTTTGGAAGCAATCCTTTAACAGAGCAGACATGTTGCTTGATTAAAATTATTCTACACCAATGAAAGCTGAACTTAATCACATTGTTTTAAATGTGTGTTTGCCTCCTGTTCTTTGAATATCTTCGATTTTAGGGACTCTAAAGAAGCATGTAACTGTATATTAGGAATGCTCTTCCTCTCCTGCTACTCCTCTCTTTTTTTTGCGGGGGGGGGGGTGATTTGGCAATTTATGTTTTTTTTTTATTTTTTGCATTTTTTATTCGATATATTCTTTATTTACATTTCAAGTGATTTTCCCTTTACTGGATCCACCTTCCCCAAAAGTTCCATAAGCCCTCTTCCCTCCCCCTGTTCCCCCTTCTACCCCTTCCCACTTCCCTGTTCTGGTATTCCTCTACACTGCTGCACTGAGCCTTTCCAGGACCAGGGGCCCTTCCTTCCTTCTTCTTGGGCATCATTTGATATGTGAATTGCGTCTTGGGTATTCTAAGCTTCTAGGCTAATATCTGTTTATTAGTGAATGCATACCATGAGTGTTCTTTTGAGACTGTTACCTCACTTAGGATGATGTTCTCCAGTTCCATCTATTTGTCTAAGAATTTCATGAATTCATTGTTTCTAATGGCTGAATAGTACTCCATTGTGTATATATACCACATTTTCTGTATCCATTCCTCCATTGAGGGACATCTAGGTTCTTTCCAGCTTCTGGCTATTATAAATAGGGCTTCTATGAACACGGTGGAACATGTATCCTTATT